>CAWUFW010004732.1:0-680000 GCA_963921515.1 Calotriton arnoldi | reverse complement strand
GTCAACAAAAAACAGAAAGCATTGGATTCTATTAGTGTTCATAATTAGTGTTTTGATTTTTATTTTGCCTCATAGATATAACATTTTGAAAAATGACTTTAAAAAGCAAGTCATACATATATTTGTTCTCAATACTGTACTAGGTATAATAGCAATAGTACATTTTTTTTTTAAATCTATTTTTTTAAATAGTAGAGTTAATGTATATGAAAGAAGTGATTAAGAAAATGTAGTTAGTATAACGCATAGTTACACATATTGATAATTATGTACTATACGATCCATTTAATTGTTTTTTCCCCACTGTTCAATGATGATCTTACATTAAAATCACTGTGTATGGTGAAGTTATATGCAATCTGAGAACACTAAAAAAGGAAACTGAAACTGATATCTAATTATAAAATAATGTCATGTCCTGAAAAACGTAATATTATGATTATTCTAATATAATATGGTTATATAATACTTTTTCTTTATCTTCTTAATAGCAGGTACTGTTCAACATTGAAAACAGCTTTAGTACTGTGTAGGACAACACTACTCTAAAAACAGATTTACTAAATGATCTGTCTAAATTACTTCAAAGGTAAGAATATATAATATAATATTCATGATAAACTGGATAATCATTTAACATGTACGAATACATCATTTGCATCTAACACACATAATCTACTACTTATAGACTACTTTAAAAGTGTCATCCTACTCCTGAAAAGCACTAACACACTCACTTTCTGAGAAAATGCTGACACAAATAAAAGTGGCATAATAATAGTTGGCCTTTTATTGTGCATTAGACCTTCTATTGCAAACTGTTTCTGCTTAAAGAAACTATTATAGAAATGTGAGTTGTAAAACATGTCGACAAGTGTATTCACCTCTATCCAAGCCCATAATAGTCGCCGCAAAGGTATACTGGAAGTAGTACATACATAGTGATATCTGTGCTTGAAACTGAAAGTGCATTTTGTTACATTTGAATGTTTGACAGCTTCCATGTCTGAGGTATGTTTGCATTGGAACATGTAGTCTAACATATATGCTGGAGCTAATGGCCCTAACTTAACAACTATATGATCTGCTATATCCCTGTACAATTATTGTTAAAGCTACCTCACCTTTCAGTCTGAGAAGCACATATCTCTTTGATAGGTAGGCCTCATGGAACCACTTGAACACACAGCTTCAGACCCGCCTGCCCTTTATAATAAACAGAGAGTGATCCATGGAGCTTCTTCTACACAGATTTACAGAGTATGCAATGTGAAACAGAAGAGGTGCACTATATATAGATTACTTTACATATGTTATTTTATCCCTAAAAGATACTGACACGCTCTATCACATAATAAAAGTGACATGAGAGAAAATGGCCTTTTATTTTGGGCTAAGTGTGGCATGCCACAGTCTACGTTTCTAATGAAACAAGTACAAAAATTTGAGGTTCAAAATATATTGCCAAATATATTAACCTCTATCCTACTCGGTGGTAAAGAACCTAGGGATCTGGTTCGACTCCACTCTTGGGTTTCAGGAGCACACCAAAATGATCGCTGGTACTTGCTTTGGATTCTTACGGGGCCTGAGGCCTATATTGGGTTTCTTTGACCCAGCCACACGCCAGCTGATAGTACAGGCGACTATTTTGTCCAGATTGGATAATGCCAACTCATTGATGTTAGGCGCCAACAAGGCGGAAGTGAATCGCCTTCTACGAGTTCAGAATGCAGCCGCTCGAGTCCTGCTCAGGCTCCCAAGATCCTGCTCTACGTCGGGTGCTTTGCGGCGCCTTCACTGGCTACCCGTTCCCAGGAGGATCAAATTCAAGGCACTTTGTCTGGCCTTCAAAATACTAAAACTTTCATCCCCTGAGATTCTATCTAATTTGTTGGTCCCCTATGTTCCCGCACGCCAGCTGCGCTCCGCTGGACAATTTCTGGTCACGGTCCCCCGGGTGAAGCGCATCAGAGCGGGGGGCCGGTCCTTTCGCTGTCTTGCCTCTAAATTGTGGAACTCTCTCCCTGTTCAGATTCGCCGCTTAGACTGTTTGTTACCCTTCCGTAGGGCCATCAAAACTTACTTGTTTCCTACAGTCTAGCCCCTGTTCTCTACCGACACTGCTATCAGCGCCGGGACGCCCCTTTGCTGGGGCAGCTGTGCGCTATACAAGCTATACAAGTTTACTTAACAATAACAATAACTCCATATAACTCTCTAGAAAGGTACACTGCAAGAAGGCTGTAGATAGTGATGTGCATCATTGAAATTGAAAGCGTATTCTGTTAAGTTTCAATATTTGACTCCTACTATGTCTGAAGTATGTTTGCACTTTTACATGTACTTTGCATATAAGGTGCACCTGATAACCCTAACTTAAAAATTATATGGTCTATCATAACCCTAGAGAAATATTGACAGACGCACTACCAATGCACTTATCTATTCACTCAGGAACTACCCATGCACTCATGAAATCACCCAAGGAGTAACCATGCAGTCATCTATTTAGCCAGGTGCTACTCATGCACTCTTCCAATGTCCCAGGCACTAGCCATGCACCCATGCAATCGCCCAGGCAATACTTATGCACTCATCCAGTCACTGAAGTACTACCCATGCACTCATCCATTCACCCGGGCACTACTCATGAACTCATCCAATCACTATCCATACACTTATCTATTCACCCAGGCACTACCCATGCACTCATCCAATGTCCCAGGCAGTACCCATGCACCCATGTAATCACCCAGGCACTACTTATACACTCATTCAATCACCCAAGCACTACCCATGCACTCATCTATTCACTCAAGTACTACTGATGCACTCATCCAATGTCTCAGACACTATCTATGCACCCATGCAATCACCTAGGCACTAATTATGCACACATCTAATCACTGAAGCACTACCCATGCACTCAACCAATCACCCAGGTACTACCCATGGACTTATGCAATCATCCAAGTGCTACTTATGCAGTCATCTATTCAGCCAGGTACTATCCATGCACTCCTCCAGTGTCCCATGCAATACCCATGCACCCATGCAATCACCCAGGCACTACCTACGCACTCATCCAGTCACCCAAGCACTACTTATGCACTCATCTATTCACCCAGGTACTATCCATGCACTCATCCCATGTCCCAGACACTATCTATGCACCCATGCAATCACCTAGACACTAATTATGCACTCATCTAATCACTGAAGCACTACCCATGCACTCATCCAATCACCCAGGCACTGCCCATGGACTTATGCAATCATCCAAGTACTACTTATGCAGTCATCCAATCACCCAAGCACTACCCATGCACTCATCTATTCACTCAAGTACTACTGATGCACTCATCCAATGTCTCAGACACTATCTATGCACCCATGCAATCACCTAGACACTAATTATGCACTCATCTAATCACTGAAGCACTACCCATGCACTCATCCAATCACCCAGGCACTGCCCATGGACTTATGCAATCATCCAAGTACTACTTATGCAGTCATCCAATCACCCAAGCACTACTTATGCACTCATCAAATCACCTAAGCACAACCCATGCACTCATCTATTCACTCAGGTACTACCCATGCACTCATCTATTCACTCAGGTACTACCAATGCACCCATCCAATCACCAAAACAGTACCCATGCAGTGTTCTATTCACCCAGGTACTACCCATGCACTCATCTAGTGTCCCAGGGACTAGCCATGCATCCATGCAATCACCCAGGCACTATCCATGCACTCATCCAATGCCCCAGACTCAAACCATGTGCCCATGCAATCACCCAGACACTACTTATGTACTCAACCAATCAAGGACGCACTACTCATGCAATCATCCATTCACCCAGGTACTACCCATGCACTCATCCAATCACCCAAGCACTACCCATGCACGTATCTATTCATCCAGGCACTACCCATGCACTCCTCCAATGTCCCAGGCAGTACTCATGCACTCATACAATCACCCAGGCAGTACTTATACACCCATCCAATCACCCAAGCATGACTCATGCAGTCATCTATTTACTCAGGTACTACCCATACACTGATCCAATCACTCAAGCACTACCCTTGCACTCATCCATTCACTCAGTGACTACTCATGCACTCATGCAATCACCCAGACACTATGCATGCACTACCCATGCATTCATGCAATCACCCTTGCACTACATGTGCACTTATCCAATCATGTAGACACTACCTATACACTCATACAGTCACCCAGGCACTACCCATGCACTCATCTAATCACTCAGGTACTACCTATGCACTCTTCCAATCATACTTGAATAGGTTTGACAGTATTTTTAATAAGATTAAAAACTCACTTAATAATCCTAATCCTGTCAATTTAGGTCATCCAGATCTCACCAGCTCGGTAACACCTTCCACACCCTCCCCTCCTATCTCCCCTCCAAATATCCGTAACAACAACCCAGAACTTACCAGACCAGAATACTCTAGCCGCCCCATTACTACTGAACCACCAGTTACTTCACACCTTGAGGCTACACCCTCCACCCCTCTCACGATGTTCCGCTCTGATACAGCCAGCAACACGTTGGAGCTAAACATTTCCAATACCAACCCTGACACTACATGCTTCTCGTTTACTAGTCCCAGTAACCCTAATCTGACTGCGTCTCCGAGTACCAATAAGGCCAATCTGATTGCTCCTCCTTCCTCTCACACAACTTTAACCCTCAGCTCCCGTTCTTTGAACCTTTTAAGTCCTCCCTCCTCCTTTACCTCTTCATGTCCTCCCTCCTCCTCTACCTCTTCACCTATTGCTCTGGACACTACATCAGGGCCCCCTTCGCCTATAAACCCCCCTTGACCTTCCGCCTCTTCTAACGCTACTTCCATGGCACAGGATACGTCCACTGGGCCCCCCCACTGGCATACTCAAGGGTGTTCTCCCCAACTTCCTGCTCAGATCCCTAACACCATAGTTGCCAATCCCACCCTAGATTTGGAGCCCATAAATGAACCCAAGCATGAGTCCTTCTCCCCGTGTAAGTGCTGTGAGGAGAAAGGGCCTCGCCCTATATCTTATTCTGTGCGGTACATGACTGTGACAGCCTTCGCCGCATTGAGGAAAAACTAACTGAACTGAAGTTGGACCTACTTATTGTAAAGGATAACCTCCAGACCCTCCTACACTGTTCATTGAAGAATGAGAAATTGTGCAAACCACACCCTCCCCTGCGGTACGATCTCCCTAAGCCCCTAACAACCACTTTAAGGGGTGGAATGGAAAGGTCCTTTGACACTTACCCTAGTAAGCCACGCTGGCCCTCTCGCCCTCTTACCAACCTCCAGGATAGACCTCTTAGATTCCAGCCCCAGTTGTCTGAGGAGGACACGCTCACACTCTCACTATCTTATGATGACAATACGGTCTCTACGAACATCATCCCCACTATCACTTCTGATCCAGATAGAGAACCTAGCGTTAACTCTAGATCCTTGAATAAGGATAACTTACTTCAGATCGCCACGGCACACCGAGTGGAAGCAACTACAAACTCTCATCAAATCGATGCTTCTCAACTGCAGATCAGCAGTGAAACATGCAGCGGATATCTCCGAACTCATCGTATCACAAGAACTGGATCTCCTGATTCTTACGGACACGTGGCTTAATGACTCCTCCTCCCCTATACTGGACATCCTAATTCCTCCTGGCTATGACATTATTAGATGCAATAGACCTATTAAACCTGGGGGGTGGGGCATCGCCTGCATCCATCGTTCTAGCCTCATTCTGAAGCAGACTCATAAGGATCTGATGTCATCCTGTGAGATCCTAGTCACTGAAATTTGGAACAAGGGCAAGATTGTCTGTGTGCTACACTCGATCTATCACCCCCCTGGGGATAGCTTACATTTTATAGAGCAACTTATTGAATCCATCTCTGCCAGCTCAGCCCTACACCCTAACCATATCTTCCTCGGTGACTTCAACCTTCACTGGAATGACACTAATGATCCACTAGTTTGCTCTTTTAAGACGTTCCTCTCCGACCTCAACTATATACAGGCCTGCAACAGACCCACTCACTCCAAGGGCGCTACCCTTGACCTTATCATAGCTAGAGATCACATCATTCAACTGGATGACATAGTACCATGTGATTGGTCGGATCATCACCAAATCTCCTTTCACATTCAAGAAAAGTGTTAGAACTGGGGGTCTCTAGTTGGCAATGGTATGCACCTTTGTCCAAATAGGGACCCTTGCTTGCTTCTAAGTCAGGGAAAGGGGATTACACACCTGGATAACCCCTGCTCACCCCCTTGGTAGCTTGGCACGAGCAGGCAGGCTTATCTAAGAGGCAGTGTGTTAAGCATTTGTGAACACATACAGTAATACAGTGAAAACACTACAGATGGACACCACACAGGTTTTATAAAAATAAGTATTCTTTATATAGATTTATCACAAGACCACAAACGACAAAAATCCCCAATACTGTAATCATTAATACTTCAAGATGGTAGAAATGGTTTAAAAATAGGTTCTTCACTTAAAAGCAGTCTTTAGCAACAAATAACCCCAACTGGAGTTATCACGACGTCGAGGTCAAAGAAATCCCAAAGTACGGCGCCGACCGCGAGGTGCGCGGCGTCGGGCCCGGAGTCAAAACAGACCCACAAAGAACAGTACCTTGGAAAAGCGGAAACAAAGACAGCTCACGGCGTCGGGGAGGTGCGGCGTCGTTGGCGCGTTGCGGCATCGGTTCCTTGCTTCGGAGGAGAGGATGCGTCGGGACCTGGATGCTTGCGCAGGCAGGGGAGGCGTCGGTTCCGGACCCGAGAGGAGGTGACGTCATGATGGCGCCGAGGCCACGGTTCCGTACGATGTCACGATGTCGTTAGATTCTTGACCACCCACGTCGACGATCGGCTCCGCGATGATGTCAGCTTCGGAGTCGATGCGGCACAGCAGCAGGCGTCGGGCCGGCGTCGTAAGTCGGAGCAGCGCTCACGGCTATAGCAGGCTTACGATGTCGCTCGCTGGCGTCGAGGTGGCACGGCGGTCGGCGTCGAGTCTTCGTTGCAAGTCGGAGCAGCGCTCACGGCTTCGATGCAGGAGACGGCGTCGCTCGCCGGCGTCGGTGTTGCAAATTCCTTCTGTAGCACCAGAACAGCAAGTTCCAGATGCAGGCAAACAGAAGGGGGTGAAGTCTGGTATCCCTGAGACTTCGGTCAGGAGGCAAGCTCAAATCAAGCCCTTGGAGTAATATTCTGCAAGATGATGAAAGTTCTTTAAAAGTTCCTTCTCCTTTCCTTGGCAATGAAGAAACCACTGCAGGCCAACCCAGCAAACAGCACACTTGGCAGAGGGGCAGTCCAAGTCCTGCAGCTTCCTTGGTTCTTCTCCTTGGCAAAAGGGTCGTCTTGTTATTCCAGAAGTGATCTAAAGTTCTTGGGTCTGGGTCCCAATATTTATACTACTTTTCTCTTTGTTCTCTGAAGGCAGAGAGGCCTTTGCCTAGTCAAAACCAGTTCTGGTCAGTCTTGGAGCACTTTGTGGACAAGACTCCTTCTTTACTTTCACAGTGTAGGCCAGAGACATCAGACACACCACAGGAGGTGGAGCCAGCATTGTGGAGGGAAGGCACAGCCCTATTCAGGTCCCAGGTGCAACTCCTCCCTCCCATCTGCATGCAGATCTCTCTATTCAGCCCTGTGCTGACTCACCCTGTCTCCTGGCAGCCCCCAGCCCCTGTCACTCAAACTCCAGACAAGGAATACACAACCTAGCAGAGGCAGGCTTGGATAGTTAGGCAAGAAAATACCCACTTTCTAAAAGTGGTATTTTCAAACACAGAATGTTAAAACCAACTTCACTAAAAGATGTATTTTATCATTCTGAGTCCAGGCATACTAAACTCGAATTTCTACCTGGTTCCCTGAGTTAGTTAGGATTATAAGATGTAATAATCTAACTGCCCATTCTGGCCTATGGGGAACAGGTAGCCTTGCAATAGTGAAAAACGAAAATGGCTGTAATTCACTATTAGGACATGCCACACACATCAGGGCAGGTCCTACCTTTTACTTACAATGCACCCTGCCCTAGGGCCTACCTTAGGGGTGACTAATATGCAGAAAAGGGAAGGTTTAGGGACTGGTAAGTGGGTGCACTTACCAAGTCGACATGGCAGTCAGACTGCACACAGGCTCTGCAATGTCAGGCCTGAGACACACTTTACAAGCTGCTTCTGTGGGTGGCACAACCAGTGCTGCAAGCCCACCAGCAGCATTTGATTTACAAGCCCTGGGCACACATGGTGCACTATACTAGGGTCTGACAAGTAAATCAAATAACCCAATCATGGGGTCACTAATCAATGCATCAATTTACCATAGGGAGCACTTGCACTGTGGCACTGAATAGCAGTGGCACAGTGCCCAAAGCATCTAAAACCAGCAAACAGATCAAAAACAGAGGAGGCAATCAGAAAAAAATGGAAGGGAGACTCACGCCAATGATACCAGGTCTAACAAAAAGGTATTGCTCAGACAAGGTCAACCGCTCAAAAACAAGCAACTGACCCGTAATCTGAGAGACGTCAACATCCCTAACCTCTCCAACTTGAGCAAGAATCTTCTAGAACCTCCCACTGACATGAATAATTTGGAAGAGTTGACGGATCACTACTTCAACACCATGTCAAACATTCTCGACTCTGCAGCCCCGAAGCAACTCAAAAGGATCCCTTGCAAACAATCCAAACCTTGGTTCAATGGTGCCCTTAATGATGAACGACGCAATCTAAAGCTCTCTGAGAGACGCTGCAGAAATGCCCCCTCTACCTCCAGTCTCAAACAGTTAAGGAAGATGAGAAGCTCTTATAACAAACACATTCGCATTGCTAAATCAGATCATTTCAGAGATCAGCTTGACAGCGCTAAAAACCGCCCCAAAAAACTGTTTGATATCATCAACCAACAGGCTAATCCTACTCCAGCAATCAAATCCGCTGGCCCCAGTGAGGAGGACTTCTCAGCGCACTTTTCTGAAAAGTCTAGGAGTATTGATCAGGAGCTGCAACGTGCCGCTGCAAACCTGTTGTTGATGAGCCCCTCGGGTTTGACAGTACCTGCAGCAGTGAGTGCTCCGCCCTACCCTACAGAGTACACACCCAAAAACAATGCATGCTGGAATTCCTTTCTACTCCCGGATCAGGAGGAGTTATCACATTCCTTGGCATATCTTAAACCATCCAACCATTTCAGTGATCCACTCCCCGCTAAGTTGCTCAAAGACCTCAACCTGGCCGTTCTGCCTCTCTGGTCCAAGATCATCCAACAATCTCTCGTACAGGGGAGGATTCCAGACTGCCTCAAAATGGGGCAAGTCACACCCATCCCCAAGAAGTCCAATGCAGACCTAACAGACCCCAATAACTACCGGCCGATCACCAGCATCATGTCTCTTGCGAAGTTGCTTGAGAAATGCGTTCACACACAGCTCTGCGACCACATCGAGAAATTTCAGCTCCTTGACCGACATCAGTCAGGCTTTAGATCAGGTCATTGTACAGAAACATCGCTAACTCACATTGTTGATGACGCCTTGAGAGCTCTGGACCAAGATACACCTTGTCTTCTAATTCTTCTTGACCTGTCCTCCACTTTTGACACTAACAAACATGATAACTTAATTAACCTTCTGCAATACAGGATGGGGTTATCTGGCCCTGTCTTAAATTGGTTCTCCTCCTTCCTGCATAACCGAACACAAAGAATCAAAGTCAACCAATCTTTGGCTGACAGCTCTACGGTAACTATTGGGGTACCTCAAGGATCTGTACTCTCACCCACGCTCTTCAATCTCTTCATGGAACCGCTAACTGTTATTCTGAATGGGTTAAAGATTCAGTACCATATGTACGTGGACGATACTCAACTGTATCTGAAGATCTCCTCTCCAGATGACATTAAAACTATTAATGGAGCGCTCCACAGAACTCAACAGTGGCTAACACATAACCATCTGTTACTAAATTCCCTCAAAACAGAATTTCTCCTGATTACCCCCCGCAACCAAGAGACCCCAACGCAAAATTGGATCAAAAAAATCTCTGCACTCAACTGCACCCCGCATATGGTGGACTCCGCCTGTTCTCTAGGTGTCACCCTGGACAAATTTCTAAACATGCAAGGACACATCAGTGCCACCATTAAGAGTGCCAATCATCAGCTCAACACTCTTAGGAAAATCAAACCTTTCCTACCTCCTGAGGACATTCAGGCAGTAGTCCAACTCCTTGTTATCTCGCTGGGCTTCCTAAATCTAGGTTAGCTCCGCTAAGAGCTACTCTGAACGCCTCTGCCAAACTAATCACAGGCTCCAGAAAGCATGATCATATTACAGCTGACTTAATTAAACTTAACTGGCTTCCCATTGAAGCAAGGATCCACTTCAAGATAGCCTGTCTGACACATAAAGCTATACACTTCAATAGCCCCGTTTACCTG
This sequence comes from Calotriton arnoldi, assembly GCA_963921515.1. NCBI lineage: Eukaryota > Metazoa > Chordata > Amphibia > Caudata > Salamandridae > Calotriton > Calotriton arnoldi. The sequence continues at coordinate 669,473 of CAWUFW010004732.1, read as the reverse complement.
GCAAAGAAGCTCGAGCTCTCTGGTTCCAGGCGAAACTCTAATACCTTACTCCTGAAACCACCTAAATTAAAAAAAAAATGTACTTACAATCGCACCTTCTCAGGGCTGGCTCCAAGAATCTGGAATGCCCTACCGACGGAGATCAGAGCCAACCCCTCAACTGCTTCATTCAAGAAACAAGTCAAATGGATACTTCTGGAAGAACTTCAGCAGCAATAACTTCTAGGCCATGTGATAGTCACTTCCCTCTAGAGCTTGACAATCATTTTTACTTTGTGTGTGGAAATGTATGCCTGACAATCTTTTCTCTTTATGTTTTGAAATATGTACTTGACAATCACTTTTACTTTGGATCTGAAATGTATTTTGTCATTGGTTGGACGTAGTGCGCTGCTTAAACTACACGGCCCGTCTAGTAGGGCTTTTACTTGTTTGTCCTCCTGCCACCACGTCCTCCCCTAGCACCCACATTTTCTTTTATGTCTCAGGCTCCTCGTATGCTGCTATTTTGTATTGTACGGTTACTGTTTCTTCATGTCAACGTTAATTTGCTTCTTTGTACAGCGCTCTGATACCCGTCTGGGTCTTGTTCGCGCTTTATAAAACTTTTCAAATAAATAAATAATAATGTAGACACTACCTATGTACTCATCCATTCACTCAGGTACTACCCATGCCCTCTTCCAATCACCCAACAACTACCCATGGACTTATGCAATCACCCAAGAACTACTTATGCAGTCATACAATCACCCAAGCACTACTTATACAATCACCCAGGCACTGCCTATGCACTTATCTATTCACCCAGACACTACCCATGCACTCATCCAATGTTCCACGCACTACCCATGCAGCCATGGAATCACCCAACACTACTTATACACTCATCCAATCACCCAAGCACTACCCATACACTCATGAATTCACTCAAGTACTACCTATGCACTCATCCAATCACGCAACCACTACCCATGCAGTCATCTATTCAACCAGATACTACCCATGCATTCATCCAATGTCCCAGGCACTAGCCATGCACCTATGCAATCACCCAGGCACTACTTATCAACTCATCCAATCACTGTGGTAGTATCCATTTGCTCATCCAATCACTCACACACCACCTATGTAGTCATCCATCCACGCAGGCAGTACTCATGCAGTCATCCAATTACTCATGCACTACTCATGCACTCATTCATTCACCCAGGCAGTACTGGTATGGTTGTGTCAATGGTTTCGAGAATGGTAGTGTAAAAGTTGGAGTAGGTGTACGAAAGGTTACATGGGGGTGTGATTGGGTGTGTCAGAGATTCTGTGGATGATGTCATTAGTGATGTCATCAGTGATGTCATTTGAGATGTAATCAGTGATGTCACTGACCATGCCATGAGTGATGTAATATGTGAGGTTATAAGCAGTGCATTGCGGGGAAGCGATTTATAGTTAACGCAGGTAACTATAACGGCTGCATTTCTCTGGTTTTGTTCGAGTGAAATGTCAGCCTAACTATAATGCCCCTGCAACCTTTGTTTTGTGTAGTAAAAAAAATATATATATATATATATAATAGAATTCAAAATATCACTCTCCACATAACACAATATTGGATAACATAAACAACTTAGGAGAAAAAGAGATAGCAATGAAATGCATACTTCCAAAAGGCATCTCACTGTTCACCTCATGGAATAAAAAGCAGCCAGTCAAAGCGTTTTATACATCATTGTAGCAATTTGTCTTTTGTTTTTATAACTATTTTCAGTGACAAGATGCGTGTTTTAAAGATGAGCACATTTTTTGCAATTTTCATTAGTCAACCTGTTCTTTCTAACCATTTGAAAGCATTGACCTTGACAGAGCACAGCTAGACAAAAAAACAGAAATCAATTCGAAAAACAAAGTGCTTTTTGTGGATGGTATGTTCGCTATAATGCTTTCAACAAAATTCAATTGCAGATAATTTTTTGCTGACACAGCCAAAGCTAGACAGCGGTTTTGCCTTGTTGACATTCACTTCTGACCCAAATCTACCAAGCGACAGCTAACCTATTGATCATGTATGAGAACAGAAAGCAGTCCAGAGGCCATTAACAACCACTACTGATTGCATCTCTGTGTACTATTGACACAGCTGCTGTATAAATCAGATGATTTCTGCTACGTGGTCAATTTTGGGGCTATTGTTAAACATATCCATATCTTTCATGTTGCAACCTAAGTCTCTGATGTGTGTAAATATCAGAAGCAAACTAAAGAGAAAAATGACAAGGACATATATGAGACGGTACATTCTACTTTGTGGACTGGAATGGTAGGAAAATATTACACCCCTTGACGCTATAGGTAGCACATGTCATTCTACATAGATGCTTGCAACTCCCACCCCAACTACGGACCTTTTTAAAAGTATTTGTCCTTTTAGCTTTTTTTTTTAGCTTATGGAGCTTGTTCTTTGTGCAGTTTGCCCTTCATTCTTTATTAACGTACCTCAGCTGCTTGTATTGAATATCGATAATTTCAAAAGCAAAATTTAGAATCGCCTTAAATCAGAGGTCAAAGGTCATGGTGGGATGCCACGTTATGTGACGTCCTCTTCTAACAAACTTTTTTTGAAGTGGGTGAATGATTCTTTGGGATAATGCGGTCGTTATTACAATCTCTGGTGCCACAATGTATTTCCAGGAATGGTTAACTGGAGGTGGGGACTAGCTTTTTGTGAAACCCTGACTGGTGTGCTGTCAACTAGAATGTGCACCAGGCCAATGCCTATATGTACGAATGATGCTGGGTTGCATCTCAATGAAGCCACATCTCGTCCAAAGGGCTGATATGGGAACGGGCATCTGGCCTTAAGACAGCTTTAGCTGCCGTGGCAGTCTCAAGTAATCAAGAAAGAAACTAAAAAAAAACAATACATGCATACATACCTTCACAGATGGACTTTGGATCAGCCCTCTTCATTCAATGGAATTTTCAACTGCAACGCTTTATGTAAAAACCTTTTTAACTGATCATGAAAGCAATTGGAGTCTTTTAGCTAATGTACTCATTTTTGTGGTTTAGGGGCTCATTATGATGCCGGACGGAAAAGGCTTCCGTCCACCGTGCTCGCGTCAAAAATGCACCCGCCTGACCCTCGGCATCTCCGTCGGTCAAATTATGATGCAATGCAAGGAAAATCCTACCACGGCGGTCGGAACTCACAAATGACCGTCCACCATGCTCGGAAAAGTTGCAAATCCGACCGCGGCAGATGGGGAAAGCAGTTCAAGGGACTAAAAAGGCCGCTCCTGCCACGGAATGACTGCATGGCCAATTACGATGAAACCGCGGAGCTGGAGGACGGAGCATTGCGTTCCGAGTTCCTTGCTCGCGCATAGAACAAATGAATGGCGGTAGTAACAAACTGAACAATGATGCACAAAGTGTGCCTGCACTTGACGCTGCCCTCAATCACATCACACACGCCACAATGGTACACCCCAAATGTCCATTGGCAATGTAAGCCCTGCCCAGCATGGAAGAAACCCCTGGAGGACATCACTCATGTGGACACACCCACATACCACAGCATAAAACCAACCCCTTCCTGGACCAGCATCCTTTGCACACCAGAAGCTGACACAGAGAGACAGGACACCATTTACGCTCACAGCACAACATCACATACACCCATCTCCACACAACACCACTTTCCACCCTCACACCTGACACACTTTACATAACTCCATCACCCCCTGCACTTTTCTCACCTTTGCACCATGGCCAAACAGAAAATGCCCAAATTCACCGACACTGAGTTGAAAGTGATGGTAGACGAGATAATAAGGGTAGAACCACATTTGTATGGAAGCCTGGCCCAACACACCCCACTTGTGCGCAAAACCCAGATGTGGACAAGGATCTACAACAAAGTTAATGCTGTAGGGACCACCCTAAGCACACTGTGGTGACATCAAAAGGCGGTGGGTTGACTCAAGGCCCGGGTCAAGCATCGGGCCCATAGGAACCACGAAGCGGCCCAAAGAACTGGTGGCGGCCCTCCCATACCACCACTAACCTTCACTGAATGGGAGGAGAAGGTGCTTGCCATACTGCATCCCGAGAGTCTCACAGGAATCAAGGGGGGAGTGGAGGCTGGTAAGTACAAACAAAATATTGTCTCAACATTTCTCGCCTCCTTCTGACAAATAGTGTCAGTCATCTCTGACTTTGGCCCTGTCTGCATTAGCTTTGACTTTGCTGACCTCTGCAGTCTGTTTTGCTTGGTACCACAGAACTGAGGAAGGGGAGGCTGTCATATGTCCGTCTGGGTAATTGTCGCATAGTATGAGCCCGGATTCCATCATGCAGCTGACACACACGTAAATCCCTGACTTTGAAGTCTTGCAAGTAGCTTCGTTTATGTCTGTCACATGGGAACTGTCCGCAGAGCTTGATCTCCCCGCGTTCCTGGAGTACTGTCTGCACATTCTGTCTGTGGTCGGAGAACAATGTCCCTTGTCATTCTGTTCTGGTCAGGCCCTGTCACCACGACTCAACAGAGTCTCGCAGCTGCGAGTGACCACGGGTGCCTCTTAGATGTTATGGTTTCTGCGGGCTAGGTGCACCACACTTGGGGAGGGGTCTATCCAGAGAGAAGAGCGACACAGCACATGTGATGTACATTTCACCATCTATGGGCTGAGGAGTGGGTTCTGCTCACAAAGCCCATAGTTTAATGACATGTGATACAGGTTCTTCCAGCAGGGGGAGGGGGATGGGTTCGTAGGTCTTCATCCAGAGAGCTGATTGATATGCCATCTTACTTAATGATATGTGGACATGTTCCTCTGCTAAATGTTTTTGTGCCAAATGCATTTCTCAAATACTTTTGTGCTGTATACTGCATGTTCTTACACAGTAGTTAATATAAAACTTCTGAACCGTTTCTTGTCTTGTAATGAACCCTTTGTGGACAAGTATAAGAGTCAGGGTGACAGGGTGTGTCTTGTTAACGCTATTCTTGAGAGATCTGAGAGTGGTGTGTCCTGGGGTGTCTGTGTGCTTGTATCACTGACTGTGAGTGTTTGAGCTATTGAGGCACTATGGCTATTAGGTTCAGTGCTTCAGGGTGCTCAGGTGGTAGAATGACTCGCCCCTGCCTGCCCAAGTCCTCTAATCCTGCGCATAGTTCTGTGTGTGAACAGAATCCCTGCAGCAATCCTCAAAGTTTGGTAGACAACAGCATAGCACACAGACACAGCCATAGTCGCTCATTGTTAACTTACACTCAATGGAAGTAGTTGGCAAAGAGATGTTGACGCACGTCAAGGCCTTCTTCCTCACCACTGTCATCGTCACTGGGCATGTGTGGGTTTGGAGCAGGGGACTGCTGCTGCTCATCATCATCCAGAATCAGGGGGATCTTCTTGCGCAAGGCCAGGTTGTGCAGCATGCAGCAGGCGACTGCTATCTGGCACACCTTCTGTGGGGAGTAGAGTAGTGCACCACCACTCTTGTCTAGACACCTAAATCTAGACTTGAGCAGTCCAAAAGTGCGCTCCACCACACGACGTGTCCTCCCATGGGCATCATTGTAGTGGACTTCCTCGGGCTTGGTTGGATTCCTCAGTGGGGTCATCAACCACGGAAGATTCGGATACCCTGAGTCACCTAGTTGTGAGGAACACAAACAAACATTGCAATCAGAATATGTGAGGAGAGCAGCATTTCACACATACATCACAGTCATTGAAACAGCACACTCACCAACAAGCCAGGCCCGCTTGGGGTGCAGATTAGCTACCAATTGAGGTATGCTGCTGTTCCGCAAGATGTAGGAGTCATGTGCAGAACCAGGGAACTTTGCACAGACGTGTTTGATTATCTGATCCGCCTGGCATACCACTTGCACATTAATGGAGTGGTGGTGTTATCGGTTGCGAAAAATGTGTTCACGTGCCTGTGGTGGAACGAGGCCAATGTGGGTTCCGTCAATAGCTCCCACAACATTTGGGATGCCTACCAGATCAAAGAAATCCCCCTTCACAGCTGGCAATTCATCCCACCTCTGAAAGTGGACATAGCTGTCCTTGTACAGCATCAATGCTGACAGGACGTCACACAACACCATGCTGAACATGGGCTGTGACATCCCACCGGTGCTGGACACAGTGTAGTGGAAAGACCCAGTGGCGAAGAAATGCAGTGCAGCCATCACTTTCACTGTAGCAGACAATGCAGCAAGATAGGTTCGTTGTGGCTTCAAATGGGGCTCCAAATGAGCACATAGCTCTCACAGTGTGAGGCGATCCAAAAGAAATTTCCTGATGATGTCGATGTCCTCCATTGTCGCCAGGTGTAGGACAGGTCGAAAGATAGGTAGTCTCCTCCTACGTATCCTGTTAGGGTACACATGCATGAGATGAGTCAAAGATGAGAGATGTGGTACTCAGCTTCAGCGTAGACTCACACAAGCTCAACATTGCCTTGACTCTTGGACTTGTGACATGCACAAGTGACACGCATTCAGACGTTGCTTTTCTTCACTCACTCGACATACTCACTACTTCAACATCCATAGTAGCTCGATGTGTATGGCATATAGTATACTGCTACATCAAGGTTGAGCTGCCCTGTGGTTAGATGCCACAGCACTTCTGTTTTGCCGCATCTATGCAGATTTGCATGTAGCTGCTGTCACTGCACGACCTCAGACTTCAGTCACACAATACACGACTACATTACGGAATGAGGGCAGTGAGTGTCACCTGGACAATGAACCAAGTACATTCAGCATGGTGGGCAGACAAATGTGAACATTATGGGGTCAGTACATCGTGACTGTGTGGTGATTTTGCGTGACAGACATTGCCATGTTCACCTTCATGAGGTACATAAACACATGTATTGTGTATACATGCACACATGGCTGTGAATGACTGATGATGTCGTCCAGGAGATGATTTTTTGTTACACATGTGCGCTCCTATGACGTTTATGAGACATTTACAGGCAATGGCAGCTAGGCCCACTGCATGCCACACCAGTACGTGTGTTTGAGGTGCTAGGGTTTACCAGTGTGTCTGAGTTGCAGAGAATGGACACTTCGTATTGTCAGCCTACATCACTGGCCCTTCAGAAGACGGGCCATGGCCAACTATTTGCTTAGCACATAGCAAGATATACAGGCAGTATTAACAGGTTGTTAGTTTCATGACACAACATTGGTACAGTGCGAGAGGCCTTTGGTCTTTTTGACTCCTTGACTCATTTAAGGCCATGCTGGCCACAAGGCATGACAAAGAATGTAATTTCACTCTCATTTTCTTGGACAATCCATGTGTGTGCAGACTTGAATCAAAGGTCACACTCTATGATGCCTTCACTGGGTGCACACATCACTTTCGGCTGATGTTTTGGGGTGTGTGATGCAATTCACAAAGCGACGATGCAAATGCCTGATGTGTTTACAGGCGCGGTAGCTGGCGTCCACAGCGAAAACACGCATTCGCCCCAATTGAGTGATGCAGGATTGCGGACGTCGCTTCCTGGTGTGGCACCGCCTATGCGGAAGCGCCATCTGGCCATTGGGACCTGCCAGCGGATTACATTTTTGAATGTCGCGGGGTGCGCACTCTGCATCTGCGGGACACGGCATTGGCCCCACTTGCCTTCAGGAGCCCTGAGAGTGTCACTCATGTGAAATGGGTGGGCCTCGCAGACTGCAGTTGGCAGGTTGCCACATACATCGTGGGGCTGGCCCGGCCTGCACGCTTGCTGGTAGCTGTAGTTGTACAGGGGTTGCATGCGTGGAGGTGTTTTGGACGTACCTCTGCTGTAGAGCGCGGCAGCGTCTTATCTGCCAGAGGTGCACCAGGTAGAGCAGCGGAAGGGCCTGTAGAGCTGGATCCATGGCGGCTCAGCTGGTCTGGATGTGTTCTGGGTAGGCTTGTCCTTTCCGTAGCTGTGCTTCCGCCATCCGCGATGTGGTGGTTTTTATGCCGCGGTGGGAATGGCTGTTTGTTACATCGAAATCTGGTTGGTGGACGGAGCGTGTTTATGCAAATAAATAAATACAATACAATACAACTGTCATTCACATTAAGCATCCTCCCACCACAGCATGCAGCTTGGGCAAATAGGCCAGCCCTCTCTCATGTGTTGGGTCTCTCGCACTGTGAGTTACAGCATTTTGCCAAATCACACGTGAACATCCACCAAAAAATAACTACACTTTAGTGCCAAGTTGGTGGCCTAATGGTTAACTTTGCCAATGCTTCTTCCTTCCATTCTTTATCTTTTCTTTTTGTCACCCCTGTGTGTTTAAACCATGTCCAGAAGTTGCAGTAATTCAAAGCCACTAAGACCTTTTCTTTGTGCCAATAAGCATCGTATTTTACTATGATGTGCATTAACATGAAAAAGGGGGTTTTATACATGCTCTAAGTACAAACATTAGCTGGGAAGAAGCTGTACTGTTCAAATAAAATGATATGTCATTAGTTTTTTATTTTAAATTTTACTCAAAGCTTGCTTATGCAGGGCACATTTTAAAAATCATGTTTTCCTCTTTTTTTATTAAAATTATCCATTGCACCGGCTTGCCAAAGACAAGCCTATTGGCTTAGCTAAGGCTTGTTTTAATATGTGTTGGTTGTCAAGAAGGCCTTGCAGATGGAGCGCCATCTCACAAGCAAGGCATTGTTTAGTAACCAAGACATGTCTAGTCCTACATGCGGAACGCCAGGTTCATTTAATGTGTCGCAGTCTGGTAATGAAGGAGAGTTGAATATGTAACATAGGGGCATATTAGCAAGGAGTTGCGATATTTATCGCAAAACGCGCTTAGCGCGTTTTTTGTTAACGCCGCCTATCGCTGGAAATTATCGCTGAGATAACACCCTATTAGTAAGGTTTATCTCCATAGCGATAATATTTCCAGCGATAGCGGCAAAATGTGAGAATATCCCTGGAAAAGCAGCGATATTCTCGCATTATCGCTAAGGTGGATTCAGCATTAGAATCCACCTCCTATACTTTAAACAGGTAAGTCATCCTCACTAGCAGGTGATAAAATCTAGCGATAAATGCGCTTAGCGCAAATTATTTTATCGCTTCGCCTGCCTTGCTAATAGGGGGTAGTGGGATTAGCGACTGTTTTCAGTCGCTTTTAGTAGGGAACGCCTTCCTTGCATGTCATTAGCGATAATTATCGCTGACATGCAAGGCGATGGAAAACGCGGCCTCTAACGCCTGAAAGCTGTCGCTAACGCCTGTTAGCGACAGCTTGCTAATAGGGCGATGAAATTATCGCCGCTTTAGCGGCAAAAAGTGCCTCTAAAGCGGCGATAAAGCCCTTGATAATATGCCCCATAGTCTCCCATTTCGTGTATTGGATGTGTAACCAGGAATATGAGCAACACGGAATGTTTACTGTCACATATGCACTGTGGTGTCAACAAAAGAATGTATGGACAGCATCGCCAATGTTAGCCTGCATTAGTTTTCTCCAGCATGGACCTGCATGGCAGCTTTAGGTGGCGGTCTGACATTGCTTGACGATTCACCACAACCAATATTTTTATATACACAATTGTAGACAGGACATTACTTTCATGTGCTCAAAGACAAGACATATCTTTAAGTACTTGTGCCTGCAGATTATTCAGGTTGAAAAGGTGTTGCACTCCTTTGCATGACTATACGCCGGTTCTGTTTTTCTTTGTGGGCTTGCCCATTCAGGCCCATTTAGTCAGTATCACAGGGAATATGTACAGATGTGTATGGAGCTGTACTTTGCATCATACAAGGAGACTCAAAATGCCACTTTTCTTGTCAAGTTGAATCATCAGTGGTGTGCCAAAATTGGATGAACAGTTGTGTGAGGGGGTTGATTCCAGCAGCGTGCACCATTTGGAACATATCCTTATTCCTATCCCTGATAAGTAATGGGAAGAGATCCATATGCATGGGGGTCACTCCGTCAAGAGTGAAAAATGAAAGTTCATGTGGACCCGGCAGCTTAAATACATCCAAACATGGCGGTGAAACAGTGGAATTCTTGACGACGCAGCACACATCAATAACCAGTTTCTGCAAGTCACAGAGCAGCGTTTTCTGGGCACCAGAGCTCTTTTTAGCCATAAAAAGCTGTTTCCCTCTGAATGGTCTAAGATAGACCATTCTAACATTGCAACAAGGCATGGGGTTACTAGCACACACCATTACAATACCTGATTACTTAGGGCGCTTATTGGCTATCTGGAAGACTCGATGAATGCTCTGGAAATTTGCAGTCATGATAGTTGGGCTACAATTTGCTGTGTTGGGATACATGAGTCTACTGAGCGATGTTTTAGTTAGACTGATAATATCTGAACGAGGACATGTGGACACAATAAGTCAAGAAATGGAAACACTTGTTCATCTCTTACTGTAACTTCAAGAGAATTTTGATCCCTACTGGCTTTCTTACGAGATGTGGTCATTTGCTCAGCGGCTTATAAACTCAATTGTTTGGGCTACAGTGGGCCACGTTGGGCTATATGTACTATTGAATGGAGACCTAAGCGTTTTTTACAATGATTACTATGTTACTATCAAATGTCTCCAATAGTGATGGCCCTAATTTCACTTTATGTCAACTTTGATATACCATTCTTGCCTAGGGGTCATTCTGCATTGTTTTATTAAAACAACCCTTCTCTGTGTAATGCATTATATCAGAATTATCGTTGGGCTGCTTTGGGGCAGCCTTGTGATTTTATTAACCACACCACACAAAAGCCATTTCTTTCATAGGATCACTTGATCCCTTGTCTCCACATAGTTTTCATCAGACTCTTGGTGTATGTTGCTCTTATCTGGCCAGTATTTGAGACATGTCTGGATTTAGGGTCGTTTGAATTTTGGTATTCCTTGACACAGCGCCAATTGTGCACAGGATCCAAGGATTTTCCTGTTACTGGATGTACTCTATGACATATCATCATGGCTGACAAAGACCAGAAAGAACAAAAGATTGGCACTAAAAGATCAAAGCAGACCCACCAATTCCTGACTTGCCCATCAAAGCAAAGGATAAGTCATCTAATCATATGAATGCAATATTTAAAAATCTAAAAGAGGTGAATGAACTGGCAAAGTCCACAAAGTCAAATACAGACTCTATGTAAGCAGACATTACCATGATAAAGAATGAAGCTCAACAGACAAATTCTAAGATACCTGCTGCAGAGGACCATATCAGCAACCTGGAGGACAAAGAATCTTCATGTATGAAACAACTTACAACTCTCCTGGACAATATGATATTGCTTTGGAGAGAGGTTTTGGATTTAGAAGATTGAAATAGTAGAGGCAACCTATGCATCTTTGGCCTTCCAGAAGGTTCAGAGGGTCAAAACCCAAATGCCTGTATTGCATTCTTGGAATCTTGAATCCCTCAAATGACTGCCCTACCTTTTAAGAAAGAATTTGAACTGAAAAGAGGACATAGAGTGCTGACTAGACTTATTCCAATTAACAAATTCTGCAAGACCGATTGTCTGCAAACCTCTCAGATTGCAACATGCTGTGTTAATCCTAAACTATATGAAAAAGACTAATCACCTAAAAAGGAAAGGCAACAAAATATACAAATCTCAGGACTACTTGAAAGCAACAATTGATACTAGGGAGGCCTTCATGGCACTCCGACCTAGATTGAGAGCTAGAAATTTTGAATTTTCTTTTATGGGCCCAGCAAAATTCAGAGTGTCTTTGAATGGATCAATGCACATCTTTTCTTCTGATAAAGAGCTCAAGAAGTTCCTTGACGAACTTGATGAGCCTGATATGGACATATCATATAAAAAATCTATGTTACTCATCGATCATGGTGTAAAGGGATCTCGAAGTTATGGTGAGACGCCTCGAATGTTACTGCTAGATTTCATACCTATCTGTGTTTGGAGGTAAGGTAATTTTAAGCAACTGGAAGAATCCGACCAAAATATCCTTTCAAGCTTGGAAAGAACTTCAAATATTTACAAGAGTACCAGATAATATCTCACTTCGACAGTCTGCGTGGAAAAACATCACTCATCCAATGTGGGAAAAACAGGACTCTTATCTAGAACAAATTAAACCTCCATGACTCCTCATGATATTGTTTTACATATATGATTATTATTATTTCTAGTGCCATATGGATTTTGTATCTCTTCTAACATCTGTTCCTTCTGCGTCTTTTCACCTTCAATCTTTTTGCTATCTACTTTTCCCTTTTGGGTGGATTATTATTTAATTATTGATGACGTCTCATTATCCCCCATGGCTCTATTTCCTTGCTTTGCATTTCCTCATGGACAAACTCCAATGTACTCAGTTAAGACTTCTAATGCTGTATGTATATGATCTTTATTTACCCTGTTTTTCAAATTCTGATAAAACTTTCGGAAATAAAAAATATATATTGCTGCAGACATGGCACATAGAAATGCTGAGATTCAAATATGTGACTTCAGATAAATTGTGCCAGTGCATGAGAGTAATGCAGCCCTAGGATAAGTTGGTGGTGCCCATGGAGAGACAGAATAGTGTTTAAAGATGACTGACAAGGACCACAATTCCACAATTACATGAGAGGGATGAAGCAACACATGAGGCCAGATATTTGGTAGCTAGATGTCTGCAAAGTTATTGAAAGAGTTGTAAGGAATCAAAAATCAATAAATTGAGTCGACAGGCAAAATATTGGTCATAGAAAAATTATTGCAGGTATCCTGAGCAAACATTCAGAACGTTTGAAAAAAGTTTTTTTCTTTTTAAATGGAAAGCTCTACGAAAAAATGGGCTACTGATCACATTTTGCAAATCCTTATAGAAAAATAATGGTTATAATTGTAATTTTCCTTTTTTTACATTTATGTTTGTTTAAGAGTCGAAACATTTGCTGTCTGGACCAGGAGGTGCCTGGAGTAAAGTTTGAAATGGAAATAAGCATGCATTTATTGTAACCTTTGAAAACTGAAGGATGATGGTCTTTCCAGACCATATTGAAGCAATACAGCAGCAAAGTAACTCTTTTCATGCAGTTAAGGCCTAACAGCACAAGCTGAAGATCATGCACATGTTCCCAGCTCACCTAAAGCTAGTTGTGGACGACTAACCTCTCTTGTTTACCGACTTGAAGGAGGCCTGGGACTGGACAGAACTCAGGGAATCTGAAGCTGGAAATAATTCTGACTGCGTCCCAAAGTTTGATAGTTGTTCCCGCAGGAGTCATGGGAGCCACAGAGCTTGACAGGGCCCACACTGAGGCAGGCGGTGTAGAGCCAGGATGGTGCACTGGTGTTGGTGTTGTTCCTGGGTGGTGCCCTAGCACACAGGAGTGATGGAGCCGTGAGCGAAACTTCCAGTTATGATGCCAAATCTCCCAGTAATGGATCCAGAGCCTCCATGAATCATCTTCCACTACTTACACCATGATTTGTGGATGATCTAGGACAGTGGAGATGTCTCTTTGGTGCAGAGTAGAGGGCTGAACTCGGTGGTCAAGACTCCATAAATGTGCCACACTCTGTCTGCCATAATTGCCCATGTGAGTCGCAGTGGTATGCATGGGTCTGCATTGGGTGCGGGGCAGCTTGACGGGGTAGGATTGTCCCTGATGTTGTTTAGGCTAGGCTCACATGTCCCCCCTCCATCCCCCCCCCGGTCCATTGCTTTATTGGTGGTTTGTTGGCCACTTTTTGTTTGTTGTGCTAATACTGTTAGATTGTTCATGATACGGAAGAGCCTGTTACAATTTTTGATGCTGGACATTGGGCAGTTTTACACTTTGTCCTCGTAAGGGAGTTTGTGTTGTGGTTTGTTGGGTTATGGAGTTTCCTCATCTGGCTGTGTTGTCTTGATTGTGGTGGAGCAAAATATATGACTCCACGAGAGGTGTCCTTCACTGATTTCAGAATCCCTCAGGGTTGTGATGGCACTTGAGGCACTGGCCTGTCTCTTTGGGATCCCCCAATGTACATCTTTATAACCTGGAATGTTCAGGGTTTAGGGAACTCATCCAAGAGACATGTGGTCCACACATATTTAAAGAGGCAGGGTGAATGTGGCATTCCTCCAGTATAACCACATTACAATGGGGGAGGGTGGATGATTACAATGTAGGTGGAGAGGTCAGGTGCATTATAGGGCTTTTTCAGAATACGCCAGCAGTGATTGTTTGGATGTGCCCCGGGGTCCTGTACCAGGTTATGGAGCGCAAGACAGAGCAAGAGGGTTGATAGGTATATTTTTACTGCAAGCTGCATGGTAAAGCACTCCATATATGGTGTGCGTACGCACCTAATTCTGGTCAGTGTTCACACCTCGAGTGTATAGGGGGGCTTTTGACGGAGCACCCTGAGAATCTTTTCCTCATTGGCATTGATTTTATTACCATTGTGACTATTGACCGAAATAGGCCACACCCTCCACTTCATGATGCACCCATCAAGAAACTGACATAGGGATTCTGGTCCTGAATGAAGGGCTGGGATCCTACGGACTGTTCGACAGCTCATCACCCCCTGCAATGGGAACAGTCTTATTATTCCCCGATTCATGCATTTCACATCCGCCTAGATTTGTTCTTTGTTACAATTAACTTGATGACATGAATAGGAAGGGTGAAATACTTAATTTCCCAATGTCAATTTCCCTTCACAATCCACTACTGCTCTCCTTACAATGGGACTCCTGTCCAGCTAAGATACCTATGTGGAAGTTATATACTCCTATGCTCGAGGACTCATTGTTCAGGCACATGCTGAAAGAAGCTATCACCCTCTTCTTTGACACTAACACAGACTCTATACCAAATCCCTTATTAATAATGGACAAGTTCAAGGTATATATTAGAGAGATACGTTTCAAATCTAATGTAGGGGTGCACAGAGCTCTGCAGGTGCAGTTATTAGCCCTTGAACACAAAATGGTGGATAAAGAGCATAGGGTACTCCTTCATCCTGAACAGTTGCTGCACCTGAGACAACAATGTTGTACAAATAAAGAGTTGTATGAGATTCTGTGCCTTTGTGATTATTGTGAATGTGGCCCAATTCCACTCTGAGGGAGACACGACCAGGTAGTAGTTGTTGGTGCGCCTAGTCTGGAATTCTTCCGCCTGGACTGCATTGTCTACAGTTCATCATGCTGATGGACAAGTAGCACAATCCAGGGCAGAAATTGATGATGTCTTTGCCTTCTATTAATATGACTTGTACACAACTTGTGAGGTCAAGAGCAACGACCAGATGTTACATTACCTTAAAGGAATGGCACTATCCACACTATCTGCAGAACAGAGGGCTGAGTTAGAAGTCCTCATACAGGCAGAGGAGATTTCGCTGGCCTTGAGGCAACTTCACAGGGAAAAGACACCGGGCAGCGACGGACTGCCTATTGAGTTTTAGAAAATGTTCATAAGGCAACTGATCCTGCATTTCCTGATCACATACAGCATAGCGCTGTTGAGGGGTGCTACCCTTGACTGACAGGAAGGCACTCGTAGTATTGCCCAAAGTGAGTTGGGACCTGCTGGAGGTCAGTTCTTATCACCCCCGTCTTTCCTCAGCCTGGATTGCAAGATCATGGGGTAGGTGCTGGCCAATGGAGTTGTGAAGGTGCTCTCCCACCTGACTCATCATGACCAATGTGGTTTTTTGCCTGGCTGCAGCACTATCTCTAACATTACACAGCTTTTTCATGTCATTAGTAGAGTGCAATCTGGTTCAAACCATGTGGATGCGGCTTTCGTAGACATGGAAAAGGCTTTAAACTCTCTTGAGTGGAGTTTCCTATGGGCAGTAATATGACACAATAGGTTTGGGAGGAGCATCATCAGGTGGTCCAGCTACTCTATTCGGACCCATTGGCCCGTGCTGAAATGGGTAATGTGATCTCTGATGCATGTCAGGTACAGCGGAGGACTCGGCAGGGGCGCACTCTGTAACCCCTGCTGTTTGCACTTGCCATTGAGCCATTAGCATGCCATGTCTGCCGTGTAGGAGGCATGATTGGTGTTCCAATCCAGTGTTATACACATTTACATCGCTCTATGCAGACAATGGCTTGTAAATATTGCGGTGGGCTTGTCAACTCTGGAACTCCTCAGTCATAGGCAGCTTCGGGCATACAAATAACGGAGGCTAAATCCTGCCTTTTCCCACTGACTGATGGTAGGGCTGATATGTTGACCCTCCCATTGCTATTTGGTCTGCCCATTGCTCCCGCTACATTTGAACATCTTGGGGTACAGATCTACCAAGCCCAACAGGATGTACCGCCAGTCAACCTCAGCAGGGCACTCTCATCAGCGAGATCCTCAATTGGCTTTTGAAGCAAACTGCTGCTGTCATCGATGGGCATGTGGCACTCGCAAAAATGGTCCTTCTTACAAGGTTCATATATAATATTTTGCCAATGTTTCTCTGCAGGTGAATCGCAGTTTCTTCTGCAATATTTCATCCATGCCGCTTGAATTGATCTTGGGGACCGGCAGGAGAAGGGTTGCACACGAAACCATGTACTTTCCTCTGGGTGAGGGAGGTCTCGGAGTCCTCGACTTTAAATCATATTATCCTGCTGCAAGGCCGGATGGTCTGGTTCAGCTTGCGTGCCTCTCCTGAGTTTGGGTAGCTGAAGGGGATCCTGACTCTAATGTCAATGAGTACATATGGATTTGATGGCCACTGCAAGACACTAATGTTTTGTACTCTTTTGAGAGCTGCCAGATACAACTGGCATCCTTATCTTTGTTGGTGGCCCAGTGGGTAGCCAGATGTCCCCTGAGTCCCTGTGTGGGAGCTCCCTTGTTTCCCCCACTTGGGCAGCCGGGCAGTCAGGTTGGGGTGGGCTCGCACAGGACAGCTGTCAATAGGTGAATTGTATGATGTTTGTTACCTTATTTCATTTGATGTGCTCTTGCAGAAGAGTGATATCCTAGCAGGGCAATTATTGACACACACTCACTAAAACTGTTGTGTCTACTTGGTGGGAAGATGGCTCGGAACAAGACGGACAAGCTGATGAAAATATTATGGGAGAGGGAGGCAATCACAGACACTTCATCACTGGAGCGTACAGACCCATAAGCCCTATCAGGTCTAAACCCTTGACCTCCATTAGGGTTAAATGGTTAAATGAGATTACGGCGTTAGAGAGACGCTTCAGAACTCTAAGTGGGCTCGGGCATTGCAACAGTTGAGTCTTATTTCCATCAGTGTTCGCCTCAAACTCATTCCCTTCAATTTCAATCACAGAACATCCCTCACACCAGCACGTTTAGATACCATATAGCCCCTAGCCCATTTATAATTCCCTACACGCGGTTTTGACAATGCAGCATTTTACTATATGGTGTGGGATTGCTTTGTCCTTGGTGGGCAGAGATCACTGATTGTTTGACAGAGTGGACAGGCATAAGGAATTTAAATTCTCCCAGCATATGGCTTCTGGGGTTTGTGTTCAGCGCTAAAACTTATGGCTGGCATGCTATATCGTGGCAGAAACAGGCAAGGGAAATCAGAGAAGGTCCTTGTGCCTGCAGGGTGGCATATTGACTGGCACCATGACCCAGGGATCTTGTGGAAGATGGGCCACCTTATCAGAAATTGACATCCAGAAAGCCAGCTGAGGCGCTGCTGATGGTAACCCAGAGATTTACCCAAATCTAAATAGATAGGGTAAAGCAAAAGATTGGCGGACCTTAAAAACCAGTGCTTTACATCATTCCTCCCGCTCCGCCAAATGCTAAGTTAGGCTGTTAGCTATACCAGTCCCTTGTTTAATACCACTGCCCAAATCTAATTACAGCTTTGTCGGTTTTCAATTCATCAGCCAAACGTTAAACTGTGTCTGCGAGGAAAAGAGGACATTTTCATTCGGAACGTGACATGGATCATCATGTTATATTTATAGAAGGTGGATTGCTAATAGATGGGCAATCACAGAGAAACTTGCAAATATGCTTTAAAACAAGCTCATCAAGATATGAGAGTTGCTAGCTCCACTTTCACTAATAACATGCCATCCAATCCACATGGGAAAACTAAATCCTCATCTATGGAGCCCAGGACATCATGTAAAAAGAGTGAAAGAAAATGTAAGAATTCGATTTAGGACAAGCACAAACTGGCCTGCATGTAAAAACCATGGGAAAAAGATTAAATGGGAAAAACTGTTAGAAGCAGCAGCCAAGGGTGATGACTAGTTCAAGCAGAAAATGCCTTTTAGGAGATATTCCCTCCTCAGAGCCAATCCCTTTAGAGTTCATTGTGTGACCCCTTGAACGCAATGTATGCTCTTGTGCTCAATTTTCACACAATATACAGCAAAGTGAATTTTGTGAATTTATTAATTTTAAGTCGTTTTCTCAAAATTTTGCCTAAAGTTTTTTTTTTCCGATTACGCACACACCTATATTTTAACTCTCACTTAAAGACAAATGGTAAACACACTTGTGATAGCAATCATATTTAGTTAATAATCTGAAATAATCGTAATTCATTCCAGTGCCAAACCATAAAACATCATTTATGTATCTAAGCCATTTATATCTAGGAAACACAAAATATTGTTGTTTAGGAGGCCCATTTCTTCCATTACTGTGCATAAATGGATTTGTGTAGGATGAGACCACACTGGACCCAAAGACTGTTCCTTTCATCTATAGTATTTTTTTCAAATTTAGAATCATTTTTGTTAACAGTTAATCTAAACGATTATTCAAAAATCATCGCTAACAGGAAAAATATCACCTAAATGCCAATGCGTTGCAACACGTACAGCCTCAGAGACTGGGAATTAGTCTAGTCTAGTCGACTATAGATATTGAGAGTCATTAAGAGCCATGAATGTCATTGTTAAATGTTTTATATTATTAATAACGGATGCAGAACCAATTCCAATATATGCACACATATCTGTTCATGTAACCCAGGCTTCATTTTAGATTTTTGAAATATTTGCATCCAATGTTTTATTTTTAAATGCCTGTGAAGTTCTCTGCAAAGGACTTGACTGTCCTCAGGTTCCCCAATGTGTCATCTTGCCCCCAGTATTCATCAACTACTTCATGGACCCCTTTGGCAGTCCATTCACTGATAACAGCATCAAAATTACTAGCACGCAGACAACACCCCTACTGGGAAGACTGTTCCACTCCAAACATCCAAAGCCTCAAACACATATTGCATGCCACCCAGATGTGAATGTCCAGCACCTACCTGAAGCTCAACATCACCAGGACAGACTTCCATATTTTCACCAAGAAGCAACAACTAGTCCAACATAGCTCACCGACAAGAACCTGGACAGATTCAACTTCAACTTTCACGCAATGTGAGGTGACTCAGTTTCGCCCTGGACACTGACCTTGCCCTCAAGAAACACATCAAAGAAAAAACAAGAAGGCCTGGTACTAGCTCTCTCCACTAAATAAAGTAAAACCATTCCTCTGAGAAAGCAACTTCAGAGCTAAAATTCAGGTCCTAAGACAACTGCAGCTGCTCTGCCCTGCGTCACAGAGAAAGGGCAGGAATATGCCCTATTTATCCAATACGGCACATTCCTGTCCTTTCCCCATGTGCTGGCACCGTTTTGGCAGCCTAGTGCTAATGCAGGCACCCTTGCCGTGTGTTGTAGGCAGGATTGCACAAAACCAATCCTGAGAGGCTTTTTCTTCTTTCTATGTGTGATCCTGAATGCAGCACACATAGAAAGATTTAAAAACGAGGAGAAATCAAGATATTTCTTGTTGTTATGCCTCTCCTGGAGAAGCATATCATTTTGGCGCGCTCCCAGGTTTACAAGTCCTTGTAAATCTGGGAATGCATAAAAAAACGTGGGAGTTGCAGGGGAACACCCACCGCAATGCCTGTGAAATGCCTCCTCATGTGCACTGCGGTGCCTTACTCCAGACTTTTGAAGTCATTCAAAGCCACGCAAAGTGGCTTTGCGTAGCTTCATAAATCTGACTTAAAGGTTTGTGTCACGCATGTACCACATTGCGTGGTTCATGCATGACGCAAAGCTCTCATAAATGTGCCTCTTAGTGACCTAGAGCTACATGATCTTTGGCAAACTATGTAATTCCTGGAGGTTAAAATAGCAGTCAGCAGTCGATCCTATGCTTGGTTTCCATCAACTCTTACAAAGTTTTAAGTCTATGACAATATCTACGTGCCATGTTCTCGTTAACTTTATAAAGGAGATTTCTGCAGTACAGATTTGGTGCTTTGCCGTCAAAGGACAGGGCCCCCCAATGGAAAGGTCCTCCCTAGTGTAGTCGTGCAGTTACTGTACTACCACCATGAGACAGCTGCGCACTTATTGTGCACATGCCCGGAATCCAAGGAAGGCAGATACCACCTTCTAAAGTCCTTATTCAATATGCTTCAAGTAAGAACTTGGCGGAAGTCGGTGACCATTTGCATGGAGTACTCAAATATAGATTTTTCTTGCCAATTTACCAAATTTGTTATGGTTATTGACAAACGAAAAAAATCACTTGTTAAGACTAATGCTCAATGTGTCATTTAAAAACTTAAGGATGGGCTCACATCCATCATCCCAATGCTACTTCATTGCCTTTCAGGACATTTCCCTTGCTTCAATGGCACCTTGGGCCAAACAAGCCCTCAATCTATCTGGATTGGTCTATTTCTGCTCTTTACGTAATAACTCTGCACCTTACATAATTAATTACTTTTGAAAATTATCTAGCAATACCAGAAATATTACCTAAAAATATCATATCTTGATGGTCAAGCCCCCGATGAGCAATCTATCAAACTGGGGAGTCAGGATGAAGAACGGTGCAGAACATGACATTAGACTAGTTGCACAGATTTGAATGGTGATTTTAATTAGCCATTTTAAAATATTCTGGGCCTGATTTAGATCTTGGCGGTCCGACCGCCATGGTGACGGGACTAAGTGCTCCGCCGAGCTGACGGTCTTCTGCCTGCCGTATTTAGATGTATATGCAATATACAAAAGACGGCAGCCGTCTTCTGTGCTGGCAAACTGCCTGCCTTCGCAGTCTTGACAGCAGGGTCCTGCTGAGCAGATTCGGATGCTCTCGTTGGGCTGGCGGTGTCCTGTTGACCGAGTACTGATTGGGGGGCGACCGTGGTGGTGGGGAGACAGGTAAGTACAATTTTTTTTATTTATGAAAACACATATATGTCGTGCATGTGTACATATGTGTATGTAGGCTATGTGTAGTGAGAATATTTTGTACATTCTGCATTGCACCCAACCAACCAACACACACCATGCAATGTATACCCACACACACCCCGAACACCTACCTTTGGGCCCGCCAAAACAGGGTGCCGGTCCGTTGTGGTCAAGGTGCAGAAGGTACACATATGTACCTGGGGCGAAGGAGTAGATAGTGAAATCGTAGGCTGTACCCTGAATTTTTTTTATTTTTGAACCCTTTTCGTCTCATTCTGCCGACTTTAAGCAGGAGGGATTCCCGCTGGAATTCCCTTTGAAACAGCCCATGTCCAAATCTGGAGGGCAAGAATCCTGGCTGCTGCAGCCCATTCCGCCTTAGAGGGTGGGGAGTGAAGTCCTGGTGGAATCGACAGGACCACGATGGTCTTCTCTTCCATTGCCAGCCAGCATTTAAATTGGGCAGGTGGACCGCCAGGGCGGCGGGTGGGAAGACCGCCAAAAAAAAAACACTCTTGTCGGGGTCCCGCCAACATATAAATCAGGCGCACTGTATTTTTGACTACTTTCTGATTTGCTCTATTGGCTGATGGCATTATTAGCTGTCGAAACATGTCAGATGGATGCTCTAGCTAAAAGTACAGTTTCCTTTGAGTTTTGTGAATCACTTTATAGAGTTAGGATGATGACCTGCACTGAACACAATAGATCAAGATATTTGACTAGTTTCACCGTTTTGAAGGATGGTTTTAATTAGTTGTTTTTAAACATACTGTATTTTTGATTTCCCTTTGATTAGTTTTTTTTTGCCTATGGCTTTAATGGCAGTAGACCCACGTTAGACGGGTGCTCTTGGCCAGCCCACTGTATAGTTCCTCTCTGTATTTGTTAAGTGGGTAAACTGAAATCCCGAATACCAATCCCCCGATGTATTATGAAATGGCTTTGGGTTTGGGAGAGACAACTGTATTTCACATAGGTGTTAGATTGATTACTTAGTTCCCCTCACTAATTTTAGGACATTGTTTTTTAAATGTACTGTATTATTTGTTTGCTTTTGGGATTGTTATATTGATTTATGTTTTTGTTCACAGGTTTGTAATTATTTTAATTAATCATACAATACATTCAATTCATAATTCAAAAAGGTCTAAATGCCATAGACCTTTAACTTGGGTGCTAGAGAATGTGGAAGAAGGTGATGGCTGGCTGCTCTACCTAACAAATGCCGTTGTAAATGCTGATGCACACATACAACCTATTATATTATTCTTCATATTTATGATTGGTATTAATGTGGTCTGTATCATGTTTGTGTGCACTTTTTGTGGCAGTACTATGTTGATATTTCTGTAACATGTTAACCCGTTAAGTGCTTCTGTCGGCCAACGGCCGTCGCGAGCACTACCTCGGTAGTGCTGCGCACGTCCGTTGGCCGACGCGGCCCCGCCCGCTTAATAGAACGTTCCGCACTGGCGCGGAATGTTCGAAGCAGTTAACCGGTTAATATGAACTACTGATACTTGTACAACATGCCTTTTATGCTATTGTTGAACACTAACTGAGCATAGTTATTCATTTGAGCATCACATGATATTCTAAATTTCGATTAAGCTAGTACTTTTCCAGTGCAATTGATCTGTAGAACCATCTATTTTTGGGTGCACAAATGACGTTATTGGTATAATCACTGCTTTAGTGAATTTTGATAATAATAGTAGGAAGTTGAATAGAGTCCTTCTGGCTCATTCTGCAACTTAGACTATGGCATCAGCATGCACAGGATGCATTTGCAGCGAGCATATTCTTTTATAGTCCTGTAAACCATTTCTTATGTTTTTGAATGTTATGGAGCACTGTCAGGCCCAGATCCTAGGACACGATGCTCTCTAAATGCCCTCCTTCAGCACTGACTCTGCGTTTTTTATTTCACAGGAGTGTGGATGTGGCTAAACGGGGAGGAAGGGAAGTTAAGGTGGGGACTGCAGGGAGGGAGACCTGGAAGAAGAAACGTTAGTCAGCAATTTATAGTTCTACTTTCATGAGTAATTGTTTTTACATTTCACATAAGTAAACGCTGGTTGTTTCCACTAAGGGCTGATTACGAGTTTGGTGGTACGGGAGCGGTACCGCCCCGCCGCCATACCAACAAAGCTGTGTGCGTAACACCTACCGTATTATGACTTTTTAAGTCACTGGTGGGCAGTTCTTTGGCAGTCCCATAGGCACTGCAATGGGAACGTCAAAGGCAGTACCTGCACAGCATGGACTGATGCCGTCCATGCTGAGCAGGTACTGAGGGTGCATGCACACAGGGGGGCACAAAATGTGCCCCCCTGCTTGCACCCCATGGCTCAGAGGAAACGCCATGAAAACTGTGGCAGAGCGGAAACTCGTAATATGCTTGGCAGGGCTGCGGTGGTCCCGCCAAGCATATTGCAGCCTCAAGACCACCGCACCACTGGCAGGTATCTCTGATCCCTGGCGGTTGTTGTGATCGCCCTAGTTTGAATAGGGTGGTCAGAAGACCTCCATTGCCGTGCCCCCACAAGTCTGACAGTCTGTGGACCGCCAGACTCCTATTCAAGCCCTAAGAGAGCAAAGTCCAGAATTGCAGCTCCTTATGTTAAATAACACAACATTAGTGATAGTCCTGAATCACAAACTGTAACTGTTCTTTTCAAGGTTCATTACGAGTTCCCAAAGCAAGCCAAAATATCCCAAAACACATCTCTACTGAGGGGGAACTAGGAGTTAGTTCCCAGCGTGTCTCTCGTGCTATGGTTGGTTGGTCTCCCTTCACCAACCACTAATGCCGACCTAAGCATGCCCCTCAACTCTCCATCCAACCAGGGTTCTGTTTTTTTCAATTCACCCGAAGAATTTCCGCTCAAGCGCCAGAAGGTGGTACCTTATCCGAATGCCTGAAGAAGGTGAGCAGGAACTGAAAGCACGCTGTTAGAAAGCATGGTGTCAGGAAACAAGTGCAGCCTTGATCTGTAGGAAGACTGGAACAGCTCTCTGAAATCAAGAAAACCTCTTGGGTTTTCGCCCAAAACACGCAAAACAATAACAATGAAGACATTACAGTAATACTACAGATCTTGTTGTTTAAGCATGGGAACATTATTGGTACAAACCTGCTGATCAAATGGACTTTTAATACTTGTTTTAATACTTGCGGCAAGGAGTTTGTGACCAAGACATCCACACAGGATATATTTAACTGTTGCATGCTTTACACAATGATAACTCATATTAGTGCAGGAAGGTGGATCACATGAAGAAATAAAGTGGAAGTCATTGGAAGGGGTGGGTCAGGCAGGTGAGAGAGAGGTTAACAGGTTGTCACCTGACCGTAGGCATTATAAAGAGTTGCACTAATGTCGAAGCTTTCCACCATAAAGCTCCCAGTAAAACCAAGAAAAACAAATGATTCAATTAGATTTGCAATACCTCCACTCACAACTCTAATGCCCATAGTACAGAATTGAATTGAGTGCATTGTTAAAGCTCTATCATTGTCTGAAAACTATATGTGAGGAAATTGCCCTCCACCATCAATGTACAAATAGTTTAACATAATGCCCATGTGAAAGTCTTATCTCTTCATTATTTTCATGCAAGAAATAGAGGATAAAGTACCTCATGCTCTATATTATAAGGATAATGTAAATCACTGAGGAATTCCCAAACTTTGTGAAGGAATGAGGTGATAAGGCAAATTCTTAAATAAAGCAATGGAACTCAGAGATGACTTGCAATATCCTGATAACATACTGCACAAGATATCCAATTCTCTGTAATACATAATTCCATAATTACCTTTCCCTAGCCCTCATAACAACCCCTGTTCTCTTGGTCTTTCTTATGAAAGAGATACCATGGTGCCTATAAAATAAATGTGGGACCTGTACTGCAAAAATAAACACTCCAACATGTAGCTTGCAATTGATTCCAAAATATATTGTAAGCAGTATGATATACAATATCTGAAGGAAGCCGTGGTTCAGAAAGTACATTAATGTGTCCAGAGTCATGCTTTCTTGTAATAAATGCCATCCGTGCAATAATTGAGAGTTCTGGATAAATTCTTCCTTATCAGTCAAGGCCTGTTGATTTTCTGGGAAAATAGTTCAGCAGAAATATATGAATTCCAAGTTATTCCTATCATTGTTTCAATCACACTTGTAATTCTACTCTGGAATAGTGACCTCACAATTCAACAGTAATAACTCATTAGTGACTACTTTGAATTATTTGCTTCAGATAAACTGTGGTTGGAACAAAAGAAAGAGCAATTTCTGAAAAAAGCATACGAGAGTGGAAATTTGTTTGATGAAAAGATATAGAGACAGCTTTAGTGCTGAAGTGAAAGCGATAGGGTGAAGGTTAAGGTGAGGACTAGGGTCAGGGTTATGGATAAGATTGAGGAGAGGTTACATTGTTGGTTAAGGTTGGAGCTAGAGTTAAAGATAGTGTGCTGGAATGGGTTCGTATTAAGGAC
This sequence comes from Calotriton arnoldi, assembly GCA_963921515.1. Lineage (NCBI taxonomy): Eukaryota > Metazoa > Chordata > Amphibia > Caudata > Salamandridae > Calotriton > Calotriton arnoldi. Next base: position 643,762 of record CAWUFW010004732.1, on the reverse strand, counting down.
ATGTAATTGTGCTAGAGTTAGAATAGGGGTTACGCTGGGAGAAGTGAAAGAAAATAGTTCCTCTCAAGATGATTGATTGATTGATTGATTTGGAGCTCCACTGCAAAATGTTAAGGCTTTGTTCTTTTCCCTGTTTTGTGTATCAACTTTACCCCTGTGATAACAATTGGTAAACGGAAATTGCTGGAAGACGAAAAGCCTAATGCTTCCTCTTCCTATATATGCACCACACCTGACTCCTTCATAGCCAGATCCACAGGAGTTATCACTAAACAAATGCATCTGGCTGAGAGGTGCCTCTCCTTGGAGCAAGGCGATCTATCCGCTGGTTTGCAGTCTATTCCCTATTCCCATTATTCAGGCAATCCTAACAATGTGCCTGAATTTCCTACTGAGCAGATAAAGGGATCTACAATAAGTAGAACAGAGCCTGTAAAGACCTATGAGGGTGGTCCATCCACAAAAAGAAAGCGTCAGATCAAGGAAACTGGGGCAACTGAGAAAAAGACCAAGTACAAAGCCATGCGTGCTGGAAAAACCGTGTTTAACACAGACTTGCCAAGGCCAGTTCCCTACACCTGTTCTGCTAACAATGGGGATATCAAATGGGACTGGCACTTCGATTAGCCTAAGGATCTGATCCAGGCAGGCCAGTATTGCTCCCCTTGAGAAAATTGAGCGCTTAGAACTTGCAGTCTTAAAGTTCTCCAGTCTTAATCATTCCATCAATCCTGCTTGCACCCTGAAAGTGGAGACAACAGCTGCACATAGCACAGATGCCATTTCTGGAATGGAAGGCCATGGCAGGAGACACCCGCCACATCTTGAGGGCATTAGTGAGGCTACTTTGTTGACCCTTACTGATGGAAATTTTTGGCCTGCTCGGACCACTGACCACCCCTGCACTGACTTGAGCAATGTGGATATAAACTTGGGCTCCAGTACAAGAAACATGCCATCTATCTCTGGCTCTCCTATCTCCAATCCCAATCATACTCATCTTAATCTTCCCCTCCGAATGTAGCCCTTACGTTGCTTTCTTGATCAACCTTTGTTTGCCTCCAGGTAGAGTGGAATCACAAGCAAGCATTAAAAATAAGATTTGTCATTGGCTCAGTAAAAATTCAGACTTTAGTTCAGCAGAATATAACAACATATTACTTGTCAGAAGGGTGGGCTGGATCGGGCCATCAAGTAAGCAAATGGCAGTGGATTATGTGGTCATAAATTGCAGGAATAAGGCTCAAATCATTCCCAACATGCAAACTGGAACTGTATTACTGTTTTGCCACTGGGATATTTCTATCGACAATTTGCCTGCACCCATCCTGCCAGGAGAGGCCTTCCAACCAGGCTTACTGATTATGATACCAGCGTCCTTATTCCCACGCCCCCCACTTTTAATAGATTTAGGGCCAGATGTACGACCCTAGTAAATTGCGACTCGCAATTTGCGCTCGATTGCGAGTCGGAAATTGCGACTCGCAATTTACTATGTAAAACAGTATCAGAGACACTGATTGCGATTCCCAATGGAGTCGCAAAATGCGAGGCTCATTAATATTAATGAGGCACTCGCATTTTGCGACCCCACTGGGAATGGCTGGCCCTCCCAGGGATGGTGGCCTGCTGGGCTCAGCAGACCACCATGTCTGGGACTGCTGTTTAATGAAGCAGATTTTTCTTTTTTAAATGCAGCCCATTTTCCTTAAAGGAAAACGGGATGCATTTACAAAAATAAAAATGAAACGTTTTCATTTCATTTTTAAGGGCAGGCAGTGGTCCCTGGGACCACTGCCTGCCCTTAAAAAATAATTTGGCATGCATTTGCAAAGGGGAAGGGGTCCCTTCCAAATAGCGAGTCTCTAAACACTTTTTTGCGAGTCGCAATTCATTTGCGACTCGCAAAATTGTGTTAGTACATGGCCATACCAATTTTATCATGCGCACCGGGTCGCTAACCCGTTTGCGCATGCTAAAATTGGTCGTACATCTGGCCCTTAACCCCTTGTCTGATCTGGAGGAGTTGGATTGACTTGAAACTGTTCATGTTGTACTCATCAGCCTTGCAGATCTAAGTGGGGGCAATGCTAAGACTGATATGCTTCTTCCCAAGGACTGATCCCCCAATCTACAAAAAGACCTTGCTTCTAATATTGTTTGATATGTTGGAACATTACTGGTCTGAGGTCCAAGCATCTTCATTAATCAAAACAATAGATAAGAGCAAAAGGGGGTTCACACGGCTCCCAGAGAACAAACCCGTACAACCAAAAGAGAGTGAACCAAACTGGATATTATGTCAGATTCTCTCAGTGTTGTCCTAGAAACCCTCAAACTCTGTTTGCCTCCATCAGAACGTATCATCTCTGCTGGTGCAGTTTTTTGGGTTGCATCATCATTGGGCTCCACACCTGGGTACTCAAATCCCCAGGTGAGTGTTGCCTCCAACTGAAGGGAGAGTGTCTGGTAAGTAATGCTAGTGGGATCCGTGCAATTTTATAAAATTACCTATTATGCCTAAAGAGAGCTTTAATATAGAAATAAAGGAATAGGGATAAGGTTAAAAACAGTGTGTGGGACCGTGGGACGAATTACTTATCCTTGGCTTCAAGTGGGGTGGTCAACATATTTCGGCTGGAAATCACCTTTGGGGGTCAGTGCCCTTCGTCAGGACCTTAGATGATCAGATCTCTATTATTCTGGGTATTCAGGCAAGTACATTCAATTACATTCCTTCATTTTTGTTTTTCAATTGAATCGTGGTTGCAGGTTTCCTGGCCTACAACTAGGAAAAAACACAGAAAAAGAGGTAAGCCATTTTCATATGTCTCCTCCTTTTCATACATATCAATCATTCCCCGATGAGTAATGGTTCTAGCATGCATAAATCACCCAGGAAGTGCAGAGTACCATATGTGGCTCCACACTTATCTCATGTGGGTGGAAATCGTGTTACTATAGTTAGTCTTAAAAATTCACATTTTGATTTTAAAAATTACAAATGAACCAGTCCATTGACTTTGGACATTTTTATTCTGAAAACACTGTGGTTTGGGGGAAGGATGCAGTGTATTGGTTAAAGAACCTGTTGTCCAAGTATATCTACTGATTGTCAGATATGGTAAATTTACTCCAGGTTCAAATTAATTGGATGTGTGATAGTATTAAAAACATTCAAGCATCACTATTTGATGACTTATCTGGCATCAATCTTGTGGTATCTCTGAACTGTGTCCTATACTAGTAGGTTCTAAGTTAATATTTTAAACTAATTACTAGACACATGGAAGATTATATATCATCATAGGAATATATACCTTTTTGTGGGGCATCTAATCCCTCATGGTTAGTGAGTGAGGGCATTGGAGATCATTCATTACTCACTAGATTAAAAAAACACAATTTACAAATGGATTTTTAAACATGATGATGGGTTTGTCCTATTAGACCACCTATTGAGCCTACAGTTAGCTCATTCACCACTTACTTTTTTTTGGTCCTCATTTGCCTCGTTCACACCGTTCCACTTACGTTTCCAAACTGGAGTGTCCAAAACCTCATTCGCTGAAGAAAGGAACAAGAAGAGGGTTCAGCAGTTGTCGCCCTTGGATTGTGACAGCCCTCCTCTTTTATTTCCAATACACACACAATCTCTACGAGCCACCCTGCTCAGTAGAAAAAGGTGCCAGCCGAGGCGGAGAAAGGCTTAATCTTTGGACCCTTGATCTGAAGTTCTTACTCGTTGCTCACACCAACATAAGAAGGGTATCCAAAACTCATACCTCTTTTTCCCCTTATCTGAAATGTCCAGCTTGGCCATGCTCCTCACGGAGTTTAACCAATCCTCACAACTCGGAGGGGACTGTGACACCCACTGTTTGCAAATATCTCTGCGCACCAAAAGTATAACATAAAAAACCAGTTTTACACTATTATTATTGACTGTAGTTTGCGAATCCAAACCTCCAAAGATAACTAGTAAGACGCTTACCTTGATTTGTAGGTTCAAGGAATTAGACAGGACATTACTCACAGCCTCCCAAAATGACTGGATCTTTGGGCAGTATACAAACATATGCAGATCATCTTCCTTCATGCTGCCACATTTGGGATACGCCACATCACCTCCTGTCCCAAATTTGGATAACCTTTGGGTGGTCCAATAGGCCCTATGAATGGTAAAAAGATGATTCCTCCTCAGGTATGCAGGTTTAACTATTTTGTACAACATAGACATAGATACTTGCCATTGGCCTTCCAGCATGGTCTCCGGCAAGCATCCTCCCCATAGATCCACCGGCAAGGTGAAATCCCCATCTTCCATCTCTATCATCAGCCAATACCACATCGCGATTTCTTTTTTTGGTACGACCCCCGACAACAGTTTCTCCTCAAATTCATTAGATTCTCCTATTTTTGTGTCTGTGGCCTGATACCAACTTTGAATCTGGAGAAACTTAAATCTTGAGATCCTTTGGCCCATTTCCTGTTTACACCATTCCCACGTAATCAGATGACCTTCTTGAAGTAGATGTTTCCACCTTAGTATACCAGCCTCTCCTAATGGAAGTGCCAATGCATCCTTTGTCCATTCTGGAGAGCCCAGAGCTTCCCAAATGGGGGCAAGCTGACTGAAATATGGCAATTTTGTAATCTTCCTGATTTTATACCAAGTCTCAGCCATACCCCCTAAAATTTTCAGCCTAACTTTTTAAAAGTATTTTGGATCCGCATATTTATACATGAAACCACAGTCCCCTCCCTTCTCTTTCTTCAACATCACCTCAAACATCCTGCCAATCTCAGACTTTGTGGGTTTGTCCAAAAGCATTCTCCCATTCTTTAATAAGAAAGCCCAGGAGTAAAAAAGCTGATCTGGTAACGCTAATCCCCCTTTCTCCAACCTCCTTCTCAGCTTCTTCCAAGCTATCCGTGGCCCTCTAGATGACCAAATGAAGGAACTGATCTGACTTTGCATCTTAGCAAACCACTCTTTCTTAAAAGGTAAGGGGATTGAGTCGTACAGAAAGGTAAACTTCGGGAGAACTATCATTTTTACAAGATTGACTCGGCCGAACAGAGTTAGCGGCAGATATAACCAGCTCTTCAGCCAGCCACTCACTTCTTTCTTAACATTATCAAAGTTTTCTTTGGTAAGCTTTTCAATATCCTGGGTGATCTTGACCCCTAAATATCTCATATCCTTCTTACACTTTATTTTGCCAATCTCTGTATTCCAGGCCATAACCTCCGTCTTCTCCCTATTAATAGCCTAACCTGAGATTTTTCCCGAAATCTGCTGTTAATGTTAAGACACAACTCAAGGTTTTTTGTAAGTTGGTAGTAAAGATTAAGATATCGTCTGCATATAATCCTATTTTCTTGCTCCAGCCATTATGTTCAAAGGGTAGAATGTCTATATTACTCCTGATTCTTCTAGCGAGCGGCTCAATATATAGGTCAAACAAAAGTGGGGACAAGGGACAGCCTTGCCTTGTACCCCTTGTAATCTGGACAGCCTTTGTCAAAACCCCATTAACCAAGACCCTGGCTTCAGGTGCAGTGTAGATTCCTTTCACAACTTTACAAAAATTAGGGCCCAAATTAAAATATTTTGCCACAGCCTGCAAATAAACCCAATTAACGTGATCAAATGCTTTGGCAGCATCTAGCGCCATTACTGCTAAGGGGAGCCCATAAGCAGAGGCCAAGTCAATAGACCCTATGAGCGTATACGTCAGTTCTTTCAAGGTCCTACCTCGAATAAACCCGTTTTGATCCTCATGTACCAGCTGTGGCATAACCCCATTTAGTCTTTCTGCCATGACTTTTGCAAAAAGCTTATAATCACAGTTTAAAAGCGATATGGGCCTATAGGAATCGCAAATCTTGGGCATTTCCCTGGTTTTGGGATTAAAGTTATAATAGCCTCTTTCCAAGATTCCGGCATTGCAGCATCTGTCAAGAGTATTGCATTAAAAAGTTCGGCAAGATTAGGATTTAGTTTACTGGCCAAAGCTCTATAAACTTCATGGGGGTGATCATCTGGTCCTGGTGCCCTCCCTTTCTTACCTCCCCCAATAGCCTCTTCTAATTCTCTACTGCTTATCTTCTAATTCAGCTGTTCCCATTTCTCTACTGTTAAGGGATCGGCTCGATCCTGACTCAACCAGGTCATCACCTCTTCTTCTGTGACGTCCAGATCTTCCTGGTACACTTTCCCAAAATGTCTGAAGAAGGCTAGTCCAATACCCTGACTATCTCCGAGTAAGGTTCCTGATTGCTCACACCTAGTCTCTTTAATCATGTTCCTAACTTGGTCATTCTTCACTTTCCAAGCTAACAGCTTACTACAACCTTCACCGTACTCGAAGTGAGCCAACCGACTAGTCTCCCATCTTTTCCTAACCCTATCCTGTAGAATTCCAGTCTGCTTTGTTTTTGTATTCATTATTTCACCCAGCATCGTCTCATGGTCTACCTGTTTTCCTGAATTAATCAATTCCTTTTCGAGAGTCCGAATTTGCTCCTCTAGTACTAGAACCTTTTTATGATAAGCTCGCCTTTTTGCTGCCGCTAGGGCACTCAATCTACCTCTTAAATCGGCTTTATATGAGTCCCATACTACCCCAATCGTGGATGAACCCAGGTTATTTCCCAAAAACTCCTTTGTCTCTTCTTTTAAAATGTCTATAATCTCTTCTTCTAATAAAATCGTACGGTCCAATGTCCATCTTGAATGAGCAACCCCCTCACCCAGCCTCATATGAAGTAGTATTGCTGAGTGATCTGACATATGTACCCCTACATGTTTGATGTCTAGTACTTGATCCTTCAGCTTATCATCAATTAAGAAATAATCAATACGTGACTGGTATCTATATTTCTTGTTATAAAATGTAAAACCTTTCTGAGACCCTGCCCTATGTCACCAAATATCACAAAGTCCCAGTTGCACCATCACTTGTCGTATGAGTTCAGACATTTTGGGATTAACTACTGCTCTACTATTCAGGGATCTATCAATTCTATGATCCAGCACCGCATTAAAGTCTCCTGCCATAATAATCGGGTCTGGAAAATTTAGAAGCTCAGTAAATAATTCTTCTAGGGGGCCCGTGTCATCTTGATTTGGACCATAGTATCCCACTAGCGTGCAATTCTGCCCAAAAATTTAAAACTTTACCACGAGCCATCTACCCGCTATATTTGAGACGCTACCTTCCACAGAGATGTTCGTCCCCTGTTTCACCAAAATTGCCACACCTTTTGTAACTGCTGACTGCTTTGTATAGACTGCCTGTGAAATCCATCTTTTAGCCTTAAAAAACTCCCTACTTTTATATTCCGTTAAGTGAGTCTCTTGAATAATAATAATCTGTGCAGGACAGTCCCTTAAATACTGCAGTACCCTCTCCCGTCTTCCCCTTACCTGAAGTCCATTCACGTTCCATGATAGAATTTTTATCTCATTTGTGCTTTTCTCAACCATCCCCTCTAGAATCAAAAGTTAAAAACCGGTACAATGCCAACGAGACATCCGAGGATTTTTCTTTTAATTTTCTCCTCCATGCTCCTCACCCTGTGCTCCCTGCACCCCCGTGGATAACCCTACCCTGATTTTTCATGGCAAAAGCCCTATAGGTGCCCCCCTAAGTGCACAAGGAAAACCAAAAGTAATCCTTCTTCATGAAAGATAAATTTAACTTTTTACTTAAAACACCAGTAACCAAAATTCAATAAAGAACAACGTCCAATACACCAGGATCTATTGCAACTTATAACATCTTACTAACCCCCAGGCTGCAATTTTTCAATGAGCTTATCCACCTCCTCAACAAAGCGAAATGTATGCATTTTATTATTGTGCATCACCTTCAGAAAAGCTGGGAACTTTAACTGAACCGACGCTCCTAACTTCCTTAATGGCTCAATTCTTTTCCCTAACTCCCACTGTCTGTTGGATGTTACACTGGACAAATCTGATCTAACTTCAAACCTAACCCAGTCAACTTCCATCGTTTTTTTTCTCAGGGCCTTGGGCAAGATCTTCTCTTTTAAAGTATAAGTGAGAAAGTTTACTAAGATTCTCCTGGGCTTGGTCCGATTTGTGTTGTGTCTATAGGGGTCTCTATGGATCCTTTGAATGTCTTTAGCGATCTCCTCTTCAGTTTCCTCCAGCTGAAGCTCCCTTTTAATCAGTTGAACTGTATAAGTTTTAATGTCCTCTCCCTCCTTACCCTCCGGGATTCTTAAGATCTTCAGATTATTCCTCCTCTGAAAGTTTTCCAACCTTTCTGCCCTCTCCTGCTGTTCCCTCTCTTTTGTTTTGAGTCTCTCTATTTCCACCGTATTAACCTTCACTGCTTCTTTGAGGTCTCTTACTTCACCTTCTAGGGTCGATGTTTTGTTACTCAGATCATCATTTTTCTTCTCCAAGATTTCACAAGCTGACCTGATCTCTTTCTGGTTTGTCTCTGATATTTCAAATCTGTTCTTTATTTCCAAAGTAAGGGTTCTGAGAAGAGCACTGATGGAAAAGTCCCCTCTCTCTGAATTTTTTGAACCCCCTGCTTCATCAGCAACAGCCCTCTCACTTGCTTCCCTCTCATTCTGACTCTGACCCCCCTCGGAGCTTAAGTTTTCCCCCTCCAAGCTGCAGTGAGGCTTGCTTGACACCTCGGGGCTAGAGTTTGAAAATTCTCCCCCATCCGGGGAATCTGCAATATCTGCAATATCAGGGGCCAGGGCCTGATAACGATTTGGGCTCACATGCCTGGACCAATCCCTCATATTTGGCAGCTCCATGGTTCTGCCTAATACCCCTTGCTCCTTACTCAATTCTTCCTGACCTCCCTTTGTCTCCGTCATGTTGCTATTGTTTAGGATAAGGGTTTTTGGCAGCACCTTAAAATAGGTCCTAAGCGAGGGAGTAAACTTTATCTTGTGTTCAGGGTTGGGCTTTTTTAGTATCTTCTTATGGGTTGTAGCCCCTTTAACAGATATCTCTTTTAAGAGTCTAACCCTGCTCACTTCTTTTACCTTGACCTCCTCCTTTCTCTCTCTCCTATCTCCTCCTTAATTTTAAATACTGGATTTATTAACTCAGAAACTACCAAACCACTACCCATCCCTGTGCTCCTGAGTGTACCTAGAGACTCCCTTAGAACCCACTGCACCAGCGCCCCCCTCAGAGCTCTTTTCCTGCCCTTACCCATCTTTCCTCTCTTACCATCCATCTCTGGACTCCCTTTCTGGTGCAGCTCCTGAACTGGCAGTTGCGGCCTTTGTATCGGGGCCTCAGCACTATCCCTGATGCTTGAGTCAAGCTCAGCCTGCTCACTGCTGCAGGCTCCCCCGTAGCCAATTCCGCTGTCCCTGCTTCCTCCTCCTCCTCTGCCCTGGAAGAGAAACCTAGCAGCACCACATTGCCCCCTGCGCAGCTCCAGCGCCGCCCTCGCCCACGGCTGTTCTGCCGTATTGCCGAATCCGACCACCGCCACTGCCGGTGACCCCACTTTGATCCTGGATTTCACCAAAATCTCGGCGTATACTGGTGAGTTACTGCTCCATTCAATTTTTTCTGTTTACATCAGCCCGCGCTTATGGTTCCCGAAGCGCTCCTCTGGCTCACCCGCGACCCGCCACCTAGCCGGCCGCCATGCTTTCCCCCTCCAAACAAACCCTTTCACCACTTACTTGTCTAGGATGACCAATAACTGCTCGGAGCTTCCTCCCTGTCCCGAAGACAGAGGAAAGCTGTTGGTTTGCCGTATATACTCGCTGATGGCCTAGGGTGGCAGATTTACAAAGACGTCTGCCACTCACACAGGTGGTTCACACCCTAGGCCATCAGCGAGTGGGCGCACACGCTGTTGGTAACAGTCTGGCAGATGAAGCTGCCAGATCAGCAGTACTCACGTGTTCAGTAGCAGCAGTTACTAGATCCATGTCTAGAACAGTCACTGATGTTACCATGGAGATGGTTGATTTGCCTGAAAATATATTTGAACCCCCTGCATCACCCTGCATAGACGAGGACGAATATACTTATCCCGCCACAGAGTCGGTGGCACACCAACCAACAACGCCACTGAGCCCGACACGTTATTCTTTTGATTCAGATTCCAACTCATCACAAGTCCCGTCCAAGTTTAGTCTTTATGTAACTTGGTTTAGAGACAATTTTTTGATTCCACCTTGGACATATATTTGGATGGTACTTTTCTTGGTTTTTTTGTTCATGTCCATTGGCTTTGTCACAGTGTTTTTTCTACTCATCAATGGTCACTATTTACCTGAACGCTCTGCTGTGAACAGTGTTGCTGGAACTTTGGCTCCACATTCCTCTTCACACATCATGAAGCGTGACCACACATTTGTGAACATTTCAGCGTTTCCAGTTGCTGATGGCATCGTATGGGATGCGGTAAACTTTCAAATACATGGCCCGACAGAAATTATTAATGTACCAAATGTCCTTCGAGTCTCGATGGGTGATGTAGTAAAAGTAATATTCATTCTGATGATTGGGATGTGCATGCAGTTGAAGCATTGTTTGCTGATTTAAAATATTATGCCTCTTTTAATGCTGAAGACTTGTATATGAATTCTGCGAATTATGCCGATTTGTATTGCTACCAGCATTGGGGCAATCATTTTCTCCACAAACCAAGTGCACTACGCAGCCCTGTTACTTACACCCAATGGGAACACTGTCCAAACCCCATACCAGGTAGTTCCCAGACTCTTCGAACTAAATTCACCTATTTTACTGATTTTAATCGATCGACCCCTGGGTCATATTATTTTAAATTAAAAACTCCATTGACTCAGAAAATAATGTTGACCCATACTAAATTATTATATTCGGGTTCCTTTTTGAGCGCCTTGGCGGTGGGTGGTTATGAATATTGGAAAGACACAGTGGATTTAAAATCACTTTGGGGTTCGAAGCCATGGCAGGTGCAAGGCACTGAGGCCCTGCACCGTGCTTGCCTTATTCCAGCCCAAATTCTATTTTTAAATGCTTCCATTTATCAGACCACGTGTTGGGGGTTGGCTACCGTTAAATAACTAAATGCGCCAAACATCCCATCCTTGTCGAGTCTTCCAAATGATAGTTTGCGTTTTAATATGTCCCTTATGGCGTTACAGGCTCAGTTTCAGAACAATTCCTTTAGTGTTTCTGCACTGATACAGTCACCCTGGTTGGCATGGCCCATATCATCTAATGCATGCCAACTTCGTTTTCATGGCACAGTTCCTGGTTACATACAGGACAAGCCTGATCCAAGATTTACTGAAACCCGTACTGTGACCACGTATTCAGTTGGTAAATTATGTAAACAATGGTTACAACATTCGTCCTTAGACTCTGTTAAGAACCATTTATCCCTCCTATCAGGCACTTTTGACCTATCTGACTTTATCTTGGGACCTCGTGGTCCCCGACCGAAGAGATTCATTTATGAAGCGTATAATGAGCTCTGGAAGCTGTCACAAATGGAAGCTGCTTCCCGTCTTAGAGAAATAGACCAAGCAAATTTGGAAAAGGTGCTTGCTGTTGCTGACAATAGTATAAATACCCTGTCTTCCCGCATTTACACTTTAGACAATATTGTATCCTCTGTTGTTGATATTGTACAAGATGATGTCTCTATGTTGTATCATGGTCAGAATCAGTTGCGCTCAGTGATGCAGTTTGCATGGACTTTGCAAACTCTTAAGTTGGGTAAAGTTCCTTGGAATTTGTTAAACACCACTGCCCTCTTTTTGCCTTTTAATTTGACTGACAAACAGCAGTTCATGTCCATGAAAGATGCATCCTACACTTTGTTACATATTGAAAAAGTGGATCCTTTACCGTTCTCTGTAGCAGAACTAGATTCTGCGGTGTGGCTAGTTCATGGGGTTATAGCTTTACCTTTTTCCCTATTTGAGTTCAGTTCGTGCATGAAGCATTATCCTGTGGGCCGTTTCCAGCCTTTGGGTGGTGCTTTCCTGCATGAACTTTGGTCCTTACCTTTCATGTATAAATGCCTTAGAGATGGCAAGGAAGTATTTCTCACGGGGGAGTCTTGTGATTCAACTGTGGGTCATTCGCTTATTTGTAAACATATTAAATTGCACGGGGCTTGTAGCGTTTCAGTTCCAAATCTTGCATGTGTCCTGAAGGGTATTCCTGCTCCTGCTATTTCTCCTACTTTTACTTTGCTTACCAACGGTAGCTATTTGCTTTTAAATAACGAAAATTGTTGTGGCCTGCAGGCCGGCATTCCGTATATTGTTACAGTCTCGCACAGAGTTGTCTGCTGCAAGAATGTGCTTTTCCTCCCCCTCACGACATCGTTGATAGCTCTATTTGGCCTTCCATTCCTACCATGGAGGCAGATTTCAATAAGTTGAGCAGAATAAAGGCCCTATTATTGAATGAGGAGGTTATGCTCACATCCGCCCGGGAGACATTCATTCTCCAGGTGGCGAGCACCCACAGTGAAATACAGGCCCTTTTGAACACAGACCTCCCCCAGCATTTTGGGGAGTTAATTCATCGTATTTTTAACGCATCAAACACTGAGGGTCTGGTGCACTTTTTTAAGGTTGTGGGGTCTGGCCTTGTGTCCACCTTTCAAACTATTTTCGGTGTGATACCGGCTTTCATTCATTCTATTTTTTCTAGCGTCTTTGGTGGATTCCCATTAATCCTCGCTTTGGCGGCCGGTGTCTTGCTGTTGGTCTGTTTTCTGCGCAATGGCTGCACTCCAATGGGCCCTTCTCGATCCCGAACGCCTCCAGCTGCTCCGTGAGCGACTCCTGGTTGGCTTCGATGTTCTGCCCTTGGCAACTATCAGTGTGTCCTACACCCTTTCCTTTCGCTTTGCGTATTTCACTTGCGTGCAACCTGTGATGTCTTGCATCCGCTGTCCGTTTACATGGACCATGGATTATTGCCTCTCCAATTCGTCATTGTCGGTCCCGGATTTTGTTCGGTTGGTGGGTCCCTTAGAGGCCCATGAACGGGACTGTTCCGCTGCTGGCTTTATGATGCGTGCGGCTGCACTGGGGATTTTGGCACAATGGGATATCTGGGCGGCTGCTCAGAATCTCCTACAACAAAGTTATATTGAATATCACGCAAGCTGTCCCGCATTGCTTTTGGATACTCCATACTCTAAAGACCATTCCTGCAGCTTTGACCTATTGGACTGGATGGCGTCTACGTTTTTTGACGATTCCAATGATGTCCTTCTGGACGGTATAGCATTTTTCTGCTCTTTCACATTTTTAGATTGATTGACTTGCCGTTAGTTATTAGTAGACCGCCTCTATTCTGCTCAGGTATTTGGAACTCTGTTTTCGTTTTCGTCGTGGCCGATGGACTGTCCAGGGGAGGGTGTCTTGTGGCTCATGGCCTCCTGGCCGGTCTGGCTACGTTACCGCAGGCCTGGCTGCCATGATGATTCTTGCGCATGTTATTATTGGATGTTGTTCTGTCGCCCTCTGTTATTGCCAAGTTATTCTACAACTGTCTGCATATTCTGTTTCTCACCTTTTCTCCTGTTCCCTTTTGGGCTCAGTCTGAACAACAGTTACAAGGTCGAATAACAACTCCCTGGTTCCTACTGATTTGGCCCGTCCCTCGCACCTAGACATAACACATGTACAGCTGCCATTGAGAAATTAGCGTGCTTTTAATAATGCGATCGCTTGCTCTAAGATAGCACTTGGAGACGACCTTTCCAGAGAGAAGAGCTGTGATTGTTTGCTGATGTAGTTTTGCATCAAGAGACTGAGGTATGGGGGTTCGCTAGTCAAAGCCCAAAGGTCTTCTATTATTATAATAAACTGGCTTCCAGCACGGGGAGGGTGGTAATGTTAGTTAGACATATATCCACTGCTTTATGAGATGCTTTCCCCGTTCGTATTCTATGGAGTAGTAACTATGCTGATTATATTGTTCTTATGTATTATGCTACTAGTACTGACACGTGTACTGTACCTTAGAGCACGTAAGTTGAAATAAACATTTTAACCTATACAGTGACTCTTCATACGCATGTTGTGGACAGGTACGAAAATGACGAAAGAGTGTTCTTGCCTCTGCGTGTCCTGAGAGAGAGAGATACCGTGTTCTGGGTTGTCTAAGCATTGGTACATTGGTGCCAATGGGACGCTAAGGCTAGTTGGGTTGGGGTTTTGGGTGCTAAGGTTTATGGTTGGCTCACCACTATATTCCAAGGTCCTATTATCCTGTGCATAGCTCTGTATGTGCAGAAACCCTATGACAATATATAGTGGTTCTGTGACCCTAACTGTTGGTGATTCCAAGTTAATTACCAGGTTGGGTCCCTGCACAGACATGGTCAAATGGCAAGTAGCATATGTTCGTGTTGAGGTGCTGTTTTGGTGTAGAAATTGATCCAAATGTTCACGTAACGACAAGAATGGGTGCCCTGTTGCAGAACAATATAAATTGACAACCAGTGTTCTGAATGAGAATGTTTCAGGTGGTCTGTCATGTGTTTCTTTTTATTGAGCCTCATGAATTAAAAAAAAAAAGAGTGCTGGTTAATAAATTATTCGTATAAATAATTATCTTTTGTTGGTATTGTCTCTGGCATTTTGTTTAAAAAAAGGTTCTATTGCCTCCTAAGGAGGTGGATTGAATATGTTCATGTGGTGTAGAAATTAGTCTACCTGTTCACGTAATGATGTGCTTGAGTTCTTTGTTACCAGGCTATGGAAACAGACAACTAAGGGCCGGTTTGGAATTGCTCCAGCAGTCTATCATGTATTGTTGTGAAACTCATGGATTTGAAACAAAAGTGCGGGTTAAAAAATATTGCAAAATATGTATATATATTTTTTAGACCTGATGTTACACTGGTATTTACAAAAACATTTTTTAACGGGGTGGATTTGGTCTGTTTATGTCGTTTGCACAATGGCTATGCTATAGAAAAGGGTACTGAAGCATTCTGATATGACTGGATCCATGCGGTAGTTAGTCTAGGAAGTTTGAAAATACTTCAGAAAAATGTCCATACTATGGAAAAATAATGCTAAGGCTGAGGACGGTATCGATCATAATTTGTTCTATAAGCACTGGCTACCGTCTGTTGTCAACCTGTTAATATGTTAACAAACCCTATGTATTTTTTGTAGGGAAAGTAGGTTCTTCCTAAATATGCTCTGATAATTCTCTTCAGGAGGTGCCTCTGCAAACAACTTCTAGTTTCTCTTATATTATTGCGGTCCATACTTAATCCTGGAGTAGGTGGGCTCTCGAACTGGGATTCTTGGGGAGTCTATTTAGAATACTGGTAGTGATGGTATTTTCATCTCTGTTTTCAGCTTGGCTTCTTTTTTTTGGCTGAGAAATCATGAAAATAGCTGGAGTTGCAAGTCAGGGTTTATCTCAGTTTCTTATGTGTTCACTTGCTCAATGCTAACCAGGGGATGTTGTCATTCAGACCCGTTTGGTAGGTAATTAACCGATATGTCCATCTTTGTTCTTTTTGGAAAAGCGACCTCTCAGCATCCTTCCCAATGTAGTCCAAGGTTTCTAGGACGACCCATTCCATTGTATTTTTTGTGTGTTTTTCAGTTGTTAGTCTCCCGCATCAGATGTTGCTTCGGTGTTCCCTATGCGGGTTTTGATTCTTCTACACATCATGTCTATGTACTAAAGGTGGCATGGGCATATAATCATATAAATGACATGCGTAGTGTTGCAATTGGTATGCATCTTCAAAATCCCATTTTATGTTTGTGTTGAGATCCAAGTTCTTGGTAATTTTGGTCAGATGGCACACTGAACAGGAACTGCATGGGTAATGGGCAATTACTGGTTGTAGGCCCCATGCCATTTATACTGTATTGTTGACTTTCTTCTGTCTTGGGGTCATGTGTGTACCGCGTAATCTCAGATGTTTTTGCTCCTTTTGGGGCGAATCTTGGTTTTGGCCAGTTCAAGGATCGTGATTTGAGTATGCTCCAGTGCTCATTGTTGAGTTTTTTTTATATGTTTTGATGCCGTGCAGTATGTCGTGATGCATGTTATGACATCGCTCTCAGGGGTTCTGGTGGTTGGTTCCAGCAAGCTCTCTTTGTTTTGGTTTTTGGCTCATTTTTTGCACTTTTTGATGTTGTGCTTGGGATACTCTCATTCTTCAAGTCTTTTGGCTAAATCTCATGCCTGATCATTAAAATCGTGTTTGTTGCTGCAGTTGTCGCGAATTCTCAAGAACTGGCTGTAGGATAAGTTTTCTCTCAAGGGATGTGGATGGAAACTGGTGAAATAAAGCAAGCTGTTTTTATCTGTGGGCTTGTAGTATGTCTTGGTGCTCAATCTGGTTTCATCTGAGAATATCATTACAACCAGGAAATCCAGTTGTGTCATGTGAGTTGTACGTATGATTTCTAGGTAGCTGTCTTGTGTATTCAACCAGCCTGTGAGTTTGTTGGCCATATGTTCTATTCCATTCCAGATGTTAAGAATATAGTCAATATATTGCTTCCAGAAGCGTATCTTCTGTTTGTAGGGATTGCTGATGTCCAGGATATGTGTCTCCTCAAAGTTGCTGGCGTACAGACCCGCTAAACTTGGGGCAAACGTACTCCCACTCGAAGTCCCATGAGTCTGGAGGATCAAGGATCCTTCATATTCTAAAATGTTTTTTGTCAGCGCTAATCTGCAACACTCTAGGACAAAATGTCGGGGGGTGTTGTAATCCCAATGTTCTCTTAACAGTATGTTCTGTAATTTTTCCAGGGTGGCTTCTTGTGGGAGGCTGGTGTACAGATGTTCAATGTCGACCCCAACTAAAAGGTGATTGGTAGGGTCATACTGCAAGTTCCCCCAAACCACAGTGTTTTAAGAAGAACACCCCACTCCCGAGTTTCACAGCACAGAATAAGAATGTCCACAGTCAATGGACTGGTGCAATTCTAATATTTAAAACCAAAATGTGTATTTTTAACACTAACTCTAGTAGCATGATTCCCACCCACATGAGATACGTGTGGAGCAACATACAGTACTCTGCATTTTCTGCATTTATGCATGCGAGAATCATCACTCATCGGGAAACGATTGATATGTATGAAAAGGGAGATATATGAAAATGCCTTACAGCTTTTTCTGTGTTTTTCCTAGTTGTAGGCCAGTAAACTTGCAACCACAATTTGTTTGAAAAACAAAAACAAAGGAATGTAACTTAATGTACTTACCTGAATACCGAGAATAATAGAGATCTGAACAACTAAGGTCGTGACGAAGACCACTGGCCCCTAAAGGCGATTTGTCTCTGAAACATGTTGACCGCACCACTTGACGCCAAGGATAAGTAATTCATCACACAATGCCACACACTGTTTTTGACCTTACGTCTATTCCTTTATTTCTATATTAAAAATCTCTTTAAGCATAAGAGGTAATTTTATAAAATTGCACAAATCCCACCTGCATTACTTACCAGACACTCTCCCTCCAGTTGGAGGAATCACTCACCTGGGGAAGTGAGTATCCAGGTGCGGTTCCCAATGATGATGCCACCCAAAAAACTGCACCAGCAGAGATGATACATTCTGCTGGAGGCAAATAGGGTTTGAGGGTTTCCGGGACAACACCCAAGAGACTTTGACATGGTATCCAGTTTGGTCCTCTCTTTTTTGATTATGAGGCTGAGTTCCAAGCAGGCAGACCGAAATTGGTTTAGTTTTATTACCAACTATGATATTGTGATGCTGCAGGGAACTTGATTCGTGGGGGTTATCCTTTGGGATGGGTACGAAACTTACACTGTACCAACCACTCGCTCTGGGCTCGGGGAGGGCTGGCTGTTATGATTCCAGTGTCCAAGTTTATTACTATTATTCCAATTGTATGCAATCACCCGGGGTTTCAGATTTTGTGGCTCATTGAATCTAGTAGCTTTAATTTCTTCTTGATCGATTCTGTGGTGGACTTTGGCTGTCAAATCATGGAATTGTTAAAAGTTATTGAGATCCTGAAATGTAGAGAAATATGTAAATTAATTGGTTTTCTACGATCACAGAAGGGGACTTTGACAACAAGCTCGGCTCCAACAAAACCTGTTGTGACTCCTTTGCTGTGGCAGCCTCGGTAGTGCCTGGTCACAAGGTTGACCAGAGAGGCCAATTACTTTGTAAATATCTGTTAACATTGAACCTTTGTAATTTGGCAGAAATTGAGGAAAATCATACACCACAAATTCTGAACTTTATAGGTTGGGGGCAAGGTACCAAGATCGATATGTTTTTCTAACTAGGGACCAGGTTGATTTTGTAACTGTTGGGGGTACTATCTCGAGTGAGTATAGTGTAAGGGTGGGCGTAGCTCGCGTAGTGGTACTACGCGGAACTTCGCGGAGTCATTAGAAAATTCTGAGGAGTTCCGTGGCTGGCGTAGTGCCGCCCCTGTCCCTCCCCCCACCCCCTGCACAACCCGCTAAAGTCTTGGCCACCCGCCCCTTCCCGCTAAAGCCCGGGCCCCACCGCCCCCGCTAGAGCCCCAGCCCTCCTCCCTCCCTCCCGTGTAGTCTAAGCAAAGTAAAGAGAGTCCGACTTACCTGCCACACAGATCCTTCCAGATCCTCCCAGATCGGTGTCTCCTCTGTCCTGCTGCTGTGCCTGGCTCCACTACTTCCGCTGCTCCGGGAGAATTTCAGGAAGAACTGCAGTGCGCATGGCGTACTGTGCTGCTGGGCCTGGCTCCACTACTTCCGCTGCTCCGGGAGAATTTCAGGAAGAACTGCAGTGCGCATGGTGTACTGCGTGAAGGCATGCCTCATGCCTTTCTTCCTGAAATTCTCCCGGAGCAGCAGAAGTAGTGGAGCCAGGCCCAGCAGCAGGAGCAGGACAGAGGAGACACCGATCTGGGTGGCGGGTAAGTCTTCCTGCACCGGTGAACTCCGCTCCGCTGCGTAGGCGGAGTTTTGGAAAACTTGAACTTGGCGCTCCAAACGGAGTGCGGAGTTACTAAAACTCCGCAAACTTCGTTGGCGGAGCAAAGTTCACCGCCTGTCCTTAGTATAGTGATCATAATCCTACCAAGATGAAACTCCTTTTGCCATCTGCTCAACAATTATCTCTGCAGAAAAGAGTCATTAATTTGCCCACCAAGGGTAAGGGCCTTAGTCTTAGATGGCAGGCTGTAGATATCCCGTCTGTGTTAGTCACCATTGTTAGAGCGAACATTGCCCTGATCCTAAGCCATCTGCTAATCAAAGCTCATCTACCCTTGGAAGTAATCATGTCTTTTGTAAATTATAATAACTACACCAAGACTTTTCTTAGAACCACCATTAAACACACTGATGCAATTCAAATTCAAATTCAAATTCAAAATACGCTTTATTCGTTTTAAAATATTAAATCATAAAAGCACAATACATTATAAATATATCATATCATATGTGTGTTTTTAACCAACCATTTAAAATAACATCAGTTAAGATAAAAAGCTTCAAAATCATTTCATACACATCCATTAACATACATGATTTCATGAACAATAAAAAGGAGGTGGCATTACATTGTTTTCCTGCATCTAACCACCCCTTTCATGTATTTAGCTGTACAGTCAATAAAAATTTCCTCATCTAAGAGTTGTAGTTTAATAAATGCGGGATGACATTGTCTCAAACCTTGCTCTTTTAAGATGGGCAAAATCCATCTTTTCCTTATTAGGGTATAAAACTTACAAAAGAACATGATATGAATAGTAGTCTGGGCGGATATATCGTCGCATGGACATAGGCATAAAGAGCGTGACCAGTCGTTCATCTTTGGGAATGTGACAATATTATGAAAGTTGCCTAATCGTAGGCGTGTCAACAGCATCCTGTCGTAGCTCCCTTGTACATTTATTAAGTAGGGTTGTATCCCCACTTGTGTCAGAAGCAATTGATTCTCTCTGACAGACGATTTGCTGTTATTATAAGAAAATCTAATCGTCTCCAGGAAATTCATGCATAATATCTTTAATTCCTTCCTTGTGACGGTGGTCAGGCTACCAGGATTAGAGAAATATTCGGGGCAATTCATCCAGGCTGGCTCGATTAGGACTGTAGGGCTGCTAATCAAGAGCTGCAAGAAGTCTTAAATTCTAGGCCTAGAAACAGGAATAATATATCTAAAGCTAGGCAATTTTATAAGATGACCCTTAAAAAGCGTAGGGCGGCCCTTAAGGAGGAAGCCTGGAAGTGACTAACTAAGTTGTGTAAGGAAAAGGAATCTAGAAATGTCTAGGCCATAGTCAGAGACCAACGACAAACTGTTAGTAGGAGAGTTTGTATGAGCTCCAATATCGAAGTCCACAGCTGGGTTAGTCATTTTAAACACATTTATTGTTTGATAATAATTCATCCATCGACCCAGATGAGGCTTCTTCTCCTTTTCTCCTGGCCATTAGATTTGATCTCAATGAGGTAACTAAGGCTATTTCATTCAGCGCCTCAAAAAAAGCACCTGGGCCAAATAGGGTCCCTATGGTCCTCTATAAAAAGAATATTGCCCTTAGGGCTCCCATTGTTACCATACCCTTGAACGCTGCCGTATCAGATTCCAGTTTCCTGGCAGCAAGCTATTATAGTTCCAATTTTTTAAAAGGACAATAGGTAGGACCCACTCTGTTAGAAGCCAATCTCACTTCTGGATTCAGTGGTTAAAGAGGTGGGACGGATCATCTTGCACAAGCATGGAGGTTTGGGTTAAACAGAATGGGGCCCTAAGCATGGTTCAAAAAGTATTTAGGGAGGGCCTGATGACCCAGAACAGTGTCTCAATCTTTATTGGTGGGTAAATACACCACTGCTAAGAAAGGCTCCCTATATCTTGCCTTCTTGGACCTGAGTAGCACATTTGATCGTGTTAACCGATCCAAACTGTGGCTTATCCTTTAGCAGATGGGCAAGCCTCAGGATTTGGTGGACTTTTTACGTGCACTACATCATGGGCTCTTAGCGATGGTGATGTATGGCACAGATGGGGAATGCTCAGGACTTTTTCCCTTGTCCCGAGGTGAGCGCCAAAGGTGCGTTTTGGCCCCGATTTTGTTCCTTTTGTATATAAATGACTAAAATGCATTCCTTATAAGAAACTGTAAGGACTTACCCAGGGTAAACACTAATTTTCTGCTGGCCTTACTGTATGCTGATGATGCAGTCTTGCTCTCGCACACACTAAATGTTCTTCGCGCTTCGTTTGAGAACTTAGGGGCTGATTACGATGGCGGGCGGACTTTGTCCGCCCGCCACCGTAGCGGTGATTGGGACCGGCCGCCAGACATGCGGCGGTCCCACCACTGCAATTAGGATGCGACCGCCATACTGGCGGGCGCATCCTGAGCCTTTAACATTGCGGGCGGTGCTGCTGGCTGCAGCACAGTCCGCAATGTGAAATGTTCTTTGCATCGCATTTCCCTGCACCACGTGGCAGGTGCCACTTGGTGCATGGAAATGCAGGGGGGTACCATGGGTACCCCACAGTGCAGCGACACCCCCCCCCCACATGGGGGGCC
Source organism: Calotriton arnoldi (assembly GCA_963921515.1). Taxonomy (NCBI): domain Eukaryota; kingdom Metazoa; phylum Chordata; class Amphibia; order Caudata; family Salamandridae; genus Calotriton; species Calotriton arnoldi. Next base: position 622,212 of record CAWUFW010004732.1, on the reverse strand, counting down.
TGCAATGGGTCCCCAATCCCCGCCAGCCTTTTCATGGCGGCATCGCCGCCATGGAAAGGCCTCCTAAAACCCACATCCTAATATGGCGGACGGTGCCTGCTAGGCATTGCCACCATATTAGTGGCCCTGCTCCGCCCGCCAGGCAATCGGTGCGATTGCCACAGGCGGAAAAGCGGCGGACGGACTTTGCGTCCGCCGCAATACCCACCGCCATCCTAATATGGCGGTGGGTAATTCTCAATTTGATGGCGGAACGATCGCCACCGCCGGCCCGGCGGTGGCGATCGTTCCGCCATCGTAATGAGCCCCTTTGTTTTATTTATGGATAATATGGATCTAGATACCAATATCACCAAAACTCACTTTATGGTGTGCGATTCACAGCGCAGCAAAGTCAGACCTATTTCGATCAAGGGTAAAAATATTATTCAGGTGAGAGAATTTTCCTACTTAGGAGTGATGTTTGACGCTCATAACAAGTCTTTGCTCTGCCTCATCAGTCGCTGCTCCCGCTTTAACCATGCTGTTTGATGTAGTTGAAAGTTGGAAACAAACACATACTTCCCCTATTGGAAATGTATCAACTGAAAGGCTTACTGGTACTTATGTACGGGGCTGGCATATGGGGTTTTTGAGAATATACCTATCTCCAGAGGAAAAAGACAGTTTTTGCAGGCGACTGGTAGTGCCAGGCCCAGGTAGCTCTTAATTGTTTTTACATGAAGAACTGGGTATGACCTATCAATCAATCAATCAGGGGTTTATAAAGCGCGCTACTCGCCCGTGAGGGTCTCAAGCCGCTGGGGGGGGGGGGTGCAGCTCCGGATCAGTCAAAAAGCCAGGTCTTGAGGCTCTTCCTGAAGGTGTGCAGAGTGGGGGAGCATCTGATGTTGACTGGGAGCTTGTTCCAGGTCTTTGCTGCAACATAGGAGAAGGCTCTTCTGCCTGCTCTGGTTCTGCAGATGCGTGGGGTCTCTGCCAGGGCGAGGTCGGAGGAGCGGAGGTTCCTTTTGGGTACGTGGAAGGAGACTCTTTCGTTGAGGTATTTTGGTCCGATGTTGTGGAGGGATTTGTAGGCGTGGGTGAGTAGCTTGAAGGTTACTCTCTTCTTGATGGGGAGCCAGTGGAGGTCTCGTAGGTGCGGGGTCATGTGCTTGTGTCGTGGGGTTCCGAGGACGAGTCTGGCTGTGGTGTTCTGGATGGTTTGGAGCTTGTGTAGCAGGGTTTTGTTGATTCCGGCATAGAGGGCGTTACCGTAGTCCAGTCTTCTGGTTACGAGTGCGTGGGTGACGGTCTTTCTGCATTCGTGGGGGATGCACTTGAAGGTCTTGCGGAGGATGCAGAGGAAGTTGAAGCAGGTTGAGGCGATGGCGTTGATCTGGCAGGTCATGGTGAGGGAGGAGTCTAGAATGATGCCGAGGTTCCGGGCATGGTCCGTCGGGGTGGGTGGGTTTCTGAGGGCAGGGGGCCAACAGGAGCTGTCCCATGCTGTGGGGGAGGGTCCAAGGACGAGGACCTCGGTCTTCTCCGAGTTCAGTTTTAGGCAGCTGTCACTCATCCATGCTGCAACGTCTTTCATTCCTTCTTGGAAGCTGAGTCTGGTGTCTTCGGGGTTCTTTGTGAGAGAGAGGATGAACTGGGTGTCGTCGGGGTAAGATACTATGCTGAGCCCATGCTGTCTGACGATGGTGGCGAGGGGGGCCATGTAGATGTTGAAAAGTGTAGGGCTTAGCGAGGATCCTTGGGGTACTCCACAGTTGATCTTTGTAGGTTCGGAGAGGAAGGGAGGGAGTCTGATCCTTTGGGTTCTGCCGGAGAGAAAGGAGCTGATCCAGTCGAGGGCGGTTCCTCCTATACCGGTGTCGTGGAGTCTGGCTGCAAGAGTGCGGTGTGAGACGGTGTTGAAGGCCGCAGAGAGGTCTAGTAGGATGAGGGCCGCAGTGTGGCCCTGGTCGAGGAGCATGCGGATGTCATCAGTGGCGGCGAGGAGGGTGGTCTCGGTGCTGTGGTTGCTGAGAAATCCGGACTGGGAGGAGCTGAGGATGGCGTTCTCTTCGATGAAGGAGGTCAGCTGGGCGTTGATGAATCTCTCGGTGACTTTGGCTGCGAAGGGAAGGAGAGAGATGGGCCGGTAGTTTTTCAGGTCCGTGGGGTCGGCTGAGGGTTTCTTGAGGAGGGGCTTGACTTCTGCCCGCTTCCAGTCATCTGGGAAGATGCCGGATTCAAGGGAGGCGTTGATGGTCCGGCCTAGTTTGGGAGTTATGGCGGCGGCAGCTCTGTGATAGATGGGCGGTGGGCAGGGGTCCATGGGGGCTCCTGAGTGGGTGTTCTTCATGGTCTTGGTGGTGTCTTCAGTGGTAGAAGGTTTCCAGGTGGTGATGGTCGGCCGGTTGTCGGTGGTGGAGAGGGGGGTGGTGTCAGGAGTCTGTTCGCTGGAGTTGTCGTAGAGGGCCTTGATTTTCAGGTGGAAGTAGGAGCTGAGCTTGTTGCAGAGGTCCTGGGATGAAGTGACGTCTGTGGCTTCGCTGGGGGGTTTGGTGAACTGCTGTATGACATTGAAGAGTTCTTTTGCGTTACTTGCGTTGGAGTGGATTTTGTTCTTGATAAAGGTCCTCTTGGTGGCTCTTATGGTGGTATTCATTCATGGTGTTCCTGTAGTTGTTGAGGTCTTCGGTGGTTTTCTTCTTCCGCCAGAGTTTCTCGAGGCGTCTGCAGGAGCGCCTGGCTTCTTGGAGGTCGGTGGTGAACCAGGCGGCCTTCAGGGGGCGTTGATTGCCAGGGTGGCAGAGGGGTGCAAGCTTGTCAGCGCAGCTGGAGATTCAGCGGTGTAGTTCTTTGGCTGCGGAGTTGGCGTCGGTCGTGGCGGAGGGGGGGTCGTGGAGGAGGGTGGGGTTGAGGTGTCCCTCTGTGATCTTGCACCAGTTCCTTCGGGGCGGGCGTGGGGCGGGTTTGGGTGCGGTGGTGGTGTTGAAGGTGAAGTGTACGCAGTGGTGGTCTGTCCAGAGGGGCTGCGTGGTGTGGCTGAAGTGGATGTTTGTCCCTCCTGCGAAGATGGGGTCGAGGGTGTGTCCGGCTCTGTGGGTGGGGGTGGTGACGAGCTGCTTCAGTCCGAGGTTGGCGAGGTTGTCAAGGAGGGTGGTGGAGTCGGGGTCGCTGTGGTTTTCGAGGTGGAAGTTCAGGTCTCCGATGAGGATGTAGTCTGTGGAGGCGATGGCGTGGGGTGCGACGAGGTCGGCAATGGTGGTGGCGGAAGAGGCACGAGGCCCGGGGGGTCTGTAGACTAGGGTCCCGCGCAGCGTGGTTCTGGGGCTGGTTTGGATCTGGAAGTGGAGATGCTCTGTGTTGGAGAGGGGGTCGCTAGTGCTGGAGGTGGAGAGTCGGAGGGGTCTCTTGTGTGCGATGGCGAGTCCTCCTCCTGGGCGGTCCTTTCTTTGGATATTGTATCCGTCAGGGATGGCGGTGGCGATGTCGGGGGCGGAGGTGGCGTTGGTCCATTTTTCCGTGAAGAAGGCGACGTCTGGCGAGAGGGTGTCGAGCAGGTCCCAGATCTCCGTGGCGTGTCTGTGGAGGGAGCGTACATTGAGGAGTATGCACGTCAGGGCTTTGGTGGTGCAGGCGTCTGTCATGGGTTCAGCAGTCGTGGGGGGGCTGTTGATGGTGAAGGATTGTCGGCAGTGTCTGCAGAAGAACTGGCCGTGGGTGGTGTTCGGCGTTGATCTGTGGCAGTTGTTGTTTCTTCTGGGGTTGAGTGCGAAGAGGGCAGCTGAATTGTAGCGGTGGATGGACGGAGGACTAGGGTCCGTGGCGCTGGCCGCGGTCGGGTCGCGGATGGGCGCAGATGGGCTTGCCTTTGGCGTGCCAGCGGCGCAGCCGTGCAGCGGCCGCCATTAAGTTGGGGAGGGGGAGGGAAGCGCAGCTTGGAGGCGGGAAGCGGGACGCGGGAAACCGGCAGGGGGGGAGGGGCCACGGGGGCAGCAGCGGCAGGAAAACGGAGGGCAGGGGGCACAGGGACAGAAACGGCAAAAAGGACACAATTACTGGAAGAAGATAGAAAACGGGCACAGAAAGAAGAAAGACAGGAAATGGCACAAAGACAGACACGGGCACAGAGACAGGAAGACGGAGAAATGGCACAAAGACAACCACGGGCACAGAGGCAGAAAAATTACCCAAAGACAGACACAGACAGCAGCGGCCAGCAGAAGAGCAAGGCTCTCCCACTGGACCACCATGGATGAGGCGCAGGCAGGAGCCTGCGGGTGGAGGAGGGCCTCAACACCTATCTGAGCAGTGAAAGGCACTAAGGAGCGGAGCTGCGGGGGGAGAGCAGGTCTCTGACCAGGAGGTCAGGGGTCTTGCTCGCACTCCCTCGCAGCGGCCACCATTAAGTAGGGGCGGGGGGAGGGAAGCGCAGCTGGGAGGCGGGAGGTGGGAAACCAGCATGGGGGAGGGGCCGCGGGGGCAGCAGCGGCGGGAAAACAGAGGGCAGGGGGCACGGGGACAGAAACGGCACAGAGTACACAATTACTGGCAGAAAAGAAGACGAAAATAGAAAACGGGCACAGAAAGAAGAAAGATAGGAAATGGCACAAAGACAGACACGGGCACAGAGACAGAAAGACGGAGAAATGGCACAAAGACAGACACTGGCACAGAGGCAGAAAAATTACCCAAAGATAGACACAGACAGCAGCGGCCAGCAGAAGAGCAAGGTTCTCCCACTGGACCACCAGGGATGAGGTGCAGGCATGAGCCTGTGGGTGGAGGAGGGCATCAACACCTACCTGAGCAGTGAAAGGTACTTAGGAGCGGAGCTGCGGGGGGAGAGCAGGTCTCTGTCCAGGAGGTCAGGGGTCTTGCTCGCACTCCCTCGCAGCGGCCGCCATTGTGACTGATTTGGTGGGGCTCGCTCTGCTTCTTTTATGGGCTTCTATATGGAGTAATCCTGAAGCATCATTTAATCGAGAAATTAGTGATGATTGCACGTCTTGGGAGTATGGGATAAGGATCCCATGGCTTAATTATATATGGAAAACTGTGGTAGCTTTGAGCAGGCCAGAGTTGTTTACTGAACCCCATGTCATCTTAAAAGTCGGACAGTGGCTAATAGAGAAGGCAGGGAGATTTTGAAGCTAAACACGAGAGAGATGATCTGTATTCAAACTGTAAAAGGTGTTGAGCCGTATCTCTCATATGTAAATAATACCAGGGACCAGACACTCTTAATGAAATTCCGCCTGGGATCTATAAGATGTTATTTATGTTTCCTCGTAGGTTAATTAGACTGTAAGTGTATTTAACTCTGTCCCTGTGAGGAATCCTCTCCCCAAACGTTTGAGCATTTCTTATTTTTCTGTTAATTTTATCAAACTTTCAGAAGTACATTTTTAGCCCAATCCTTAAAAGTCAGAGTTTTCTTCAAGATAAGCCTGCATTTTATTATCTTCGAATGCTCCCTGACTACGATGTATGCTATTCCGTGGGTGACATTCTGAAAAGTGCTCTTTCCTGGCAAAAATCTATTGCTTTTTAGATTTTCTTTTTTTTCTTACTGGATGTATCATAGTATTGAGTTCTGTACACTGAAGTGGGAAGGCTTTTATAGGATAAGGAATTACTGAATGGCCGCATTATTTCCCTTATTCTTTTGTTTTTAGTGTTTTTAATGTATTAATATAATCAAATATTGCATTTTAAAAGTGTTATTTGTGAATGTGTGCTCTTTTATGATTATATGTTTATAATTGAATAAAGAATTCAAACAAAATAGTTCAAAGTAAATGTAGTTTCAATGGAAATGATACTAACAGATGGCTTTTTCATTTTAAATGGATAGTTTGAAGCACTTGCAAACAAATCTTTTGCTTCTAATTAGATCTGTTTCTTAGTGGCTGCATCATATTAATCTCAAAGCCTCTGATTCAGCAAGGTAAACTTATACTTTTGTGAAGTCTCAGCAGTCATAAAATTACTATTAGTAAAATTAAAATATGGTGCAAATTGACATTAGTGAATCAGACCCACATAATCATGCATTGCTCTCAATGTATTATTGACTTATGCTCACAATTCCACAAGAATAAGGCTCTAATTCTAATCAGGAGCTTGTACCTGACTAAGGGGCATATTCACAAGGACTTATCGCCGAGTTATCGGCACTTTAGCGCAGCAAAAGTGGCGATAGAATTACCGCCCCTTTCGCAAGCTGGTGCTAACTGCCTACATCGCCACATAACCCGCGATAGCTGCCGCAAAAAACATCGCCACGGTTGACCCCGCCAACTAACGCTAATGAGATGCAGAATAGGCGTGTCCGTGCAAAAACACACCAAAAGACAACACTGCGCGATTCACAACGGACAGCCAGATCTGCGATGCGAGTCAAAAACAGGCGATAACCCGCGGTAGCAGCAGGGATTTAACACCTGCCTTTTGCTGGTGCTAAGCAGGACGACTACCTGCACCACAAAAGGGAGCCCAGCCCACAGCCACACCCAAAGAGCAACAGATGCCATGGAGCCACTGCTCATGCAGCTCGGAGACCCTAGAGGCCCACAACACCAACCACCACCACCCCAGGCCCCCCCACACCCCTGTGCCCACCCCCGGCTCACCCACCCCGGACAAAGATGTGCCACAGCAACCTTACGAAATCACGAGAAAAAAAATGAGCCTGATGTCGCACAAATACAACAACAAACATACATGTGTGGTCAGAATAAGGAGAAACAAACATTAAACTTTGAAATTCCCACAACATAACTTTATTAATACACAACACAGAACAACAATACTGAAGAAACCATGCGGATCCACTCCGCACAATCTGGAAGTCACAGCCTGCAAGAAAAAACCGAGATAAGAACGGGTGTCATGCGCTCATGAAAGGACAGTGAGAGAGAGAAAGAAAGGGAGAGAGAGAGAGAGAGAGAGAGAAAGAAAGGGAGAGAGAGAGAGAAAGAAAGGGAGAGAGAGAGAGAGGGGGAGAGAGAGAGAGAGGGGGAGAGAGAGACAGAGAAAGAAAGGGAGAGAGAGAGAGAGGGAGAGAGAGAGCGAGAAAGAAAGGGAGAGAGAAAGAAAGGGAGAGAGAGAGAGAGAAAGAAAGGGAGAGAGAGAGAGAGAAAGAAAGGGAAAGACGGAGAGGGAGAGAGACTGCTGCCCATGCGCACCCCGGCCCCACTGTTCACCTTCCGCCACAGGTGTGTCTCTAACCACATGCCGGTGCACGCTCCGAGCCCGGGACATGCAACCTTGGCAGCCTCCACATCACGCGGACCCGCCCCGCGGCCCACTAGGTCACACACCTGAATCTGGGCTTTGAGTTCGGAATGGCAGAGTCCATTACAGTGCACACGTCATCATCACAGGCTGCACACCCGCTCAGCTCCATAGTTGCCACTAACTCTGTGAACCTTGAGGCAACGCCACGTGACGGTAGGCCCGCATCGCACGCAGGCTCCAGCCTACACTGCAGTCCACCAGGTCCCCTCTCTGAAATCGAGTACACAACAAATAATTGCAGAGTCCAATTCATTGCACACGGCATCATCACCTGTCCGCCCCTGCGCACACATGCTGCTGCAACTCAGCCCCTCCCGCCGCCCAGCGGTGAATGTCCGCCCCTGCGCACCCAGGCCCCACTGCTCACCTGCTGCCACCGGTGTGTCCCCAAGAGGGCACACCACGTGCCGGTGCTAACTCCAAAGCCGGGGCCCACAGCCTTTGCAGTCCCCACATCATGCGCCACACCCCTGCGGGCCAGCAGGTCCCACACTTGATACTGGGTCTTGAGTCAGCAATGGCAGAGACCATATCGGTGCACACGTCATCATCGCAGGCTGCACACCCGCTCAGCTTCATAGGTGCGACTAACCCTGTGCAACTCAAGCCAGCGCCACGTGGTGGTAGGCCCGTGACAGCCGCCAGACGTTGGGGGCGACTAACCCTGTGCAACACAAGTCATGGACCCTCCATGATTGAGTCCTGTTGCACGTACGCTGACAGGTCACCTCCGGCAGTGGGGAATGTGACGTTGCAGACCCCTTTTATTGGAGGTGTCACATGGCCCGTGACGCATCTGCTGGATGGGTGTGGTGTGTGTGCAAACCTGCCCTCAGGGAGTGGCCGTGGCATGATGGCAACTAGACCAGTGACCAGCAGATCCCAAGCGTGGAATCCTGGGACATGTAGCTATGTCGTCCCCCCTCGGAGCGTAAGCGTAGTGGTCTGGCCTGGCGTACGCCGGACCAGCGTCGGGCGTGCAAGAATGATCCCGGGGCTCTGGGCGCTGGTTCAGTCCTGTCCGGACAAGGAAGTGATGAATGCGTGTGTCCCTGCTGTAGTGGCTACGCCGCCCGGAACGCAATCGGTAATGTAGCACCCTGTGACTCATGTCCCATGACGTGTGCAACATGGACGTCAGGGGGAATCACTGACCCAACACACATCCACACTTACATACTTGAATGAACGAAGACATGACACAACTGTGCAATAGTAAATGATTTATTGTCATCCAGTGGAGTGTTGCAGCTGGAGCAGTACAGGGCCATGCAGACCCCACTTCACATCATAGGCACGTGGCGGGCCAGCCAGAGTCCTCCAGGACATGACAAGTACATCGGAAGAGGAAGAGTCCAGACCGCAGTCTGATCGCTGTGTCATCGGTCATCTAACAGAATATGGCAGTCCATGTCGTGGTCCAAGGTGAGAGTCACAGAGTGCATCGGGGGGCAGTGGAAGGTCATGATGCCAAGGGCAGAACGAGGATGAAACAGGCCAAATGGGTGGGAGGAATGCTACTGCTGCCTCATGATCAAGAAGTCTGGATCATCCACATCATCGTCCTCTGATGTGTTGCTCTGCCTCACCTGTGGGTGCTGCTGTTCCGGCTGCAGCACTGTGTGCCACTGACACATCAGGGGCCAGAGGTGGATTTTCGGCCGCACCGTGTGGCAGTGACACATCTGGTGCAGGAGTAGAAATGTCTGCCGCACTGTGAGGCACTGACACACCAGGGGGCGCAGATGTGGATGGTGTAGGAGCAGCAGCATCCATCTGCGCCAGGCCTTGTGGCAGCAATGCCATGACAAGGATCTGCAGGGCATGGTATATCCCAGCTACATTTTGCTGATGTGCAGCAGTGACAGCCAACCTTTCCGCCTCCATCGGCACCATGTCCTCCATGAGCCTCCGCATTTGAGCCAAATCACTGCTGAGATCGCTGGAGCCACTCTGACTTGACAGGTGTTCTTGTCTCTGAGTCAGGACTCCAGCGATGTCGGCCAGGGCTCATTGGAGACCATGGAGCGGACTGTGGGTGTCCGTCAGGCACTGTAAGTGATCCCCGAAGGGACATAGACACCCATGGATGGCATCAAGTTTGGCTGCCAGGAGGTCAAACCCCACCCGCACCTGATCAGCCAGCTTCTCCTGGGCCTCTAGCACACGGGTTTGGAAGGCCAAGTGTGTTCCGTGGGGGTCCTGGGAGACAGCCGGTGTGGCAGGTGCTGCCTGCTGTGTGGTCTGTGCAGGGGGTGGGGTCTCCTCGATGCAGCTGGGCTGCCCTGATCCTGGAGGTGGGGAGCCGATGCAGGCGATGAGGTCTCTGAGGGCGTCGGTGTTGATGCTGGGGTTGTCATCCTCGTCATCAGTGTAGAGTTGTTGTGTCTGCTCTGCAGGTGGTGTTGATGGTCCCTCTGCAATGTTAAGGGGAGATGCTGCATTACATCGTGTGGACATGTTTGTCCAGGCATTGTACGACTTCACATACAGACTGCATGGTGAGGTACATTGTGACTCTGTAGGGGGTGATGCCTGTTAGATGCGGGACAGTTGACATTTCTACACCATCAGGGAGGTGAGGTTGTACTTGTGCAGTTTCATCTCACATCCCCCTGCTATGCCAAATGTTATTGGCCAGTATCTTCACACAAGCGGCCGCAGTTTTGCCCTCTGTCCTGTTGTTCACGTGTTGCAGTTTGTACCACATTGTTGTCTATGCTGCTGTGCTCTGACTGTCATATGTGGGTGCTGCAGTTTTGTGAGAGTTGCACCTGCAGCTCTGATTCTGCTGCCTCTTGTCCCTTGCAGGCGGTGTGCCTTTGACTTCTGTGTCCATGCAGTGTTGAGACGTTAACAGACTTGGGTGGATGTGTGTCTTGGTGGGAGTGGGGACTCTGGGGCATGGTTTGTCCGCAGACGTGTTGTTGACGTCAGGGGTTGATTGTGCACGAGGATGTGTCAGAGTGTGACCTGCTCCTTTACGGATGTGGTCCACACTCAGCCACCTCAGTGTCGTTGCGTGCACCATGCCATGGTAATCGGACTGCAGGCATGGGATTTGTCATGCAGTGTCACTTACGTTGTCAGTGTGGCTCACGGACCAGCAGCTTGGCTGGGTTCAGCACATGTGCATGGGTTGTATGTGAGCTGTGTGATGTGTGGGGTGGGCCCACTCTGGGCAGATAGTCGAGGGTGACGTACTTGGTGCTCCTATGTGTGCTGCAGTATGGCAAGGGGATCAGGGACATGATCTGAAGTCAATGTGGGTGTGCAGTGTGGCCTGCGTATTTGTGCATTTGTGCCATTGTGCCCATCTCCCCCCGTCCCCCCAGGCCATGGTCGCTACTCACCCTGTTGCTGTTGTGTCCGGTCCTGGAGAGCAGTGTCCGGGCCCACAACTCCTGCCACCGTATCCACACTGATGACTGTCGACACCATCTCCTCCATCTCATCCAGCTCCTCCTGCGGCGCAGGACTACCACCTCCAGTCTGCATTGCTGCTTTGAGGTTGTTGGCGAGTTTGCTCTTGGTTTTGCGCTTGATATCAGTCCATCGCCTCTTGACCTCGTCCATTGACCTCCTCTGCACTCCGACAGCATTCACCTTGTCCAAGATGGACTGCCATACTCCATTTCTTGTGCCCAATGACACGGTGGAGGTGATGAACAGTTGTTGATGTGTCCTATCACCTCCGTGACCAGAATCTGATTCTCCTGCGGACTGAACCACGGCTTCCTCTTCTTCTTGTCCTTCCCTGTCCCCGAGGGCCCTGGCTGGGGCTCCGGGGGGCTTGTGGGGTTCCGATCTTCTCCTGTGCCTGCTCCGCCTGACTCCATCATGCTTCGCTGTTGGTGTTTTTTTGTTGGGTGTTTTTTTTTCTGTTTTTGTAGTGATTTTTCACGCATGACGTGTGTGAATTGCAGGCCTTGCGCGCCTTATCGCGGATTGTCTCTTTGCGATTTGGCCCATCGCGACTTTTTTCGCGTTAGGGTTTGGATTTTTATCGCCGTCGAGCTAGTTGTTTCGCGGACATTTGACGCGTTCGCGTGCGGATATCGCACGGTATCGCCGTGTTGTGAATGCCACGTTAACACGGCGTTATTTTCCCGCGATGGACTGCGATGTGAGAAGTTGCGGTAAGCTATTTTGGCGATGTTTATCGCACGTTCTTGTGAATATACCCCAAAGAGTTACAAATAGTGTGAAAATACTACATTTGTTCCCTACACAAAATTTCCAGGTAAAATGTGGTGAAATGTGCACTGGAAAATATCACAAGGGACTGGACTGTGCGGCTTAGGAAAAGGAAAAACATGCAGTATTGCATAGTGCATTATCGCCCAGCACTCTGTTATGTGTGTTTATCAGATGCAGTAATATTTCTGTTGATAATAGGCCTCCGTGTTTTGTTGACTTTTATTTTGTAATTGCTGCAGGCAGCCAACAGTACTCAAGGAGCAGATGGTTCAAATACAAATAAACTGGGTTTAAAATTAAACAAACGACCCTTTAAAAAGAAGGTCTGTTGTACTCATGCAAAAGTAATGCAATGAGATATGAAAATAGGTATTTTAGTAACAAATGCTTTAGCTTCAAAGAAAGGGGTATTTGATAGACTGTCACTTTAAATGGTACTATTATGTCATATTAATCTCTGGAAGTCCCCAGCAGAATCACGCTATTAAAATCATCACCTGCCAGTTATAATCTGTTAATGTTAAGGGAACATGGGAGGTCATAGAAAGTGCCAGGAAAATTACATGATGTGAAACAATTGAAGATAATCATATCCCTGAAGAATTCCTGGCGGTGTTGTCAAATATTGACTTTTAATACCCTGTTCACTTCTTTCTTAGGCTGCCGAGTCTCATGAAAGGAGATATAATTCACACACAAAAAGAAAAGCGTTTATATATGTACTGCAGTGAAAAGCTGAAAGGTTAATGGAATGGAAGGATTTAATGTAATGGAAGAGACAAAAAACATTATGACTGATGACGTTTGATGCTGATGATAATTTTAATAGCTAACAAGAGTGGATATTGTTCATCTTTGTGGAATTATTTTCTGACCTGCGTTATAAGAGAGGATTAAAACTTACTTTGGTAGGGCTTGTCCATGATCTCTGCTGAGGCCTCAACTGTATGCAGCAATGCCAATGCAAGCCAAGGTAAAGTGAGTTGTTGACCTCATTACAAAATCCCTGTTACCTCTGTGGGTAAATAGTCTGAGAATTAATTATTCTGGTTTTTGATGTGAGTTAATGGAGATTATAAATTAAATTTCCAGGAATGGAGAATAACCAGCTGGATCCGGATTTTGTGGGTCCTTTCCTGCATGAGTTTCCCCATTCTGGGGACTTTAACAGAGACAATTGATATCTACTCTGTGCAGGTGGTAAATAACAGTTTGGTGGTATGAGTTGCGGGTAGAGCAGGGTCAGGGAGGGTCTTTGGCGGTGTCCCCTGGCCCTCAGACCCTTTCCCTCTCTGTCAGTGGCTTTACCAGGTCTGAAAACACCGGACAGCTCATAGTTCCAGAGCGTATCCCCAGAGATTAACACTCGGTGAAACACATGAGCCCATATTTATCAATATTTCACACAATGCAATGCAGCAAGCCACTTTGCTGTGCTGCGCTGTGTGAAACAGAGAGGGCAGGAATGCACTGTACTTAACATTATACGACGCGTTCCTGCTCACTGCCTGCGCTAGTGCACAAACGCAGGCCCCCTTGCAACATGGTGCAAGGGAATCTGCATTGTAGGCAGGATTGTTTTGTGCAGGAAAGGACACCTTCCTGCACAAAAACAAACCTTTGAGTCTTTTTCCTCTTTCTATGTGTGCTGCAGAATAGGAACAGGAACAAAGGAGGAGAAATAACCATATTTCTCCTCGTTACACCGCCCCTGAATAGGCGAAACATTTTGACGCATTCCCAGGTCTACCACTAATGGTAAATCTGGGAATGCGCCAAAATTGATGGGTGGATGCGTGGGTACACTCACACTCAACCCATGGAATGCCTCCCTGGGACAGAGGAACGCAAGGACAGTGCCTTGATCTGCCTTGTGTTACTCTGTATTTACCAAGCAACGCAGGGCCACGCAAGGCAAGATATAGAGGCACTAAAGCTGTCTCTATATCTTTTATCTAACATATTTCCATTCTAATTGTATGTTTTTTTCAGTAATTGGTCTTTGGAATCATTTGGTTCGAACTACATTTTATCGGAAGCAAATAATTCAAGTTAGTCACTAATTAGTTATAGTGGCGTGGTAAATATCATTCTAGGTTTTGCGTTACCCTTGCGCCCCCTTGCGTGGCTCAAGGGCGTTGCAAAACCATGATAGATATGCCCCTTAATGAAGGCCTTAGTCATATTGCTATGGACATTATATGTGCCTCTGTTCACCAGCTGTTCTATGACAATTTTAGCTGCAGATTCTTGATGACAGTGGCTGAAACAAGTAGTCAATGTGTGTCTACATGTTTTAACACTTAATTCTGACAAGATTGCTTTTTCTTTGAATGTCTAGAGAAATGCATTTTATTTTGTTTGGGTGTTTTGAAAAACACTTCTAACCTGCCTGTTATGAGAGTGCTTTTGGAAATTGGTACGTAAAAGAGGGTGAAGCAATGGGTGCGGTTCACTGATAGAATATCGATAGCAAAAACATCGATGGTAAAAATATAGAAAAAAAAATATAGGGGCCGATCACGATGGCGATCCGCCCGCCATCCAGACCGCAAAGACCCCCGCCATATCATGATGGCTGGGGGGTCCGCGGCGGACGGAAAGACCGTCCGCTGCTTTTCCGCCGGTCGACTCGTCGACCGGCGGAAAACGTGCTGAATATGGTGGCGGTGTCTGGAAGACACCGCCATCCATATTGCGATGCAGGCTGCGAACAGCCTTTCCATGGCTGCATTGCCGCCATGGAAAGGCTGGCGGTTCCTGCTGTTGGAGGCCCATAGCGGGCCCCCATATAGTTGGGGGTGCACATGGGGGTACCTATGGTACCCCCTGCTTTGCATGTACAATGTGGCAGGCACCGCGCGGTGCCTGTCACGTTGTGCATGTAAAGCACAACATGTTTATTTTACATTGCGGCGGGTGCTGCCTGCAGCACCGCCGCCGCAATGTAAAATATACGGGATGCGCCCGCCAGTGTGGCGGGCGCATCCTAATGTGTACTGCGGGACCGCCGCACCTATGGCGGGCGGTCCCTTTTGCATATGCGCTGGCGGGCGGACTTTGTCCACCCGCCATCGTGATCGGCCCCATAGATAGTAAAAATATCGGCTCCCTATACTTAAACAGGTAAGTACAAAAATATTGAATCAAAATATCGAAATTAAAAATATAGATGTGAAAAATATCGATTAAAAATATAAATAAAATAATATATAATAAATATATAAAATATTAATATTATCTTTAACAAAATGAATTAAATTTAATATACATTTTAAGTAAATATAAAACTTAGGTGTCCATTACGATACCGGGCGCAATAAAATCCGCCATCTACCATAGCGGTAAAAAAACGCCCGCCTACGCCTTCTGAATACCGACCGAGCAATCACGATGTCGCGAAGCGAACACCGCCCGCGGCGGAAAAAACACACAAAATACCGCCCGTCTATGTCCGAGTCGAAGTCCATCCGTCCGCCACGGACGCAAACCCGCACGACAACCCAAAACCGCCCGCCCTGACTACCGAGACACCGGCCGTGAAATTACGATCTTCCCGACATGAGCGCGGCAAATCCAGAAATACACCGCCCGCCATCGTAAACAACAGTGATGAAAATGGACACGGCGGAAGCCCTGGCGGCCACGTCCCTGCACAGAAACCATCCGCGGACCTAAGAAACACACACAACATGGCCAACAAGTCCACACAGCAAGCAACGCCCAAATACCCAAACACAGTACACATCCCGAAAACACATCCCCCTGGACAAACAAATAAACTACAAATCCCAGAACACCAGCCACAACACACCTGAAAACAACAGCACATCATGACACACCCACATAGGTAAGTACAAATGCAGCCCCTTCACAGACCACAATCCCTTGCAACACAACAAACTGAGGACGAGAGCACAGAACACAGCGAGACAGAAAGGACAGAAAGGACAGCAGCACACCACAGACACGCACCCATCACCACCACCACCACCAAACACCGGCCCCACAAACCCCCTGCACATCACACAACACACACACACACCGCACCAGCACCACAAACACAAAACCACACACCATGGCAGCACAGAGAATGCCCAAGTTCACTTCCACTGAGCTGACGGTCATGGTCAACGAGATCATCAAGGTGCACCCACAAATCTATGGGAACCAGGTCCAACAGACACCACTAGCCACCAGAAACCGGTTGTGGATCAGGATCGTAGACCAGGTCAATGCAGTCGGGAACGTGCCACGCAACAGAGCCGAAATCACCAAGAGGTGGCACGACATTAAAAGAGTGGTCAAAAGAAGGAGGCCAAGAATCGGCAGCTGGCTGACAGGACTGGCGGAGGAAATCCCGCGCTATTTAAGACCTTCAAGGCGTGGGAGGAGAAGGTGCGAGGCATCCTACATCCGGAGAGTCTCACCGGAATACCAGGGGGAGTGGAGGCTGGTAAGTACAAACAAATGTATACCAGCACACCGCTATGTACTCACATGCACTACCACTATGCCATAGCTCCGAGGGACAAACACCCCCATGTCCAGTACACAATACACAAGACATCACTCACACATGCAACAGACTAACTAACAAAACCATGGGGGCATGTGTACAGTCAGCCAGCACCGCAACTCCCACCAGGTCCCCTTGTACTCCAGATGCGCCAGAAGGAGCACTCCCCACACCCACACTCATGTGTCAGCCATAGCTGCACTAACCGACAAGTAACAGGTAAGTTGCCGGAACACAAAGTCAGTGGGTCGGAGGGGGACAGCTGAAGTACAACACCCACCAGGCCCCTAGTCCTACAGCGCAGCAAGGTGGAGCACACCCCACACCCATGTGTCAGCCACTGCAGTGCACACCCTCAGCTGACAGGTAGATATCTTACCCTACATGGAGGGGTTTCTGTGGGTGGTAAGCCATCACCACAACACACAACACCGCCCCCACTCCCACAGACCAGCAAGATGGAGCACCCCTTCCTCCCAGTACCATATGGCATCCATTGCATTGCGCCCTCCAAACCAACAAGTAGGTAGAGTACTGTACAGGGCGGGGTGTCTGTAGGCATGAGGACAGTATTACGACTAACATTTGGGAAATGTCACGTAGCAGAGGAACACGCAGCACTGCTCCCTGTCATAATCATGTGACCAATGTGCACACGGACATGTATTACAGAGTCATAGCCCACATGAGCCATCACAAATACAGCAACACCCATGGAGCCACGTCTGCATGCACAAGTCCCACTGGAGTACTGACCCACACGGCGGGCACTGTGCCACTCATCACACACATCACCAACACCATCGAAGTCCTGTCCATGTAGTCGTTACTGCCTGTTCCCCACACAACGTACAACACCGCCCATGTAAGTCTAACCTGTCTAGAACTAACAGTGTGGAACCCCAGTAATGCACATAAACACCACTGGACCCATGAAACACACAGCCACACAATGCACATCCAACATACCATCCATCTCATCTGTCAGCCCCAGTGTCATGAAAGGTATGTCATCGGAACAGCTGGCCCTCACACAGTAGTTCTGCAAAGATACCTGCCCATCACAAATAATGTGTCTGCAGTGACTGAAGCGCACATCACACTGATTTACAACATACATAATATAGTCAACACCCCAAGAGCACTGCATTGCTGCACATGGCCGAGGGTAGCACGCACACCAAGGAATTGGCCCATCTGCAATACGTCGTGTGGCACACAACCATCACTCACTCACTACAATGCTTGCAGTGTAATGTCCATAAATGATAACAGTGAGCAGATATGCTGGGGATGTCAGACATACACACACCTTTGTCTCTGCACTGTCATGTTGCCAAAACACATGTCCCGTTCTGCACACATATGACACAGTATGTACCCCAAAACCATATTTCACCTCAAAAGCGTTGAGGGGGCTGTACCCCTTTTGCCATCTGCGTTACTAAGCGTTCCATTTGAACCCCAAAACCATATTTCACCTCAAAAGCGTTGAGGGGCTGTACCCCCTTTTGCCATCTGCGTTTCTAAGCGTTCCATTTGAACCCCAAAACCATATTTCACCTCAAAAGCGTTGAGGGGGCTGTACCCCCTTTTGCCATCTGCGTTTCTAAGCGTTCCATTTGAACCCCAAAACCATATTTCACCCCAAAAGCGTCGATGGGTCTGGAGCCCGCATACACCCAAGCCACAAAATGTAGGAGTACAGCAACACACACTGATTGTCATCGCTAATCCGTCCCATGCCACATGAACACAACACACAGTTCCATTGCCTTGCCCACGCATACACACATCGTACATCCACACACACGCCACTGGGAAACCTGTGCACGACAGTGCACGAACTGTGAATGTCAGACAACCAATACAAACTTTGCAAGGTGCAACACAATAACCTATCTCATTCTCCCCACAGGTGCCGAACAGCTGGATGCTGGAGAGGGAGACAGCAGCCAGCACAGCCAGTCCGCAAGCCCCCGACCCGGACTCACGGATGTAGAAGACCTGGACACCTCTTCGGACGAGGACCACCTAGCAGGCCCGTCTGGAGTGGCAGGGCCCAACCGCTCCCCAGGGCCCCTCCTACCCACCAACACATCACCCAGGGCTGCTGACCAGTCACAGACCCCTGCTGCCACGGTCGTTGTGGCCACCACCACCGCCGCAACAACCACCACCACCACCACGCCATCCCTGGCCACAGCACCTGCGCAAAGGGTGGCACGCCCGTCGTGCTCGACCCTGGGAGCCAGACAGAGGACCGTGGTGACCAATGTGGCGAGTGGGCAGGTCGGTGGCAGCAGTACCGGTGGGAGGAGCAGGGTCAGGCCAACGCCATCTGAGCCTGGGAGCCAAGCCCTGCCGCAAATCTCAAGAGTCCTTGGGGCCTATGAAGAGGCCCAAGGACAATGGGCCAGGTCGGCTGCCGACACGCGGGAGGTCCTTGGGGTGTTGAGGTCCATGGACGCCCATATGGGCCAATTCGTGACCCGTATGGACCGACTTGTGGACCTCATGGGCCAGCTGGTGGTGGGGGGGAGGGCCCAAGCAAGGCCAGCCACACCACCGCCACCACCACGTGCTGTGGCGCAGGCTCGTGCAACATCTAGTTCCCCTGCGTCCACAGCGAGTGAGCAGTCCTCAGCCACCACCAGCAGCCCACCAACACAACCCCCCCCTACCAAACGTGGAAGGGGCCGTCCGAAGAGGAAACAGGTGTCCAGAGAGGACTACGCACGCTCCAAACGCCAGTGAGTCAGCCAGCCACCCTGACCACCTACTGCACTGACTTTGACTACGATCCTACCCCACACCGCCATGTGAATGGCACGTGTCTGTTGGACTGTGGACATAGAACTTCATGGGTACACCTTGACCATCACGCAGCCATGTCCGTCAACCCATTGTCACAGCATGCACCACTTCTGTCATCACCTTGCACACAATCACATTTCACCGCTGTAAATAAATACACCTTGATCACAATCTGCTTCATGTGCCCTGGGTTTAATCAACGATGTGCAACCTCCACCATGAGCAGGAATGCCTCTGCTGTGTGGCATGTAGATAGGCCAGGAGATGTTGTAGGGACCTAGGGGTGAAAATCAGAACAAGAGTCCATTCAATTAGTGTGTCACACACCCATCACACAGTACTTGTCACCAACTACAAGCAATGTACACACATCTCACAGAGCAACGGGGCACAATGCCACAGCCACTGTCAGTGGCATACTACCCTGGACATGGACCATTGCCACACAGCACTCAGTGAACAAAAGGCCTCCGTCACAATGCACACATACACCTGCACAACTACAGCTACATCAGCCGTCGTACATGGTCACTCACCTTCAAGTGAAGTAGCGTGCGATGAGCTGCTGACGCACATTCACAGCTTCCTCCTCTCCACTGTCCTCGTCACTGGACCCGTCCTGGTCTGCAGGCGGGGGCCCGGGCTGATCACCGTCATCCACTATTAGGGGGATCTGCTTGCGAATAGCCAGATTGTGCAGCATGCAGCAGGCCACAACTATCTGGCACACCTTCTGTGGGGAGTACGCCAGTGCACCCCCGGTGCGGTCCAGGCATCTGAATCTGGACTTCAGGAGGCCAAAAGTCCGCTCCACCACACGTCTGGCCCTGCCATGTGCCTCATTGTAGCGGACATCAGCTGGTGTCCGAGGATGACGTAATGGGCTGAGCAGCCAAGGCCCATTCGGATAAGCAGAGTCACCTGGGTGTGAGGAATACCGAGATTAGTTGCAATTCCAACTGTCCCCAAGACAGCATCGCACACCAGGCACGCTACACGAGTACACATACTCACCAACAATCCAAGCACGGTCCTGTTGCAGATTGGTCATCAGACGTGGTAGGATGCTGTTGCGCATGATGTGCGAGTCATGGGCCGATCCTGGAAACTTCGCACACACGTGTGTAATGACCATGTCCGCAAGGCACACCACTTGCACATTCAGGGAGTGGAAGTGCTTCCGATTCCTATATATGTGCTCCAGGGCCTGTGGTGCTACAAGGCCAACATGGGTGCAATCGATTGCACCAACAACGTGGGGGATCCGTCCAAGGGCATAGAAATCACCCTTCACTGCCGCCAATTCACGAGCCCTGGGGAATCGGATGTACCGGTTCCTGTACAGCATCATAGCTGACAGTACATCACGTAGCACCATGCTGAACATGGGCTGGGACATCCCACTCCCACTGCCCACTGTGTGTTGGAATGACCCAGTGGCGAAGAAATGCAGTGCAGCCATCACCTTAGCCGTGGGGGTAAATGCAGTCGGATACACCCTGCGAGGACGGAGGTGGGGTTCCAACAAGGCACATAGGCGATGCAGGGTGGGTCGGTCCAGACGGAATTTCCGGATTACCTCCACGTCCTCCATGTCTGCCAGCAATTGGTAGGGGCGATGTATGTTTGGTCTCCTCCTAGGAAAGATGGAAGTGGACACATGTCAAAGCAACACGCCACATGGCATTTTCACAAACACAAAACAAAAATGACTGACCAAGCAATTGAATCACAGAACAGCTGACAAGTAGGGACAGCACAGCCACAATACACTTACACAGGTCCCCTAACCAATAGCAATGAGCAGTGACACAAACCATTGCTATGAGCATGCACATGGGGATTTAGGCCTTAATAACTTGTAAGGCATGACGATGATATCAGACTGCATATTTGGGAAGCGGCAACACCACGGCAATATAACTAGCTGCTGTGCCTGACACAGCTTCCGAGGCTGGGTGAGTATGGCACACACCAACAACGCAATGGACACAGGCTGAGCGGCAAAAACAAGTGGGTCCTGTTGCACGAGGGGATATGAGACAGTCATTGATGTCCCTACTTCACCCTATGTACAGCACTGTACGGATCACACCTCAAAAACACATTGACAGGTGTACACATTGACAGCTCCATGACAACACAGCTGTGTGATTGCAAATACACATCACAAGTGACACGTAACGTTTACAGTCTTGTGGGATGGTGTCTTTTGCTGTGAGAGGCAGCATGTGTCCACAGCCTACCCATGATCTGGGTAATGTGATGTTTGTTTTGTGATGCAGTGTGTAGTAACTGTAGTCTGTGCTGTGTGCATCTGACATGCATATGCTAGTCCTGAGGCTTAAGATGCAATTAGGGCACTCTGCATTCCCAATGCACTCGGAGTCGTAGCCCTCAGGTACAACCTGTAGTAGGCTGGAGTGGCTATTCACATGTATGTTAGGGGCACTGTGCCTACTCTGATTTCGGTCGGACATATGTGTGCGATGCCTCACCTCATGTCTCTGGTACTTGCACATCCGGCACACCGTGCAACAACAGTTGTGCACGTGTGAACGACAGGTGGATGGCATGGGCTCATGGCCATTGTGGGCTGTCAGGTTGCAGTCTGTGTGAGTAGTTTCCCATTCTGCTCCATGCAGGTATGTGTTTGGCCTAATTACATAGTGGTCATCCTTGCCACCATCAGGATAGTGGTTGGGCACAACGCGAGTTGGGGCTATGGTCGCAGGGTGACACAGGCCGTGTGTAGTGCGATGTGCACTACATTCGTGGCACTAATTCGCGGATTCCTTTCCTGTACGCCAGCCATTGGGTGTTGATTGTGGTGGCTGTATACTATTGCACAGGTATCGTGCAACATGTGGATTTGGGTATGTTCTGTGCTGCTTCCCTTGCACATGTCTGTGTCATTGATGCCAGATGAGTGGGACCACCTCGCTCTCTCTCATGTGGCATCTCCCCTGGGTGCTGAGGGACAGGGGACGCTCAACAGTGGGGTGGCATCGGATGTAGCAGCTGCACAGCTGCTGAGTGAGACAGTTGTGACCTGCGCCTCGGAGGGGCCAGACGTGTGCTGGATTAATCACAGGCCGAGATGGCAATTTCTGAGTCATCTGAGGACAGAGGTGATGCATCCATGTTTACTAACACAGGGGACGTGGACTCTGGCTCCTCTTCAGCCACGCGGAGGCCAATGACCGCCCTCCCATCCACTTCCACTGGTGCAACACGTGTCGGCACAGGGATGAAGGATAGGGTGTCCTTCACACCAGGCACAGCTGCCCCTGCACATGTGACCCCTGCTGCCCTCAGTGCTGGGTCTGTTGAGCTGATGCGCCATCTGTGCGTGGGGCAGACAGCTCTCCTCACTTACGTCATTGCCCATGACATCACTTAGCCGCAGGAGACATGGATGATGGAGGGCCCACATGTACGCGTGGGTGGACTACACCAGACCGTCCAATGGTTGTCACCCCCAGTGAAGGTGTGCCTTCAACTGCGCCAATCTCAGACTGACATTCCTGACCCTTTCCCCACCCCCCTGGGGGATGGCACATCTGACGGCAGCAGTGCACGAGTCCTAAATCGGAGGAGTGGGGGGACGCTGACGTCCCGACCGGATGTGACATGTTGGAAGGTGGCTTGCACCGTCAGACTTATGGCCTCCCCTTCGCTCACCCCAATATGCGTTTGCATCTGAGAAGCCAGCGCGTGCACAGGCAGCTCCGAGCTCGCACCAGAGAGGCCAAAGAGTGTATGTGTGGGTCCATTTGAACGAGTTGTCTGTCTCGCGGTATAATCAGTGGCGGGACGCCGTCCACCTGCGTGGTACCCCGACTCGAGACCTGGACAACATTGACAATGCATGACAGGCTCCGCAGTCCGGATACACCACCTGCAACACACAGAGGCTGTAGCTGCCCTAGCGGCCCAGGCCGCGTCCAACTGGAGCTAATGGACCCACACATTCACTCTTTGGCCTCTCTGGGGCGAACTTGGAGCTGCTTGTGCACGCGCTGGCTTCTCTGTTGCAATGGCATGTAACGTGTGTGGGGAAATAGGCAATGAGTGCGATGGTGCGAGCCACCTTCCGTGACGTCACTCCCGGGCGCGATGTGTGCGTCCCCCCACTACTTATATTTGACTTGTGCCATGCTGCACAATGAGGATGTGTTGCCTGCGTGATGTGACCAGGAGGAGCGCGCCATGACCTCTCACCCACCATGCTCCACTGCCATCCCGTGCCCTGGATAGCCCGTGCAGGTGGACAATGTTGGGGGTACACCTGGTCGACAGGGGATGTGCGTGCCTTGGCAAGGGCCTGGCGGACGCACAGCAGTATCCAGCATGTCCACAGAGGGTGGGCTGACGTCTACACCTGATGCAGCATCTTTCGTGTGGCCGCCTGTTGTGCACACACGTGTTCACATTCATCCCCAGACAGGTGGTCTTTACAAATGCCCAAGACAGCGGTAATCTAGTGCTCCCGAATCCTCCCAACACAGTGTGTTTCAACATTGCATGTGCGCACCTACCCGTCACACCCACCCACCTGGGCCAAGCGTAACTCCCGCTTCACATGACACATGTGTGTCTTCCACAGTTGTGCTACTCTCTCAGGGCCGGACCTGCACCTGTCCCGTAGCACACACACAGCACCGAGTCGTACTGGCATCCTGTTAGATTGGTAGGCACACTCACACATCTCCTTCTGACACAGTGGTGGCTGTGATGGATATTGTGACTGCCATGGCAGTGTGGGCTGGCCATGGCAGGGCACACTCACACACATTGCATCCGCGGCACTACGTGTCACTACTCGGCACATCGAACTGGGCACTGTCCCTGGGGTTGATGAGTTATGCCGCCTGTCGATGTAATCTGTGACTGGATGCTGTTGTTCCTGTAGTCGGTTGTATCTGTGTAGTTGATGATTGCAGTTGTTGCAGTGTGTGCTTGGTTAAGTGGGGCACATGCCGTGTATGTGACCTCAGCAATTGCAATGTCTGGTCTCACATTCCAATGTGTTGTACACGTGGCAGGGACTTCACTTATTTCAGACTCTGCTACTTGTGTGTGTGATGAATCTGCTTTTCTGTGCAACGGATTGACTGCATGTATTTGGTGTTATTTCTGGGTAAATGTATCCGTGTCATGTTTGCGTGCACGCAATGCACAGGGTGTGAGTCTAGCCACAGGTGGACTGGCAGCATGCGCTGAGTATGCGGGCATGTGTGAGCTTACTTGCTGTGTGGCCAGCGGTGTAGGTGTATGTTAGTCTTGTGATGTGCATTGTGCCTGGGCACATGGCCTACTCTCAATGTGTGCATTTGGGAGGTGGTGGTGGGTGGTGTGGGTGGTGTGAGTTTGGGGTGGCGTTGGTGTGTGTGTGTGTTGTGGCCATGTCGACTACACACATATGTTTCCCCGGCCCATGGTGGATGTTTGTAACCGTGTTGAGGTCTGTGTATATGATGAGATGTGTGTGTTGTATGTTGCACGGTATGCAGTGTGTGGGTGTGTCCTTGCAATTCAGGATGACTCCTACTTGTTATGGTTCAGACGTTGTGTGTGTGCAGGGTGTGTCACTGTCAAGATTGTGCCTAGTTCAATTGTGCATGTCAGATTTTCTGCAGTTCTTACTCATTGTGCAGTGCTGCCCACCCAAACTGATGTCGTGTGTGTGTTTTGACAGGCATTGCTGTGGCATGCTTTTGCGTGGCTCCTACTTTTGGTTGCTGAGTGTGTGGTCAGACTGTGTAGGAAATTGTAGACATGTGTAGGACTGTGCTTTGTAGTGACCAGGCCGTCAGTGTTGATGTGATGATCTTTCGGGCACCTTCAGAGTCTGACAAGTCCTGCTCCAGGAGCTGTGGTATTGCACTGTGGCCACTGTTGCGGCTACTCATTTGCGTTGACATCCAATGACAGTGGACTACATGGTCATCTCACGACTGTCGTGTACTTCACACACTCTCATCCTCTCTCATTCGTACTTGTGTTTGTGAAATGATTCAGCGGAGTCACATTTTTGCTTCAAGCCATGTATTTGGACTTACGTCCTCTGTGATGCAGTATAGTGGACACTACTGGCAGCGAAATGCATGTGGAGGATGTACTTAGCATGATTACACATACAAAAGGGGTTAGGGGTAGATGTGATTAGTTGTTGACTGTGGAATGAGGGCTTCAGAGTTACAACTGCCTTGCCCTTGCTATGCTAATGTACATTTGCTAGTTACTGAGGAGCTCTCGACTTTGACACAGACAGTAATCATTTTGCCTACGGGACAGCTTGACATCATAGGTACAGTACATCTCAGTTCCATGGTACAGGTTTACTACAGTAGTTACTGCGACACACGTGCGTGAGGGGTGACATCAGAGCATGAGCCTACGTGCATGCAGCAGCGTGTCACTAGTTGTTGCAATGTGGTGGCTACTGAACATGTCACATTCACTGGGGTCATGTTGTTGGGGGATGCATTTGTTGTCCATGCAAAAGTCCTGGCACGGAAGTACAGACAAAGGTGAGGTGACAGTTCTCACGTGATACAGCTGACAGATTAGTGTGCACTGACCGGTGCATATGTTCATGTGCGCAGGATACATATTATGGCATAGTTGTTCGTGCAGTATTGTCCATGTGGTTACTGTACACAAGTCCCATACCTCTGCCTCCCCCTGTTCATGCAGAGATATTGGATGTGGTGAGGAACAGAGAGAATGTCCCGAAAATGTCCGATGTCATGGCAGTGGAGTTGATAGTGTGGTGTTTGTTGCAGGTTGTATGGTATAGTTGTTGTACAGGTGACTGCCCAGTCCGTGCGTAAGCCAAGCATAGGTACGGTGTTGAACATCATTGTTCAATTGGGGGTATTGCGTCGGGGCCCGACGAATTGACAAGTTGTCAGGTATGCGATACCTTCCAGCAGGGCTTCCATGGCATTGGTGTTATACATGGATGCCATCCAATGAAGCGGATGGTGGCTGTCAATGTGTTCATCGTAAGTTGTCCCTTGTAGGAGCCTGATGGGACATGTTGGATGACATTCGATGAAACTGTGATCCAGAATCCGTTGTGTGGAGGCACACATGTCCCATTGCAGTGTGTGTCCGATTGCAGCCACATACGCCATACCCCCATAGACTGAACAGATCCTGTCGTGTGCGTCCAGGGGGCGAACAGTTGTACCAGGTCCGCCTTTGGACATGCCGGGTTGGAGAGACATAAATCCACAGGACAGTGGAAGGGACACCTCCGACAGTAGAAGACGGGGATGACGCAGCTGAACATTGCGATGCGGTAAGTTACTCGGTAACTTACGTTCAGCATGGCCAGGTTTTCACAGCCCACTATCTGTAGCAGGCTGTCCATGTAGAGCTGCATCTGTCCGGCGTAGTTGGGTAGGTGTGGTGCGACTGCCATTTTGCTACAGGGCGATGTGATGGCGTGCTCCAGCCGGCTGTGCAGTCAGCAGAGTGCACCCTCCGACGATGCTGGGAAATCTGGAATAGTCGTACGGAGGCAGGGTTTGGGTTATAGTAGCTTGTGCGGAGGACACAGGTCCTCATCCCACATGCTTCTATGAATGGTCAAGGTCAGTGGTGTCTGACTCCTTCCAGATTACTTGCATGTGAACCACATGGAGGAGTGGTCTTATTTCTTTTTTGTGGTCAGAAATTTCTTTCATGTTGTGCGCTATCTGCACATTGGACGGTTTCCTCGGCATGCCTCTGTTTGGCTTGTTGTTGGGACAATGGCTGTATTCTCCGGCTTGTTTTGTCGATATGTGGTTTCAGAGTGGGAATGGAAGGCCATTCAGTGCTATCTGCTTTCCCGTGTGTGGGCGGCACGCTGCGTTTCCGCTATGCGTTGGGCCTTGTGTGTGTGTGTTGTAATTGGTAACACCTGTTGTCAGGCACCCGGGTTTTTTCATGTTATGTATTGCATGTATTGGTATTGGGTGCAGGATGGTATTGGTATTTTTGTATGGTACTGGCGTACCTTTTGCGGACGAGGTACATATTCTGCGGCGTGATGTCGCAGCCGCTGTGTGCTTCGCCATGTCATGCACACAAGGGTGTGTCCTATTTTGGCGTGACGTCACTGCCCTGTTTGGTACACTTGTGTGGCATCATGTTGGCACCTGTGAGTTGCCGGTTGGGGACATGACTGATGACAGAATGCCACGTGACATGTGCGTTCAGGGTGGGGCTGGTGTGTGGTGTGTGTAGTTGTGTGCCTGTGTTATTTGTGTGCGGCCCATGCATGGCGCTGTAGTTGGCCTCTGCGTTGTGCGCATGTGTAGCTGCGTCATCGCCGCTGCGCTGCGTTGCCGTGACGGGGACGTCAGTTCCTGGTCCCGGGTAGTGTGTGCCCGGTTGTTGCGAGTTGTTTCATTTTGCCCGGTGTGACATTTGTGGGTGCAGTGGTGGATGTGTCCTGTCCACACAGGGGTGTCTGGGGGGCCATGTACAGTTTTTCCGCCCTTGCACTGTGTGCGGTGTTTGCGTGCCCTTGTTGTGTGTCTGCCTACCTGCGTCGCCGCGGCGCGTTGACTCCTGGGTGCTGCATCAGGTACAGCATGGGGATGGCCTGGAGTGCAGGATTCATGTCGGGGTGGGCCGCCTTTTTGGTGTCCGTACTCGAGCGGTCGAGTTTCCGCCTTGGTATCTCGTGCGGTGTCTCTTAGCCGGGGGAGCTGTTTGTTTGCGGCATCGTAATTTGTACACCGGGCGGTACGTGATTTCGTCGGACGGTGTGCCTCCATTGGCTGGCGCCGCTACGTGTACGGGCGCACTTTGATGGCGGGCGGCGTCGCGGGCTTCCGGGCGGTGTTTGGCTGATTTTACACATCCTAATTGGGCAGGCGTATGGGCCGCGGCGGCCGGACGGTAACTGGTGGTTTTTGCCTCCGACAGCACGGCGGTGGTGCTTCCGCTCGACATCCTAATGGGCCCCTTAAACTTCATTTAAAAAAAAATAAGCACGCAAACATAATAATTTATACATATACATATTTTTACTTTAAAAGAATTTATTAACTATTATCTTTATTTCATTTTTAAACTTTTTAAATTATATAAACATAAAATATATACATATATCAATAATTTAAAATTAAAAAAACTTTCTGTAATTAATTAAAACATTAAACTATTAAAACAAAATTAAAACGTACATTTCGCAATACAATAAATACAACAGTAGGGAAAATGTTCGATAGTGGAGGGGTAAAAATTACTATTCCCACTCCAGTGAGTGCAACAGTAGGGAAAGTGCTGGATAGCGGAAGGGTAAAAATTACTATTCCCACTCCAGTGAGTGCAACAGTAGGAAAGTATTGGACAGCGGAGGGGTAAAAATTACTATTCCCACTCCAATGAGTGCAACAGTAGGGAAAATTTTGGATAGCGGAGGGGTAAAAATTACTATTCCCACTCCAGTGAGTGCAACAGTAGGGAAAGTGCTGGATAGCAAAAGGGCAAACATTACTACTCCCACTCCAGTGACTGCAACAGTAGGGAAAGTATTGGATAGAGGAGGGGTAAAAATTACTATTCCCACTCCAGTGAGTGCAACAGTAGGGAAAGTGCTGGATAGCGGAGGGGTAAAAATTACTATTCCCACTCCAGTGACTGCAACACTAGAGAAAGTGCTGGATAGCGGAGGGGTAAAGTTTACTATTCCCACTCCAGTGAGTGCAACAGAAGGGAAAGTATTGGATAGCAGAGGGGTAAAAATTACTATTCCCACTCCAGTGAGTGCAACAGTAGGAAAAGTGCTGTATAGCGGAGGGGTAAAACTTACTATTCCCACTCCAGTCAGTGCAACAGTAGGGAAAGTGCTGGATAGCGAAAGGGTAAAAATTACTATTCCCACTGCAGTGGGTGCAACAGTAGGGAAAGTGCTGGATAGCGGAAGGGTAAAAATTACTATTCCCACTCCAGTGAGTGCAACAGTAGGGAAAGTATTGGATAGCGGAGGGGTAAAAAGTACTATTCCCACTCCAGTCAGTGCAACAGTAGGGAAACTATTGGATAGCAGAAGTACAAAAATTACTATTAACATTTAAACAATTTAAAAAAATTAAATAATCTTAAAAATAAATAAACAATATTTAAAAAATATACGAGTAAATATATTAAACATATAAAAAGAACACATATTATAATGTTAATTACATATAACAAAAAGGTACAAATATGATTAAAATAAAATTGATAAATACGTTTATAAACAATATTTATTTAAAAGGAGCATATATTCACAAACAAACAAATTATTTAAAACATGAATGTATTTATTTTATTTCCTACCCTATAACACCACACCAAATGAATTTAAAATATATTATTAATAAAAAAGATAATAAACATTCATTGAGTACACAATCTTTAACACTATAATATCCACAACACACACCTAAAATTAATTACACAATTACCATAATTAATTACTAATTAATTAATTTAAATTAATTAACAAATAAGAAATAATTCATCAATAAGAAATAAATTACTTCCCACCCTTCACACCATTTACACCTATAAACACCATAACACACACCTAAAATTAATTGCACAATTACCATAATAAATTACCAATTAATTAATTTAAATTAATTAACAAATAATTAATACTTCATCAATAAAAATAAATTACTTCCCACCCTTCACACCATTTACACCTATAAACACCACAACACACACCTAAAATTAATTACGCAATTACCATAATTAATTACTGATTAATGAATTTAAATTAATTAACAAATAATTAATAATTCATCAATAAAAAATAAATTATTTCCCACCCTTCACACCATTTATAACCTATAAACGCCACAACACACACCTAAAATTAATTACACAATTACCATAATTAATTACTAATTAATTATTTTAAATTAATTAACAAATAATTAATAATTCATCAATAAAAAATAAATTACTTCCCACCCTTCACACCATTTACACCTTTAAACACCATAACGCACACCTACAATTAATTACACAATTACAATAATTAATTACTAATTAATTTATTTAAATTAATTTACAAATAATTAATAATGCATCAATACAAAATAAATTACTTCCCACCCTTCACATCATTTACACCTATAAACACCACAACACACACCTAAAATTAATTAAACAATTACCATAATTAATTACTAATTAATTTAAATTAATTCACAACTAATTATTAAACAATTATTAATAAATTAATTTACACATTTAACACTATAACATCACAATTGAACAAATATTAATAAATACAAATTATTAAATACATTTTATCTAATAAATTACTTCCCACCCTATTCCCCTATAAACCCACAACCCGCTACGGAACTAAAAACGCAAATTTCAAATAAAAAATAATTAATTACTACTATAAATAATCAATAAATTTTATCTAATTAAATTACTTCCTACCCTATTCTCCTATAAACCCACAACCCGCTACGGAACTAAAAACGCAAATTTCAAATTAAAAAAATTAATAACTACTATAATTAATCAAGTCAAGTCAAATAACTTTATTCGATTCATTCGAATCATAAAAGTTTGGCATACATACATAAAATAATTATGTGTTCATAAGAAAACTTATACAAAAGTTAGACTTGGAAGACATATATAGACTCAACGTTTAAAAGTTTTAAAACAATGTACACTTTGCCTAGCTTAATAAGCATATCCTCCTCACTGGCTCTTGCTCCCCCAGCTCAAGTTCTATATTGCTAAATTTAATACATCCTATCGTTTTCCAACACATCAATCCAAAAATGGATAAAAATATAAAATCACTTAAAACTTAATCTCCTTCTTACAATTCATAGCGTTTCCTAATTAAAAAAGCAGTTCTAATGAAGTTAAGCACAGCAGTACAAATAGCAGCAGTAGATAATGATCGTAAATAATTAAAACCCTCCTGATAAGAACAGGGGCGAATTTCCCTCAGAGCAGGCCTGATAAAACGTGTCCTTGGATCTTTATAAAGTGTGCAAAACAAGATAAAGTGCATAGTGCTTTGTTGGGCTAGATTATTACAGGGACAGGCAATCAGTCTCTCACACCAGCTTGCCTGTTTGGGAAAAGCCACAAGAAAGTGCAACATGCAAAGAGGAAATCTAGTCACAAGGAAATGCGATTGTACATGCGTAGTAAAAGACAAATAAAATTGCTGATGGTTTAGGCACCCGTCTAAGCAGCCTCGTGTTCCGTGATGCCGTCTGGACGTACTCAATTCACCATAATATGCATTTTTTATAATCAATTTCATGTTAGAGTTAATGCTAGCGAGATTATCATAATAATGCCCTAAACCAATCTTATTAAAATTATCTTTGACATAACGGAGCCAGGGGATAGCCAGAGCCTTTTCAAGGTTCATACAGTCTCTAAGAATCCCCCTTGAGAATAATAGGTCCTCTGAGGTCCAAACTTTTGCCCAAAGAATCAGTGGGGCGATATTTATTCTATCTTCTACAAAATCCAACCCCACTTTGGAATGACAAAAATGTGTAAGGGCACTAATAGGAATCATCAACAATCTTTTTAAAAATATATTTTCCAAAATTTGTAACTGGGTACTTTTATGATGTCCCCACACTCCTGCCCCGTAGGTAGCTACTGACAGGCATTTTGATTTCTATAGGGTTATCATTTCTGCTGCTGGCTTATGTCCCAGCTTACAAGCGAAGCAGAATAGGCCCTCTACTATTCGGCTAGTATGTTGGACCCTAGCAACAATCAGATGATCCCAATTCAATGTATTATTAAAAACATTCCCTAAATAAGTAAAATTGGACACCTTGTCAATGATCTTTTCCTTCACCACAAATTTCCTTGTTTTGGTTTGGTTAGGACCAGATACCATAATGAAAGATTTGCTAAAATTTACTTTTAAGTCCAATGCCATCATGAAGTCAGTAAAAGCATCCAAGGCTTTTTGGAGGCTATTGGCAGTTAGAGCCCTCAAAACCGTGTCATCAGCATATGACAACAAGGGAACCGGTTTACCTCCTATACTTGGACAATCTAGTTGCTGCTCTAACAAAATTGACTCCAAACCATTTGTGTATAGAAGGAATAGAAATGGGGCCAGGATACAACCCTGGCGAACCCCCTCTGTAGAGGCAATGGGCCTAGTCTTCTCTCCCCCAGGACCATAACGAATGACAACAGTAGTAGACGCATGCAAACTGCGCAACAGTGTAATAAGAGCTTCCTCAAAGCCCATTTTTTCCATCAGTGACCACAACTTCCCGATTCACTGTGTCAAAAGCACTGGATAAGTCCATGAAGGCCAGGTGGATTAACCCTTCCTGGCCTTCATGTACTTACCTATAATCAGGGACAAGTTGAGGCACTGTTCGTTTGTTCCCTTGCCCCTCCTGAAGCCATATTGTGTATTAGATATGAGTCCTGAGGCATTAGCCCATGACTCAAGACGTACAAGAATTACCCTCCCCAGGACTTTACATGTGGCGTCGATTAAGGAAATAGGCCTGTAGCATACAGGGTCATTCCTATTACCTTTTTTATAAACCGGTACCACTACTGCCGCTTTCCACGATGATGGAATACGACCCACTATTACCGCTTTAAAAACATTGACCATCAGGGGTGCCCATAGTTGGGGATTGCTTTTAAACAAATCCAAGGGTACCCCATCAGGACCTGGGGCTTTTGAGGAGATACCCTTTGCTAAAGCATCCTCAACCTCACATACAGTCAGAGAAGTTTGTAAATTAATCGGTATTTCGTCACTTTGCTCTTGTGGCGAAACACCATTTGGGTTGAATATGTTTGAGAAATGAGATTCCCAAACTTCCCCCGGTATTGTCAAATCCATACTCCTTACATCATTTGAAAAAAGGGGGCGGTTTATAACTTCCCAAAAGCTCTTGGAATCCTTAAGAATACTAGCTCTTTCAAGATCTTCCCAGGCTAGTCTTCTCAGTTCATCCTTCCTCCGCCCAATTACACGTTTGTAGGTCTGTCTTGCATTTTTAATTAGAGTTTTGTCACGGGGGATTACATGCAGGGCTTTCTTAAGATATTTTTGTGCCCCTGAACACTCAGCATTGAACCATCTTGTTTTCTGAGATTTCCTTCTTCTCACTGATTTTAACAGGTTTTTGGCGACATCTTTACAAATTAATTCAAAGCCCTGTGTGACCACATCTGGAGGAGAGTCATGGTGTAAGCATGTCATAATTGAATTTAAATTAGTTTTGACTATATTCTCCTCAAACTGAGAGGGATTTAATTTACTCCATTTCAATCTCACCCCTTGATTGTGGTTATACTGGAGTGGGCAGTCATCACCCTTACCCACCTGCGCCATTACGTGCAGGGAGACAGTAAGGGGATTATGATCGCTAACAGAGTTTGGTTCCACCGCAAAACTATCTACAAGGCAAGCTATTTTTTGAGATATCAGCATAAAATCTATTGTGCTTGCCCTACCTCCACCCAAATAAGTTGGATACTGTATAGGTGGAGTACTAACCAAGGTGTCAACCAAGCATAGGTCATTTACAACAATTATGGTATTTAATGCTTCACCCTGCGGAGTATGATTAAAATGTGAAAATGGTTGATTCTCGGTATCTAGGACCCCACATACTTCGTGCAAACTGTGCCGACATAGGGTACAATTAAAATCACCCACCCAAATTATACACAAAGGATAACATTTCCCTGCAACCTTATCAATTTTCTCTTTAAGGGTATTAATGACCCCACAGTTATATTGATCAAAAATGTTATAATACCAGTGGATCAGTAGTATTGTAGCGTGGATCAGGTTAGAGATCAGAATAAGCTGATACCAGGGAGAGTCAATTATGTTCTCTATCTTTATCGACCCATATTTGACAGAAATCAATGTCACCAATCCTCCCTTTGCCCTCCCTGCAGGCGATGGTGTTGCCTGAACATTAAAAGGACAATAACCGTCCATATCAATATCGTCCCTACACCAGGTTTCCTGGGCACAAATAATGTCAAATGTTTTGACATATTGTAACCAGACCTCGTCCGATAATTTTAGGCGGATGCCCGCGATATTCCAAGAGATTAGTCTAAGGGGACGGGTGTTATGATCATATGCCACTATGACTTCCCCGCCAGTATTAATAGTAGTCGGCGCTGTGGGCGTGATATTCATGTCCAACCCCACACTTCCTACGCTCTCAACAAGTGAGAGTGAAGGTGGGTGTAATCTATTCTCATGATCATGTATGTTAGAAGGGGTAACTATGCTAACTGCTATATTAGGGACTTTCTCTAAATCCTTATTTAAGTTGTCCGTTTTCCCTAAATTTCTCAAAATGGGAGTTAGTCAGTCTATATCTGCAAGACCTGATAATACCTCAAAGCGATTTGAATGAAACCATGGTGGATGCAGGGAGTGCAGGTATACATTATTTGATCGCTGCCAGGGTTGTGTACTCTTGTAATCCCCTTGACATTGGGGGTAAAAAAAACCTAATGGACGAGCCTGTATCGACTCATGATACGAGTCTTTAAGTTGTGCCAGTGCAATTTCAGTGCACTTTCTATCATTAAAGTTTAGGACTACACAATCCCCTTCTCGATTTTTATCTGTTTTACCCACCCAACTCACTCGCCTTTCCATAATGATGTGCTTATGCCAATTCACCTGGCTCCGCATTTTACAGGAGCACCAATGAGCTAGTTTATTAATAAGACTCTGGCAACTTTCCTTTTGACCAAGTGGGAGGGACGGCACCCCAGTTAAAATTAAGGTATAAGGTGTACACTCCGGGGGTAAATTTAAGATGGTTTTCTCGCCCATCTTATTTGGCCAATCATCCGCGGGACTATTTATATATTTTTCCCTTCTCCCTTGCATCCCCCTACTGCCGCAATCCGATCTTAGACGGTTGGCGGTTACTCTATCCCCTTGCTGAACACCCTCCAAACCAGGTACTGCAACTAATGAAGGCATCGGGTGATTAGAGTGGTTGATTTCAGCCCGGGGAGGTTCAAGTGGGGTTACCATAATACAAGTATTTGTTGTGCCAGTTTCAAAAGCACTCTTACCCTCTGGAGCCTTAGTAGGGATATCACTCTCCCTTTCAATTATACCACCTTCCAGGGCTTGCCCTCCCAGGTTACATCCTGCTGAAGGAACAGTTCTGGTTTGCAATAATAAACCTAGCTGCCCCTCTATGCGAACCAACCGGGCTGTTATTGGTTTCATGGCATCCAACACTATTTTGCCAAATTGCTTTGTGACCATGTCCATGTCCATTTCAACCTGAGACCTAATTCCTCTTCCATTACGAGGTTTTCCAGTAAGCCCTGGTGGGTTCTGTCTTGTCCGTTTAACCCTTGGCGTGTGGCCCCTTGTACAAATATCAGTTGCGGCTAAATCCAGACGCTTCCTTTTACCGCCGACATTTCCTATAGCTCCCTGGTCTCTCATTGATAAACTCGTGGCCACACCCTCAATTACTGCACCCTAGGCGCCCTTCGATGAAATGATAACGACAGGTGAAAGGGGGAGTTGTGTCGGGAACTCGGGGGCCTTTACAGGTGTTATTATAACAGAGACCTTATCATTATCATCAGGTTGGGCAGGGTATAAAGGCAAGATAACATTTGAAGCTGGTGGTGCTAATGATAGTCTACGTTCAGCAAGCTCAATTTAAGTGCCGCCCCAGCTTTCTGCAGAAACCCATCCAGGGTGGCATCAGTACGTTTGATGGTAGTCACAGTTTTTTTCTTCCCCATGGCAAATAATTGCTGATGTGGGCTCAGATACAATCAAAAAGAGGAAAATTAAACTTTTCTTTCTTTCTTTACCTTACTGCAAGGCCTCCCGGCTATAACTAGGGATGTACACCGGCCACAGAGCCAAAAGGGGGTGGCCCAGCCCAGCCTCTTCCG
Organism: Calotriton arnoldi; assembly: GCA_963921515.1. Classification (NCBI taxonomy): domain Eukaryota; kingdom Metazoa; phylum Chordata; class Amphibia; order Caudata; family Salamandridae; genus Calotriton; species Calotriton arnoldi. Next base: position 586,448 of record CAWUFW010004732.1, on the reverse strand, counting down.
GGCGCAGACGGGCGCAGACGGGCCAGCCCTTGGCCCGGGTGTGGCCTGGGCACGCCCACGTGCGTCCCGCGCTGCGGGAGTGCGCCGATGCTTAAGAGCACCTCCCGGCACGATGTCAGCGCGTTGGTGGCCCTTCCTGCCGCTGGGGCTGCTGGTAGGTAGAGTCCTCCACTCTCCTGCCCCCGGTACAAAAATTAAGTGTCCCGCGCTGCTGGAGTGCGCTGATGCTTAAGAGCGCCTCCCGGCGCGATGTCAGCACATTGGCGGCCCTTCCTGCCGCTGGGGCTGCTGGTAGGTAGAGTCCTCCACTCTCCTTCCCCCGGTACAAAAATCAAGTGTCCCACGCTGCGGGAGTGCGCCGATGCTTAAGAGCGCCTCCCGGGGCGATATCAGCACGTTGGCCGCCCTTCCTGCCGCTGGGGCTGCTGGTAGGTAGAGTCCTCCACTCTCCTGCCCCCGGTACAAAAATCAAGTGTCCTCTATAATTAATCAATACATTTTATATAATTAAATTACTTCCCACCCTATTCCCCTATAAACCCACAACCCGCTACAGAACTAAAAATGCAAAATTCAATTAAAAAAAATGAATACCTACTAACATTTTAACACATATAATAAAAATACAAACAATTCTTATACAAAAAAACAAACATCATACACATATAAAGTATATACTAAAATACATAACATTAATAAAAAATCGATATTTTAACAACTATATTTTTACAAACGATATTAAACACTTCGATATAATTTACATCGATATTACTTACCTAAAATCAATATTCTTGACCACAATATTTTGTCTGACGATATTTCTGACCCACGATATTTTTACCTCGATATTTGTGCAAGTCGATATTTTTACTCTGCACCGGGTATAATAGTACATTTGCAACAACCAGGTACTGCAAAATCAGTCAATCATCTGAGAAGGACTGAGTGCCGGTACCATATGATGATAAAGACTTATGTAAGAGAAAGAGCACTGAAGCCTAGATGAAGAAGGTTAAACCTTCTCACAGATCCCCAGAGTGGGAAACTGAAAGGAATAACAAGAAACACAGGGGCATATTTACAAGGGAATGAGGGAGCATGGCGTTAAGCACAAAAGGATAACGCCATGCTTTGCCATTCTAAAAATGCAGGGATGAGCCGTATTCACAAAGATTCGGCACATCCCTGCGATTTCCCTAGAGCTGCCGCTAAATTAAGCTGCCTAGCGCCAACGCAGGCACCCTTGCACCATATTGCAAGGGTGCCTGCATTGAGGGAATGAATGTTTATTTGTAGGAAGGTGTCCCTTCCTGATCATAAACAGTCACAAATGGCAATTTGAAACTTTTATATGTGCTGCATTGTGCAGCACACATAGAACTTGTAAATCGGCGTTTTTTAAATGATTGTGTGCAGGAAGGGACACCTTCCTGCATGTAAATAATCATTCGTGGCGTTTTGCTGTTTCTATGTGTGCTGCAGAATGCACACATGGAAACAGCAAAAACGAGGAGAAATAAAGCATTTCTCCTCGTGTCGCCATGTGAAGACCAGGTTTTTCCTGGTCTTAATTTTGGTGCTGCCTCGTATTTACGCCACCTTTGTAAATGGGGGGCAGCATCAAAATCAATGGGTGTTGTGGCGGAACGCCCACCAAAATACCCATTGCCCACCCCTTTCACGCTAAGTATAGCGTGAAAAGGTGCCTTATTTACTAGGTTAAGTCACATTAAGTAAATAAGGTGAAGCCCCTACGGCCACAGGAACATCATAAAAAGTGACGTTCTTGTGGTGATAGGGGCTTGTAAATATGCCCCAGAGTGAGCTTCATCCTTTTATGACTCTGATGAAATAAGATACTTTGTCAAATTAGAAAAAGCTTTATTAGAATCTCAAGAGTAGACCTTTAGTTGTCACATTTCAGTGCTGTAATCCACAGCTTCTCCCTTTACTCTGAATATGTGGAATTTTGCATGGGAGCGCAAGACTCTGTTTCAGTGGTTGAGGAGAAAGAGGAGGGCTGCTAAATTGCGATCGGAGTGCAAACATCTGTGTTGCAATTATAAGGGGTCAAATGTTTATCAGACTGTGCATTTACCAGGTGCTATAAAGTTTGTATCCTCTGTTAAATTTTGGCAGGTCAAAACTGCTGGAAATTAAAAGGGGAAATGGGTCAGTATTTTTAGGAACATGCTAATTTTGGTGCTCTAATCACCAAAATCTTCAAGTTATTTCCAAAAACAGGAGATAATTATCACATCCGACAAATGGCAGTCGTAATTACAATTGAACCTCGAAAAATAAATTAATAAAAGTAAGCTGACATTAAAACAACACCCACCCAATTCACAAATCTACATCAAAATATATATTTTTTTTAATTATACCCCAACATACATGAATTTCAACATTTATTTATGGGTTTCTTTTTAATGTTTTAATTATTATTAAAAAATTTAATATAGTATTTAAAATATTACATTATACTTTAAATTACTTATAAATTAAAAAAAGGCTCTACTCATACAAAACCCCCAGTATAACTGAAAAATTGTAAATACAAAAATAATCCCCCCAAAAAGTAATTAAATATAACACTCCTAAAAATAAATGTTTAAATTAAAGTATTTCTAAAAAAACTACCAAAATCTTCCAACAGTAAACTCCATAACCCATAATATACCACCTGATTTCATTTTATTCTATCTAAAGACCATGGACTTCAATTTTCTTAAAAACACATAAAAATAATTAATTTATTAAAATAAATAAACCATTTCAAAATGAATTATTTCATTTTGACATATTTTTATAATTTTATAAATAAAACACAACCCAGCCAAAAACCCAAACTAACCAACAGTCCATTAAAATAAAAAATAAGAAAAAAACTTATTAAAAAAATACATGTATAAATAGCACAAATTATTATAAAGGACAATATTAATAAACAAAATTACTTATTAACACTAACCCAATAAACATGTATACTTAGCGTGAAAGTGGAGGGCAATGGGTGTTGCGGTGGGCATTCCACCGCAATACCCATGAAATGAAATGAAATAAATGAAATACCAGTATTTGTAAAACGCGAACAATTACCCATAAGGGTGTCTAGGCGCTGGGGGCCGTCGGGAAGATTAAGCGAGCTATTGCCCAGAGTCACATGGTGCTGGGCTAACCTGCCACCGGTGCCGGGGATTGAACCGTGAGCCCCGGAGTCAGTCGCCCTGGCCGCTGCGCCACACCTCTTCCACACCCATTGATTTTGACGCGGCCCCCTATTTACAAGGGTGGCGTACATAGGAGACTGCGCCAAAATTAGGGCCAGGGATAACCTGGTCTTAAATAGGCGAAATGAGGAGAAATGCTTTATTTCTCCTCGTTTTTTGCTGTTTCCATGTGTGCTGCGTTGTGCAGCACAAATAGAAACAGCAAATTGCCTTTTATTGTTTATGTGCAGGAAGGTGTCCCTTCCTGCACATAAACAATCTTTAAATAAAAAATGACATTTTGTCATTTCTATGTGTGCTGCATTAAGCAGCACACATAGAAGTGACAAAACATAATTAAAAGATTGATTATGTGCAGGAAGGGACACCTTCCTGCACATAAACAATCTTCCCCTCAACGCAGACACCCTTGCACTATGGTGCAATGGTGCCTGCGTTGGCGCTAGACTACTAAATTTAGCGTCAGCGCAGGGGAAAATGCAGAGCTGCACCATACTGTTGTAAATATGGTGTAGCCCTGCATTTCAGAAGTGGCGGAGTGTGGCGTTAAGCCAAGGAGGCTAACGCCACACTCCGCCACTTCATTGTAAATATGCCCCTTAGTTTTAGACTGCCATTTGAAAATTAGTTAGGTTTACACCGAAAATGGATTTGGCCCTGGTTTATAAAATACTTAACTTGGTACTTTCACAAATACAACACTCAGGAAGAGCCAAAGAAACTGGAACAGAGTTACTAATTGTATTTGAGAAACAGTATGCACTCCCCGACCCAATTGTGATGGGACACTTGTTGGTGTAAAAATAACATTTGCGAGGTGAAGATAAGGTGTTGGCCCAGGGATCTCCTACACCATGTCCGTACACCAAATGTGTTCAAACAACATCCAATTGAGCAGATAATCCACCAGTAGCTTGATGGAGACTATTGGTGTCACCTCTCATTGCAATCAATTCACACTCTATAGCCCATAGAGCTATAGTCAAATCTGCGAGGGCCTGTTGTAAAGGGTCCATGTCACTTGTGCAAAAGTATACTTGAGATTTGCCTTCTGACTAAGCAAAATGCACACACTAACCCTGTGCCCTGCTCAGTAGTCTTGCAGAAGCAATGTGGATCCCAGCACTTACCCCAACTCAAACTGAGTGCCCCAGAAAAGATTATCATTACACCCAGCTGACTTAGATGGGGAGGAGGGAGCAATATAGACAGAGAAAATAGGATAAATCCCCATCCAGCATTGGAATTCTCAGGACTGGCATATAGAGTATTTCTACCAGTTCTTCCAATGACGTATTCAATAATAATACACATCTGATAATGTGATGGCAAGAATTATTAATCATTCTATCTTTGGATTTACACATATATTATGGGGCATTACTAACATTTTGTTTTGGATTTGCATCAAAAAAGGGACACAACTGTTGTAAAATGTGTATTTGAAATTTACTTTTTAGGGAAAAATGTGTTTTGCGCTAGAAAATTTCCTCTTCCAATACTTTGCATTGGGGATGTTCCATGGGTGGTACATAGGCGTTCCCATACAACCATCTGTTGGTTTGGTACAAAGCCCTGTCTATTAACACTAGCAGACAGTATTTTGTGGCCCAAAACACTTTTCTTTGAGGTTTGTGTTGACTTGGAAAAATGTTTTTATTTCTCAAAACCTTTCCGACTTTGCATATCTACTGCACTAAAGGCACACATCCAAAGTGGGAAATGTTTTGAAGTTTATAAGTCTTAATAATTTGTACAGGAAGGATACCCTTCTAGCACAAAACCTATGCTAGATATGATGCAGACTCCATTGAACTATGGTGTGAAGGTATGTAAATGGTTTTAGGCACCCTGATTTGGTGCCAGTGCTAGGGAGTGAGCAGGACAGTGCCGTAGATATGCAACCTCCCTCCCTGAGCCAGTTGAGGCCCTGGGGACCCCATCAATTGAGGCTGGCTCACACACTGTGCCCTGGGGAGCCCAGCCCCAGACACAGTGGTTTTCCTGCCTTTGAGAAACAGAAGTTTGCTCCCACCCAGCAAGAGTTTTGAAAATGCTCCTGCCAGATGGGAACAGACTTCTGTTTCCCTACCTGCTCTCTTGCAGGCAGGGAAACTCTGATTGCTCCTGTCCAGAGGGAGCAAGCAAAAACAGCTGCTTCCTCCAGGCAGGAAAAATGCCAGATCCCCACAGCATGTGGGGGGCTAGATGATGCCGTATGAGCCCTAAGGTTCTCTACGTGGACCCTAACTAGTTGTTTGTTGGTGCCCCAGGTGGGTACTGGGGCACCCAATCTCTGGCACAGTGGGATGAGGTCCCTGTGGCCATAAAGGCTCAAGGAGCGGGACGCACAACTACTTCAATTAATTTATGGAATAAGCCCCAGGGGATGGGGTACCCGTGGCCCAGGAAGGTTCAGGGAGGGGACTGTATGCCCCACTCCCCTTTATTTATAAAAAATGCCCTTTTGATGGGGACCCAGGGGACCAAGGAGAGTAGAGGAGGGGGGCTGTGTGCCCCTCCACTTAATTGATAAAATTGGCCCTGGGGGATGGGTTCCCCAAGGAGTCTCAGAGAATGGGATTACGTGCCCCCTCCTCTTATTTAAAAATAAAGGCCGCAGAAGTTGGGGTCCCAGGGCTATAGGGGCTGAGGGAGGGGGGCTAAAAGCCTCCTCTCCAATTTTTAAAAGGGTGTCCGGGTGGGCACGGGGACACCAAAGTGAGTAATAAATGAGTGGTAGGAGTCGTTCATTTATTATTTACTGCTCCACCATGGATGCCCCATATTGCCCTGCGAGGGCTTTTTTGTTTAGTAATTTTTTAAGCTTGGTGGTGCCCCTAGAATAGGGAGGGACACCACCCATTATTCTTTCTAATGTTGTCGGGGGCTGCAGGAAGTGAAGCACTGAACAAGCAAAAGAAATAAACAGTATGTCTCCTGGGTCATTAACACCATGACCCCAGGAGTGCTTACAATTTTCTTTTAAATCACTCCTAGCTGGAGCTCTACATTGTTAAGCTAGAGTGCAAGGCTCTCTTGTGGTTCTTTTTATGATTGCATTTTTTGGTCTAAAAATTGTTAAATGAAACACACAGAGACTTGTTGCGTTTATTTAAAAAAAGAAAAAAAGCTCTGAGTCTTTCTTTTTACATTTTTTAGCCCACAAATTGCAATTATAAAAACTATGTTAAAAGAAAAACTCACAGACATGTTTATTTTTTGATAGAACGTTATTAAACATTTTTATAATGATCACTATTATTAAACATTGCTGTTGGGCCTGGCCCTCTCTGCAGGGTCACCCTCAAACTTTTGCCTTTTCCCTCCACTTTTTATTGAATTTTTTTTTGCTGGCCTTAAGACTCTGTGTACTTTACCACTGTTAACATGTGCTAAAGTGCATGTTCCCTCTCCTTAAAACATGAAAGAATTGGCTTACACCCATTTGGCACTTGTAAGCTCCTAGTAAAGTGCACAACATGTTATGTTATGTTACGATATGTTATATAATATTTGTAAAGTGAAGCTTTCACTCCAAGGAGCATCATGGCGCTATGTGGAGCCCTAATGTACACACACAGCCATAGCTGAGAACTCGGGTGAGTGATCGACAAAGATCATCAAGGGCATTAAAAATCCAGGTTTTCAGGGCTTTCCTGAAGATAGTCTGTGTTTGAATAAAACGCAGATGACTAGGAGCAGATTCCAGGCTTTGGTCCCTAGGACCACAATTGATTTTCCACCCTTGGTGATACACCTAAAGCCGGGAAGCTTAAGAAGTTCGCAGATGAGTATCTGAGGAGGCGATGCGTCACATAGGGAGTAAACCTGGGCCAAAGGTAATAGGGACCTGAGGATCAGAAAGCTCTGTGGGTAATTACCAGGATCTTGAAAAGGACTCTTTGTGGATAGGCAGCCAGTGTAATAATTTTAGGGCAGCTGAGGCGCCTCTTGGCCATTTTAGGACTAACCGTGCAGCTGCACGTTGGACTATCTGTAGTTTGTTAGGACTGACTTATTGGTCCTTGCGTATAAACTGTTGCAGTAATCTAATCTCGAGGTGATTAGGGCCACTGCCACTGCCTTTCTGGCCATGCAGGGGAGTAGATCAAAAAACTTTTTGAGGGACTTTATTAGGTGGAAGCAAGTACCTTCCACTGCTAAGGATTGCTGACAAAAAGATAGTGATGAGGCAAATTTAACCCCCAAGTTTTTTACTACATTTACTATGTTGGGAGGGGGAGGGATGTCTTTGAACTACCAGAGGCCTGGGGAGTAGGTATTGCCTTTTCCTAATGCATAATCTCAGTTTTTTCCGAGTTACACTGCAGGTGATTCACTTCCATTGAAATACCGCTGTAAGACAATGTTGTAGATTTTTTTCAGCCAGTGTGGAGTGTTCATCTAACACCAAAATTAGCTGTGTATCGTCAGCACACGAGACAGTCTCAATGTTAAAGAACGATATCAGGCTGATGAGGAGTGCCATATAGGCATTAAAAAGCACTGGACTTAGATTGGAGCCCTGAGTAACCCAAGGAAGCAGGGGTTTTTCTGTTGACTAATAGAGGCCAAGAGTGACAACTTGTATTTGGTTGAGCAGAAATGATTTTAGCCAGGCCAAGGCCAGATGAGAAATGCCATATATTTTGAGACGGTCCAGCAGGATGTCGTTGGAAACCGTATCAAATGCAGCTGATGAGTCTTATAAAATCAGCACAGCATTTTTCCCTGGTCGAAAGCAGATTTAAGGGTTTCTGCGGTGTATAGTAGCACTGATTTTATTGAGTGCTGGGGCCTGAAGCCTGATTGTCTAGGATGTAGAATATTCGCCTCTTCTAAATAGGACATAAGTTGAGTATTGACTAGTTTCTCTGTGATTTTGCTGAGGCACAGAAGCAGGGAGATAGGACGGAGATTGGAGGTAGGATCTACAAGTTGTTTTTTCTGAAGGGGTTTAACTGCTGCGATGTTCCGTTCCCTAGGTACTTCTGCTCGTGAGAGGGAGGAATTTATTATCTTATTTATGACTGGGTCAATAGTGTCAATTATAGCAAGCAGAATCTGTGGGGGGCAGGGGGTCAAACAGAGACCATGATTTACAGGAGAGAATGCATGGTGAGACTGTTCTAGGCTAATAGTTTGAAAAGCTTGGAGGGTCAATCTATCGCCTACATAATTAGGGGATACCTCTGTGGGAAATGAGAGGGGAGTTTTGAAATCTTTTTGAAGAATATGGACTTTCTGTTAAAAAAAATCAGCAATACGATCGTATAGAATCTGTGATGGAGGAATCTCTTGTTGAAGTATTTTAGGGTGAGTGAAGGAGTTCACTATCTTAAAAATATTTTTGGGTCCAAGTCGGCAAGCTTAAGTAGATTGGTAAAGTAGGATTTCTTTTTGACTTTAATCTGTTAGTGGTAGTTTTTAAGAACCCCTTTAAACAGAGTTAATTCTTCTCGTTTGTAGCTTCTCCGCCATCTGTGTTCTAATTTTCTGCATTGGCTGTGTAATTCTCTCAGCTTTTGGGTATACCAGGGGGCGTAAGGTTTCTTAGAAGAATTATTTTCCAGAGGAACTGGAGGGGCAAAGATATTACTGAGTGTAGACATCCATAAGTGCTGGGTGTCTAGCGATGGGCCCCCTGTCAGATTAGGCCAACAGGGAAATGCTTCTATACTGAGATCTGGGGAGGCTGACATTTTCCTCGTTTTGCACGTAGTTTGTTGATTGTCCAAGATGGAATTATAGTTGTATTAGTGGAGTGATGCCTAATTTCGAAAGGTATATACTTATGATCGGACCACGTTAGGATAACTGGAGAATTGACTTTTAAGGTTGTGAGAATAGAACAAATGACAGAGGAGTATGTCCTGCATTGTGCATGGGGGCTGATAGCCGCTGATCCAGGCCTAAGGTTTCAATTGTTTCTAAAAAATGTATTACTCCAGGGTCATTTTGCATATCTAAGTAAAGATTAAAATTCCCAAGTAGAGTAAAGTTGGAGAATCTAAGAGTTAATGCTCATAATGTCTCCTAGGCTAATAAAGAAATTAATATAAAGGCCTGGGGGGGCGGTAAATCAGGGCTTCAGAGAAGGAGAAGTAGCCCTCTAATTGAAAGCAGAAGCCATGACTGTCCACACCTTTAAGCCCAGTAATTTCAAATGTGGAGCATTTAAGTGTGTTGCAATAAATAATCGCAAGCCCTCCTCCCCGTTGCTCAGGTCTATCCTGTCTGTAAATTAGATAGCCTGGGGGTAGTGCACAGACAATATCTGGGTTGCACCATGCTTTGAGCCAGGTTTTCGTTACAAAAAGGCAGTCTAGATTATAGTCTAAGATCATATAAAAAATGTTCTGGTCATGTTTACACAATGATCTGCCATTGATTAGACCTCCTAGTAGCCGATTGCCTAAAGCCTGTAAATTAAATACTACTAGTGAGCCTGCAGCACTGATTGTGCCACACACTTAAGTAGCCCTTTAAATATGTCTTAGGCCTGCCATTGCAGCCTGTGTGTACAGTCTTAAACTGCCATTTCAACCTGGCAAAAGTTGTTTTTAATACATACAAGTGACCCCTAAAGAAGATCCTAAAGAGCCCAGAGGGCAGGGTGCAGCATATTTAAAATGTAGGACATGTAGTTCTAGGTTTTACATGTCTTGTTAGTGAAAAACTCTTACATTCATTTTTCACTACTGCAAGGCCTACTTCTCCCATAGAATAACATTGGAGTTATCCTATTACATTTAATAAGCTGTAATTTCCAAATGGAAGCTGGTCACCAGTTAATGTTTGGTGTCTTTGGAATTGTAATGAGAAATCCTTTTCCATGGTAAAGTCGGATTTAAAATTACAATTTGGAAAGTTGGCATTTTCCTGCCCTAACCATTTAGTGCCTGTAGCCTGTCCTTGGTTCCTATGACTGGGTGTAGCTGACAGTTGGGCTTTGTGTATTCCTCCTAAACAGCCACACACAATAGAGAATGCAGGTGTACCTGGATGGGCCATCACGGGCAAGATGGGAGAGCAGAGCTGAGCACATCCCCACTTACACTTAGTAGGCTGTGCCCTGCCTCCACACAAAGGGCTGCATACCCCCTGTACTTAGTCTGGAGTCAGGACAGGAAAGTCAAGATGCTTGGGGACTTCAAAGGGAAACGTCAGTAGCTTCTCTCCCACTTCAAAGGCACAACTGGGTGTAAATACTGGACCTCAGACACCAATTCTTCAGTACACTTCTGGTTCTACGGACACTCTACCAAGAAGAAGGACTGCTGTGCTGCTTTAAGACTGCCACTCTTCTATACGCTACACTTCAACCTCCTACCTCCAGGCCCAGGGACATCTGGTGCGTTTACTGCACACACTTGCAGCGAACACTCCTCGCTACACAGGCTGCTTCTACCCAAACTGACCCCCCGGCTATAGATTGACTTACTGGCTGATGGGCGCTGCTCTTCGCCATGTTTTTTGTTGTACTTACCCCCCGCATCCCAGCACACTCAGTAACGTTGCAATATAGTCAACATGTGTATTGTATTTTGTATTAGCCATGTGTATTAATCCTCCATGTAATGGACCTCACTTTTGTTTTATTCATCTCATTTATGTTTTGTTAGGTTCCTTTCATTTAATGTAGTTTTAGTGGATGTTATGATTGTATCATGATTATTTTATGCGTATTGGCTTCTTGGATTTCCACGAACACATTGTATCTCTTTGTTTTTCAAGTGGAAGGGTTTTTGTGTTGTTTGTTTATTTTGTGTATTGTGGTTTATTGTTTTTCAATAAAAATCTTTAAAAAAAAAAAAGACTGCCACTCTGCTGGACTGCTACCCTGCTGCTGCCCTCCTGACTGGGTGAGAATGACTGGACCTGCATCTGTTGAACCCAGAAACCAGTGTGACTCCAAGGGCTAGTTGACTGGCCTCCTGAGCTGAAGCCTCAAGGACACAACAAGCTTCCAACAACTTTGCATTTGCACCTGGGCACATTCCCTCTGCTGCGCGACGGAGCCCTGAGCAGAACAAATGCATCACTGCTGCTGCGTGGATTTGATCCATCGTAAAGACCTGCATCACCTCTGCAGTCTCTGTGGAACTGCCGCTGCGAGAGACATCCTTGGCACAGGCCCTCGCTTCCCTCATCAGCCGCAGCCTTGACGAGGACACTGGACTCCGTATCTCAACCTCGCAGCTCCTCAGAACCGATGCATCGCCCCAACTGCATGCCACATCCTCAACGTTGGACATCAACGACATCAATGGGATCGTCAACAACAATGCAGGGCCTCGCATCACAGCCTCGACACACCTCAGAACCGGAGCACCACTTCTGCTACGCAATGCATCTTTGAAAGGGCTTTAGAGTTTGCTTGTGACTTCACCTTGAGAAGAACTATGGTTGCTGCTGGAGAAGGGTTTCACCCCCCCAAACAGTAACCCAATTTCTCACATGTGCGATGTGTGAATTACTGAAATGTACACTAGTTTAAAAATATTGGTGAATTTTTAGAAAGATAAGAATAGGGTCACTTTTTATATTTTGGGGTTGTGAATTTTGGCAAAGTCAGTGAGTCTATCTCAGTGCAGCTGGAACTGCATATGACAGAAGGCAGTGCATGGTGTTGGCTGCCTACAAGTGGTTAGACCCAGGCCCTTCAGCCAAACCCGCAGTGCGCAGCATGGAGTTGGCTGCCGGCGGGACTTTTGGACGCAGGACATGGCCAGAAGTTCGGTTCGGAGGCCAACCCTCTGCTGGCGAAGGTTTGTCTTTACATACAGTAATAAAATATTACTTTACGTTCTTAAATAAAAACTAGAAATTCAATGGAAAAAACAAAGGTTAAAGTGACGTTATAGTGAGAATGTCAGTTAAACATGCCATTTCAAACATACAAAACCACTGAAATTCCCCAGTTATAGTTATCTCAATTAGCTATAACTCGTGCCCTAAGGTAACTATACCTTGTGTCCTCGCCATGCACTGCTAATTAATCCACATCTTACATCACTCATGACATCTTCTATGACATCATTGATAATATCACTACAACATTTGCAATGAAATTATTGATGACAAAACTGTGCATGGCGGGGCGCGAATTTTACCTTAGGGGAAGACTATAGTTACTTGACATAACTATAACTGGTGAATTTCATTGATTTTGGACGTTTGAAATGGCATGTTATAACTGACATTCCACCTAACTATAACGTCACTTTAACCTTTTCTTTTTCAGCGAATATATATATTATTCATACTCCTATATATTCAAAAGCATTTATGAATTCTTGAAGTAGTTAAATTCAGAAAGGCAATTATAAGTATGTGAAGTCGTTCTACAGAAGTACTACTTCAAATACTCAGAAATGACTTTGTCAATAAACCTCTTTGTATTGTATACGTTTAATAATTAGATGTAAAAAAATAGTTTGATATACATTGGATTTATTATGTACTACACAGGAAGAACTGGCAATGTTTCTAACTGAATTCCAACAAAGTGTAAAAGGTTGCATTCCCCTCCTTTTTTCTAGTACCCATATTTGGGTATGTGACTAATTTACGTCAAGAGATCTCCACAAATGCTGATTTCCATCAATGCCTAGGCAGAGATCAACATCTTTAATGTATTCACCAATTCTGGGTGAAAATCTCCACCACATAGTAGGATTTATAGGTCTCCACCCATTTATACAAGGGGAAGAGCCTGCTACCATTAAAAATATGACTGTAAGAAATTGGATTATTATTTGGGGTGGGCAGCTGTCCACCGTAAGGAATCACAACTCTTATAAGAGTGAACCCTTAAAGTCAATAAATTAACCTAAACTCAACCCCTTGGTAGCTATGGCATAGAACAGACAGGCTTAACTTAGGTTAGTGTGTAAAAGATTTACTCAGTACTAAAACAGTAATAAAGTCAAAACACCAAACAATAAAAATACTTCACCAAATTAGAACATATAATTAACAGAATCACACCAAAACAACAAAAATCCAATAAAGGGAACAGGAGACATGATTTTTTTTAAAGATTTAAGTGAAGATAGTCCCAAAAAATGCACAAAGGACCAATGGTAGTCAATGGTTGCCGGAGACTGGGACCTAGACGCGATTTGAGGCCTAGTACAATGGGTCCCTGGTCTGATAGATCAAATGGATGATCCCAGTAAAAGTCTGAAAGTCAGAAAGTTCAATGAAGTTCCAGAGTCTTAATCCAAAAAGGGACTTTGTCATGTTTTTTTTTTTAAGAAAAAGCTGTCTTGTCATAGAGCAAAACTGGAATTTTATCTGCTGCAGTTTAATTACCAGTCAGATATCTGTTGCAAGTTGGTCTCGCTAAGGATCTACAGCTTTTGAGGTTGTTCCTTGAAAACGTGTTTAAGTCCCAAAACAGAAAGGGCTTGTTTGTTTTATCAGAGATAGTTCAACCTTTCAGGGGGACGAATCTGAAATTCAATCCAATGCTGTGGAACTGCCAATTGTGTACTTTTCATGGTGAGTCCCCTTGGCTTTGGAGCACTGGAGCAAAATTTTGCAAAAGTTTCTAAATGCTTCTAATTCCCCCAGGACCTCTGGGAGGCATGTGGAGACTCTGATGGGGTTAGGCAGGGGCCACCAGCAAAGTTTAGCCCAATTTCCAGATGCCACAGGTCAACAGGGAATTGTAAGGAAAAGGCCTCTTGTACTTTTTGGTGTCCTTGTAGGGACACAAGATGCCACACTACACTTGGACTCTGAGGGTTGTTGGTGTGTAGGGGAGTGCACTATGGTAATCCCTATTATCCTCACACATCTAGCACTAAAATCTAGTTTGAATCTAGCATTGTACCCATAACAAACCTAAAGACAGAAGCCTGGTTGGGCAAAAGCAGGCTCCTTCAGAAACCAGACTGGGGATACTCAAGAATTTTCCTGGCATGCTGTTTTCCCCCTTTTAAGAGTGCCAACGGCTTACATGTGCCTTGAAGCAGGATTTGACTCTGTCGTGTCAACAGACTACCCACAGTCTATTCCCTGCACATTGTAATGTGCTCAGAGGAGCCATCTCTGCCCATTCAGGTCAACCCTTTGTGTGCTCCTGGAGAGAATTTGACACCTTGTCAGATAGCATAGGCAGGGAGTTGCTGGAGAGTTAAGGTAAGCTGGCCGCCAGCAGCTGCAGGCCGGGTAAAGGTAGCTTTCAAAAAGTTAAATTTTCCACATATTCAATCAAAATCTGACTGTGCCATTTCATTGGATTTTTATTAAATATGAAATAGTCTTTGGATGGAGTCGGTAGCTGGTACTGTTGAAAAATTATAAAATGTATAATCCATACTTTGACTTTTTTAAGTGTCAGTTGCAGCCTGACCAGTGATAATGCTGTTTTGGGCCTAATAAGTTGGGGAACAAGCTATTTTTAAAGACACACATTCTTCACTTTTAAATATTATCCACCCTACATTCTGTGCAGGAACGTGCACACAGAGGGTGACTTTTTTTATTTATTATTGGGAGGCTCCCATGCTTTGATGATATATATTTTGGCATTCTTTAATATGAAGAGACTCATCCAGAATTGGAAAAGCCCCTCTGGAGTTGGGAATGTGGATCTCCGCCAAGAATGAGGCCGGTCGCATGGGGAGCCAGCTGAGCTGTACAGGAGTGAGGTCCCCGCGTGATCCTAACATATGGAAGTTCAGGGGGGGTCCGGGTGGGACTGGGCACCCCCTCTAAAAATGAAAGAAAACAGAAATGAAAAGCTGTGCAGCCCTTCTACCCACAGCAGCAAAGTCTCTCGTAAAACATTCACTGCTCCTCCAGCTGGAATGCCCCATAATGCCTCAGGAGAGGCTAATGTGCATGTTTTTGCCTCTTGTGGTGGCCCCAGGAGGACAGGGGCACCACCAACGATTCTGAAAAGTGTTGTTGGGGGTCTATAAGAGTCACAGCAGCCCCCAGGAGTAATGTTTGGAAAACTGACCCAACATTTGCGGGGTCTAGGAATTCATGACCCTTTGGAATTTTCCACTTAATTTTTAAAGCGCTCCCAAAGCTGGAGCTTTTGCTTTATGGTTGGGTGTGCACCATGCTCTAGGGGCTAGTTCAATGGCTATGTCTGAGCTTACTAGGGGTTGTGTTTATTAATGGATTTTATATGGCTTGAATGTATAAAAAAAGCACACTGACGCATATGATCATTTTAAAATGCTTTATTGATATAATAATGTTGATAGTGATTACTGATCAAGGTTGATATGCTTTATAGACATTATTAAGTGCATTCACACAATTATTCATTGTTGCATTTACGCATAAAATTGATGGTGTTTTAAACATGTTGATTGTTGATCTTGAACACTTGATAAAACCAATAAGACTATTTTATCTAAAGTGATACCTCCTATATTGTGATGTGCTATCTTGCATTGGTTGGGGGTGCTGTGGTTTTCAGGGTCATGACCATTCAGGGAAAACTGTTATTTCATAATGTCATCTGAGCTATTTTTAATCTGCCTTAGGTATATATTTGTAAATTTTGTGTAATAAATGTACTTTTCCTTTTTCTCAAGAAAAAGCAGTGACTAGACAATCAATCAATCAATCAACTTTTATTCAATTTTCAAAGAAAATCATACAAGTACAGAATAGCAAGACGTTCATAATAACAATCAAGATTGGATAAATAAGAAAATACATCAATTCATATAGCATTAAAATCAGTCACATTTTTAAAAAAGAGTTCTTAAAAAACATTAAGAAAGCATTCCACAGACAAATGAAAAGTAATTATCAATGAGCTTAAAACCCCAAATAAAAATTGGAGACAAAGAAAACAGTATGCGAGTAGCGAAAAGCTATAAGTAGAGGTAAGTGGGTCTGATCTGGTAATAATCACATACAAGCAATATAGGCCTTAGATATTTATGTCAGAAGGTGGAGAATTTTGGACATAAAAGTACTATGGGCATAGAGGTACAGATGGAAACGTTGTCACAGGTGCATGGAGGCAAGTTGGATGAGAGAACCAAACCCCCTTTGGCAATAACAGTTGGTAGAAAATATTCAGTTTCAGAAATATTAAGAGACTCCGATGATGATTAGGCATATCCAAAAGGAGGTACAGCTCCATGGCCAGGACAGATTTGACAATGACATAACCATGAAACCACTGTTTTGTTAAGGTGGGATTCTCCCTTTCTGTAATCACCCTCTGGACAAAGGCCTATTTGACCCAAATTAGGTCCTTGTTTGTGATACCCACAGGATCATAAAAGAGGTCTGGGTGGCCCAATCCCATGAAAGTTTTCTTTATGTATGAGATCCATGGGATATGATCAGCTTTATCTAGTGACAAACAGTCTTGTAGGATTTGTCTATTTAAATGCAATACTTCTTTTGACCAGACAGAACACCACAAAAGAAGTGGGCGTATGCAAATGAGATCAGAGATGAAGGCCATCACCAATTCCTCATGAAGGATCTCAGCAGGGGTACCTTGACCTACAGCCAAAACATTCCTCAAAAAGGTATTCTCAACCATTCGAATTTAGACAATTTTGGCATACCCCTAAATTTCACAGCCAAAGGTTGACATCGGAATACACTTGGCCTTGTATATTTTTAACATAAGATCAGGTGATTTATGACCAATATGTCTAGAAGAGTCATGCACTCCTGAAGTGGCTCCTTGCAAAAATTCTCCCATTTTTCTTAACTAAAGGTGACCAACTAAGACCGAAATTCAAGAGAAGCTCCAAATAGGAGAAGTCATCATCCCTGGATAAAGTCTGACCCTGTGCAAAAAGACTGCGAGTTTTGGTATTTTTTTAGCCTGCTACCATAAAAACAGCTTTTTCAAAGTTGGTAGAAAGGTCCAGGTTATTTACAAAAATAATAAAAGAATCTAAAAGTTGTTGCTAACTCCTGGCAGTCTGGGCAATTAAAACAGCATTGTCGGTCTACAGAAGAACCAGAATTGGTCTTCTGCTGACCCTTGGGACATCTGCCCCTACATTAGTTAGTTAAAACACCCTTCAGCCAATCGACATACATGACAAATAAAAACGGTGCAAGGATGCAATCCTGTCAGACACCCCTTTTCATAGCAAATGGGCTGGTGCATTCGCCATTAGAACCATATCTAACTACTCCTGTGAGGTCAGTATGGAGGGCTCTTATAAATCCTACTAGAGCCGCATCCACCCCCATGGACCTCAACTCGGCCCAGGGCTTTTCCCTGTTAACTTTATCAAAGGCCAAGTAGAGGTCTATGAAGGCCATATGAATGGCTCCCCCCCTTCACCTGGGTGTATTTTGAAATCAAGAGATGTAAGTTGAGATTCTGTTCTATTGTACCCCTGCTGGATCTGAACCCATACTGTACTTTGGAAAGAATCACCCTCTCATTTTCCCATGTGGTGAGTCTCTCCAAAATAACCCTCCCAATAATTTGACTGGACAATCATTTATTGACTGTTATTGTTGCAGGCCAGCAAAAGGTGATTACTAGCCCACACCACCACCCTTTGTCGTATGGTTCATACATTCTCAGTAAAACTGGGCATTTGCCGGGCAACATCAACATCAAAACTGTGCAAGATTGATTCTACACACCCCATCAGGATATGTTGCCTGAAGTCCTGGCTAGCTCACAGTGCACCATCTGTACCCCTAGCCTAGCAAGGTAACAGGTGGTATGTGCAACCTCAGAAAATGACAACCCTGACTCCCCAAGGAAATCATGGAAACAGATCTAAAACCCTTTCATTTGGTAACTCATGTATGCCCAAAGGGAAACACAAGAAATACTCGAATTGGCATTTCAATATATATTGAAGCAATAAGATTCTTGTGTAAAATACGTGTGCTGCATACTCATTATAAGGAAACAGAACAGAGTAATCAGCATCACAAGAATGGTAAAGAAGATGAACAATTCAACCATTGTGCTGTTATTTAGAATATATGCATGCATATAAGTACAGTGATAGTTTGGCTCCTACCGAACACTCCCTATCCTAGTGTGCCCAGGGTGGGTGAATCTGCCAGAATCCCTTTAGGGTGATCTAACTCCTAAGTTCCCTGTGGCTACATTTCATCTGGGAGCCCATCTTGTTTTAGAGCTGGGCACCATCCTTCTCAGGAGGTAAACAGGATTCAGCTGGGCTTGAATTCCGGCATGGGGTGACCTCGACAGTGTCAGCGAAATGCTCCTCTAACTAAACAAAGGAGTGATGTCATTTATATAATAAATGTCACCCATATTGCCATGCCAAAGTCCCAATCAGGCTGCCATTATTGAGTCTATCCTGACAAAGCTGTCCCTGAGCGAACAATAATACACAACATCATTTTGCTCAGTGAACATTTGCTTTCATACAGAATGTTCAAGGCTCTGATAATATGTAACCCTGGGCGTAGTTTGCGTAGTCGCGCTACGCGAAGCTGATAAAGCGTTACGCGAGCTACGCGAGCGTGCGTAGCTGCTTGCCGCGCCCGTTCGCGATGCATTTTTCTTCTTCGGGAACGCGTTGTGCATGTTCGGGACGCTGTTTGCGTGCTCGGGGGATAGTATCTCGCGAACTTGCCCATGCGGTCGCCTATGGGCGCGGCCATCTTGTTTTTCACTTGTCCCGCCCGTTCGCGATGCCTTATTTCCTGTTCCGGGTCACGTATAGCGTGCTCTCGATGCGCATTTCATGTTCGGGAACGCGTCGTACGTGTTCGCGACGCTTTTGCGTGCTCGGGGAAATATCGCGCGAACTTACCCACGCAGTCGCGATGGGCGCGGCCATCTTGTTTTTCACTCTATGCTATGGTTCTGGGCCTGCTTTTCTATCCTCCCTCAATCTTTGCAATCCTTAGTTTTTTACACTGTTTTTCAATTTTTTTTATTTGTTATCTATCTCTCTCTGTCCCTCAGTCTATATTTTGCATTTATTTCTACTTTTACTGTGTTTTTTTACTTTTCTACTGTTTTATATTACTTCCTTCTTTAAGCTCCTACTTCTTCCCCTAACTTTATTTTTTCCTTCTAACTTTTCTTTTCCGCCTCTCACACACCCCAGAACCATGGCGAAGGGTAGCACTACCGGCTCCAAGGGCAAGGCACGTGCGCCCAAGAGCCGCCTGCCTTGCGGCAGACTGCGCCCTGCAGGGGTGCAAGCCCGGCAGCTTTTTGCGAGGCGGAGGTGGCCGCCCTTGTTTTTGTGCAGCGCCACCTCCCCTTGACCTTGGCAGCAGGCGGCAGGCCAGGCTCCGGGTACCCTACCCAGGAGCGTCACCGCCGGTGGGCAAAGGTGCGCCGGGCAGTGTTTTGCTGCTCAGGGGTCCGGCGCACCCATAACCAGCTGGCCCACCGGTGGTCAGACATCCTGGACCGGGAGCAGGATACTGTTGGACCTGCTAGGTGTCGAGGTCGTGGGGCTTGGTGAGTAGCTAATATATAGTAGTATAAGTATTGTGTATAATTATTTTACGAATAACAAGAATACTGCTGCTCACATTGCAGGTAAATTACGTTTCAAAATCTTCTGTGATTGTAGGACACAGGTGCTCGGCGCTACTCTTACTTGTTTGCAACTTTACGCTCGCTTGCGCTGATTATTATGTAAGAGTTTATTTAGAGAACTTAAGTTAGGTAATGCTATTGCTAGAGAGACTCTAGTCCTTCCTTTGTCCTCCTGTCAAATAGTGGTGGATGGATTGATACTAGGTTTAGTTAATATTAGTTGATAATTTTTTAGCTGTCTGCGTGACGCATCCTCTGTCACTGAGTGCTGCTTCTTACCCCAGTCCTTAGTAGAACCTTTTGTAGTTTGTTTAGTGAGTGGTAGGCTTAGCAGTGTCAGTCAGTAGCAGAACATCAGACACGCAACCAACCAACAATTTGGTGTATGCACAAATTTATGCATGTGTCCTCCATCTCATCTATGCATTTTTGAGGGCTAAAAAAAATGGAAATGCAGACTTAGTGAACAATTGGCCCGTCTGGAATAGGTGGGCTAGGTCAGGTGGTACTTAGGCTTAGTTAGTATTCTGGATTCGAGTCAATCAGAATGGAACACTGGATTAGTGTTCATAATTAAGTAGACGGTCCGTGAATCTCGCAAGCCAGTAGTCAATCTGATTAGATAGGTCAATTGTATTGCAATTATTGTTTCCTAAAATGTTTTTTGAGCGTTTTTAAAAATAATGTATTTGTTTCACAGCAATCATTAATGTTTGTCTCTTTCTTTATTATATCTTACATGATCACTGATCAGCAGCACCCAGGGGCAAGAAGACGGGGTCCGAGTCAGCGGGGCAACCAGAGGACCGCTCCTCTACCGAGGGCCCTGCTGCTGGCCCCAGTAAGTCCTCCAGTGGTTAATATTAACAATTATATTTCCCTAACTTTTACTGCACCTTATTTTTTCCGAACTATTAATTCTGGTTCCACTTCCTAATTCTATTTTTACAAAAGCTTCTTTGATCTTGACTTCTGGTTATCCCTGCCTCAAAGTTCTAACTGCCTCTGCTACTATGACTCTCTGTACTACTACTATTAGTCTGTCTGTAGCTAAGCTTGCCCAGTTTGCCACTGTTTATTTTATGGTTTTGAATAAAACTCAGATTGACCAATAGCTCTAGCCACTGAGTCCAGTCCATTGGGTTGTCCTCTTCTAGTCTTCTTAATCTTGAGGCTTTGACAATTACCACCAACAAAATGCCCAACCAGATATTTGACTATTTTTGATAGTATATAGTAGTACATACTACTACTGTTGTGGGGATTCTGCACAGCCACATACAGAACAATGCACAAGAAAATAGGATGTTGGTGATGGGAGGTTGGACCTTCCTCACACCTCAGTCAGAAGTGAACCCACAATACCCTGACCGACTAGCTATAGTGTCTCATTAGGTCCCCGAACACCCACCCGAAGATACCCAATGATTACACAACCCAGAACAATACACCCTTTCGCTCACTCACTCGTGTAAGTCCACCACCACACCAAATACCACAGAGTCTATGTGTAAGTTCAAAAGGTTTATTTTCAACTAACAAGCTCTGTACGTTGTTCTATAAAATTCAGTGTACTACAGCCAGCTCCAACAGCAAAATGCATAAGATTAAAACAATAAACATTGTTACAAGCGCATGATAGAAGACAAAAGATCTGTGCGAATTCTGGGAGACCCCTCACCGTAGAACGTAGAAGTACTGGTTACATGCATCATTCATAAGCTCTGCAAATCTCTGGTTCGTAGAAGGGAATCTTCTGCCTGTTATGAGAAAAATGGTGCGCGTTAGATAGTATAATGCAAGCATTTCTCAGTCATGCCAAAAGTGTAACATGTTACTTATGGCTAAGCAATACGGACTAACCGAACTCCATAACAAAGTGGCTTGTTTTTCGACCTCTTGTACGCAACGCTCAGACAGTAGCTGTATGAGCTCATGTGGGCTCAAAAGGCATCTTACTGCACAACAAGCTGCGAGGTAACATGTGCAAAAGACATGAAGCGAAAATGGTTGCATGGCTCAGGCTAACTTTGCAAAGAGTAGAGTAGACTATAATAATGACCCTAGGGACCATAACACTACTAGTGTCTACTGACTCTACTCTAGTACCCGATTTGGACTAGTGATGTATGTTGTATATGTATGTATTAACTTTTTTTCAATCTTGCTAGTGAAAACGAATAAATAGGGGAGGTGTACAGGCATCTAAAAATGTGTAATGTTTTTTCTAGGCGTACTACCGACCACCAGTGCCGGCGGGGCCAGTGGCGATGGTGTTTCGTCCATTCCGGAGGGGGCAGGAGATGCGGCACCTGCAGGAGATACAGGGGGTGAGCCAGCAGCAGTGGCAGGCGGTGGTAAGTTATATTCATTACTTATTGACATTACACTAGCTGGAAGGGTGTTCACTTCACTCACTGTACTGTTGAGACTTATTAAGTATGAAGTTGTAGTGAACATTATACAACGGTTGAAGAAGACACCCTTTACTTAGCATTAGCAATGCATTAGCAATAGCATTAGCAGCGTGAGTTGAGTAACCAATGGCCTCTTCTATCTGACTCCAACTCAGCTGTGAAAGTTTTATGGAGAAGACTAAAAGTCAGATCAGATGACCTTGATGGATGTGTTGAACAAAAAGGGAAAGAAGGGTGGAAGGAGGAAGGACGGGCGAGATGTAATATGACTGGCAGAGAAGGATACGTTGGAAGCATGCATAGGTGGCTGATAGGAATCAGATGCATGTGTTGTTGAAGGATGGGTGGAAGGTGAAAGAAGATGCCTGCCTGGGTGGGCGACACAGTATGGGTGGATACTGGGGATAGCAAGAATCATCAGCGGTGTTTGGGTGAAACTCAAAGCCAAGGCAAGCAAGGAAGGAGTGGACGCATGGGTGGTTGTTGGTGAAACAAACTAAGGTTTGTGGAGAGATTAAGAAGAATGATAGACATTTACTTAGAATGGATGGATGCCTGTATGTATTCATCATAGACAGCATAGGTGGAGACTGTCACTGGATGCAGAGTCTTAGTTTGAAGAGAATGTAAAAGAAACCGCGCCAGAGTAGCAAAGCCGAGGGAATACAAGTTGTATTTTCAGAATACAGTTGACTCACAGTAGTTTGCAAGCACATCATATATATATATTTTGTATAGTTAGTTATCAAGCGCCTTCCTCCAACTCCGAGGACCACTCCCTACCTATGTTAATTTATTTTCGAATGTGTCAGCCAGCCTCAAAGGGTGGCCTATCTGTTGGTTACACAATCAATCAAAACAAAGTACCTTATGCAGAAGCGGTCGGTGGTGGGAGTGCTGCCGGGCGGTGATGTGGGGAGGAGGGGCAGGGTGGGGGTAGTAAACTATGGATTACGGCCAAATACAGGTAAGTAAACATAAAAATAAATAAAGCGAATTTCATTGTGCGCACTGCACCGCCAAATGCGATGCAGTGCGCGCAACAAGTAGTTTTATTTATTTATATGTTTACTTACCTGTAATTGGCCGTAATCCATAGTTTACTACCCCACCCTGCCCTCCCCACGTCAGCGCCCGGCAGCACTCCCACCACTGACTGCTACTGACCTTATGTCGTGCGTCCCATATATAAGCAATGATCATTGGATCAGATATATAATCTGCCTTTTTGTAGTAGCCAGGGCAGGGTGAAAGTGAAATTGAGCAATTGCCCTTCATGTAACAGAGAGAGTATGGCCAGTGCCACCCGTATTAGAAAAATACGAGTTCCCCACCTGCAGACAGTAGTAAATAAAACTAACGTGAGTCTGCGTCATGACTCGTATGTTTGTCTTGGGTGCAAGCTTAGCTGACTGAGCTGGCATGCCGGCTACAACCAGGTTATGTAATTTCGCTAAACTAGAGATAAGAAGAAGACTGGTGTACTGTGTACTGGAGTCCATAGTGCTAGTATAATGCCTGAAACTCCCACAAATGTTAGAGGCCGAGGAAGTGGGAGGATAGATTATTACCACAAATGTTATGTACAGTGCTTGCTAGTGCTACTGTGCCACTATGTGTTGAATTAATTTTTGTGTTACTGTTTTGCTAAGAGTATTGGTTACAACAATATTCTTTTTCTTTCTTGATATAGATCCTCCTTCCCAAGAAAAACCATCACAGAAGGAGATGGCAGCCAGGGCCCGGCGCCGGAAACTGGAGGCCATCTGCCAAGAGTACCGGCATCTGGTGGCTCAGGCGGAGGAGGAAGAGGAGGCGGCAGCAGCTGCAGCCTCCTCCAATGCCCCGGGCCCCAGCCAGGCCCCACCTCCATTGGTACGGTGCCGCGGTCAGGCAGCCGCCCGCCGCCGCAATTCCTTAACAGCCAGCACTGCTGCCCCCCACCCTGGATGCCACTGCAGGGCAGTTTGCCGCCAGATGCTCCTCCAGATTTCACGCCTAGAGGAGCAACTAGAGGAGCGAGTCAAGATTCTCGTGGACAAACACCTGAAAGCCCGCCGAATCTAAAAACTATGTAGGACCCAGTTGGATTGCCCCTTTCTTATTCCTTTTGTTGGTGGGTGGGAATTGGGCGTTGGGGTTTATGGACATTGTTTGGACTTTTTCATTTTGGACATTGGTTGGGGTTAGGGAGAGGGGTGGGTCAGGTGTGGGATAGTTTATTTTTGTTAGGGTAATAAACTATATTTATACTTCAACATACAATGTTAATGTTTTGTGGGGGGGTTACTGTTCTACAAATTTACGTCACATGGTTTCCTTGCTGCTGCAGGGCCGCAGCCAGTGTTTGATTTAAATAATCTGCCAATTATGTAACACACAAACAGATAGATGCGGTACCCCTCACTGAGTTATTTGTCCTACTAGTACTGTCAGTCTCTCCTCCTAGTCCATTATACCTCCCACCAAACTTATCTTACCTGTGATTGATGATGATTAAGTTCGGCACAGCGATGGCTGCATGGTTTCCCAAGAGAATGGAGAAGATGCCATGGTTGTGGTGGTAGTAGTAGACACTAGCAGTAGCATTTGCAAAAAAATAAAAAGAGACAGTCACTTGCCTGAGAGAGACTGTGGGAGGAGTAGTAGAGCAGTAAAGTACAGTACAGAAGAAGACTGCCAAACAAACAATATTGCAACTGCTAAAGTAAAATAAAACATAATGGTGGCGGGGACAGCCTAGTACAAGAAGTTACAAACTTTAGTTGTGTTGAGTGAGTCACTTAACACAATCGTAATTCGTAACCTTTACTGCTATGTGGTAGGATGTTGATGATGAATCCAATCAATGCCGGCAATTAATTATGATGTATTAGGTCCCTTTGGAAAAAAAATTGGCTTGCACATAGACTGAGCATGGGTGGGCAAGCAGAAGAAGATCCTCGCCCTGCCTTGAAATTGAATTAGTGTTGCTTTCACCACATCTGCCCCAGCAAGCGTGTGATCAATTGGTGTACATTTAATGTAGTCACATCACACCTCAATATAAATCACAGCCCGGGGGAAGAGGGTTAGGGTTTGATGAATGGATGGAAAGGGGGTTTGGGGAAAGGTTTGACAAAGAAAAACAGTACGCATGGACACAACAAAAGCAAAGCACAATCTTGGCAGACGACCATGATCTTATCCAATAAATCTATAAAGGGAGAAAAGGAAATGCATGCATGATGATGAAGATAACTTGATGGTTAATGAGTAGTACTTACTAACTACTACTAGACAATTAGACAGTACAGGGCAGCAGTATACTCTATGCAATTTGCCTTGCCTGTATGCCCTCAGAGAGACCCAAATTACATGTTGTACCGGGCTTACTTTTAAAGATAGCAAAGAAAATTAAAAAATAGTTGTAGGGATCAATTAGCAAGCAAACGACACAATACAAAGTCGTAATGATTGAAGAGAAAAAAGGAATCAAATTAATTAAAAGACGAATGATGAATGATACTAAAGTTACTGTATTATCCTGGTCAAATTGTCGAGTTGAATCTCGTCATTCCTCTTGGTCCTATCTTCCATGGACGCTCCGCACATCAATCTTGGGTGCCACTGCCTGCCTGATGCGGATTGGTAAGGTAAGTGTGAGTTGTTTCTCCCAGTATAGCACAGGGTAAAGGCCGGCCTGTAAGTGTAGATGGAAAAACAAAAGGGGTATTGAAAAATCAATGAATAAAAAAAAAGCATCAATTACGGTGGAGTCCAAGAAGAGAAGAGAACACTTTCAGACTGAGGCGGCTTGGATACATCGTGTCTATTCTGTTTACAGCATTAAGCTACAACAACAACAGGACAGAACAGGCCCACAGCACCAGGCCATGACCCAACCTCCATTTACCTTAAATTTTGACAGAGCCAGACAAAAGGCATATACAGCAACCTAGCATTTTCAAAATTAAGTGACTAAATCAATGCGCCGCTGTCAGTCATATGACTACACTCGACTCCACCACTACATGGACATGTAGGTCTGCTGTGTTTACTTTCTTGTTGAATTGTTGTGTTTACCTTTTATGCCACTTCATGAAACGCAGTTATTCCATCAATCATCTCCGATCCAACTGACTGAGTGCAAAGGTAGTATGGTCATCATCATGGTGTGGTACGTGTTGTCCAACTCCAACTCAGTCTGTAGTAAATAGTCTCCGATTAAGTCCATATTCCATATTAAAAAATTGCAACGGATATTGGCCTGCACCTGCAGTAGTAGGAGTACAATTTGGTTATTAAACAACAAGAAGGGAAACATTGACTGTCACTTGAGTCACTTTCACTTTGTAGATTAACTAGTAGAGTTCGACTTCATGCACAACATCAACACAACAAACACCAGCAATCGCTCAGAGTCAGCAAGCATCCAATGCATGCCATCATTACCTGTCTTGCTCTTCTCTTTGGCTGTCAGATCATCAGATGCCTAGTTCTGACAGGTGTGTGTGTTTTTTAACGAGGCAGTGGCCTCATTATTACTCCACATTCATTTTGAGTGTTGGTAGTCGCTGTTTCGGTTTTCGTCTTATTCATCTGTGGCACTTTGTCGCAGTTTAAGTTGGTTCACATGGTCAGCGCTGTGATGGGCCGCGGCCTGGGTAGCGGTCATTGCTAGTCAATTGAGTTTGCAGAAATGTCAGCAAGTTTCTTCGAAGAGTCTTGTCTTTCTCTGCCAAGTACCTTCTGTCCTGACAGTGATGAGCTTTGGATGCCTGCCGAGGCTGTAGCCTTCTGACAGTGATGAGATTACTTTTGGATGCCTGCCCAAGTTCTGATAGTGAAGAGTTGTGGATGCCTGCAGAGGCGATAGCCTTCGGACAGTGATGAGTTTCGGCTCGGAAACAAAACGGAGGATAGCTATAGTCACGTTTCACTTCTTATGGAGGGACTGTTAGAGGCAACATTTCTTGTACTCCAATGTCTGGCTTGATGGAAATGTAATTAGAGGCGAGTCAGGAAGATGGAGCAGGACTCTGAGGAGTGGACAGTTAAATGCACAGATGTGCAACTCCAATAGGGAAATAAAAGAGAAGACGGTGGTGATGGATTTGTTGTGATTTGATTTGAACCAGAAAGACAGATACACGGACAAATAAAGGAAGGAAGAAAGTAACAATTTGAAAGCCTAGTTGTCAGGGAAGAGGAGCTCGTCCTCAAACTCTGGTGGTTCGGACAGAAGTAGGTCCTGTAACCCACTACTTACGTCATCGAAGTCGCTCTCCTCTTCCTGCTGTGATTCACATATTTTGTAATCCGGTGGTATAAAGTGCTGATTCATTTTGATCATGGTTAACCTCTCCACGCTTTTGAGCGAGAGACTGGTCCTTTTCAAAGATACAATGGCACCAGCAGCACTGAAAACACGCTCAGAAGAGACACTTGCAACAGGGAAGCCAGATACTTTATCGCCAGCCTGCTGAGCACTGTCCATTGGCTTCTTTTCCCATACCAATACACCAATGGGTTTCGATCCATGAAGACCTCTGTTGGGTCATCCAGATAGGCCTGGACCATCCGCTCAATGCTCAGGGGTGCTCCGATGTGCTCGGCCTGTTTTGCCTTTGCATCAGCACTGGACTTACCATACCCTGCCGTAGAAACCAATCAGTTGCCGATTGTACTGTGGATGATCCTGTTCTTGCTGTTGTTGATGTTATTGGTAGTGTTGGTGTCGGTGACTGCTGGGAGGCAAACGCACTGCCCTCAGGCTCCAAAGTAGAACTTGACTCTGGATGCCCTGTAGTACTTGTTATGGCCTGGGGCGGGGGCCTGTAATTAACAGACATTCGTTTTCAAAGTCAATGGCTAGCTGAGCTATCAAAGCTTTGTACTTGGCAACATCCACTTCTGAAAAAGGAATTACTGCCTTACTGTTCAGAAATACTTTGTACCGTGGATCCAAAATTGTGGCAGTAATGTAATGTGGACTGACACAATTTTATTTAGAATCCTTGTATTTTCAGATAAGCGAACGGCTAAGGACTCCGCCAAATGATATGCGTCTTGTTTGTCATCCACACCTGCGTACGTTTCAGACACCTCCTTCAGCTGTTGCTCTAGCATGTGCAACAAGGGGATAGCTTGGCCCATAGTACAGTCCTCCCTGCTGACTTCACGTGTGAAGATCTCAAAAGGAAGTAGCATCTCTGTCAGGCATTTAACGAGGTCCCATTGACCCATCTCAACGGTCATGCCTCTCACAGTAGGGTCCCCTAATCTTTGCATGACATAAGCATTGAGTGGTATGTACTGGTCAAACAGACGTTCAAGCATGTAATAAGTTGAGTTCCAACGTGTTGGCACCTCCTGGATGAGTGCTTTGACTGGCATTTTATGCTCACGTTGAATGACCCTCAGCTGCTTCCGGGCTTTAAAAGAATGGCTGAAATGTGTGCATATTCTTCTGCAGGTGGCCAGTAAGTTGCTGACTCTGTATTCATTTTTCAGAAAGTCCTGAACAACAATGTTAATGCAGTGTGCCAAACACGGGACCCTGAAATAGCGACCATCTTGCATGGCCCTAACTACATTACTGCCATTGTCCGTGGCAACAAAACCAATGTTAAGCCCTCTTGGGCGCAGCCACTCAAAGACCTTGCTGTTAAACTCTTCCAAAATGTTTGCAGCAGTATGAGATTTCTCTATGGCAAACATGGCTACAGTTGCATGTTTGCGAGTGGCATGAAAAATCTCAGCAGCGTCAACACCAGCAGATATCTGTTCTCTAACCCCCGCAAAGAGATCCAGTGTGCAGTGATGCACATGTAATCAGTGGCATGGCAACTGGTCCACATGTCTGTTGTCAGGTGGATACTCTGAACAGCACTCTGCTTCAAGGCTTTTCCAAGCAATTCCAGCACGTCGTGATGTAGTGCTGGAACAGCAACTCTGGCAAAATAGTAGCGGCTGGGAACATGCCATTTTGGGCAGATGGCTGTCACAAATTCCAGAAAACCCACCCCTTCAACAAAAGAAAAAGGAGAAGGTCCAGTGCTAACATTTTAGCCAGCTTCGCATTGTACAAACGTGCTATTGGGTGGTTGCGTTCGTACTGCCCCTCCCCCAAACATGCTGATAATGGTAGGCTGCATGGTTTTCCTTTCTCTTAGGCTCAACAACGCACTTTTTTCATTGCGGTTCTCCTTGCTGTCTCAGGCTGACTTTTACTCTTGTGCCACTGAGATGTTGCTGAAGTTGTGGGCGACGATAATACTGCACTGCTGGGGACAGGGCTACTTTGTGTACCACTACCAGAGAGAATGTCTCCCTGTCCTTCCTCTTCCACCGTGATCGGATCTTCTACTCGTTTATCCCCACCAACACCAATGGTTGCAGTTTTTATGCCGCGAAGGTGGTCCTCCCAGCTGATCAAGTGGTATTTTTTCAGATGGGTTATTTGGCCTTCGGTACCATAGTTTGTACCAAGCTTACCCCGACTAACAGAGGTATTACAAATGGAGCATATAGCAATGTTCTCCTCCTTTTCGCTAACCGTAAAGAAGTCCCAAACTGGGGAGCTTAACTTTTGCCTCCTGCTGGAGGTGCCACTTCTAATGCCGGATGAACTGGAGGGTGTGGGTTGAATTTGACTCTGTGCTGTACCACTACCTACTTCTACTGAGGTGGTGGTTGTGCTGGATGTAGATCACTGCCGGGCCTTTGCTAATGCAAATATGGAAGCTGTAGGTCGTGTTGGTGTTACCTGTGTTGGAGGTATGCGTGCTACATCCCTCGCAGCGATTTTGGATAGGGTAATAATGTTGGTCTCCATCTTGTCTGGGCCGGGAGTGATGTTCGTGGTGACTGGCTCATCATCATCATCCTGCTGTTCTACATCGACCTCCATAAGTGTAAGGCTTTCTGGAACCTTCCTTTTCCCTAGCCTGGTCTTGGGACGTGTCTCCCTCTCAGACTCAGTTTGTAGCTTCCAAGTGGCATCTAGATCATCAGAAGGGGGGCTTGGCGAAGAACTTGATGGACTAACCCTCCTTTTCCTTGCTGGGGATTTGGAAGACAATGGATCTTCTGAATGAGTGGCTTCCTCTTCTTCTACCTCTGCATGAGGCTCAATTTCCTGAACTGCCCCTACTTCGGGAGGAACAACAACTACTATTGCGGGCGGTGGTTGCGGCTGTTGTTGTTGACCACTTATCTGCTGTGTTTCCTCCTGCGTTGATTGGGTACTACTTTGAGATAGCGATAAGTTTATCTCAGGCTCAGCATCACTGGTTTCCACCATTAGGCTGGCTACCTCTTCCACACTCATGTGCTTGGGCCTGGGTTGGTGGGTTGGGCCCACTGATGTGGAGTTGCTGCCCCCAGCTTGCCCCCGGACACCGCTGCTGCAGGCGTAATTTTTGTTTCCCAAAAAGGTATTGGGCGGCACACCAGATTTAAGTGTCACTTCCTACTTCTGTTCCTTCTTCTCAATAGCAACTTTCTTGGTACTGGAGGACCTGGTACCTGCTTTCTTTGGGCCCATCTTCTTCAGATGTCAGCAGCACTCAGTTGCACAAGTTGCAGAGATGTCTGGTCAGGTCACACGTCACGTCGTGTACAGCAGCAGGACGTCTGTCTGGCAGTACAACGGGCAATGATGACACACCTCCTCCTCAGTCTTTTGTGCACCTAAAAGCAAAAAAGCCAGAAGAACATCAGTCAAACGATAGCACAAATCAAACTAATATAATATATAACTTAGTGTGTGGTTGTCTCAATTATTAAATTTTAGAAACTCAGTGAACAACAACAGTGTAGCTATTTATGAGACTTTGACAACAAGGCCAGGGCTTTCCTGGTGTACTGTGTACACTCAGGAAGAATAAGAATAGCAAAGAACAAAAACAAAAATGTAGTGGAGCCTGTTTGGCCTAAATTTGTGTATCACGTGGGATGGATGCAGCATCAGGGAGCTGCAGCTGGCAATGGGGATGGATTTGGAAGCAGTAAGACAAGAGGAACAATGGAAAGACATGCGGGCCTATGTGGCAAAAACAGCACACTACTAACTACCACCACAAAATGGCCCCCAGCCACATGGTCACTCACAGGCACAAGGCACGGCAAACAATGAACTCAAGCAGGCCTATATGGCCAGACAAAGGATGCCTGATAAACAACAAACAGAGCTTTAATGCAAAAACTAAAATCCACATGGCTAAAAACAGGTTGGAAAGTTACACAACAACCACAACAACAACACATACACACACGCAAAAAAGGCATTTATTTAACACACCCAAAAAGTGAAATAGACCCCCCAAAAAAAACCACATTTTGCAATTCAATCCAATGCCATCCAATCCAATGCCATCCATGCCCTAAATGATGTTTAAATTCAACAGACAACACAAACTGTTTTTATGCAGCCATGATGACTACCGCTGGGCCTACTGGCAGACTAGGCCACAAGCTTGGAGGCCTATGGCAAAAGCACAGTGGCTGGTCCCACAAAATGGCCGCCACCACATGGCCAGGTCACCCACAACAACAAGAAAAGGAAGACAAGACAGACAATGCAGGCCTATGGCTAAAGCACAATGCCTGGCTTCACAAAATGGCCGCCACCCACATGGCCAGGCCACCCACAATAACAAGAAAGTGAAGACAAAGGACAGGACCAGGAAGTTGGAGACTCTGGGGAACTTCCTTCCTCTTTAAAAAATTGTAAAAAAAGAAAAATGACTCCTTGCTCACAAAACTACATCTAAATGACAACCTGAGGAGTTTTTGAGCCAAATGAACAAATTCATCATTTTCGAGAAGGTTTTATGCTGCTCGAGAGATATTCTTCGCCAGATTGTAAATTCTGCGTGTTCGGCACCGCGATCGTCAGAAAAAGTCGGTATCGAGCGCGAAAACGCATATTGAGCGCGCGAAGAAGAAAAAAAGTGTAAGTCCGCGTTGTCGCGCAGTGCAGAGTTGCCAAAAGTCCGCGAGCTGAACGCCCAGGGTTACCTACTGGCTGAAAAGGCCTATTTATTTAACACACACCAAAAAATTGAAATACCACCCCAAAAACCACATTTTGCAATTCAATCCAATGCCATCCATGCCCTAAATGATGTTATAATTCAACAGACAACACAGAAACAGTTTTTATGCAGCCATGATGACTACCTCTGGGCCTACTGGCAGACTAGGCCACAAGCTTAAGCCTATGGCAAAAGCAAGCACACTGCCTTGCTCCACAATATGGCCGCCACCCACATGGCCAGCCCACCCACAATAACAAGAAAGTGAAGACAGACAATCAATGCAGGCCTATGGCAAAGCACACTGCCTGGATGGCTCCACAAAATGGCCGCTAGCCACCCACAACAAAAGAAATGGAAGACAGACAATGCAAGCCTATGGCAAAAGCACACTGCCTGCCTTCACAAAATGGCCACCCCCACATGGCCAGGCCACAACAACAACAAGCATAAGCCAAGGGGAACAAAGAAAAGACATGCAGGCCTATATGGAAAAAGCAGCACACTACTAAACTACCACCACAAAATGGCCCCAAGCCACATGGTCACTCACAGTCACAACAGGCCATGGAAAACAATGAACTCAAGCAGGCCTATAATATGACCAGACAAAGGAGGCCTGCTAAACAACACAGCTTTAATACAAAAATGCAAAAACGAAAATCCACAGGGCTACGAAAGATTGGAAAGTTACACAACAAGCACACACACACATCCAACAAAGGTATTTATTTATTAACACACACCCAAAAAGTGAAATACACCCCAAAAACCACATTTAGCAATTCAATCCAATGCCATCCATGCCCTAAATGATGTTTAAATTCAACAGACACCACAGAAACATGCACCCATGGCTACCTCTGGGCCTACTGGCTGAAATTTCAATCAAAGAAAAACAACTAGGCCCCTACTGAAACTACAGGCCACCCAGGCCACAACAATACATTTTAAAAACAATGAAAATCCCAAACAAATGTAGGTACAAACAAGCCCCAATCAAACAAACAAGTACACCAATTCTCCAACTTACTTGTAAAATCTCAAATCCAAAAGTCCTCAAATCCAATCCAATGATATGATGCAGCAGACAGACACAAAAAGTGATCCTTCCAGCTCCAAATCCAAAGGAAAGTGAACAGCACATGGACAAAGCACTGGGAGGAGCCTGCTGGACAGGAACAGGAAGTTAGAGACTCAGGGCACTTCCTTCCTCTTGAGAAAAAAGTAAAAAAGAAAAAGGACTCCTTGCACAAAAAACTACAGCCAAATCACAATCTGAGGAGTTTTTGGAGCAAAATAATCATTTTCGAGAAGGTTTTATGATGCTCGAGAGATATTCTTCGCCAGATTGTAGTTTCTTCGTGTTCGGGATCGCGATCTTACCAACACTGCCGCCGGAAGTCAGATCGCGCGTCCGAATGACGTGTTCGCGTTCGCACACTCTCGCGGGATCGTGCGTCCGGATTCCAAATCTCGTGGCGCCCGCAAACGGATAGGAAATCGCGTCGGCGAACGCAGAATCACAGTAGGTCGTTACCGCGCGCGCGAGAATGCATATTGAGCGCACGAAGAAGAAAAACAGCTATGCTACGCTGCAAATTGCGTAGTGCTCGGTAACTTTGCGTTCTACGCGAATCGCGAAGTTACCGAAACTCCGCAAACTCCGCGGGCATAGCGTAGTTCACCGCCCAGGGTTAATAATATGCCTATGAAGATGTGTAAACGTAAGCAAAGTTATTTCATGGAACATCATCCATACAAGCACACAAACAAATGTATGTAAGGCCCCAGCGAACTCAAAAACTACTGGCAAATCTCCCTACTCCCATTCCCAGCAAAGGTACTGGAAAAGATCATCAACAATCAACTCATGACACACCTGGAGAAGAACCAGCTACTCAACGCCTCCAATTCAGCTTCTGCAGCAATCACAGCACTGAAACTGCCCTGATTGCAGCCACCAACAACATCCGAACCCTCCTCGACCGAGGAGAAACAGCAGTGTTGATCCTCTTCTACCTCTCGGGAGCCTTTGACACCGTATCCCACCACACACTGATCGAAAGACTCCACCACATCGGCATCTAAGGTACGAGCTCAGATGGATCACTTCCTTCCTCGCCGGAAGAACCCAGAGGATTCACCTCCCACCTTTCACCTCTGCAGCCAAGGAGATCACCTGCGGTGTCCCCAAGGCTCATCCCTCAGCCCCACGTTCTTCAACGCATATATGACCCAGCTGGCCAACATCATCAGTTCCCACTGTCTCAACATAATTTCCTATGCAGACAATACCCAACTCATCCTCCCACTCACCGACGACCCCACCACCACCAGAACCAGCTTCCACAGATGCATGACAAACGTCACTGACTGGATGAAAAAAACTGCCTGCAGCTGAAGACAGACAAGACAAAAGCACTGATATTTGGCAACAGCAGCAACACTTGGAACGGCTCCTGGTGGCCATCAGACCTAGGACCGTGCCATTCCCCCCAATCATGCCAGAAACCTCGGAATCATCATTGACAACAAGCTCACCATGAAATCACAAATAAACACCGTCTCCTCCGCCTGCTTCCTCACTCTGCACATGCTAAGTAAGATCTTCAAGTGGATAACTCTACACACGAGACACACCATGACACAAGCTCTCATCACCAGCCGACTGGACTACGGGAATGCCCTCTAGGTAGGAATCGCCGCACACCTTCTACAGAGACTTCAAGCCATACAGAACACCGCTGCCAGACTCATCCTCGGCCATCCCCAATGAACCCACATCACACCCCACCTCAGGAAACTCCACCGGTTCCCCGTACAGAAGAGGTGCCAATTCAAGCTGCTGACCCACATACACAAGGCTCCACACAACCAAGAACCCACCTACAATAACCATCAGCTGAACTTCCACAAACAATGGAGAAGACTATGCTTCACCTCCCTTTCACTTGCCCATACCCCCCGTATCTACCGAAGCAGAAGTGAAGGATGCTCCTTCTCCCACATCACAGCAAAAACCTGGAACAGCCTCCCCAATCACCTACGGACCATCACTTTACTTCTGGAATTCCAAATGGCCCTCAAGACCTGACTGTTTGAATAAGCCTCCAGGGCCTGCAAGCACCTGGATACCCTATCAGGTGATTAGCTGCTCTTTATAAATCCTGATTGATTGATGTCAAATGTCAACGTTCAAGAAAAAGATGTCAACTTTAAACGTGAGCATGTAAAAAGATGGTGTACCTGCCTGGTCCTAATGTGACCACATGACTCCCTGAGTAGGCCTTGCATTGCTCTTCTTCACTATCCTGAGAGAGTCAGGTGCTACAATGGGGTGCTTGGTTCCCAGTAAAAGGAAATTGTGGACCTGTTATTGCACAGGCCTCATATTCTGCATAACTAATAACCCAATTTTC
Source organism: Calotriton arnoldi (assembly GCA_963921515.1). Lineage (NCBI taxonomy): Eukaryota > Metazoa > Chordata > Amphibia > Caudata > Salamandridae > Calotriton > Calotriton arnoldi. The sequence continues at coordinate 550,844 of CAWUFW010004732.1, read as the reverse complement.
TACAATGAGCATGGTTATCTCAGACCTCTTAAAGTGTGGTTCAAGTCAATCTAAATTCAAGACCCTAAAAGGTTACTGGGAGTCTGCAGGATTACCAGAAATGTGACCTCCCTTTATTTTTCCTTGACCTCGTTTGGCCTGGTTCACCGGTCCTCGAGGGCTCAGGCTCAGCGGGATCCATTCCCCCAATTTTTGGCCAGTTTGATATTCAAGCAAAGTGGCCTTTTGTTTATATCACTGTTTATTAATTTCCTGGCAGGCTTGCCTCCAAATTCATGTTGGCCTCTCTCATGTATTCCTTATCATGGACCTTAAAGATAACATATAGTCTACAACTTCTTGTGAAAGTTTCCTGGGGCTTTTTTCCCACCTCTCATTTACAAGACTAAGTGGTCTCCTTACAGGGTGTCCCAACAAATGCTCAAATGGGCTGAAGCCTGCTTCTTTCTGTGTCATCTTCCTGAAGACATTCAGCAGCCACAGGAATAAGAAATTCCACTTATTCCGGAAGGGATTGGATAGGCCCATAATCATGCATTTGAGGGTTTTGTTGAAACTTTTGACAAACCCATTGGTCTGGGTTCGGCAGGGTGTGGAGAACTTGTAGATAACCACACACTCATCTACATAGACTTCATGTTTGTCCCCTGGTCTGACACTACCTTCTTGGCAAACACCACTCAGGTAAAGTTTCCCATCTGTGACCTGGCCACCACCGGCACAGTCACCATCCTCGGGGTATGCCCTCAGGGAACCTGGTGACATGGTCCACCTATATCAGGATAAAACTGTTCCCTTGGGCTGTCTCGGGGTTGAGGGGGTCAATAACAATCTCAAAGGGGTCCCTAGTACAGGGAGATTTTGGAGGGGGGCCTTGCTCTTTCCTCCAGACTTGTCACTGACCTAACATGTCACACAATTTCTGCATAAGGCTCCTACCTAGATCCTCATCTGGAGTCAATAGAAGTGGGTGACCAGGCGGTCGAATTTTTTTACCTGCTCTGGATGTCCTGCCAAGGTGATATCATGATCCAATTCAATATCACTGGGGGACCACCAACACTCTGGTTGACCCAGGCTCAGGTATCTTAGGCTCACCATACAAGAGACCATGCTCTCTGTCGATGTGGTAATCACCAGAGGTGTCTCTGTCTTTCTGGACTTCAGTCTGTCACCAAGGGCCCTTGAGAGTAGGGCGCTCTCACTAAGAAAGAGACATAATTTCTAGTTACCCTGAGTGATCTGCTCCAATACACACTCAGTGGAGAGGAGAATATGTCTACATGGCAGGAGTTGAAAGACTATGTCAATGTGTTGGTGGGTGAGGCACCCACTGTGGGGGAGCTCAAGAAATAGTGGTAGGACAAGGTGAAGCTCTCTAGGATAGACGTGGCAAATGCTCTTCTTGGAGCTGGATCTAGATGTTGTCTCCATCTCATCCCCTTAGAAGAGTGTCCCCTCACCCCTAATCATCCTGACCTGCTATATGGCCTGCCTGTTCCTGGGAGCCCCATGGTATGGCCAGGTAGGAACTGAACACCGTATCTCACAATTAGCTCTTGTATCACCACTTGTGCTATGCTGTCTTTCCCTCTACCCTTCAAAGACAGATTAGCATCATACGAATGCCTGTATATCTAGTAACACATTACACTTATAAACAACATATTACTCTTAATATTTACTTAAACTACACCTAAACAACATAGTTCAAACACACATTAAATCTGTTTCTTCCCCTCACCCTGTTTCATGTGTTTGAAGCCTTGTTGGAATGTGAGATTTTTATTACTTGCTCTTAAAAAATGTTTTGGCATTTAAAAAAATATATTAACATAAATAAAAATAAAAAAATATTAAAAAAATTAAACATTCATAAATATTTTTCCATTCTTTTTCCCATTTTTCCCTTTCTGGTGTTAATTTTATTCCTTGCCTCCCTTGATTTCTAGAACATTGTAGTACATTACCAGTGATAGGCTATGTATTGAGCTTAATTTACTCCAAAACATGGCAGGAGACGATTCGAGCATGTTTTGTCAGGATGACTTCTGTAGTAGGTTTAGGTTTAAATTTTGTGAATAGCAGTTATTATTTGCATGCTTCTCCCTAAATCCCTCCTTTAATTTAACAAAATCCCATCCATTTTGAAGTAAATATTGTCCATTTTCCAGCCACTGCTTTAGTCTTCCCATACAGTGGAGTAGCTAGACCTTTGGCTGCCCGGGGCGGTCCCTGCGTTTACCACCCCGTGGCGGGCGCATGTAAGAGTGGGGGGTGTGCTGGCGATTCCTGCGTTTTGCCACCCCGCAACGGCCGCATGTAAGAGCGGTGGGAACCAAAACTCGTGCCGCCGGGGTGGATCGCCCACCCCCCTTGCTACGCCACTGCTCCCATATTTATTGCAAAATGGAGAACACAATGTTCACACTTATGGCAGAGATCTGCGCACATAAAAGATAATACAGGTGGAACTCTCCAGCCAGAGGTTTGTGAATTGCATTTGTGGGTAGAGAAAGTAGTACTACTGGAGTACTACTTCCTGTACTCAAAAATGCCTTCGTTCCTTAGTATGTACGATTTAGTGTTAGATGTGTCAGACCAGTAGTCTCATAACTCGATATTGCTTGAATAATTAGTGAGCATACGATAGAAGAATATATCTATTTGTGAGTTTTTGAATGAAAAATTATAGGTAAAAGTAAAAAATAAATAAAAAAACTGAAGTCACCACGTGTCAACATTGTAATATGCCTAACATAGATATCTATAACGTCCAAATAGAATATGATGTTGGTCACAATGGGATTCACTGTCAATGATATATGGTAGTATGGTGATACAGCATCTTTGCATGAAATGCAAAAGCGGTGCAAAACACAATGTGAGATGAATTTAACATGCTTAGAACTTCAGCGGGACTAGGAGTAGTAGTTGCTGCATTTTTTTTTAAATACAGCAACAGTTGTTACCATAGCTCTATGATAATTGAGCATGAGGTGTTGTTATGAGTCACCATAAAAGACCGGGTTATTTGCAAATGCTGTGTTGTACTATTTTTTTTTGTTTAATCTGTTTATTGATTTTCATACATAGTTTACATTAATGCATAGTATACTTGATTTTACAAACCATGGATGAGTTTACGTTTGTACATCAACTGTAGTGAATGTTGTTCAAGACACAGTGGTACATGGAGAAATACACGTGATCTTGCTACATCTATGCGGTCTTACCAATCAGCCTTTCCAGATAGTGATAGCGAGACATGTGGTCAGTGCAGCATTGTTATTGCAATCCAGAAAGTGATAACATTTGAGCCAAGCGACAAACAGATGTTTCTGATTTTCTTGGGTTTGCAGAGTCATACAATGTAGGTGAGGGGGGAGAAACAAGGAAGAGAATCAACGACTACAAACAATGCCAGTCCCTCACCAGTAATACACAAAATTTTAAGATTCCTCTGGCATGGAGAAACACGACCTATCAAGGCATTGGAGGTGTTAGACCTTTAAGTGGTGTGCTGAGTCTTCGTTACGTATATCGAGTACAGTAGTTTTGCTGTGATCAGTATCACCGTGTTGCAGGGAGGTGTGGAGATAGGTTAAAATAGTGTCCCAGTTAGATGAGATGGGGTATTCACGGAGTCCTAGATTATCTTCTCTGTGCAGTGCCATGCTCACAGCCCGAGTCCTTGTGGTGATGGAGTACGACCAGGCCTCTAATGTCGGAGGCTCATGGGATTTCCACTGGCGGGTAATGAGGCGCTGAGCCACCAGGAGTCCTAAGTCTAGAAAGCGTGAGGTGGCTGTGTCTTTCTTGTCTCTGTGAAAAAGACCCATTAGGCAGGCCTCCCAGGTTCGTATGACAGGCCTTCCTATGCTTGTGGATAGATGAAGGAGCAGTGTCATTTTGATCCCATTTTGAGATATTGTAGGAGTGCATCATAATCAAGCGTAGTCAGCACTCCACTGTATTCTGTGTGATTAATGTTACCAAGGAAAATGAAGCATCGCATATTTAAAGTACTCCACGTGAAGATTTATGACACTTATAATGAAACTTATAATTGTGTGCATAGAACGTGACTAATGAAGGTCTATGTAACATTTACATATTAATGTGACAGGAGAAGTTAACATTTAAAATGTGTCTCATTGTGAAGTTAATAAAATAGAATGTGTATGTATAGACTAATGTTTGAATGTTTATATGTGTAACAAGAATAAGTTCCATGCAGGTGCATTTGGAATGACATCTTCATAATTCTTTACAATTTGTTCATATATTAAGAAGTTGCATTTATAATGTGTGAAGAAATGTGCACGTATTCTGTAACCCTGTGCACTGCCAAGTTGACATAAGAGTTGGCCTCGAGAAACCATTCAGTTCAAGCTCACGCTTAAAGTCTAACCTGTAATTCAAATTTAACTTTCAAAGTAGAATGTATTTGCTTGTATTTTGTTTCCACTGCAGGTTTAGACAAAGCCTCATTAGTTAGCATAGAAGGGTGTTGTTTTTGTTAGATAGCAGGTTATGAGAAGACGAAGTTAGGCAAGGAGAAACGCTGTAACGAGCAAGGAGGCAAGTTCTCATGAAGGAGGAAAAGAATGACCAAGGACAAATGAATTTGCAACTTATCGATGTGGGAAAGGTGGTGCAAGTATCCCGTTGTGTCGAAAACATGGAAAAGTACTAGTGAAAGTCACATGGGATTGTCTACCTTGAATACAATTGATGTTTTATGCTGTAACTTAGTGAGGGACAAGAGAGATATCTTAGAACTTCACAGGGAGCAGATCTATGTGTCTGCTTGTGTGGCTTTATGCTATGTGACCCATGGTTGGAGTGCCTTCTACTGAAGACTCCAACAGCTGACACCTTTCTAATTTCACCTTTACTAAATACTTCTAAATTTAGGGTTGCCCCTTTAAGGTAGTGTAGGGAGAGATAGCTTGCTCATGCTTACCTTGGAGAATCATTTCATGCAGTTTAATGTTCAAATCTTTTTCCTGATTATTTGCATTGTTATTATAGAGTTAGTTGTCTGCTTTGTATTATATAGGGTGAATCTCTATTTATAATTAGTGCTCCCTGTTTTCCGTTTTTACTGATTTTTACAGATGAATACTTACAGAAAACCATTTATTTTCCTGTCTGTATTTATTTTTAAATGTGGATAAAAATGGAAATTGGGTGCTTTTTAAGTGATTCTAAATACACTTTGCCATGACTGCCAGGCCAATAACTGTGTGAATTGATAGGTAAGGGGGTTAATAGTAAAGAGGCTTAAACAGCAGTAGATATGCACAAGGCTGATACTGAAATGTGCATATTTTCATATAAGTGCATTGATTTATCTTCTGCAGGTGTTTTTATCACTGAAACCTGGCAGGCATTCAAGTGTGACTGCCTATTTATTGGTTAAATAAATGAGGAAATATACCAGTTTCAGCTTTTTTTTCCACAAAACCCATAATAAATATGGATAAATACAGATAACGTTGACAAAAAATAAAAATGGATAAATACAGATGGAAATGTCAAAATAATAAATACCATAAGACCGGGAGCCCTATTTATAATTAAATCTTACTAAACTCAGATTTAGTTGTTGAGTGGATTATTGTGACAAATAACCAAATTGGTTACACTGTATTGAGATTCATATGTATTTGTGTTCTCCCTCTTACCTCTCAAGCTGCTACAAAGACCATTGGATTGGAGATTAATGTTTAAGTGGGCCCAAGCTCTTGCAGCGGTGGGTAACCACATGCCAGTAATATTGTAAAGAGGGACAGGCGCATAACATGTAGAGGAAGTTGGTGTTAATTTGATTTCTACAGGGGAAAGCAGCATCTGCTCTTTTGAAATATCAGTTAATTTTAGCTGGGGTCAAATAGGCCCTGTGTACAATATAATTTTGTATAAATCTAAACCAGGCACTTTAGGGAACATGTGTTGGACCTGCTAGCAGCACAACCCATTCTTTGTCAGTGCAAGAACGTGATTGGTCTGTTTCCCAGTGATGGCATAGTGGTGTAAGTGGTGCTGCAGTGTGGAGGCACAATGAGTCAGATAGCAAATGCATTAGGTGGCAACCCATGTCAAGCAAGTGAAAGTGTGTTTTAGGTTTGTGTGACGTTTCCCCATTTCTTCCCCCCTGGTCCCTATCAAAGACTTATATATAAGGAGGTGACATAGGGGTAATCCCTCATCAGTCATCAGAGACTCATGGAATAAGGGCACTATCCAGATAGAGGTCGCCTAGTGGATGGAGACCCACTTCATGCCAGGCGGCTATGTCCGTCGCAGTGGTCATAGTCCATTCCCTGGGCGTTCCAAGTAGCACTGTTGCTGGGGCATATGATATGGTTGATCAGATAAGGTATAAGCAATGGTGGAAGCATAGGTAGGCCACCTGTAGTAGTTTAGGATGTGGTAACAGTTGCTTAGAGCATGGGTGAAATAGGTGGAGAATGGCGGTTAGACTCCAAGCAGATGCGTTCATGGCGGTGTCTGCCAACCATCGAGCCACTCATTGGAGTTGGGATGCGAGATCATATTATTCTGTTTTCAATTTGGCACCGCCAATTCTCCATGGTCAGAAGGCAGATACAGCTTAGTCAGTGATACCCTGCAACTGGTTATGTTCCAGATAAATTTGCGCATCAGTTTATCACATGACCGGAATAAAGGAGGCAGAACCGTCTCCCCCTCTCTCCGATACATCCCCTTCCCTACCCCTCTCCACCCTGTTTCCCCCTTCTCCCCATCCTATCTTCCCCATCCCACCCTTCTCACACACTCAACCACGCCAGATCTTTTCTGACCATTGAGCCCACCCCATGTGTACTGTATTATAATTTGTTACGTCATCTTTTTCATGCTGTTTTTTCTCTTTTTTAAACTGCCCTTGCTTATACTAATGTAAAGCGCTCTGATTCCCCTGGGTGGAGCCAGCGCTATATAAAACTTCTTAAATAAATAAATAAGAATGTACAAGAGCAGATTGGAAAAATAGTAAAGTAGATGGCGGAGTACCACCATTTTTAGAAAGGCAATGCATTCCACAACAGACAGCAAAAGCGTGATCCAAAAGGCCATCTGCGATTTCAGAGACGTGACCTCCCATGTGAGATTCCCGTCAAGTAGGTCCGAGTCTGAAAGGTATATTTTGATACCTAGGTATCGAAACACCACGGACTGCCAGGTCACAGAGACACCATTAATAATAAAGGTTGGATCCGTCAGTGTGGTCATAAAGGGAAATAGACAAGATTTCAGCCAATTGACCCACAGACCAGAGAGGTGGGCGAATCGGTTGAGTATTAGCGCAACCGATGGGGGAATGGAGTGGGCATCTCTGATGTAGAGGAGTAGGTCATCCGCATATAGAGAGATTGCCCCAGTCCCCAGCTTGTTTATACATAGCAAGGGCTAGAGTTTTTATAGAAAGGGAAAAAAGTAGAGGGGAGAGCAGGCAGCCCTGCCTAGTGTCCCTGTGTATTTGAATCGGTTCAGATATGAGTGCTCGTCTTGACCCTAGCCATTGGCAGTGTATATAACAAACGCACCAATAATATGTACAGGACCCCCATGCCGTAATGCAGCAGCAGCGTGAATAGAAAGGTCCATACTAAGGAATCAAATGCTTTATCGAGGTCAAGCACCAGACAAATAGCGCAGGGCCAGGTATCTGGAGCATATGCAAGGAAACAAAAGAAGCGTCGTAAATTAAGTGAGGTGTTGCGGGCTGGGACAAACCCGTGTTCAATAATGACAGAGGTCTATAGGAACCCAGGGCATTGTGATCCCTATCCGGTTTGGGGAGGGAGATTAGCATGGCTTCACAAAGGGAGATTGGGAGGCTGGAGGATGACAAAGAGGTGCCATACATTTTCTGTAAATGGGGTGCCAGCTGCTCAACATATGCCTTGTAAAATTCAGCAGGTAGGCCACCTGGCTCCGATGATTTGCCTGTGGCGAGAGCTAGTGGCCTATTGTATTTCGAATGAGGTTATGGGCTCGTCTAGTTCCGCCAGTTGCTCTATTTCAGGGTTCTCCAATGTCAGTCCTGGAGGGCCAGATCCATGCCAGATTTTCATGATATCTACATTTATCTAAATGTGGATATGCTAAAAATCTGGCATGGATCCATCCCTCCATGACCAACATTGGACAACCCTGATCTAAGGTAATGTGGGGAATGGGTAATGTGGAGAGAAAGAAATCAATTTCGCTCGGGTCAGCACGATGTGCAATCTGATATCACGCGGTGTAGTGGCAGGTTAACTCTGCAAGTATTTCCTGCTGGGTGTAAAGCAAGGCATCATTGGCAGAACATAGTGTGGTAATGGGATGTCACGGTTTTTCTTGTCTGATTAGCAATGGCAAAAGGGAGCCTGATTTGTCGGCTGTCGCATCGGTCCTAGCAGAATGAGAATCATAATTGAGTCAACAAAGCCATTCCAGCAGGGCGGCGTGGGTGCGTTGTGCCTCTGTGAGAGAGGATTTGTTCTGTGGGTCACGGGCAGAACAGGTCTCGAGGTCTAGGAGTGGGTGTTCAACATGAGACAGTTCCCCTTCCACCTGGTGGCGCATGCCACTATTTTTACCCAGGCAGTGGCCTCTAAGTGTCACTTTCACTGCATCCCATTCAACCAACCTTGAGGTGGCAGTACCTGTATTTAGCTCAAAGTACTCCTCTATGGCGGAGCCAAGTGTCGCTCAGAAAGGCTTCTGAGGTGTCACAAATGGTATAGACTCTTAAGAGCGGAGCCACCACCCGGCCTCGTCCTAATGGCGCAGCGAGGGTTAAAGACACACTGCACTAATACAATCTAGCATGTACATATTTAGATAGGAAGCATATGCATAGAAAGAATCGTAGCATATTAGCTACTTAAACTGAAACAGGGGCATATGGTGGGTGCTCCGGACTTCTGCTGCAATGTGCAGATAATGTCATCTGACGTCTGTGGGGTCACATCAGGGATGGTTTCTGGGTCAGCTCTGGATGGCCATGTGGTGGAAGAGCCCTCGTCACTTCAGGTATGTGCAGATTCGTCATCTAGGCCTAAGCCCAGTGCAGGGTCATGGATCTCAGCAACCACTTGTATTGCACACCATTTCTCAGTTACTATCTGCTCCAGGTTGGGGACCGCTGTAAGTCAAGGGGTGTGGCATGGCCAATGATGGCATCCGTTGTGACATGACCCTTTAACAGTGCGATGCGTTGAGTTCTTCACCTGTGATGAGGAGGTGATCGTTAGGTCAGGCGATTCCAGACAGTCTCATGTGTCTTGTGGGGAGTCGAAGAACTGTGTCTTCCCTTCCACCAATACTCTCAGGCATGCAGGGAACAGTAATGAATATCACAGTTCCAGTTCACATAGGCGTCATTTGACAGCCAAAAAAGGAGTTTCGTGTGCGTTGCACCATCACTGTCTAATTGGGAAAGAACATGACACGTGCGTTGTCCACCTTAATATTAGATAGCTTCCGAGTTTCCCTCAGAATCAAGTCATGGTTGCGATAGTGCAACAATCAAAATATTAGTGGTCTGGGGCTGGAGTCAGGTTTAGGCTTCAAAGTGGGGATGCAGTGTGCTCGCTCAATGGAAAAGAATTGTGGCAGTGCTGGTGCTGGAAGTAATTCCCTGAGCCATTGATCAACATACGTGACTGTGTCTTGCCCCTCAATTCTTTTAGGAAGCCTATTAGTTGGACATTGTTCCTTCTAGAACGCCCTTCAGCGTCTTGAGCCCTTGCCTCCAGAGTCTGGACTTGGTGCATGTAGTTCTTTGGGTCTATTTCTATTTGCTCAGTTTTCGGCTGGAAATCAGTTAGGGACTGCTCTACTGTGTGTACTCTGTCAGCCGGCTTATGGTGGTCTGCATGATGTAACATGAGGTTGATGGCAACATTGTCAATTGTAGACTCCAGTGACGTGCAGGTCTTTTCTATGGCCGCTAATACCACATCAATTTTATCTCCATGGCTCAGAGGATGCCCAGTGCAATCAGGTGAGGCAGGGAGAATGTACACTGCAAGGTAAAGCTGGTACAATATAAGATCAAAACGACCCTCAGTGGACATACCATAAATACCTCTATCAAGCACTAATCCTGACAAACACAGTTGAACTTTGGAATACATCTCTGCTTTTTTCTAGTTTTAGCAAGGGAATCAATAAAGTAGCAAAATTGTACTCATACCTGATTGATAAAAACACCTTCAGCGGTCGTTCACATGCATGGATGGTGCTTAAATATTATGACCGTTTGAAACCAGCCCCATATTTAAGCCTAACGTATCCGGTGTACTTAAAGAGAAAGTTGATGGCTATTCACCTCAGCCAACCCCCTTCATTGGCGGTTCAACCGCCCTGGAAAAACAGAGATTCTATAGCATGCAGACTTTGCCGTTAAGTGAAGGAGGACTTAATGCACATGGTTTGCTTATGCCCCAACCTGTTAGAAGCATGCGTCTCCTTGCTAAACAAGCATTTGGAATGCAATCGGTCTCGCTTTTGGGTCCTTATATGTATTTAGCTATGCAGCACATTAGCCTGGGTGCTGAAACATCTACTGTTCTTTAACATGGAGGGAAAGTAAGCACCAAACTGCGTGACACGCCAGGTATGGGAGCACATGGAGAGAAATATTGCCTTTCAGCAGGAAATGGTATAGTCCAAAGCTCTGTTTTTAATATAAAATCAGGGCCTTCGGTGGTCATATCACTGAAAATACAAGATTTGAAAAAAAAATTATTGTCTGCGGGTTCTCGTGGAAGACCATTTCTATGGACTGGAATCTAGAGAATGCTAAAGTGCTTCTAATATTTTCTGCAAGGTCAGTAGCAGTGCAGTGAGGGCACAGACCAGCATTTCATACAAGGTTAGGAGCAGTTTAGTGAGGGCACGGAACAGCATTGTATACAAAGTCAGTAGCAGTGCAGCGAGGGCATGGAGTTACATTTCTGAGCTAACTCTAATTTCCTAAATGTTAGTTATTTATGAAGAAGCTTTTAGGTCACATTGATTAGTCATGCAAATGTACATATTTGAATGTATTTTGATATACGCCTGGTAAATCACGGACTACAAATGATTTCTCAGTGCTACGAGGCCGTCTCAATGAGCTATACAAAACAACTGTCAACATAACATGATATGAACAATTAGGGCTAAAAATACTTACAAACCAATGAAAACAATTTGCAGTTTATAGCGAAAACATACCCGATATGGCACTATGTGGAGTATAGTGATGAAGGCTGTGTATTGTGGTCCCTACGCCACCTTTGGATTCTTACTTGTGTAAATTGCTTTAGCATAATTACGTGAAATTGTGAGCTGAAAATCGTTCAAAAAACACAAGTGCTGTGAACAACCACTCTTGCGCACGTGTGTTTTGTTCCTGTGCGCCTGTCATAGGATTTTTTCCAGAACAGACTTAAAATTTCGCATGTGGCATAATGACATAATTCCAGGAATTTTGCGTAACAAACGTAACGCAATTTGGAAATTTAAGTGAGAATAACCCGGCGCAACAAAAATTTTGCTCAGCCCTAATTCTTTCCGTCTTTGCAGACAAATATTTTTACACAAATATTGCCCTTCTTTCTTAGTTCTGAAATGCATCTTCTAAACATTCAACTGGGACACGTCGTGCACTGTGCATGAGGACATTTTCAACAATCACTAAGGCTGAACTTAAAAACACCTGCATATATAACAATATGTTATCATCAAAAAGACGATTGTGACAGACATATGCACGACGTTGGCCGTACACACAAAATAGCTCCTCAAAGTAAAGCCGGGTCCTCCTAGTCACCATGTTCCTTTGAGCGGAATAACATCCTGCAGCTGTAACAAAGATCGCCCAAAAAAACTTCTCACATGACCCCTCGGAAGTGGGGGCTAATGCGAGCTAATCCGGGTCACTTCGCACTCCATTACCATAAAGTACTATTTTTTGTTACTGATACGCAGACACGACCATAGGATTTGCTGGTTTTGATGCTTTCCTCGACTCAGGAACATACAATGCACAGTGCCTTATATCTAACAGCCCCAGTGCAGAGTACATGGCAGTGGTTACCCACTGGCACAGAACACTGATTTTTCATGCCTGCAGGTACAGGCCAACCGGTGCTCGGGCGCGAATCACGGCTGCAGCCGGGCCAAAGACATTCATTCAGTCTTTCCAGCGAGAGGCCATTTAATTTCAAAAACACTCACAATATTCAGGCGGGAATTAGCGGCGAAGACATCAATGCCTTCCAGCTCATAAAATTGTCACTTGGCAGCACGTGCAAGTGTCACACGCTGGCCACAAACACAGCATGGTGTTGTATCACAATATTTCAGAGGAAGCCGGAATTGGAAGCCAGCCTTTGGCTCTGAGGCGCCTATTAGCTGTTTCCAATTGGTTTGTTTAATGGCTACAGCCAGCGAGGTTCCAACGTTCTTATTGAGGAATAGAAAAATGAGGCGGTGACAACTCTGCCGCAGGAGAAGGTCGGAAGCACGTGTGACATGCTGGTATAGCGGAGGACATTTGGGACCGGAAGATGTTGCCGCTTAATGCGGGAATGCCAGCAGGATTAATGCGGGAATGCATGCGGGTGACAAGGAACGGAACGCGGGGGAGGAGAAGGCATCGGACTGCGGGAGGGGGGTTATGCCACGGGAAGAGAGTAGTCTGCAGTAAAGGGGCCAGTAGCCATGGAAGGACACTAATTACGACATGGCCGTCATAAGGAGGGACTAACAAGCCTACAACCAATCAGAAGGCAGCATTTACGACACAAGCCAATCAAAAAGATGGGAGGAGAGTGGGCGGAGCTTCCATGAAGCTTCCACGCTATAGTGTATACTGCATGCCTCACAAAGCGAGCAGCGCATGCGCTGCAACGCTAGGCGAGACCTAAAAAGCACTACAACTGTGAAGGTATACGCACTTGCGGGCTGCAATAATAAAAAGCCTTGATCCGTCAGATCCCCAATTGAACTGCAAACTGATTAAATCCCTAGAGCAACATGAAAAAGCAATACAAACTACCAGGACTTGAGCACCAAAGAGAGACTGGGGACAATTGTCTGTGAAGACGTGCAATGTATACGGGTTACTCTATTTATTTTGCTTATTAGTGTTTTATATCAGTAAGCATTAACACATAATTTGATTAATAATGAATGCATCTTTACTTGTATAAGTTAACAATGCACATACTAGCTTTGTTGTGATGACGAATTGACAGCACATAAACAGGGGATTTTACCTTTTTATTATTTCATGTGTCACTTTACAGAATTACTCGTTGTGACCTATTTAGGCTTGTATTATTACAGTATTATTGTTTTAAAAAGTACTAGGTAGTTCTACTGTTTTTATAATACCTTGGTAGTAGTAACTAATTGATTGCATTCAAACTGTCATTAAGTCACGAGTCTCGGTACAGAACCAATATTTTACATTGACCTATGTTTTTAATTACTATCATAGTATTGTCTAAAGATACTCTGGGTTTTGCTGTTTTTTTCCATACTTTTGTATTAGTAACATTGTTATGGTTTTATTTAACTAAACAATAAACTTAAATTGGAATTGAGGTGAGGCAGGGCCCGTGGACAGACGAGCATGATGATGACCTGGGAGTGTTAGAGCACAGACGTCCCATTTTGACCAGTGCGGACAAAGGGTTCAAGTTATATAGTTAGGAATAGGGCACTAGAAGGCCCTGCTTTCTGATGCCTATAGTCGCCTTTCAGCTTAATAGACAATAGACAATGGGGTGACCCTTTGGCCTGTTCCAAATATGTATATATTTTAACCACTTTGTACATATCACGCACTTATTGTGTCACCAATCACACCATGTCACTTGTTCACAACTCACCTTAATCTTCACATTGTTGGCAGCTGTGTATGCAACATAAATCTTTATATGTGGGTAAATATAAATGATGTAATTTATATAAAATATCGTATTACCCATAAAAAACTCGATTACTTTGTCCTTATTGTGTGTTCCTTCCTACATGTTTTCACATTTAATCTGTGTAGGAAATAATTTGTCCTTGAAATTGAATTGTAATTATAAGAAATATTGTGGTTATACCCGACAGAACCATTGTACTTTTATAATCCTATACCGAGGTTCTGAGGGACACAGGGTCACCCCATTGTCTATTAAGCTTAATTGGTGCTAACCTGCGAGGGTTTTTACTCTCATTTATTGTCTGTTTGTAAACTGTGAGAGTTTCTCTCATCCATTGTTCGTTTCTCGAATTGTTTGCCCCGTTAGATGATGTCAGATAAGGAAACTCTGTCATATAGCGAAGAGTACATAGCTAAACTCATACAGGAGCAGGGGGCATCTAACTTCCTGTTAGGTTACGATAGAGTATCAGTAGATACTAGCTTAAATGAGAAACTAGCTAAAATTGAAAGATTAGAAAAGAAACTAATTCGTTCAAGACTCCATGGGCATGTACTGACCAAATATTTACAATCAAACATAATTCCCAATGGGCTTCAAGTTCACAATGAGCCTGCGATCTTTATAGATGTCCCCAAATTTAGGGAAGGGTTCAGTTACGTGGCCAATAACTGCTCTAGACACTGGATGGTGTTGGGAGTCGAGACTGCAATTGAATACGTTAAAAAACTCACCCAAGAAATCGCCGATCTTAAGAGAGAGATACTTGAGGATAGCGCCCTTTCAAACGCAAGGAAGCATTAGATCGAGCAGAGAAAGCACTAGCTGACTTCAACACGATAACCTTGAATAGAAAGCTAGAGAAACTAACGAAAGACGTAAGAAACTACGACAAGAAGGTAACCTACCCGTACTTGGCTGACGATTACTATCAGCAGGACAGCCAAGGTTTCTTTTCTAATAGAAGCAGGCAAGGTCCCAGGAGATTTAACACCTTCTCTGACTCCTCAGTAGGTAGCAGCTCTGACTCTGACTCGGAGAGACCATCCACCAGCCGCCAGGGCAATCAGGGGCCTCATTTTTTAGGGGACGGCTACCGGCAATCCAACAGGGGTGGAGGCTCAGAGCAGAATTGGGAACGTGCAAGGGGATGGAACAAGGGCAGGAACACACGGCAGACCAACTCACAAGTCTGCTTTTATCAACCAGAAACACACGGGGAGATTTCAACACGCAGGCAAACGTACAGATGGTGAGATTACACACATTAGGCCCTGTGCTTGTTGCCGTTCCGCCTAATACCACCACTACTCAATTTGACCGGGACATGTCTCAATTGACATACGCCACATCTCCTCAAGCCAGTGACTCATATCAGAGAATCAACACTGTCAGTTCCATCTTGAAAAAAAGCAGGTCCAACATAGGGCCACGACAAGGTGGTTCAGATCAAATACAAAGATCATCACCAGAAGACCGACAACACTATACGAACATTAGTGAGCATAACATTGAGCTAGGGACACGCGCAAGCGTTGATATGGCCACTCAACAGGGAACAGCTACTGATGCAACTCCATTGAATAGCACGGACCCTATAATCAATCTCTCTGACTACACAATGTCGGCAGCAGAAAGGGACGTCCTTTCCAAGGGGCTGTCCTTTGTTCCCACAGCAGTGCCTGACTCATTCAATGTCAAACTTGAACTGCAGAGGTTCTTCAGAAAAATCCGACTTAAGTATTATTTTAACAATAATGTTTACAGCCCCACAACAGGAGCTACACCTTTTAGACCTTGTTCGACTTTCACACCAGGCGCATATCTGATGAGCGAGAAGATATTGGCCTATGAAAAGATTGTCCTGCAAGAAACTATAGAACTAATAAAGGAAAAACGATACATAAAACACAACATCAGCAAGTTGGAAAGATTGGCACTATCCACGTTAGGTACCAATGAAGCCATCGTTATCAAGGCCGCAGATAAAGGCGGTGCGGTGGTGTTGCAGAATACTAGTGACTATGTGGAAGAAATAGAACTCCAGTTGGGAGCCAGGGACAGCTACCACCCTATACCTAAGGATCCTACCACCGAGATCAAATTACTGATCGAGAAGTTAACTTCTGATGGCCTGGCAATGGGATTCCTGAGTCAACCAGAAAGTGATTTTCTCAATAAAAAAGAAGCAAGGATTCCCACAATATATACTCTGCCTAAGATACACAAACGCTTGGAGAAGCCGCCTGGCAGACCCATCGTGTCTGGATGTGGATCGATTTTAGAACCGCTCAACCAGTTTATCGATCATTTTTTACAACCATGGATACCGGAAACTAAATCATATGTACGTGACACAATGCACATAATCCAACTGTTGGAAGGCCAACCGTATGATATCCAAAGCCAACTACTTGTCACACTTGACGTGTCCTCCCTTTATACTTCCATCCCCCAGGGTAAGGCACTAGACGTTATCAGAGTTACATTGGACAAAAGGACAAGGCCGCATTGGATACCCACTGACTTTTTGATTGCCCTCTTGGAAATTGCAATGAAGCATAATTACTTCGTTTCCAGGAAGCAATTCTATTACCAATGCAAGGGCGTTGCGATGGGAGCCACCTACGCACCCAGTCTGGCTAACATCTTCATGGATACATACGAAGAGGAACATCTGTATAGCCATGACAATCCATATATAAACCAAATTTCAGTTTGGAAACGCTACATTGATGACGTTATAATGATTTGGTCAGGAACTGAAGATGATCTCAAGCAATTCAGCGACTGGCTCAACACCAGAACGAGTGACATCCAGTTCACCATGACCAACAACAACGAATCAATCGATTTCCTTGACCTCACATTCAAAGTGGATGAAGGCTCCTTGTTTTGTGATCTCTACCGTAAACCCACTGAAAGGAATACGCTCCTCATGTATGAATCACATCACCCGCGCAGCCTGAGGGATAATCTACCTTATGGTCAGTACCTCAGGCTCAGAAGGAACTGCACTCGGAGAGTAGACTTCTTTAAGGAAACGGAGATCCTCACCGCTCGCCTGAAAGAGAGAGGTTACCCTACAGGTCTGCTTAAACGTGCACGCAAACGGGCTTGGTATTGCCCGCGTGACCAATTGCTGCATGTCAAAGAGAAACTGGAAAAGACTGAAAATATTGTGTGCGTGACCAAATTCAACGCCAAAAGCAACAACATCAAAAAGATAGTGAAAAAATACTGGAATCTCGTCGCAAGTGAACTGCATACCACCGAGGAACCACTTTTTGCCTTTAAGAGGGGCAGGAGTATAAAAGACAACGTTGTCAAAGCGTACCTTGAACCTCCCAAACCTATGAACTTGAGAAATCAATTGGGCCTGCCACCTATAACTGGTCACCACAAATGTGGCCACTGCAAAGCCTGCCCGCTGACGGTGGAGGGTTCCACCTTTACTCACAACAACAGAACATATAAGTTATCAGACTTCACAAACTGTAACAGCACCAACTTAATATATGTCATTTGTTGTCCCTGTGATTTACTTTATGTAGGTCAGACCACCCAGAAAGTAAAGGCGAGAATATTGCAACATATGAGCCGCATAAGATGCAAGGTCCAGGGTGCCCCATTAGTTGACCACTTCCTTTCACAGAAACACCAGCCAGAGAGTATGAGATGGTGGGTGGCCGATAAAGTCTGCCCTTCTCCAAGGGGTGGTTCCATTTCAGTGGTCTTGAACCGTAAAGAATGCAGGTGGATACATTCCCTCAATACTGTAATAAAGGGTTTGAATGAATTTGAGGAAACATCCAGACAAATGGGCCAATTGTAAAATTTCAATGATGACAGTACACGTGGTTTCTTACCCTCTTTCTATATAACGCATGCACTATTTATTTTTAACATGTTATTCTCTACCATAGGAACGGATCCTGGCTACAATTTAAATGTACTAAATGACAGCTCACTGTCCAAACAGTATTACCAAATAATATCCATCTAAATGCGCATTTAAAGTATTCAAATATGTTGGTTCTTGCTCATGTTCTGATTCGAATGTGTTTGATAACTGTAATGTGATTCACTACCGTAGTATCTACCACATTTTCATTCTGTCATGAATTGTATAGCATATGCACTACATACTTTGTCTTGAGATTCATTTAAATGCGCACCACATGTGGTAATCACGACATGAGTTGCTTGTACATATCGATGCAGTTATCATGTACTTTTAAACCTTTCTGGAGTTGTTCTCCTTCTTTTAGGATAGATACCCTTGCTCAGGTCTGTCATATTAATTAACTATCAATACATTGACTTGCTCGCGCATGCGTACGTGATTGATTCTACACGCAGTCGCTGCGGCTTACGAAGACTCCGCGTCGGTTGCTTGGCAACAAGGCATGCAGTCACTGAGCTGCTGCACGCTACACGTCACTGCCAAACGTGCTCGCGGTTGCTTATTTTCTGCCTGCCAGACTCTTTCATACAGACCGACTTTCTGCGGTCAAACGGCAGGAGTCTCCACTGCCCCTCTGCTTGAAGCCTCGGATTTGAATCCCACATGAAACCCTAAGAGGTGAGCTACGCATAGCTTCACATAGGATTAGTCACCTATCTTTTAAACTAATGAGCACGAGTAATCGGCGCTTTTGCATTTATTTACAGACGTTCATGATCAGTATCCCCCGTCCTTCGAATTCGTGCAGGACTCATAACAGGATCTATATAGGTGAGCCTTGACCCATGTACCTACAGTGGTGTGTAAATTGATCTCACATTCACGCCAGTTAATTATTAGGGGCGCGACTTTTCAGCGCGTATTTGCCGCACTGGTTCACATTGATCATGCGACTCACCAGGGCGATTGTTTTAATCTCTCACTTGTTTCCCAAGTTTCACACGTTGGTTGCCCAATTACATATGAGCGCGAGTAATTAACGCACTCGTGTTGAATGATTCTTGTTCCTGGTGATGGGCTCCCTCCATTCATTTGATGGGTTTGACCAGCGCGGCCTGATCCTATCTGCCCCAGCCCCTCTGGGGTTATTTAATTAATCATCTGTAGATCAGTGGTCATTCCCTATCCTGACCTCCCCCTTCTCACCCCCAGATGATCACCAGATGGGCCCTTGATCATCCCTGACCTGAGTCTAACCAGGAATATCTCTGGTTTTTCGTTAGGTGAGTAGTTACCACCTTGTACACTACGCTGTTAATGGCTATTGGAACACACGTCGATGCTAATGCACGTTTTAACTGACTCTGCAGGCTGCCATTCCTTCCCCACTCCAGTCCTGATGAAGACCCGCCGTGATGATTTAAAATCGCGCATACAGGGTTGAAACGTCGACGCTACCTTCTGGTCCAGTTCAAGGCCCCGCTCTAAAAATACTGAAATTGTACAGAGCAGCAGGGTCATTGTGTTTATTCTGGCCTGTTCCAAATATGTATATATTTTAACCACTTTGTACATATCACGCACTTATTGTGTCACCAATCACACCATGTCACTTGTTCACAACTCACCTTAATCTTCACATTGTTGGCAGCTGTGTATGCAACATAAATCTTTATATGTGGGTAAATATAAATGATGTAATTTATATAAAATATCGTATTACCCATAAAAAAACTCGATTACTTTGTCCTTATTGTGTGTTCCTTCCTACATGTTTTCACATTTAATCTGTGTAGGAAATAATTTGTCCTTGAAATTGAATTGTAATTATAAGAAATATTGTGGTTATACCCGACAGAACCATTGTATCTTTTATAGTCGCCTTTCAGGCATCACAGCATGAGCAGCCCAATACACCCAGCGTATCCAGTCAGTGGTGCTGTGTCATCACTTTGTACTGTGCACAAGAGCAGAGAGCGTAGGTACATGCCTCCAAACCGCGGCAAACAACTGGTGCATACGCTGTGTTGTACTAATAACTAGAAACATATCATTAATAACATAACACAACCTAACGTAACGTAACATAACATAACATATCATAACATACCATGGAGCCACAAGTACAAATATCTGGTAATTTTTTTAAGGACTGATCTTTGCACTAATAGGTTGGTTGTTAAAAATCTGAATCATAAGGATTCGTAATCTGACCTACTTCATGAATAATAATGAGGTAGGTGACAATTGGGAAATTGAACAGGGAAAAACAATACAGTAATGTTATGTATTATGCAGATTTTGGTGCGTTAAACACCAAAATCCGCATGTTATTCCCCAGAAACTTGAAATAGGTGCTATTTATCGCACCTCTGATAAATAACCAATCCTGTGGTATCGTTATTTACCAGGTGTGATAAATAGCACTTATACTTGTAATTCGGCCCTAAATTGGGATCTTGTACATTTTTTATGGTTTATGACCACTAGTTCAGCCCTAAACCCTTGATAAATATGGATAGGAATCATGATATAGAAGGGATGCCTATTCACGCACCTTCCAGACTGTGATTCCTTATCAATATCTAATTTTTCCATTTTAGGGGTCATTAACTTTTTATCAACTCTTAAAATGGGGTTAGTATATCTTTAAAAGCAGTTTTTCGGTACCGAACTCCGAATCAGAGCGTTTGCGACAGAAAAATTGCTTTGTACATCTGGCCCATGGTCTTTTATATATACCCCACACACCACCTACCCATACATAATCTACACTTTATACCCCACATACTACAACAGCCCCCACATCATGACCTTTCTTTAACTCCACTCTACAATCTATACCATATATGCCATCTGTTACCTACAGCATAATATACCCTCTGCTTTTTAACGTTTGCTTTGGTTCCACAGCCAACATCTTGGTTTTTTACATGTTGATAGGAAGTCTGCACTGAATCTAAACTTCCTATTCACATGCAAAAATTTAAGGTTTTGGCTGTGAGCCAAAAATAAAAGTTGGAAAGAGGTTTTCTTTAAATCGAATTGCTTTAGGCCAGGTGACGGAATGTGTATATTTGGACATTGGGTTAGCTGCATTCATCAAGTGAACTAAACAGCTGAATAAATCCCCAAAACTCAGGTGGCTGGATGTTACTGTAGAGATTTGTGTATGTAGCATTTAGAAACACACTTAACATTTATATCTACATTATATCCCAGAAACGTTTGGTCCTTTACATCATGGTACATGCAGTACACAATTTGCGCTCCCTCTGTGTTGACTGTAGTGTCAACATGACAGTCAATACTAAGGGGAGTGCTCTTAGTGTTGACTGTAGTGTTAACACTACAGTCAACAGTGAGGGGAGCGCAAATTGTACCATGATGCAAAGGAGCAAACTTTTCTGGGTTATGATGTAGTCTGGCCACACCCTTTTCCCTGCCCAAACTGTTTTTCATGACCTCCTCTACCATTTATCAAACGTTCCTAATGTTCCTTTTTGTAAAAATTGCATTCCAGACCATTGATTACACTTCATTCGGCCCAAGCCGGAGAGTACGGCCTGAGCCAGAGAGTACTGCCCGGGTGCAGAGAGTACAGCCCGGGTGCGGAGATTCCCGCCCGACTGCAGACATAAAGATACGACTCGTAAATGACCTCTGTGAATACCAAAAGTCGTAAATGACTTCTGTGAATAACAAAAGTCGTAAAGTTAGACTTTTGTCTCAGATTACCTTTGTGAATCGGCCCCATAGCATTTACAAGTACTAAAATGTATAGCATAGTCTAACCTTGGCGCATGAATCGATTCAAGTTTATTAATTGTCTAGGTTGATGGCCTCCAGATAGACTGCTCTGTCAGCACCACTTTTAAGGATTATTGTCATTTTAAGGTTTCTTTTTTTTTGAGTTAGAAAAGGATGGGATGTATCCTTGTATTTAAATGTTCCCTCACATTTCTTTGTTAAATATTTCATTAAACTGGAAGTGTCAAAAACAACCTTGGCTTTCCTATCACAGATATGTTGCAAGATGTACTAAGCATGTGTACAATTACAAACACTCAGTTTCAGCATTTGCAACCTTAAAGAATGCTTTTTTAGGGGGGTGTGGCCAGAGCAGCTACCTGGTATGGCGTGCCTCATCTTAGCTCCCAAGCCAGAGCCTCCGAAATTTCCCAATCCACCAAGGAGGTGCCAACTTTCAATATACAGTGTGAGTGAGAAGCACTACTTGTGCTTTGTGTGTTGATTTGAGGCTGCAGGAGCCAGACGTCATTACCAGGCATGGTGTTGGGCCATGATGGCCACCAAGCACTCGCATAGTGGAATGTCCTGGAGCTCCTTGACGGGTCCTGCGTGCATGTGGGACTGAAACTGCTAGGACTGTGAGTGGGTCAATCCACCTTCTCTCCCAGGTAAAAAACAAAGCGGCAGCTAAGGACAAACACCAGTGGTAATGTGCATATGAAATAAATTAAACAACACAATAGTAGGGTCTGGGAGAGAGAGGAACTAGCAGAGCACACAATATCTTAGTGGAGACAGAGGTGACCTGCAGATAAGGTCAGTGGTGAACAATAAACAACATGGAGAGGTGGGAGCAAAGAACTTTCATGCTAGCAAATGAGTGTCTATTGCAGTGGCGGCTGGCATCTACTGCGAGGGGGGTTGGCAAATGGGTGAGGCGCTACATGTAAGGCCCAAATAAAATAGTTTAAAAAAAAACATTTACCTTACATGCTGGCAGAACACGTCCTCCTCGAAGCTCCTGGGGGCACTGGAGGCCTATTCCTGCTCTCAGCCCAGCTGTCTTAAGACAGTTGGGTTGAGAGGTTTAAAGTGTGCATGTCTGACTGGCCTTCCAAGACAAGGGGCATGTGCACTTTAACCTAGTGCACAAGGAGCTCACCACTCCTCATTGATGCTGTCATTCAGAGGGCCCCGCCCCGTACTGACACTCGGTTCATGATGGGATGATGAAAAATGGAAATGGAAATAAATTACCATTTTGTTTTTTATCTCTGGGTCTTTTGTAGGCATTTTTGTTGGCAAGGGACTCTCCTCTGCTCTAATGGGGGAGCCACCACTGGTCTACTGTGGGTCTAGCGGGTCTGAAATTCATTGATCCATCATGGCTTCCACAAGCAATAAACCACCACAAACTGCCTACATAAAAGATCTGCTTTCCACAGTACAGCTGACTAAAGCATGCAACCATAATCAGACTGTTGAGGATAATGGCTGGGAGAGAGCTGACACTGATCTAACCTCCTGAGGTGATATGAAAACTCCTGTTGCAAGAGTTTAAGAAATATCTTCCAGTCCTCTGTAAGAACTTTGCAAAAGCTCTATCCAACATAGCTGATGAGGGGCAGAAGGCTGAAGCGAGATTAGACCCAGTAGAAATTAAAGCTGCACAACAAAGCCAGGACCACGATGAGCTAACAGAAAGTGCAGCTGCTCTCAAAACTCATCAATACACCTTGTCTGAAACTGAAAGATTATAAAAACGGCTCCCGCAGAAATAATGTGAGAATCATAGGTGTAATTGCTGCTCTGAGCAATGTGGATCTGAAAAACACATGCAAGCTTTGTTTAGACGTATCCTACATGACTGTGAAGAAAAAGAAATTATCTTGGTGTGTACTCAACAAGACTTCACAGGCTATTGACAACATTATCTCACACCAGATGTATAGACTAGAGTCAATTTCTTACAAACCAAATAGGAGATCCTTATGGTTGCTGGAAAAGTCCAAACAATAAACTTCATGGGAGATAATGTCACCCTTTTTCAGGATATATCTCTCTGCTTACATTGGCCAAAAAAGGCAATTTTAAGTATGTGACAACCCATTTGCGCAAGGAGAAAATCCTATACAGATGGGGTTTAATAGCAAACAAACAAGTTTCAGTCAGATGCCAGATGAAGCTAGATTATTAAAACTAACCCACCCCATGGACGAAGATGAGACCTCGTATGCAACAAATGATGGAGAAACCAAGAATGCTTGGAAATGTGTAACTTTAAAAAGAGAATGCCACACTGCCAGACAATGAGGAAATGGTGGGAGCAGAGACTTGAGCGACACAGCATAGATGGAGTCTGATGGTCAGGAGCCATATAGGACTAGATATGCCCCTACAAGAAATTCTACCCAGAGACGCCATGCATTAACCCTCTGAGAACCTACTCATGTATAGACATTATGATAATGTTAATTTCACTGAGTGCACCTTCCTCCAAGAATCAAAATATTATGGGGCATATGTACAAACCCCTATTGCCACGGGAACGTCACTTTTGTGAAATTTCTGTGGCGATAGGGGCCTCGCCTTATTTACAAGGCAGCGTTAAGCCACTTAACGTGGCTTAACGCTGCCTTGTAAATAAGGCCCCCTTTCACACTATGCTTAGCGTGAAAGGGGTGGGCAGGGGGTGTTGCGGTGGGCGTTCCACCGCAACACCCATTGATTTTGATGCTGCCGCCTATTTACAAGGGCAGCGTAAATAGGAGGCAGCGCTAACATTAAGACCAGGGAAAACCTCGACTTAAACAGGCGAAACAAGGAGAAATGCTCTATTTCTCCTTGTTTTTGCAGCAAAACGCCTTGTATTGTTTATGTTCAGGAAGGTGACCCTTCCTGCACATAAACAATCCTTAAAAAAATGACATTTTGTAACTTCCATGTGTGCCGCATTAAGCAGCACACATAGTAGTGACAAAATGGCATTTAAAGATGGTTTATGTGCAGGAAGGAGGACCTTCCTGTACATAGACAATCTTCCCCTCAATGCAGGCACCCTTGCACTATGGTGCAAGGGTGCCTGCATTGGCGCTACACTGCTAAGTGTAGCGCCAGCGCAGGGGGAAATGCAGGGCTGCACCATATCCTTGTAAATATGGTGTAGCCTTGCGTTTCTGAAGTGATGGAGCAAGGAGTTAAGCCATGACGGCTAACGCCTCACTCCGCCACTTCTTTGTACATATGCCCCTATATTCTTTACTTAAAGTGTGGTGAGTATGGTGGTAGTTCCAGACCAGCCTCGGAAGCTGCCCATTTCTTTATGCTGACAAGTGGCTTTCCATCACTTGGCTTTGCAATGTTTTCTGTTCTTATCAGTTACACAATAGTTTCACTTATTGGATTAATCTCTATCTTTCATGTTATTCCAGGACCAGTAATGTTTCTATACCTAGCACCCATAATGTTATTAGGGAAATTAATAAAAAGGGACGAGAGGTGGTGGGACGTCTATAAAATATCTCGAAGGGATTGCCAGAATGATAATAGGTCCAAGAATTGGCTCAGCTTAACGTTGTATCCCTGAATATTCATGGCTGCACTCACTGATAAATTTAAAAAAACCCTGCCAGAATGGTTACATGCCGAAGAAGGGTGGATAGCTCTGCTTCAAGAGACTCACCAATTGGCAGCAGTCACGGCGAGACTGAGGTCTTATTGGTTCCTGAAACCATTGCATTCATCTAGTCATAACAAAACAAGAGGAGTGGCATTGCTGTTTAGGCATGGCCTAGCTTTATCAATCAATCAGAAGTACTTGGACAGGGATGCACAGGTAGCTTGACTACGAGGTCAATCTTGCCTGCATAATTACTTTTTTCTCCATGTACGGACCAAACGATAACAAAGTTATATTTTAAGGAACAGTCCTCCCTCTGTCAGCAGATTTTACTAGGGGCAATTTGAACAAGCAGGTTTTAATACTGTTCTAGATTCCACTACAGATAGATCAATAGCACTCTACAATGGGAAACATCCTTTACATCACATGCAATACATCGTATGCCATTACAACGCGGTCATTACAACGACTGCGTTGTTACATCGCTAACCATTACAACGCAAGTTGTTACAACAACTTACTGTAGGGGGCAGAAGGTGTTCGATTTAAAATCCAACACCTTCCCTACTGTTGCACAAACTGGAGTTGGAATAGTAAATTATACTATTCCAACATCCAGCGCCCCCTACATTGTAACGACTAGCGTTGTAATGGTATGCGATGTATCGCATGCGTTGTAACGTCGCATATTTCTCTACAACACTTACCCTGTCCCACCATCATTTACCCAAAGGGCCTGATTCACAAAGTGCATCCGTACTCGTGGCCGAGGCCCCGAAGTTGTAGGGTGGTCTCTGCACTCAATGCACAATCTCTGCAATGAGAACTCCAGTGCTTAATTTGAAAAACAAATAAGTGCCAG
Source organism: Calotriton arnoldi (assembly GCA_963921515.1). Taxonomy (NCBI): domain Eukaryota; kingdom Metazoa; phylum Chordata; class Amphibia; order Caudata; family Salamandridae; genus Calotriton; species Calotriton arnoldi. Next base: position 524,748 of record CAWUFW010004732.1, on the reverse strand, counting down.
GGCTCAAGTCGGGGGCCTCTGCAGCTTTCACCACCCATTGCCATAGCCAGGGTTGTCAATGACAGTACCTGCACAATTACTAACCAGCACAAGTGTGACAATTCGGCCTATTTCAGCCCCCTAAAGCTATAAAAATAGCTTGGGCGGCAGGTATTAGTTGTTTTTAATGCATATTGAATTAATAAACAATTGCTGTTCTGCTCATATCCAAATCATACAAACAGCACCACCATGTGGCAGCTGTCATAAGTGCTGGTGTGGACAATGAAGTGCCGGTGCAGTAGTGCCTGTGCCGAGCACTTGAAGCCACTGGCTCAAATTAAGCACTGGAGAACTCTCATTGCTGAGATTCTGCCCGAATGCGGCGACGACCCCCAGGACTGCTGGGCCTCTGCCATTAGCATGGAGGCCTTTTGTGAATCAGGCCCAATGCCTTTTTGATATGAGCCTAGTCAATATATGGTGGGAGCTTCATGTGGGAGTGAGGGACTTTTCATTCTATTCAAATGTACATTAAAAATACACACTAATTGACTTTTTCTTAATACCTCGATCTTTGCAGATTAAGGTCCTAGAAGCCACCAGTGGCCCACATTTATTGCCAGACCACGCCTGGTCTCACTTTCATTGGATCTCATGGTCTATCCACAATCATCTATCTATAGGCCAACAAAGTGGCATTTCGAGATCCAGCAATGATTGACTCAATACGAACATCCTGGGAGCATTAATTTCAGGGCCGGACTGGCTGTAGCGGGCATCAGGCATTTCCCCAGGAGGCTGGAAGGATGGGGGCTAGTTTTGCAGCAGTGGGGCTAGTGGTGGCTGCTCCCGGGAAGCAGCAGTGGGGTGGGGAGAGGGAAAGTGGGCGAGGAGGGTTAAAAAAATCCCTTTCCTGCCGGCTGGCCGGCCGCCACCTTCTCCTCCATCCTCTTCCTGGCTTCTTCTGTGGAAACAGGAAGCAGGAAGCACCCAGGCTCCCAAGCCCTCCATAGCCAATCACAACGCTGCAATGCAGCGTTGTGATTGGTCTGAGCGCCATGGTTCGGCGCTCAGAGGGGGACTAGGGGTTTGTGCATGTTCTCCACACAGGCTGTAATGCAGCCTGCATGGAGAGCATGCAAAGTGTGCATGAATGTTTGGCCAGCCCGAGAGGGCCAGTCAAACATTCAGGCCGGTCAAACATTCATGCACACTTACATAGTGCCCACCACTCCTCCCCCTGCCCTGAGAGCAGAGTAGATCCCCCCCGTCCCGCCGAGACACCACATCAGGAACAAATAAAATGATAGTAACGCAAACTATTATCATTTTACTTTTACTTTTTTTTCACTGCTAAAGGCAGCGGAGGAGCCGCCGCAGTGGGCAGGGGGCCGCTTTTGTTACTGGAGGCCAGTGTTGCAGCGGTGCTGCAATATCAACCCCAAGTAACAAAATCAGCAGTGCTTCACACTTGAAAATCCCCCCTCGCCGCCCCTAGGAGGCTCGTCTAACACAATTGCAAGGGCTGCTTTCGGTTCCCAGTCCAGCCCTGATTACTTTAAGGAAAACGAAAATGGACCGGTATCATGAACTACTATACAAGACCCAGAATCTGTGCTGAATGTGAGCTTATATCACATACCACAACATGTGTTAGATTGTCAAAGGAAAGAAAGTCAGATCCAGAGGACCGATTGTCACAGTTGGAAGCTTAACCTACAACTACGGGCTCACATAAAATGTATCAAACGCTCTGTAAGGTTATAGGGGAACTGGAATTGCTATACAGGACAGATGCTACCAAAAAATTGTATGTCTCAACCAAAAATACTATGAACAAGCATTTGCAATGCAACAGGTCTCGCATTAGTTAGCGTTAGAGTTATTGGTGTTGTAATTACAATGTTGCTTAATGGTGTTGTTTTGAGTGTAGTGTATGTATTTTACATGTACTGGTATGTATGTGTGTAGAAAGTATGTGGATGTATAACTTATGTTGCAGTTGTGATGGTGGCAAGAGCAGTAAGTAGCTTTAGTGTGTAGTGTTTGAGTACTGCAATACTAGTTGCTTTGTTTGTTAAAGCATGTGTAGCATTAACATGTATAGTAATAATGTGAATTACATTTGTGTTAGAGTATTAGGTGTAGTATTGTGTAGTTGTGTAATAAGTAGTTATGTGTTTGTGTATAGCAGTGTATAGTGTAGTGCATGTTTTTGTGTGTTGTAGGTATGAGGTATGTATATTAACATATGCAGTACAATTGTTGGTGTTTTAATACTGGTTTATTAGACATTTTTTTATGTGCGCGTTGTAGTAAAACACTCACATGAATGGATAGGTTTTGGCTTGAAGACCGTGCTGCTCTGCCCTTGGTGGCCCCGACGGCTTGTTTGCACTGTAAATAGAATTTTCAGGGAGAATAAATTGCGCTAGTGGGAGCGGTAAGGTTAGGGGGCAAGAAGCATTAATGTGAGCAGCTAAGGAAGAGGCAGCGACGGGCCTACTGACAGGGTAAACGGAAGGGCAGGCAAGGGAGAGGGCTTCCCAAAGTAGAATTTTTAGATGCATTCAGTGGTTTATGCATGTTGTTGGTATGGGGTGGGGGGGAGGGGGTGGGTGGAAGTTGCTCACTGAGACAGTATGAGGAGCCACAGCCAGAAATACGATGTTGGTGCCATCCCGATAATAAACAGAGGCCTTTAAAGTTCCAAACACGCGCCTTCCATTTTTTTTTAGGGGGGTTCTGTGCTGAACATGCGGGTCCGGTTTTGTATTCTCCACAGTTCACGGAGCCCAGGCTAGACTACAATGGGCTGTAAGTCTGTAAGCAACAGAACGTGTACGTTTACAGAAGCAAGCAATATTTACAGAACAAATGCTGATTAGTACGTGGGACATGTAAATGAGGAGAAACTGCAATGAGCAAAATTGCTAAAGACCCGTTTTTGAACACCAACGATTTGTATTCCATATTTTGGGCGCTAGAAGAAGAGAGAGCACGCAGGGGGTGCAGCTCTAAATTAGATAGGCGCACGGGGGTGTCTACGGGGCGTATATACGGACAGTGGGAGCACAGAAGGTGCAGAGGGTGAAGGGGATAAATATAAATAGTAGCAGGTATAAGAAGGTATAAGAAGCATGAAGTGGCCCAAGAGACATAAAGCAAGGCGATATATGTGTAAGAGCAACAAAACACGGAAATAAGGGGGCACAGAGGTCTGTATCCAGCATGTAGGCGCTAGAAGAAGAAAGAGCACGCAAGAGCCTAAGAGCGCAGCATCTGGAGTGCATGGGTTGGTGTGAAGAAATATGGGAGGATCACGTTTCCCTCCCCTCTAACTCCAATTGTTAATAACCCAGAAATCATACCTGGTCTACTAGATAAAAGATTTCAATGCTGGAAATGAGAAGATCCACCCCTACTGGGAAAACTGTACCTCGATGGTAAAACTTTAGATAGTCCAACATGTAAACAACTTTTCAATGTAACAAGATCTGATGAATTTAGACTTATCCCACTTTTGCACAGGGCAAAGTCAGGGTAGCAGGAATAAAACATCCATAGAATGTTTAATAATCCAAGACTCTTGTATGAAGGGTATTATTACCCACATATATGCCACGCTGAGTATGCAATTACAAACACGGAAGCATAACAACATGTGAAAATGGGAGCAAGCCCTAGGAATTACTATAGTTGAAGATACAAGGAAAAATAGTTGGTCAAGAGCGCTGAAAACCTTAATTTATCTTCAACACAAACCCAATGCATGCCAGATACTTACCAGGAGGTATTTTACACAAAAACGACTGCATGACATGTTTGGCACTTTTAACCAGTGACGGAGAGGCTCTGGTGAGAGTTGCTCCTATGTACACATGTGGTGGACGTGCACACATGTGGTATGGTTCTGGGCAGAGGTTCTCCAGAAAATTAGAAAAAGATGCAGTGTAAACCCGGTTGTATGACGTTACAATGCATGCTTGTTAGACTTGGCATCTTTTGGCGTGTTTCCCCTGACTTTTTGCTTTCTGACCTCCCGGTTTTGACTCTGTTTTTGCTGGTGTAATGATTCTGCGCACTTTCCTCACTGCGGTCCAGTGGGAAAGTGCAAGTGCTCCTGTATAAAATGTGTTATGGATTGGTGTTTCCATGATTGGCCTATTTGGTTTATGTGTCAGTCCCTTGTAAAGTGCACTGCGAGTGCCAGGGCCTATAGACCAAATGCTGTTGGTGGGCTGCAGCACTGGATTGTGCCACCCACGCAAACAGCCCGTAAAGTGTAACTCGGGCCTGCCATCGCAGAGCCTGTGCGCAGCCTGGGGCTGCCATGTCAACTTGGCAAGTGCACACACTTGCAAGTCCCTAAACCTTCCCTTTGCTACATGTTAGCCACCCCTAAGGTAGGCCCAAGGTACCCCTGTGGGCAGGGGTGCGTTGTACGCGAAAGGTAGGACATGCCCTGGTGTGTGCGGCATGTCCTGATAGTGAATTACAGCCTAGTTTGTTTTTCACTATTGCAAGGCTACCTGTTCCCCTAGGCCAGAACGGGCAGTTTCGATTATTACAGTTTATAATCCTAACTGACCCGGGAACATGGTAGAAATTCGAGTTTAGTATGCCTGGACTCAGAATGATAAAATGCATCTTTTAGTGAAGTTGGTTTTAACATTCTGTGTTTGAAAATACCACTTTTAGAAAGTGGGTATTTTCTTGTCTAACCATCCAAGCCTGCCTCTGCGAGGTTGTGTATTCCTTGTCTGGAGTGTGAGTGACAGGGGCTGGGGGATGCCAGGAGACAGGGTGAGTCAGCACAGGGCTGGATAGCAAGATCTACATGTAGATGGGTGGGAGGGGTCGCACCTGGGCCCTGAATAGGACAGTGCCTTCCCTCCACAATGCTGGCTCCACCCCTGTGGTGCGTCTGATGTCCCTGGCCTACTCACTGAAAGAAGGGACGGAGACTTGTCAACAAAGTGCTCCAAAACTGGTTTGGACTAGGCAAAGGCCTCTCTGCCTTCAGAGAACAAAGGAATTTGGGATATAAATATTGGGGCCCTGACCCCATGAATTTAGATCTCGCTGGAATCAAGGAACCTGCCAAGACGAAGAGCTGGAAGAGCTGCCAGGAGGAGTACTGCCCCTTTGCTGTGTTGTTGCTTTGTTGGGTTGGCCTGCAGCTGCTGCTTCTGCCTTGGGCAGTGAAAGGACTGGACTGAACTTTCTACAAACTTGTGCTGAGTATCTCCAAGGGCCTGGAACCGAGCTGGCCTCCTGTTAAGAAGTCTCAGGGACTACAAAGACTTCACAAGCCTCTGGGTACCGCTTCTAGAACGCTGTTTCAGTCGCCACAGAGGAAGGGAACTGCAACCGACTCCGTCAACCGAATCCATCGCTGGCCGGTGACCTGTTTGCACCGCAGACCGCATCGCCCCGCTTCGCATCGCAACCCTGGTCTCACCGTGGGCGACGTCCGACGCCGCCAACATCGAGCCGCTGCTTGCACTGTGACCTGTGGGCACCCCAGTTCGCATCGCATCGCTTCACTGAACCAACCGGACCCGACCGACGAGGTCGCTGCAGCTGGCTCAAGAGTCGTGACCGCACCGCATTTGGGGCACCGCTCGCACGTCTGCGACGCACCGCTCCGACTCGCACCGCTGTCCGACGCCAGCTCCCGCACTCCGGCTAGGTCGCCTGCATCACAACCTGTCAGCACCGCATCGAGCATCGTCTCACCCTGCATCGCACGCCTTGGACTCACCGACTCCGTCTGCACGACGCTCATCGAGCCGCTGCCTGCACCGCATCGAGGGACACCGCACCTTGCATCGCTCCATCTTGCACCGCAACCGCGACTGAACGCCGACCGGCTCGTACACTCCGTACCAGCCACAACGAGAAAGGTACTGTAACCGAGTCTGTTCATGACTCTGCTGGCCCGTATCAACGCGGTCGGCTGGAACTGTTAGACTCTGTGGTTTTCAGCATCACGGTAGACTCGGACGGAGCTACCGACTCGTACGAACTTTGTTTTTGGACTATTCCTGCAAAGAAGAAGTTACCTTATCAAGCATTCATTTTTAAAGTATAGTATTGTGGATTTTCGTCGTAATTGGTCTTGTCTTGAGTATATAAAATATTGGTTATTTTTCTAAACTGGTGTGGTGTCCGTTTGTAGTGCTTACACTGTATTACTGTTGGTTATGTGCAAATGCTTTACACACTGCCTCTGAATTAAGCCTGACTGCTCGTGCCAAGCTACCACGAGGGAGAGCAGGGGTTACTTCACGAGTGTAACACCCTTACCCTGATTAGGAAGAAGGGTCCCTACTTGGACAAAGGTGCAAGCCCTTGCCAACTAGAGATCCCATTTCTAACATTGGTTGTCAGCGGTGAGGATAGGACTTGTGTTTGCACTTGACTTACAGTGATTGGTGTGCACTACTACCATATCGCAGACCATTACGTACCACATACTGGTTCTTTTTCTTTTGGCCTATTTTTGATCTTGCCAGTTTTCAACTCACTACTTTTGTCATGCCTGAATCAATTGCATCATCCGTTGCATCTCTGGAAGTTATCTTTGAGGAGGATAGGTTGGAATCCTACGCCGTAAAGGAGTTACGAGCGATTTGTAAAAACCTGAAAGTCCAAATTAAAGGCCTCACAAGGAAGGAGGAGCTACAGAGGGCGCTGAGGGCCTGGGTAGCAGCCAGACATGCCAATGGGCAGCCTGGTAATCTTAGTGAGGAGGTGGAGGAGCCCATTTCCAGGGTGGATGTGCTTTTGGGTGGGGGGGAACCCGCCAGGTCAGGCAGCAGCAGTCTGTCCCCAGAGGAGCTGGAGGACAGGCGGGAGGCAAGGCAGTTTGAGCTGCAGAAGCTCAGGCTGGAGAGTGAGCGGGAGGAGAAGAGATTGGCCATAGAGGAGAGGAAGATGCTCTTAGAGCATGAGAGAGAACTAAAGGAGCTAGAACTTAGGAGTAAGTCAGGCTCAGATGGTGGCAGCAATTCGTCCAGAAAAGCAGACAGGATTGTGCACATTCCCAAGAACGTAGGCAAGGAGTTCAAGAAGGGGGATGACATACAAAGGTGGTTTCAGGGTTATGAGGCAGCCATACACATGAATGGGGTCCCTGAGGAGAATTGGGGAGCAGGATTGTGGCCACTTTTCCCGGAAGAAGCAAGGGATGCTCTGATAGCTTTGGGTAAGGGGTATCACCTCACCTATGCTGACATGAAGGATGCCCTTCTCACTAAGTATGGTCTTACTCCTGAAAAGTACAGGGATCAGTTCAGGTCCAGTAAGAAGTCTGATGCCAACACTTGGTTGGAATGTGTGGATGTGTTCTGCAGGTCTCTGGATGGTTGGGTAAAGGGCAGTAGTGTAACAGATTTTCAGGGGCTCTACAACTTGATTGCATGGGAGCACTTGTCTAGTCTATGTTTTGCAGATCTGCGCCAGCACCTAGTTGATAGTAAGCTAACTGACCCCAGGAAGCTTGCTATGGAAGCGGACCGCTGGGTGAGTACCAGGGTCCACAAGAAAGCGTTTGGGGGAGACTCAGCCAAAGGTGGGCAGGGTCCCCAGCAGAAAGGTGGGGGGACAAGGGTAAAGCACAGGAGTTCTCTAAGGGCCCCAAACTAGTACCCAGGGTAAAGGTTCCCAGCCCCCGGTGATAAGAAGAAAGGGGTCTCTACAGGGAAGCCTGTTGAGACCGGCCCCCGCAAGTGTTATGCATGTGACCAGGTAGGTCACTTTAAGGGGGACCCCAAGTGCCCGAAGGGGACACAGCCACCCACCGGTGGGCAGTCCAAAGTGTTGGCTAGTGTAGCGCTTGGGGAGGAGGGGTGCCCACAGGAGGGTGGGGATCCCGCAGAAATGACCCTTGTCTCACTCGGGGACAGTGAGATGGTCCCAGGAAACCAGGTGCCCCCTAACACAAAGAAATATAGCACCTGGGAACAGGGTAGAGGCTCTCAGAGATACTGGAGCCAGTGTGACCTCAGTCCGGTGTCACCTGGTGTCTGAGAAGCAAGTGGTCCCAGGAGCATTCCACCAAGTAGTTGCTGTAGACAACTCAGAGCGCCAATGTATGGTGGCGCAGGTTCCCTTTGAATGGGGGGGGTCTCAGGTCCCTTGAGGGTGGTTGTGAGCCCTACCATGCCTGTAGGTTGTCTGCTAGGAAACGACCTGGAGCAGTCCTCATGGAAGGAGGTTGAGCTCAGGTCTCACTTGGAGATGCTTGGGTTGCCAGAGTGGGCATGCGTGTCTACTCGGTCAATGGCAGCCAGGAAGGGTGATCAAGAGGACTTGGAGCCTGAAACAGTGGCCCAAGTCCCTGCCAAGAGAAAGGGCAGGGGCGCGGGAAACCGGCCCCGAAGTTCCCACGGACCGGGAGGAGGCGGACCTCGAGGGGACGCCCGGTGCCTACAGGGGAGCAGGTAGCCGAACTGGGAGACATCTCTGAGCTGACCCATTGGCAGCAAGAAGGGGGTCCCACCAGGAGGAGTTCTGCAGGGAGCAGAACGAGTGCCCTACTCTGGAGGGTCTGCGGCGGCAGGCTGCAGACCAGGCAGCTGGTAATCAGTCCGGGTCACATCTGATCTACTGGGAGAGCGGTCTCCTATACAGTGAGCCTAAGGTTGCTGAGCCTGGGTCAGCCCGTGTGCTGGTGGTACCCCAGCGCTTCAGGACCTTCCTACTGGGCCTGGCTCATGACGTGCCTTTGGCAGGACATTTGGGGCAGGACAAGACCTTTGACAGGCTTGTCACCCACTTCTTTTGGCCCCAAATGCGAAGGCAGTCAGATGCACACTGTAGGTCTTGCCAAACTTGCCAGGCAAGTGGTAAGAGCGGGAGGAAGGTCAAAGCTCCTCTCCAACCTTTTCCTGTTGTTGGAACACCCTTTGAAAGGGTAGGGATGGATATTGTGGGGCCACTGGATCCCAAGACAGCCATGGGCAACAGGTACATCCTGGTCTTGGTGGACCATGCCACCCGGTACCCGGAGGCAATCCCTCTCAGGACAACGACGGCGCCAGTGGTGGGCCGGGCGTTAATGGGGATCTTTTCCCGTGTGGGATTCCCCAGAGAGGTGGTTTCTGATAGGGGGACCAATTTCATATCGAAGTATATGACATCCCTGTGGAAGGAGTGTGGTGTAACCTACAAGTTCACCACTCCTTACCACCCACAAGGAAACGGTCTGGTGGAGAGATTCAACCAGACCTTGAAAGGCATGATCAAGGGTCTAACAGAACCCATGAGGCGTAAGTGGGACATCCTCTTGCCATGCCTACTCTTTGCATACAGGGAGGTGCCTCAGAAGTCTCTTGGGTACAGCCCCTTTGAGCTCCTGTATGGCCACCCTGTGAGAGGACCTCTGAGTTTGGTAAAGGAAGGCTGGGAGGCAGCTCCCAGGAAAACTCCCAGGATGTATTTAGCTACATGCTGGCCTTTAGAAACCAAACTGCCCGCTTCAGGAAACTCGCTCAGGCGAACCTAGAAGCAAGCTAGGAAGAAATGAAGAGATGGTATGACCAGAATGCCACTCTGGTCGAATTTCAACCTGGGCAGAAAGTGTGGGTCATGGCCCCAGTAGCACCTTGTGCCTTGCAGGACAAGTGGACTGGGCCATATGAGGTAAAGGAGCGCAAAAGTGACGTCACCTACCTGGTGGATTTGCAGGCTCCAAGGAACCCTTTGAGGGTCCTTCACGTGAACCGCCTCAAGCCCCACTTCAAGAGGTCCGAAGTGAGTATGCTCTTGGCGACAGATGATGGGGTGGAAGAGGAGAGCGAGCCTCTCCCTGACCTCCTGTCTACCAAGGAGCATGATGGGTCAGTAGAGGGTGTGATCCTCTCCCCTACTCTGACTCAGGAGCAGCAGGGGGACTGTCGCCAGTTGTTGGGACAGTTCGCCCCACTGTTCTCTCTGACCCCCGGTGTTACTCACTGGTGTACCCTTGACGTGGACACCGGTGACAGCCATCCTGTGAAGCACAAGATTTACAGGTTGACTGACCGGGTCAGAGCCAGCATCAAGGAGGAGGTCTCTAAGATGTTGGCGTTAGGGGTGATTGAGCCCTCCCACAGTCCTTGGGCCAGCCCAGTGGTCTTGGTCCCAAAGGCTGCGGCGCCCGGTGCCACTCCAGAACTCCGGTTTTGTGTGGACTACCGTGGGCTCAATGCCGTCACCAGGACTGACGCGCACCCCATCCCCAGAGCTGATGAGCTCATTGATCGGTTGGGAGCTGCCCGGTTCCTCAGCACGTTTGATTTGACGTCTGGGTACTGGCAGATTGCCTTAACCGATGAGGCCAAGGAGAGATCAGCATTCTCAACCCCAGAAGGTCATTACCAATTCCGGGTGATGCCCTTTGGGTTGAAGAATGCCCCTGCCACCTTTCAGAGGTTGGTCAATCAGGTGTTGGCTGGGCTGGAGGATTTCAGTGCCGCCTACCTGGATGACATTGCTGTGTTCAGTTCCAGCTGGGAAGAACATTTACAGCACCTTGAGAAAGTGTTGAGGGCTCTGCAAGGTGCAGGCCTCACGATCAAGGCCAGTAAGTGCCAGATCGGGCAGGGTTCTGTGGAAATACTTGGGACACCAGGTAGGAAGCGGCCAGGTGGCGCCCCTACAACCCAAGATTGACACCATTCTGGCTTGGGAGCCCCCCAAGACCCAGACAGAGGTGAGAGCCTTCTTAGGTCTCACCGGCTACTATAGGAGATTTGTTAAGGGCTATGGCACCATCGTTGCCCCCTTAACAGAGCTGACCTCTAAGAGGCAGCCCAGGAAAGTGATCTGGACTGAGTCCTGCCAGAAAGCTTTTGATGCCCTGAAGGCAGCCATGTGCACGGCGCCCGTGCTCAAGGCACCTGACTTCTCCAAAGAATTTGTCGTGCAGACTGACGCTTCAGAGCATGGTGTGGGAGCGGTGCTCTCACAACTGAACGAAGAGGGCCTGGATCAGCCTGTAGCCTTCCTTAGCAGGAGACTACTTCCCAGGGCCGCTGCCTGCACCGCATCGAGGGACACCGCACCTTGCATCGCTCCATCTTGCACCGCAACCGCGACGAACGCCGACCGGCTCGTACACTCCGTACCAGCCACAACGAGAAAGGTACTGTAACCGAGTCTGTTCATGACTCTGCTGGCCCGTATCGACGCGGTCGGCTGGAACTGTTAGACTCTGTGGTTTTCAGCATCACGGTAGACTCGGACGGAGCTACCGACTCGTACGAACTTTGTTTTTGGACTATTCCTGCAAAGAAGAAGTTACCTTATCAAGCATTCATTTTTAAAGTATAGTATTGTGGATTTTCGTCAGTAATTGGTCTTGTCTTGAGTATATAAAATATTGGTTATTTTTCTAAACTGGTGTGGTGTCCGTTTGTAGTGCTTACACTGTATTACTGTTGGTTATGTGCAAATGCTTTACACACTGCCTCTGAATTAAGCCTGACTGCTCGTGCCAAGCTACCACGAGGGTGAGCAGGGGTTACTTCACGAGTGTAACACCCTTACCCTGACTAGGAAGAAGGGTCCCTACTTGGACAAAGGTGCAAGCCCTTGCCAACTAGAGATCCCATTTCTAACAATGCTTTTACCCCGCATGCCGTTACAACGCAATTCTTTACCCCAACTTGCTGTCAGGATTTCGCTGGATGTTGGAATAGTATAATTTACTAATCTAACTCCAGTCTGTGCAACAGTAGGGAAGGTGTTGGAGTTTAATCCAACACCTTATACCCCCTACTGCAAGCCATTTTCGTTGTAATGGCATGCGGAGTAAAAGCATGCGTTGTAACGCATGCGGTGTAACGGTTGTTTCCCGTAAACCCACCACTCAGACTACTAATTTTGTTGTTGGGCGAAACCGGGGACGATAATGAGTATCCACGTTCTACACCTAGAAGTAAATTATTGGCCAAGTTTTTGTTAGTGTCTAGAATTACTATCGCAAAGATGTGGAAGAGGCCCTTGCACCATGGGATTTCACTTTGATGGGCTAAAATACAGCTTACATATAGCATGGAGGGGCTATCAGCTATGATATTGGATAAGATGTTCAAATTTGAAAGAATGGGGCTATCTTATAAGACATATATTAAGAGGGAGAGAGAACTGGCTAACCCTGTTACTGTAATGCCAGAGACCCATAGCATATCTCATTTAGGGGGGTTTGTCGACATCGAAGAGTGATGAAGATAATGAGGAGCCGATATACGGAACTGAATGTTATTTATCTGATTGATACATTCTTGCAGTTTTGAAGTCCTAATTTCGCCAATGGGTAACATGCTAGTGTATGGAAAATGATACTTGATTTATTTCCTAATATATCAATAGGAAATTGTAAATCTACTATATCTTTGTTTCAAAAACCTAAATAAAGTGTTTAAAAAATAGCTTTTTCAGGTGTAATAATTCCATTGTAGTAGCCGGAAAAGTCTGCTGGTACCTACAATGAGAATGGATACTGTTTTGGTACATGGAACGTGCTTGCTTTAGCTGTCCCTTCCAAATACTGAATCGGTATGCTATGCAAAACATTGAAAAGTTACAGAGACCTAAAAGGAGGTGGTAACCCGTTCACAAACTTCCCATATGTGAATTAAAAACCCCAGTAGGCCACCACTCCAGAGAAAGCATCCAACCATAGAGAGTCGCAATTTGTGACCTACCTCTTTAAAATTCACGAGGAAGGCCAGATCATGGACCTCTACGATTTGGCATTTTATGAACTGAACTATCAGTACAGAGGTCAGTTGATAAAATTCTTTTCTGGTTGCAAAATACCTGTTGCTATTTGCGACCAGTATTTTGGGACCAGTTATTCATGCATCTGGCACATAGGGCCTTATTTACAAGCCCCTTGCGCTGCTGGTGCGTCACTTTTAATAGTCTTTATTTTTAAATGCTATCTACTAGTCTTTTTTTTTAAATGCTTTTTAATAGTCTGTGATGTATCTTGATCATTCAGAATGCGCTCTTATGGTACAATATTTCTGTGACACGTCTTGGTCACGCCAAATTCTATCTAATGGTAGAGTATTTTGGTGAAGCATCTTGGTCATTCGGAATATTGTATCTTGTAGGTTAAATCACAAGCGGTTAAACACTGCCGGAAAATCATTACTTACTTCATTAATGCAGGAGTCCTAATCATGCCTTAAGATGGCAAAAGGTAGATTGCCTGCTTTCCTTGCTCAACTACACAAGAATTCGATAAAAAATACCTAAGTAGTCAATAGTGAGCTTAGCCAACCTTAAAATAATAATTGGACGTTAGAGTCTAATGATCCTCTTAGGTTCTAAAATAAAATAATGTAAAATGCCACATCACAAAGCAGCGGGTTTCTGCTGGCTGTGTTTTTGCATAGTACACTAAATGTAAGTCTTCCTTTTTATCTAAATAATTACATTGAAGGTCCCTATGGAATTTAGCACTGTTGGCGTTTTATCTACAACAACAAACTTTCTGCATACCTCACTAATGAGCACTTTACAATGCTATGCAGGCGGTCTGAAATTGAGCCAGGGACTGTTTTCTATTTCCTTTGCATTAATGACTTTCTCACTTTCTTCTAACTTGCACCGTCAATATAACAAGGATTCTGCAACAGAAAAGTTTGTATAGTTTATAGGATTTTTGGAAACAAAGGGCACATTCACACATGGCCGGCTTTAGGGCAGTGTGACTGGTGAGGCCGCACTGGGCGCTGACCTGTGGAGGGGTCGGTGTGCAGGGGGCGCTGACCTCAGGGGGGTGCTGTGTTCAGCAATAAATTATGGGGCAGATTTACAAGCCCCTTGCGCCACTTTTGCGTCACTTTTAACATGGGAAAAGTGACGCAAAAGTGGCGCAAGGGGCTTGTAAATCTGCCCCTCTGATTGGAGATATGACGGGCACGTTTACCCAGTGGCAGTGAGAGAATCCGAGGAGGCGGTCACTGGGTGGGGAGGCGCCAAAAATGATTGTGGCATCGGGCGCCACCAGTGCTAAAGCCGGCCCTGCATTCACAGGTTTGCACAAAATTCTCTGCTCAAATACGCACTCATTGACCACACTGCACGGAGCTTGTGTTTACATTTTAGTCCTTATTCTGTGTGACCCCATGTCTGCTGCAGCGATACTGCTCCTGGTAATGCCGACATTGTAGGGCGCGGAATGTACCAGGTGTGATATTCCCGCTCCATTCTGAATTAGGGGATGGGAGAGAATGCACTCATCTCGCTAGTTTCCACCCTAGCTTTTGTTTGGCATTTCACCTGGCCTACATAGGGCTGCCAGCAGAGCTGAATGCTGTACAACGGCCTCCTTCTTTAAATACATATGCTGGTGTCCTGCGTGGCTATAATTACCACTGCTGGGACTGGAGTTGGGATGGAAAGCTGCTGGTGGCATAAACACCGTTCTTCCGTAGAGCAAGGAGCTGAAATCCAAGCGAAATCCTCAAATTTGGGGGAGCTCAAAGAAAGCAAAGTTAGACTTCGCCAAATTCTTTGCTATTTTAACAAGACGGTGAAGTGGAAAAATGCGCAAAAACTACCATTTGTATGAAATATTTGTGTTTAACTAAAAATATATTTGCCGTGAAAAATGATGTTGAATTTCTAGAATTCATTAAAGACACCTGATGAGTATTATCCTGCTCAGTTTTAAATACTCGCAACGGCAGTACGATGGAACATTAAAACATTTATCAAACTGCACCCTCCCCTGAATCCTGGGATGTGAAAATAAAAACAATACTGTCCTCACACGAACCTATGGGCCTAACTTTGTAACCTGTGACCTCCCATCCTTCTTTTCACTCTTCTTCTTTCGATGCGATGGAAAAACAACAAAAAACGTAACTTTGACTTAAAAAATATTTAAAAAAACAGAAGAATGAAAAACCAAATGGCTGTCGTCCACTACCATGGAATGGCACCGCTCAATGAAAAGAAAAAAAATCAACAACCCTTATTGCGGATCAGAAGAATTCAGTTGAGCAAAACAGCATCATTAATACGAAAAACATGCCATATACTTAATAAATTGATGTATCAGTGATAATAAACAATAAAATAAAGATCTTAAGTCACACCTTCCCACAGTGCAGAAACTACCACTTCTGTACCACCAATATACATGCAAACAGACATCGACTTGTAATGGTAATAATACTCGCCTCAGTGTCTTTAATGGAATTTAGACTTTTTTAAATGTAGTTGAGACAATCATTCTTAATCAAGACACCAAACATCTTATATTATGATTGTTCAAAGCTTCCCGAGCACTGCCAATGCCAAGCTATTGTGAAGTTGGAAATAAAATGGACTGGAGCAAATTCCAAAGTTTTACTGCAGCCATGGAAAACGCCCTACCACCCCACCTGGTCTTCCTAAATTGAGAGGCACAACTACAAGATTGTAGCTAGCCGAGCGAAGATGTCTGGTAGCAGTGTATCTCTGGAACATCCTAGACAGTCCTCTGGGACAGATGTTTTGCACTGCCTGTGACCAATGCATAAGACCTTAAAGGTAAAGTGCTTTTTAACCTGTAGCCAATGCAATTTGGAGATCCCCGCTGAGAATGATTGTTATTTGGGAATTTCAAGTATCAGTCTCGCAGCCGCATTCAGAAATAACTGGAGTTTAGCAGTTAGAGATTTGTTGATCCCCAAATAAAGTGCATTGTAGTAGTCTGGCCTAGAATAAATCAAGGCCAGAACTACCTGCTTGCGGGCTTCCAGAGAGAAACAAGCATTTGCAATGCAATAGGTCTCGCATTTACGCGAGTTTGAGCTATTGGCATTGTAAATGACAATGCCTTTTATTTATGTTTTGGGTTTTAAAACATAAATAAAAGGCATTGTCATTTACAATACTAATAGCTTAAACTCTCGTAAATGAGAGACCTATAGCATTGCAATAAAGGGCCTTCTCAGCCGCTTGTTAGATTGTAAATATCAGAGGAAGAGACCAACCTGAGACGTCTTCAAAGTAGTGATAAATAATGCAGTGAAGAAGATGTGTAAGTGTTGTAAATTACACAGACACAAAGTGTGAAGTGAGAGTTACATATGATCCGAGTTATAAACACTAACAAAGCGCTCCAACACCTTTCGCTCTGTGATTACACTGTCGCTGCTCCGAGGAAGAGCGGGAGGGGGGGTAGTTCCTGCCCACTCTGTGATTTGAGTGTGCAGTGTGGCATTGCGTAATGTCATTGTTATCTTTTGCCTAATACAAAACACTCCAGCTGTAGTAGGGCCCTGCTTTCACCTCCTGGTGCAGGGCGGGCTGTGCTTTATGGAAGGAATGGAGGGAGGGAGGGCTGCTCTCGGCTGCAGCTCCTGCCTCGTACAATGCCCCTGCTATTACTAGAGAGCGAGAGGCTCTGAGGTGGTGGTATTGGTTTTGGTGGTGGTGGTATTGATATTGGTGGTGGTTGTATTGGTGGTAGTGGTGGTGGAATTGGTATTGGTGGTGGTGGTATTGGTGGTGGTGGTATTGGTGGTGGGGGTAGTGGTGGTGCTGGTATTGTGGTATTGGTGGTGGTGGTGGTATTGGTGGTGGTGGTGGCATTGGTGGTATTGGTGGTGGTGGTATTGGTGGAGGTGGTGGTATTGGTGGTGGCGGTATTGGTATTTGTGGTGGTGGCATTGGTATTGGTGGTGGTGGCATTGGTATTGGTGGTGGTGGTATTGGTATTGGTGGTGGTATTGGTGGTGGTGGTACTGGTATTGGTGGTGGTGGTACTGGTATTAGTGGTGGTACTGGTATTGGTGGTGGTGGTGGTGGTATTGGTGGTGGTGGTGGTATTGGTGGTGGTAGTGGTGGTGGTGGTGGTATTGGTGGTGGTGGTATTGGTGGTAGTGGTATTGGTGGTGGTGATATTGGTGGTGGTGATATTGGTGGTGGTGGTGGTATTGGTGTTGGTATTGGTGGTGGTATTGGTGGTGGTATTGGTGGTGGAGGTGGTATTAGTGGTGGTATTGATGGTGGTATTGGTGGTGGTGGTGGTATTGGTGGTGGTAGTGGTGGTGGTATTGGTGGTGGTATTGGTGGTATTGGTGGTGGTGGTGGAGGTTGTGGTATTGGTGGTGGCGGTATTGGTATTTGTGGTGGTGACATTGGTGGTGGTGGTATTGGCATTGGTGGTGGTATTGGTATTGGTGGTTGTGGTACTGGTGGTACTGGTATTGGTGGTGGTGGTATTGGTGGTGGTGGTGGTATTGGTGGTGGTGGTATTGGTGGTGGTATTGGTGGTGGTATTAGTGGTGGTGATGGTATTGGTGGTGGTATTGGTGGTGGTGGTATTGGTGGTGGTGGTATTGGTGGTGGTGTTATTGGCGGTGGTGGTATTGGTGGTGATATTGGTGGTGGTATTGGTGGTGGTGGTGGTATTGGTGGTGGTGGTATTGGTGTTTGTGGTAGTGGTATTGGTGGTGGTGGTGGTGGTATCGGTGGTGGTGGTGGTATTGGTGGTGGTGGTGGTATTGGTGGTGGTATTGCTGGTCATGGTATTGGTGGTAGTGTAGTGTAGCTCATATTTCCCTAATAGGCTCTGCGCATTGGAATAATATACCCTATAGGCTTGACATAGGACTGAGGTCGGTATGTCCTTATCGAGTATATTAAACTTAATTACTTGTGCCAGCTAGCTCAGAGGCCACTAGAAACTCCTTGACAAACAAGAAGGGAGTAATTTCTGGCAGCCGCAAAACATGACCACTTTGTTTCCCTTTAGAATCAGAACGTGTCCCAGAGTCGTGGCAACAATAGATAACCGTTTCACTCAGCTCAATCGTGCATGCTTAGTTTTCCTCAAAGTTACACAGAAAGAATAGACGGGCGTTTCAATAAAAGATTTATTGAACAGTCTTGTTTCTCGTGTAAGTAATATGTGCTGTTACGATCACAAGACAGTATGCAAGATAAATAATGTACAGCGTAAGCAGTAGAAATAAATAATACTGCGCTAGCATGATCTTTAGTAGATATTCATTTACATAAATAAAACAGACTAAAAATGCGAGTACTCATACGATGCGTTTCTAAGCTAGTTCTACCCCAATGTACCTAACATAACCTAGGTGTAGGGAGAGGTATGAAGTAGGTGAAGTATTCCTTACTATGGTATACTAAGAGTATGTTACGCCCAGTATGCCTAGTATGCCAAGAGTCCCTCTAGGTTCTAGTCAGCTCCATACCTTAAGAATGAGAGAGGTGGGAATCTCTTGCCAGACTCGAACGCCAACACCCCGCAAGGGAAGTCAGATCACTGGAAGCTGGACTCTCTGCGTGCAGGGATGACAGCATCTTCTCAGTGCGTCAGGCCGGGATACGGGCTCCTCTGAAGTCGAGTTCTCCTCTGATTTACAAGGGCTAGGGAAGGTATATTTATACCTGAGAGGTACCTCAGAATGTTAGCATTGACGTGAATCGGACAGCGGAAGACGTCATGAATGAACCCTAAGGTATAACGGTTCATGCATAATAGATGAGTCCTTGAAGAAATCAATAGTCCTGCGCTAGGGAAACTCCCGAAGCCTAAGGGTCTGTTCTTCAAGAACTCGTTGTGACATTAGGGTGGACGGATGTCGGAGACCATGCCTGTATTTGGAGTGCACGGTTTAATGCCTAAATAAGGACTGGGATTTTATGCCTATATAAGGGCAGGGCGAATTGTGCCTATATAAGGACATGATACAGGAAAACCTATATACGGACACCCTAAGAGGAATACAACACCCACTCCACTTTCGTGTGTACGATAATAATATAAATGCTAAACATTTAAAATGCTAAACATAAAATGGAGTACCGCATATTGCTAAAGATATGTCTTAAAAGCATTAAAAGGTATTTAAAAAACTCATTAGAATGCAAAAGGTACTGTACATTGTAAGCATTGCTTTTCATTTCAGGCATATATTTGAAAAATAAAAATGCAATTTGAATGAAATAAGCAGTAATATTTACATGTGACAAAAAAGTGATCGATAAGTTTGTTCAAAATCAAAGTCTTTTCATGTCATGGAAATTAATGAACTTTTTAGACAAACAAGATGACAAAGTGTATGAGGAAGTACTGCGAAGTCCGTACTATAAGAATAGTTCTACTTCAAGCAGATTGATTTGCCATTTAATTTGAAAAACGGAAAAAGTTCAATATGGGAAGAGTTCCAAGTTTTTGAAATATGAAGGCCAAATTTTTACTGCATCTCTGGAACACTGTGGGCTGAATCAGAGTCAGTGTACGGGTCTGGTGTAAACATGAGATCATCTATGTCTGTAGACAAAATATCGTCCACTGTAGTTGGTGACATTCGGAACACCTCGTGTAGTAGATTAATTGCACAGAGATGTGAAGCATCGCTTTCAGCATAGGATGCTGCAGCAATGTTCGTGACCGTTGTTACCTGTGTGCCTGTAGATCCATCTCGTACCTCAGCAGCAGCCGGAAGCGTCTGTGAGATATCAATGAATGCCGTCATCAGGATTGGTAGCCTCTGGGGACAACACAGAGCATGGGCCGTTATCGGGTCCAGCAGAGTATCGATATCCGTTGGCGTAGCTGATGTAAATGTTAGACAGGTGTCCAACACGCATTCTTCACCGCGTAGCAGGCCTCGTAGAACAGGTAAGATGCAATCTTGCTAAATTGGTCTGAACGACAGGAACCACGTGGTATTAAGTTCCCGTAGACGATTCATGCCCAAAAGCTGTACTATTCGCTCACGGCACTTTCGTTCAAGGAGAGCTTTCTCCACTTCGCTCGGAGTGATGTCTGCGAATAGGCTGGCCATAGCGTAATAGCAGGAAGAGAAATAGAATTCCGGCAACAATGCTAGAATTAATGGTATGCCACCAAACACCGAATGTGCAAAGTTTGGGATTATTCCGAGTATTGCCTGGAAAGGTGCTTACAGAACGGAACAGATGCTCTTAAATACCTGTATAATTCCGCTTGTATCAGACATGTTAAAGATACGTCCTATCATTTCCACGAAATGTATAGGGCAGTTTGTACATATTAAAGTCTGTATCTCAGCCGAAGTCCTTGCGACTTGTAGATCATAGGTTTCTTTGGCCGAGGTCAAAGGCACTGTTTGTTGTAAAAGCATGGCTTTCATTCTGCTTAAAGTATCAAATCTTATAAAAGAGACGTTCAGCGAAGGCCACAAAGGCGACTCCCTGACTGTGTCTATTGGGGCAAACAATACTTGCATACAGCAAGTGACCCTGGAGTTGACCGTTACTAGATATGGGATGCCTGGCAACATGCCGCAGCAACTCTGATCATTCAACATGAGGTAACTCCCATTAGAAAGTTGTCCAAACGTTGGATTAATCACAGCAGCTGGTGCACCCTGCTGGTGGCAAGACAAATTTGCCACAGAACCATTACAAGCCCCGTGTAAAGAAATGTCCTGACACATTAGTGAACCGCTCAGTGCATTTTTACAGTGTGTACCGCTCAGAAACACTTCACGATCCCCACTCCAACATCTATATGTGTATGGTAAATTCCAAGATGTCTTAATGTATTCCTTACCCAACCTTTCATATTTGCCTGCTTGCATTTGTTTGAGGCAATACTGAAACTGAAAAGTAGTCACAGGTAGTGTGATTTTGCCATAAATAAGCCATTCTGTAGCCGGATTTTCTGCCACTGTGAATGGTAACTTTTCCAGTTTTTCAATGCCCAGCACTGTATACTTTGCTCCTCTTTGTGCCAGTTCGATCTGTTTATCAGTTAGATTGTATTCTGCAAACAGAATTGATGTGTTGATAAAACGCCAAGGCACATAGCCCGCACGCAAACATTGCAGCGTCCAGCTTAATAACACAATAGAACATAATTGAGATTGGCATTGTTGTAACATCGCCAAATCTTGTTCCAGTATGTCGATAGCAGAGGATACAATGCCATCCAATCAATATATTCTGGAGGACAAAGTTGTTAACCCATTGTCGACCACAGAGAGAGTTTTCTCTAAATTAATACGATCAAGTTCACGTATTCGTTCTGCGGCCTCCATCTGTGACACTTTCCATGCTTCATTATAGGCAGCATAAATGCCGGCATATATGAAACGTTTTTGACGCGGTTTTCTTGGTCCAAGCAAGAATTCCCTAAGGTCTGCGTCTTCTTTAAGTAAGGATAAGTGTTGTTTCACATCCTGTAGTGTAGATTTCTGCAGCCAATCGAGGCATAATTTACCTACACTGTATGTTGTTACTACCCCGGATGCTGTCTTTGGACGTATCTTGGGTCTGGCCTATGAATAGTAAAGCCCTGAGTTTTATTCAGGAATCTTTCCTGACAGTTGTTCGTGTCTGTGGGCCAGATCAACCATTTTCTCCAATCAGGATTAGATCTGTTGAGTTGTAGTATTTTGTCAACTGTAACCGCTGCCTGTGTATTGTTATCACTTGCAGGTGTTGGTACAGAAGGTGTTTTCATCTCTTTGATCTTGGCTAGTCCAAGACAAGATGTTTGTTGGACAGTTTCATTCAAAAACATTATTTGTTCAGGGATGATACAGGCTCTAAATAAAGCTTCTATCCCCTGCACTTGCCAATCTTTAGTACCCCAGACAGTTTTTGTGTCTATTGTGTCTTTCCAAAAGACGAAACCCTGTCTAGACAGTTGGGCAATAAACGCTGCAGAATAAATCTGTTTTGTATTTGTTAACATAATTTTCAGTCCTGTTTTGTTTACATTTTTATAGTAAAACGTTTCTGGATCAGATGTATTGTAACCTGAAAAATATGGAAACTTATTAACAAATGTTTTTGAACTACCTTTTGGTGGTGTAGGACAATGCTCCCATTGGTTAAACATAAACACATTTCTAGGGTATGCAGATTTATGCAAATAATGATGACCATAGTGGTTATAGCAATACAGCTGTTCATAGTCTGATGAACCCTCTAAATATTCACTTTTAGGAAATGCAGCAGATTTTTCTAGGTCAAACATTATGTCGTTAACAGTCTCAAAGTCCCAATCATCAGAATAGGTACTGGACGAAATGAGATCACTTAGTGAAATTTTAAACAAATGTGGAATGTTCAATTGTTCCGTCGGGCCAAAAATATCAAAATCTGTTTTGTCCCACACTATACCATCCTGTATAGGAACGGCTGTGATGTTCACTGTTGACAAGTCTCTTGCTTCACGATGGGAAGATTTATGAGGTTTCAAAAGTAAGTTCACATCTTTTCTTTCAGTGTTCACATGGATGTATCTGCCATTTATAAGCACGCTCATAGTCATAACCAAAGCTAGCCAAAGCAGGAAAACAAATATTCCAGAAATAATCCAGAGTTCAATCCATGGTGAAACCAGATAAGTTTTTTCAGAAAGTGAAGAAAGTCTTGTACTTGCTGCTTGAATGTTAATGATGCTGGCGTTGTTTCAGGTTCACTCGGATCTTCTGAGAACGTATCAAAGTTAATGAAATAGCCAGAAGCAGTTCTGTCAATTGCTGGAATTGCATCAGGATTTGTAGAAATCGCTGGAACCAGTTGATCACTTGCTACATTGGTGTAGACAGGTGTATTTGGACAAACTGTTACTTGATTTTCAAGAGGGATGAGTTCCATTGCATTGTTGCTTAGTCCTTCATCTGTTACTGCTGAAGTCTCGATGGTTATCAGTCTTTCAGTCTGAACCTCTTGGATAGTAGCGAGAGGAGTGTGTCTGCTACTAGGTCAGAGTCCACAAGGCCTACTATTTAGTATTGGCCACATACTGTGGTTTGATGAGGTCGATGGACACAAATCTTTTCTCCTTTTTTCCAGCAAGGGGCGGCAGAAGTACTGTTCTTGTTCCTTGAACTGCTAGGACAGGTACTGGTTGTCTGTAAGAAGGTCCAAATTCCTTCTTGTCCGCAATCTTTTCTCTGACTAGATCCCCAACTTTTGGACTCCAGACAGGCCTTGCTGGGACCGCCGGTTTTTCCCCAGTGGTGGTTGGCTGCAGGAATATGTTGCTTTGTTTCAATCTTAGTTCATTGAGTTCCTGTAAAACAGCCAAACGATCTTTGATATCAAAGGGTTTATTTTCCACCACTGTGCCTACGTGATCGAGGTCTGGTACCCACATTCTTGTCCCAAATAGGAGCTCATATGGAGTGACCCCCCTAGAGAACTACTTGGCAGGTTGTTCAATGAGCGTTGGACCCCATAAAGATGTTTGACCCACCCATCACCCGAACCTAATACCCTAGCTGTTATAGACTGCTTTATGTCCCGGTTTTTCCTTTCCACAACCGAATTTCCCTCAGGATGGAATGGAGAGGAGTACCGCAATGCAACGCCCAGACTGGCCATGGCTTCTTTGTAAGCCCGAGAGCTAAACGCAGGGCCCTGGTCAGAAGGTAGCGTGACTATTACGTATGTGCCAATAAAGACTCGCAAATCTTTTATAACAGTTCGAGTGTCAGCCGAGCGCTGAGGCCATATCCATAGGAACCTAGAGCATGAATCCACTGCAACCATGATATATTTATAGTTACCGTCCCTTTGCAAGGGACCGCAGTGGTCCAGGTAAACACAAGCTAATGGTTTGTCTGAAATTAACAGGGGTGTCTGCGCAGGGCGTTTCACTGTGGATACTTTCATCTGTTGGCATATATCACATTCTAAAACAGAGTTCTTTGTTTGTTTTCTAATGCCAGGCCACCAATATCTTTGCTTGAGTAAAGATACTGTTGCAAAAACACCTGCATGGGCAGAAGCTATCCCTTCGTGTGCTGCTAGGATTAGTCCTAATCTACGTTCCTTGTTTGGAATTACCCTATCCCCCACTCCAGGGATTTGAGCAAAAGGAACGTTGTTCGCATCAATTACATAAGAGTACTTGAGTGGAAACTTTTTTGGTAATGCTGCACCACTGCCTTTGCTTGTAGCATTGACAGCCAACATTATCTCACTGTCTATTTTTGTTTTAGAACGAGTGATCGCAGCTACGGAAGCCGTCTGAACAGCCCCCTTTGTGGCTTCGTCAGCCAATGAATTCCCTGCAACGTGAACGCCATCACGTTGATGACTCAGTGTGTGGATCACGTGAGCCTTTGGTAGTTCATTTTTTAACTGAACTACTTGTTCCCAAAGGGTTTTATGCTTTATTGTGCCACCTTTCGCATCTTTGAATCCATTTTCAAGCCAGTTTTGTATATATTCATTGTACGACTGAACACAGTAAAAGGAATCGCACACTATTAGTGTGGGGAATTCTCGATCTGTACTTTCAAGTGCCAGTTTGAATGCTTGTAGTTCAGCTCGCTGAGCTGTACAATCTCCTAGAGATTGAGTTTTTGTGACCATAGGTCTGAAGATACCATCTCGCATGCGACCTTTAACGATTGCACACGCTGCACTGTAAGCTTGCTTACCCCTGTTGCGGGTTGTGCGGATCCGTCAGTGTAAATTATGAATTCGTACTGATCGAGAGGCAGAATTTCAGTGGGCAGAGGACATTCTTGTTCATATTGCAGGAATGCTTGTGTTTTTAAATCAGGATCAAAAACATATTCAACATCTGTTGCAGCAAGAGAATTAACCCACTGTATCCATCTTGGATGTAATGCTTTAGCATTTGGAATGCTTGCTTTTGTGACCGCTTCTAAAGCTGGTACTGGGGTTACGACAATAATGCGTTTCCCTTGGGCTAGGGCTCTTTCTTTTGCTACAGCGGTTTGAACTGCTGTCAGAATTTTTTCAGTTGAAGTGAAGCGCATTTCCGCTTGTGTGTACAAATGAGATTTGTATGCGATTGGTATTTTTTCACCCTCATTAAATGTTAAGTAGGTGAATCCGCATTGACCCGAAATTATTCGGATCACCAGGTTGCGTTGACTTACGCGTGTTTGTAAGTGATTTGTTGCTAACATGTTAGCCTGTAGTGAACGCAAGATTTCTGTGTGTTCTTGTGTCCAATTCTTGATTGAAAAATCAGGTTTGATTAATGCGTAGAGAGGTTTAACCCTTTCTGCGTAATTTAGAATGTATGTTCTTCCAAAATTTAGGAAACCCAGAATGGATTGTAAGTTTTTTAGCGTTTTTGGAGGTTGGAGCAGCGCACACTTTTCTAAAAAGTTAGCTGCCAAGCTCTTGCCTTCACTTGAAAGCTCATATCCTAGAAATAGGACATTGAGATGGGCAATTCGGGACTTTTTAAAGTTGAACTTGTAGCCCTCAGAGGCGAAGCCCAGTATAATGGTGCTTACCCTGTTCAAGTGTGTGTCCAGGTCATCGACCGTCAGATAGATGTCATCGACATAGGACAATGCCTCATTGTCATAAATTTGTAGTAACTCTGTTACTCTCGCTGAGAATAACCCCGGGCTGTTCTTGAACCCTTGTGGGAGTCGACAAAATTGACGCTGGGTCCCCATTATGGAGAATGCTGTTAAGTACCTGCTTTCAGGTGCTATGTTTTGACAAAAGAAACCATTTGAGATGTCCAATGTGGTTTTATATTTTTACGCACAATGTTATTCATTAATGCTGTGCTATGTGCATTTTGCACTGCAAATGTTTTACAACAAGTGTTTAAGTGTCTGTAATCCAAAACTAGATAATAGGTGTTGTCTGGTTTGGAGACAGGAAACAAAGGATTGTTCATTGAGGAGGTGCATGTTTCAATCACCCCTTGGTATTCAAGTTGATCTAAGATCTCCCTGACCTGTTTTTTAGCTTCTTGCTTTATTGGATACTGCCTTTGTGCAGTTGGTTCATGTTTCAGATGTATTTTATGGTGAGGTGAGTCCTCATCCCATCCTACATGATTTTTATATAATGCTGGGGCCTGGGCTACTGCCCATTTCCTGGCATAAGTATATTTTAGATGAATTGGAATATGGTTAGAGAAGGCAGGCATAATAATGTCCTCGCCATGTGGGCACTCCCTGACAAATTGTGGTGGCCAGTCTTTTTCTGCTAGAAGTATGTCATAGCCCCTTGAAAGTTTTTCCCAAAAGAGTGCTTTCACCTGTCTAGGTATGTCTCCCTCCATTCGGAGTGTTATTTCATATAACCTTTGTGGAGTACTAACCCTGGTGTCTACAGTCTCAACTGTAATGTACTCATTCAAGTCCACTATCTCCAGAAGTTCCTTCAGGTTCTGGCGAACTATTGTGACTTCTGCTGCACTGTCCAGCATTGTCTGGGCCCATTCTCCATTCTTGAGTTGTGTTCTCAGTATTCTCGGCATGTCTGATCTTCAGACCTGCTACTTTCTTTTGGAGAATTGAGGTTTTGTTTTATTTTTTGGAGCGTGTTTATCTTCCTTGGATTTCACGCGTTCTTCTCTATTTTCTGATCGTCCTCTTCTTTCCGAAGTCCGTGACGAGATCTGAAAGGTACGAGAGGAACGTGTATCAGTATCTTGATACCTGTCAGGTTTTCTCAAATTATCCCTATTCCTGAGGTTATACCTCCTTTCAGAGGGCTCCTTTTGAGGAGACCTACCTCGGGATTGAGAACGTTTCTCGTTTGAGTTTTGTTTAGTAGATTCCCACTTCTTTTTAGAAGATGTAGGAGTTTGTTTAATAGAGTCCTTCTCAGGACTTTCTGATAGTTTTGGTTTCACTGGTCTTCCACCCAAACTATCTCTGCCTAATTCTGCATATGATTGTTCAATTATTCTGGGTAGCTCAGTTTGATGTTCTGTAACATCGAATTCCCTTAATCGTTGGCGGATCGCCACTGCTGCTGCCTCCCCTTTAATATTAGATAATATTATTGTTGAGACCTGGTCGAAATTTTTCAGTAATTTCATACCTAAATTCAGAGCAGGTTCTGCCCCGTATTCATTTTGAATTTGTTTCAGGACATCTGGTATTACCGCAATTGATGGAATACCATGTGTTTTAGTATAGATGGCAGCAAAGACTGAGCCCCAAGTGGTACAGTCTTCCAGTTGTGGTGTGATCCCCATTGGTAAACTGATTGTTAGTATTCTGTGTTTCTCATACGGGCTAGTATTTGGAAATACTGCTTCGATTTGAGTAATTTTTGAGCTATCCAGAATGGAATTTGCTCACGTTTTGTGGGCATTTTACCCATGACTGCGTATAGAGTCTGTGGTGTAATTTTTAGTGCAGTCCCCGGTTGTGGGGTCTGATTTGGAATTGTTAATGGTGGTTGGACTGTGAAAGTCCGCATGACATATTGGACCAATTGTCTGTAGATTTTTATTAACTCTGTGAGTTGAATAAGTAATTCCTCATCTGACATTATATCCAGTTCAGGATGAGGTGTGTAGCCGGCTAGAATCGGCCATGTTGCTCCTGGTCTACCTAGTGGACCGAGCCTGGTAATGTTTCTGTGATGTTTTAGGGCACCTTTAAACCAGAGCTGATGCTCCTGGTATGTTAGTGGAATTTCAATATCCTCGAAAGGAATATATTCCTCTGGTGGATCATCTTCTTTGTAGAAGTGAAACAGTTTTGTAACTGGATTGGATTCAGGAAATATTACCCATGAATAGAATACCTCTGTCTGAAAGGATTCGTGTGCCTCTATCATGAAAACTGCTCTACCGCCTCTTGGTGGTAGGCCGTGTTTTAGAGTGATGGCTCTTCTTAAGTTTGGAGGGATGTCTATAACACCCTCCTCGGTTTCATTTAAACCTGTAATGTTGAAAGCTGTTGCTAGGGCTGGATCAGCCGCAGCTCCACCGGTGTCGGTGGCATTTTCCCTGTTGGACATTTGTTTTTTGAAAAATGCACAAAAAGTTTCAAGGAAACAAAGATAAGGTGCACAATATTTTGGAACACTGTATCCTTCAACGTTGAGCAAACCAAACAGCTAATATATAGGGTGTTTCCCTATGTAGCCGTGGTGGATACGTAACCCTGCCCACTCCAGACGTCTTTTGGAGTATATGGGTAGGGGTCTCTGAGAGAAAAAGCACGGCTGAGTTACTCAGTATCTAACGTTAAATTACCGCCTTACCAAACCGTTGGGCGCCATGTAGTGTAGCTCCTATTTCCCTAATAGGCTCTGCGCATTGGAATAATATACCCTATAGGCTTGACATAGGACTGAGGTCGGTATGTCCCTATCGAGTATATTAAACTTAATTACTTGTGCCAGCTAGCTCAGAGGCCACTAGAAACTCCTTGACAAACAAGAAGGGAGTAGTTTCTGGCAGCCGCAAAACATGACCACTTTGTTTCCCTTTAGAATCAGAACGTGTCCCAGAGTCGTGGAAACAATAGATAACCGTTTCACTCAGCTCAATCGTGCATGCTTAGTTTTCCTCAAAGTTACACAGAAAGAATAGACGGGCATTTCAATAAAAGATTTATTGAACAGTCTTGTTTCTCGTGTAAGTAATATGTGCTGTTACGATCACAAGACAGTATGCAAGATAAATAATGTACAGCGTAAGCAGTAGAAATAAATAATACTGCGCTAGCATGATCTTTAGTAGATATCATTTACATAAATAACACAGACTAAAAATGCGAGTACTCATACAATGCGTTTCTAAGCTAGTTCTAACCCAATGTACCTAACATAACCTAGGTGTAGGGAGAGGTATGAAGTAGGTGAAGTATTCCTTACTATGGTATACTAAGAGTATGTTACGCCCAGTATGCCTAGTATGCCAAGAGTCCCTCTAGGTTCTAGTCAGCTCCATATCTTAAGAATGAGAGAGGTGGGAATCTCTTGCCAGACTCGAACTCCAACACCCCGCAAGGGAAGTCAGATCACTGGAAGCTGGACCCTCTGCGTGCAGGGATGACAGCGTCTTCTCAGTGCGTCAGGCCGGGATACGGGCTCCTCTGAAGTCGAGGTCTCCTCTGATTTACAAGGGCTAGGGAAGGTATATTTATACCTGAGAGGTACCTCAGAATGTTAGCATTGACGTGAATCGGACAGCGGAAGATGTCATGAATGAACCCTTAAGGTATAACGGTTCATGCATAATAGATGAGTCCTTGAAGAAATCAATAGTCCTGCGCTAGGGAAACTCCCGAAGCCTAAGGGTCTGTTCTTCAAGAACTTGTTGTGACGTTAGGGTGGACGGATGTCGGAGACCATGCCTGTATTTGGAGTGCACGGTTTAATGCCTAAATAAGGACTGGGATTTTATGCCTATATAATGGCAGGGCGAATTGTGCCTATATAAGGACATGATACAGGAAAACCTATATACGCACACCCTAAGAGGAATACAACAGAAGTGGTGGTATTGGTGATGGTGATATTGGTGGTGGTGGTGGTATTGGTGGTGGTGGTGGTATTGGTGGTGGTGGTGGTATTGGTATTGGTGGTGGTATTGGTGGTAAATGTCAGAGGAAGAGACCGGCCTGCAACGTCTTCAAGGTAGTGATAAATAGTGCAGTGAAGAAGAAGTGTAAGTGTTGTAAATTACACAGACTCAAAGTGTGAAGTGAGAGATGCATATGATCAGAGCTATAAACACTAACAAAGTGCTCCAACACCTTTCACTCTGTGACTATACTATCGCGGCTCCGAAGAAGAGCGGGAGGGGGGGTAGTTCCTGCCCACTCCATGACTTGAGTGTGCAGTGTGGCATTGCGTAATGTCATTGCTATCTTTTGCCTAAGAAAAAAAACTCCAGCTGTAGTAGGGCCCTGGCTTCACCTCCTGGTGCAGGGCGGGCTGTGCTTTATGGCAGGCATGGAGGGAGGGAGGGATGGTCTCGGCTGCAGCTCCGGCCTCGTACAGTGCCCCTGCTATTACTAGTGAGCGAGAGGCTCTGAGGTGGTGGTATTGGTTTTGGTGGTGGTGGTATTGGTATTGGTGGTGGTGCTATTGGTGGAAGTGGTGGTGGAATTGGTAGTGGTGGTATTGGTGGTGGTGGTATTGGTGGTGGTGATATTGGTGTTGTTGGTTTTGTGGTATTGGTGGTGGAAGTGGTGGCATTGGTGGTATTGGTGGTGGTGGTATTGGTGGAGGTGGTGGTTTTGGTGGTGGTGGTACTGGAATTGGTGGTGGTGATATTGGTATTGGTGGTGGTACTGGTATTGGTGGTGGTGGTATTGGTGGTGATGGTGGTATTGGTGGTGGTATTGGTGGTAGTGGTATTGGTGGTATTGGTGTTGGGATTGGTGGTGGTGGTATTGGTGGTGGTAGTGGTGGTGGTATTGGTGGTGGTGGTATTGGTGGTGATGGTATTGGTGGTGGTGATATTGGTGGTGGTGATATTGGTGGTGGTGGTATTGGTGGTATTGGTGTTGGTATTTTTGGTGGTGGTGGTATTGGTGGTGGTGGTGGTATTAGTGGCGGTATTGGTGGTGGTATTGGTGGTGATGGTGGTATTGCTGGTGGTATTGGTGGTGGTGGTATTGCTGGTGGTATTGGTGGTGGTGGTTGTATTGGTGGAGGTGGTGGTATTGTTGGTGGCGGTATTGGTATTTGTGGTGGTGGCAGCATTGGTATTGGTGGTGGTGTATTGGCATTGGTGGTGGTATTGGTATTGGTGGTGGTGGTACTGGTATTGGTGGTACTGGTATTGGTGGTGGTGGTATTGGTGGTGGTGTTGGTGGTGGTGGTATTAGTGGTGGTGGTGGTATTGGTGGTGGTGGTATTGGTGGTATTGGTGGTGGTATTGGCATTGGCAGTGGTATTGGTGGTAGTGGTATTGAATTGGTGGTGGTGGTATTGGTGGTGGTAGTGTTAGTGGTTGTGGTACTGGTGGTGGTTGTACTGGTCGTGGTGGTATTGGTGGTGGTGGTATTGGTGGTATTGGTGGTGGTGGTGATATTGGTGGTGGTGGTAGTATTGGTGGTGGTGGTGGTATTGGTGGTGGAGGTGGTATTGGTGGTGATGGTGGTATTGGTTTTGGTGGTGGTGGTATTGGTGGTGGTGGTGGTGTTGGTTGTAAATATCGGAGGAAGAGACCGGCCTGCGACGTCTTCAAGGTAGTGATAAATAGTGCAGTGAAGAAGATGTGTAAGTGTTGTAAATTACACAGACACAAAGTGTGAAGTGAGAGTGGCATATGATCCGAGCTATAAACACGAACAAAGCACTCCAACACCTTTCGCTCTGTGATTACACTGTTGCAGCTCAGGAGGAAGAGCGGGAGGGGGGTAGTTCCTGCCCACTCCGTGATTTGAGTGTGCAGTTTGTCATTGCGTAATGTCATTGCTATCTTTTGCCTAAGAAAAAACACTCCATCTGTAGTAGGGCCCTGGCTTCACCTCCTGGTGCAGGCTGGCTGTGCTTTATGGCAGGCATGGAGGGAGAGAGGGATGGTCTCGGCTGCAGCTCTGGCCTTGTACAGTGCCCCTGCTATTACTAGTGAGCGAGAGGCTCTGAGGAAGGGTATTAGTTTTGGTGGTGGTGGTATTGGTATTGGTGGTGGTGGTATTGGTATTGGTGGTAGAGGTGGTGGTGGTGGTATTGGTGGTGGTGGTATTAGTATTGGTGGTGGTGGTATTGGTGGTAGTGGTGGTGGTGGTGGTATTGGTATTGGTGGTGGTGGTATTGGTGGTGGTGGTATTGTGGTATTGGTGGTGGTGGTGGTATTGGTGGTGGTGGTGGCATTGGTGGTGGTGGTATTGGTGGAGGTGGTGGTTTTGGTGGTGGCGGTATTGAAATTTGTGGTGTTGGCATTGGTATTGGTGGTGGTGATATTGGTATTGGTGGTGGTATTGGTATTGGTGGTGGTGGTACTGGTATTGGTGGTGGTATTGGTTTTGGTGGTGGTGGTATTGGTGGTGATTGTGGTATTGGTGGTGGTATTGGTGGTGGTGGCATTGGTATTTGTGGTGGTGGCATTGGTATTGGTGGTGGTGGTAATGGTATTAGTGGGTGTTTTGGCGGTGCTGGTACTGGTATTGGTGGTGGTGGTACTGGTATTGGTTGTGGTACTGGTGGTGGTGGTATCGGTGGTGATGGTGGTATTGGTGGTATTGGTGGTGGTGGTATGGGTGGTATTGGTGGTGGTGGTATTGGTGGTGGTGGTGGTATTGGTATTTGTGGTGGTGGCATTGGTATTGGTGGTGGTGGTATTGGTATTAGTGGTGGTTTTGGTGGTGCTGGTACTGGTATTGGTGGTGGTGGTACTGGTATTGGTTGTGGTACTGGTATTGGTGGTGGTGTTATCGGTGGTGATGGTGGTATTGGTGGTGGTATTGGTGGTGGTGGTATGGGTGGTAATCGTGGTGGTGGTATTGGTGGTGGTGGTATTGGTGGTGGTAGTGGTGGTGGTATTGATGGTGGTGGTATTGGTGGTGGTGGTATTGGTGATGGTGATATTGGTGGTGGTGGTATTGGTGGTGGTGGTGGTATTGGTGTTGGTATTGGTGGCGGTGGTGGTATTGGTGGTGGTGGTGGTATTAGTGGTGGTATTGGTGGTGGTATTGGTGGTGGTATTGGTGGTGGTGGTATTGGTGGTGGTATTGGTGGTTGTATTGGTGGTGATGGTGGTATTGGTGGTGGTATTGGTGGTGGTGGTGGTATTGGTGGAGGTGGTGGTATTGTTGGTGTTGGTATTGGTATTTGTGGTGGTGGCATTAGTTTTGCTGGTGGTGGTATTGGTATTGTTGGTGGTATTAGTATTGGTGGTGGTGGTACTGGTATTGGTGGTGGTGGTACTGGTATTGGTGATGGTGGTGGTATTGGTAGTGGTGGTATTGGTATTGGTGGTGGTGGTATTGGTGGTGGTGGTAGTGGTGGTGATATTGGTGGTATTGGTGGTGGTATTGGTATTGGCGGTGGCATTGGTATTGATGGTATTGGTATTGGATTGGTGGTGGTGGTATTGGTGGTTGCGGTGGTATTGTTGGTGGTGGTATTGGTGGTGGTAGTGGTATTGGTGGTGGTGGTATTGGTGGTGGTGGTACTGGTGGTGGTGGTATTGGTGCTAGTGGTGGTATTGGTGGTGGTGATATTGATGGTGGTGGTGGTATTGGTGGTGTAGGTGATATTGGTCGTGGTGGTGGTATTGGTGGTGGTATTGGTGGTATTGATGGTGGTGGTGGTATTGGTGATACTTGTGGTGGTGGTATTGGTGGTAAATATCAGAGGAAGAGACCCGCCTGTGACATCTTCAAGGTAGTGATAAATAGTGCAGTGAAGAAGATGTGTGAGTGTTGTAAATTACACAGACACAAAGTGTGAAGTGAGAGTTGCATATGATCCGAGCTATAAACACTAACAAAGTGCTCCAACACCTTTCACTCTGTGATTACACTGTCACGGCTCCGAGGAAGAGCAGGAGGGGGGTAGTTCCTGCCCACTCCGTGATTTGAGTGTGCAGTGTGGCATTGCGTAATTTCATTGCTATCTTTTGCCTTATAAAAAACACTTCAGCTGTAGTAGGGCCCTGGCTTCACCTCCTAGTGCAGGGCGGGCTGTGCTTTATGGCAGGCATGGAGGGAAGGATGGTCTCGGCTGCAGATCTGGCCTCATACAGTGCCTCTGTTATTACTAGATAGCAAGAGGCTCTGAGGTGGTGGTATTGGTTTTGGTGGTGGTGGTGGTGGTATTGGTATTGGTGGTGGTGGTATTGGTGGTAGTGGTGGTGGTGGTGGTATTTGTGGTGGTGGTATTGGTGGTGCTGGTATTGTGGTATTGTTGGTGGTGGTGGTATTGGTAGTGGTGGTGGTGGCATTGGTGGTATTGGTGGTAGTGGTTTTGGTGGAGGTGAGGTATTGGTGGTAGCAGTATTGGTATTTGTGGTGGTGGCATTGGTATTGGTGGTGGTGGTATTGGTGTTGGTGGTGGTATTGGCGGTGGTACTGGTATTGGTGGCAGTGGTGGTATTGGTGTTGGTGGTTGTATTGGCATTGGTGGTGGTGGTACTGGTATTGGATGTGGTGGTACTGGCATTGGTGGTGGTACTGGTATTGGTGGCTGGGGTATTGGTGGTGATGGTGGTATTGGTGGTGGTGGTATTGGTGGTGGTGGTATTAGTGGTGGTGGTGGTATCAGTGGTGGTGGTATTGGTGGTGGTGGTATTGGTGGTGGTAGTAGTGGTAGTGGTGGTATTGGAGGTGGTGGTATTGGTGGTGGTGATATTGGTGGTGGTGGTGGTATTGGTGGTGGTATTGGTGGTGGTGGTAGTATTAGTGTTGGTATTGGTGATGGTATTGATGGTGGTGGTATTGGTGGTGGTATTGGTGGTGGTGGTGGTATTGGTGGAGGTGGTGGTATTGATGGTGGTGGTATTGGTATTTGTGGTGGTGGCATTGGTATTGGTGGTGTTGGAATTGGTATTTGTGGTGGTATTGGTATTGGTGGTGGTGGTACTGGTATTGGCGGAGGTGGTACTCTTATTGGTGGTGGTGGTATTGGTGGTGGTGGTGGTGGTATTGGTGATGGTATTGGTGGAGCTGGTAATGGTGGTGGTGGTATTAGTATTGGTGGTGGTGGTATTGGTATTGGTGGTGGTGGTATTGGTATTGGTGGTGGTTTTGGTATTAGTGGTGGTATTGGTATTAGTGGTAGTGGTATTGGATTGGTGGTGGTGGTATTGGTGATGGTATTGGTGGGGGTGGTAATGGTGGTGGTGGTATTGGTATTGGTGGTGGTTTTGGTATTGGTGGTGGTATTGGTATTAGTGGTAGTGGTATTGGATTGGTGGTGGTGGTATTGGTGGCGGTATTAGTGGTTGTGGTGGTGGTATTGGTGGTATTGTTGGTGGTGGTATTGGTGGTGGTATTGGTGGTGATGGTATTGGTGATGGTGGTATTGGTGGTGGTATTGGTAGTATTGGTGGTATTGGTGGTGGTATTGATATTGGCCGTGGTATTGGTATTGGTGGTAGTGGTATTGGATAGGTGGTGGTGGTATTGGTGGTGGTATTGGTGGTGGTGGTATTGGTGGTGGTGGTGGTATTTGTGGTGGTATTGGTGGTGGTAGTGTTGGTGGTGTTGGTATTGGTGGTGGTATTGGTGGCGGTGGTATTGGTGGTGGTGGTGGTTGTATTGGTGGTGGTATTGGTGGTGGTGTTGATGGTGGTGGTATTGGTGGTGGTGGTATTGGTGGTGGTGGTGGTACGGGTGGTGTTGGAGGTGGTTGTATTGATGGTGGTGGTGGTATTGGGGGTGGTGGTGGTTGTGGTATTGGTGGTGGTGGTATTGGTAGTGGTGGTGGTATTGGTGGTGGTGGTGGTATTGGTAGTGGTGGTGGTATTGGTGGTGGTGGTATTGGTGGTGGTGGTATTGGTGATGGTATTGGTAGTGGTATTGGTGGTGGTGGTATTGGTGGTGGTGGTATTTGTGGTGGTATTGGTGGTGTTGGTATTGGTGGTGGTGTTGGTGGTGGTGGTGGTATTGGTGGTGGTGGTGGTTGTATTAGTGGTGGTATTGGTGGTGGTGTTGGTGGTGGTGGTATTGGTGGTGGTGGTATTGGTAGTGGTGGTGGTACGGGTGGTGTTGGAGGTGGTTGTATTGATGGTGGTGGTGGTATTGGGGGTGGTGGTGGTATTGGTGGTGGTATTGGTGGTGGTATTGGTGGTGGTGGTATTAGTGGTGGTGGTAGTGGTATTGGTGGTGGTATTGGTGGTGGTATTGGTGGTGGTGGTATAGGTGGTGGTGGTAGTGGTGGTGGTATTGGTGGTGGT
Organism: Calotriton arnoldi; assembly: GCA_963921515.1. NCBI lineage: Eukaryota > Metazoa > Chordata > Amphibia > Caudata > Salamandridae > Calotriton > Calotriton arnoldi. Next base: position 489,191 of record CAWUFW010004732.1, on the reverse strand, counting down.
GGTATTGGTGGTGGTAGTGGCGATGGTGGTACTGGTGGTGGTGGTATTGGTGGTGGTGGTATTGGTGGGAGTGGTGGTATTGGTGGTGGTGATATTGGTGGTGGTGGTGGTATTGGTGGTGGTATTGGTGGTGGAGATGTTATTGGTAGTGGTGGTATTGGTAGTGGTATTGGTGGTGGTACTGGTGGTATTGGTGGTGGTGGTGGTGGTATTGGTGGTGTTGGTATTGGTATTGGTGGTGGTATTGATGGTGGTATTGGTGGTTGTGGTATTGGTGGTGATATTGGTGCTGGTGGTATTAGTGGTGGTGGTGGTTGTATTGATAGTATTGGTGGTGGTGGTGGTATTGATATTGGTGGTGTTGGTATTGGTGGTTGTATTGGCATTGGCAGTGGTATTGGTATTGCTAGTGGTGGTATTGGTGGTGTTGGTATTGGTGGTAGTATTGGTGGTGGTGGTATTGGTGGTTATGGTCATGGTGTTGGTGGTGGTGGTGGTGGCATTGGTGATGGTGGTATTGCTGGTGGTGGTGGTGTTATTGGTGGTGGTGGTATTGATGCTATTGGTGGTGGTATTGGTGGTGGTATTGGTGGTGGTGGTATTGGTGGTGGTGGTATTGGTGGTGGTATTGGCAGTGTTGGTATTGGTGGTGGTGGTATTGGTGGTGGTGGTATTGGTGGTATTGGTGGTGGTGGTGTTAATGGTGCTGGTATTGGTGGTAGTATTGGTGGTGGTGTTGGTGGTGGTGGTACTGGTGGTGGTGGTGGTGGTATCAGTGTTGGTATTGGTGGTGGTATTGGTGGTGGTGGTTCTGGTATTGGTTGTGGTACTGGTATTGGTGGTGGTGGTATCGGTGGTGATGGTGATATTGGTGGTGGTATTGGTGGTATTGGTGGTGGTGGTATGGGTGGTATTGGTGGTGGTGGTATTGGTGGTGGTGGTATTGGTGGTGGTAGTGGTGGTGGTATTGATGGTGGGTGGTATTGGTGGTGGTGGTATTGGTGATGGTGATATTGGTGGTGGTGGTATTGGTGGTGGTGGTGGTATTGGTGGTGGTGGTGGTATTAGTGGTGGTATTGGTGGTGGTATTGGTGGTGGTATTGGTGGTGGTGGTATTGGTGGTGGTATTGGTGGTTGTATTGGTGGTGATGGTGGTATTGGTGGTGGTATTGGTGGTGGTGGTGGTATTGGTGGAGGTGGTGGTATTGTTGGTGTTGGTATTGGTATTTGTGATGGTGGCATTAGTTTTGCTGGTGGTGGTATTGGTATTGTTTGTGGTATTAGTATTGGTGGTGGTGGTACTGGTATTGGTGGTGGTGGTACTGGTATTGGTGATGGTGGTGGTATTGGTAGTGGTGGTATTGGTATTGGTGGTGGTGGTATTGGTGGTGGTGGTAGTGGTGGTGATATTGGTGGTATTGGTGGTGGTATTGGTATTGGCGGTGGCATTGGTATTGATGGTATTGGTATTGGATTGGTGGTGGTGGTATTGGTGGTTGCGTGTGGTATTGTTGGTGGTGGTATTGGTGGTGGTAGTGGTATTGGTGGTGGTGGTATTGGTGGTGGTGGTACTGGTGGTGGTGGTATTGGTGCTAGTGGTGGTATTGGTGGTGGTGATATTGATGGTGGTGGTGGTATTGGTGGTGTAGGTGATATTGGTCGTGGTGGTGGTATTGGTGGTGGTATTGGTGGTATTGATGGTGGTGGTGGTATTGGTGATACTTGTGGTGGTGGTATTGGTGGTAAATATCAGAGGAAGAGACCGGCCTGCGACATCTTCAAGGTAGTGATAAATAGTGCAGTGAAGAAGATGTGTGAGTGTTGTAAATTACACAGACACAAAGTGTGAAGTGAGAGTTGCATATGATCCGAGCTATAAACACTAACAAAGTGCTCCAACACCTTTCACTCTGTGATTACACTGTCACGGCTCCGAGGAAGAGCAGGAGGGGGGTAGTTCCTGCCCACTCCGTGATTTGAGTGTGCAGTGTGGCATTGCGTAATTTCATTGCTATCTTTTGCCTTATAAAAAACACTCCAGCTGTAGTAGGGCCCTGGCTTCACCTCCTAGTGCAGGGCGGGCTGTGCTTTATGGCAGGCATGGAGGGAATGATGGTCTCGGCTGCAGATCTGGCCTCATACAGTGCCTCTGCTATTACTAGTGAGCAAGAGGCTCTGAGGTGGTGGTATTGGTTTTGGTGGTGGTGGTGGTGGTATTGGTATTGGTGGTGGTGGTATTGGTGGTAGTGGTGGTGGTATTTGTGGTGGTGGTATTGGTGGTGGTGGTATTGGTGGTGCTGGTATTGTGGTATTGTTGGTGGTGGTGGTATTGGTAGTGGTGGTGGTGGCATTGGTGGTATTGGTGGTAGTGGTTTTGGTGGAGGTGAGGTATTGGTGGTAGCAGTATTGGTATTTGTGGTGGTGGCATTGGTATTGGTGGTGGTGGTATTGGTGTTGGTGGTGGTATTGGCATTGTTAAATGTTAAATGTTAAATGTTAAATGTTAAAAATAATTTATAAAGCGCGCGTACACCAGATGGCTTCATGGCGCTATAGATAGACTTCAAATGCTATCCGATAGACATCAGTCATAGGCCTGTCCAAAAAGCCATGTTTTAAGAGACTTCCTAAACTGCAGGAGGTTTGTGCAAGACCGGATCTTCAGAGGAAAAGAATTCCATAGTTTGGGGGCAAGAACCGCGAATCTACGGCCTCCTTGACGCACGCGCTTGAAGGACGGAGAGGTAAGAAGTGAGAGGTGGGCAGAGCGTAAGTTACGTGTGGGGGTATGCTTGGAGATCAAGCAGTTAATGAATACAGGATTGTTGCCTTGCAAAGTTTTAAAAATAAGGCAGCCTGTTTTGAAGGCAACGCGCTGGGCAACAGGGAGCCAGTGCAGTTCCTTTAGTAAGGGAGTACTGGTATTGGCGGTGGTGGTACTCTTATTGGTGGTGGTGGTGGTATTGGTGATGGTATTGGTGGAGGTGGTAATGGTGGTGGTGGTATTAGTATTGGTGGTGGTGGTATTGGTATTGGTGGTGGTTTTGGTATTGGTGGTGGTATTGGTATTAGTGGTAGTGGTATTGGATTGGCATTGGTGGTGGTACTGGTATTGGTGGCAGTGGTATTGGTGGTGATGGTGGTAGGTGGTGGTATTGGTGGTGGTGGTATTGGTGGTATTGGTGGTGGTGGTATTAGTGGTGTTGGTGGTATCAGTGGTGGTGGTATTGGTGGTCGTGGTATTGGTGGTGGTAGTAGTGGTGGTGGTGGTATTGGAGGTGGTGGTATTGGTGGTGGTGATATTGGTGGTGGTGGTGGTATTGGTTGTGGTATTGGTGGTGGTATTAGTGTTGGTATTGGTGATGGTATTGATGGTGGTGGTATTGGTGGTGGTATTGGTGGTATTGGTGGTGGTGGTATTGGTGGAGGTGGTGGTATTGGTGGTGGTGGTATTGGTATTTGTGGTGGTGGCATTGGTATTGGTGGTGGTGGAATTGGTGGTGGTGGTGGTGGTACTGGTATTGGCGGTGGTGGTACTCTTATTGGTGGTGGTGGTGGTATTGGTGATGGTATTGGTGGAGGTGGTAATGGTGGTGGTGGTATTAGTATTGGTGGTGGTGGTATTGGTATTGGTGGTGGTTTTGGTATTGGTGGTGGTATTGGTATTAGTGGTAGTGGTATTGGATTGGTGGTGGTGGTATTGGTGATGGTATTGGTGGGGGTGGTAATGGTGGTGGTGGTATTGGTATTGGTGGTGGTGGTATTGGTATTGGTGGTGGTATTGGTGGTGGTGGCATTGGTATTTGTGGTGGTGGCATTGGTATTGGTGGTGGTGGTAATGGTGTTAGTGGGTGTTTTGGCGGTGCTGGTACTGGTATTGGTGGTGGTGGTACTGGTATTGGTTGTGGTACTGGTGGTGGTGGTATCGGTGGTGATGGTGGTACTGGTGGTGGTATTGGTGGTATTGGTGGTGGTGGTAGGGGTGGTATTGGTGGTGGTGGTATTGGTGGTGGTGGTGGTATTGGTATTTGTGGTGGTGGCATTGGTATTGGTGGTGGTGGTATTGGTATTAGTGGTGGTTTTGGTGGTGCTGGTACTGGTATTGGTGGTGGTGGTACTGGTATTGGTTGCGGTACTGGTATTGGTGGTGGTGGTATCGGTGGTGATGGTGGTATTGGTGGTGGTATTGGTGGTATTGGTGGTGGTGGTATGGGTGGTATTGGTGGTGGTGGTATTGGTGGTGGTGGTATTGTTGATGGTAGTGGTGGTGGTATTGATGGTGGTGGTATTGGTGGTGGTGGTATTGGTGATGGTGATATTGGTGGTGGTGGTATTGGTGGTGGTGGTGGTATTGGTGTTGGTATTGGTGGTGGTGGTGGTATTGGTGGTGGTGGTGGTATTAGTGGTGGTATTGGTGGTGGTATTGGTGGTGGTATTGGTGGTGGTGGTATTGGTGGTGGTATTGGTGGTTGTATTGGTGGTGATGGTGGTATTGGTGGTGGCATGGTGGTGGTGGTGGTATTGGTGGAGGTGGTGGTATTGTTGGTGTTGGTATTGGTATTTGTGGTGGTGGCATTAGTTTTGCTGGTGGTGGTATTGGTATTGTTGGTGGTATTAGTATTGGTGGTGGTGGTACTGGTATTGGTGGTGGTGGTACTGGTATTGGTGATGGTGGTGGTATTGGTAGTGGTGGTATTGGTATTGGTGGTGGTGGTATTGGTGGTGGTGGTAGTGGTGGTGATATTGGTGGTATTGGTGGTATTGGTGGTGGTATTGGTATTGGCGGTGGCATTGGTATTGATGGTATTGGTATTGGATTGGTGGTGGTGGTATTGGTGGTTGCGGTGGTATTGTTGGTGGTGGTATTGGTGGTGGTAGTGGTATTGGTGGTGGTGGTATTGGTGGTGGTGTTACTGGTGGTGGTGGTATTGGTGCTAGTGGTGGTATTGGTGGTGGTGATATTGATGGTGGTGGTGGTATTGGTGGTGTAGGTGATATTGGTCGTGGTGGTGGTATTGGTGGTATTGATGGTGGTGGTGGTATTGGTGATACTTGTGGTGGTGGTATTGGTGGTAAATATCAGAGGAAGAGACCGGCCTGCGACATCTTCAAGGTAGTGATAAATAGTGCAGTGAAGAAGATGTGTGAGTGTTGTAAATTACACAGACACAAAGTGTGAAGTGAGAGTTGCATATGATCCGAGCTATAAACACTAACAAAGTGCTCCAACACCTTTCACTCTGTGATTACACTGTCACGGCTCCGAGGAAGAGCAGGAGGGGGTAGTTCCTGCCCACTCCGTGATTTGAGTGTGCAGTGTGGCATTGCGTAATTTCATTGCTATCTTTTGCCTTATAAAAAACACTCCAGCTGTAGTAGGGCCCTGGCTTCACCTCCTAGTGCAGGGCGGGCTGTGCTTTATGGCAGGCATGGAGGGAGGGATGGTCTCGGCTGCAGATCTGGCCTCATACAGTGCCTCTGCTATTACTAGATAGCAAGAGGCTCTGAGGTGGTGGTATTGGTTTTGGTGGTGGTGGTGGTATTGGTATTGGTGGTGGTGGTATTGGTGGTAGTGGTGGTGGTGGTGGTATTTGTGGTGGTGGTATTGGTGGTGGTGGTATTGGTGGTGCTGGTATTGTGGTATTGTTGGTGGTGGTGGTATTGGTAGTGGTGGTGGTGGCATTGGTGGTATTGGTGGTAGTGGTTTTGGTGGAGGTGAGGTATTGGTGGTAGCAGTATTGGTATTTGTGGTGGTGGCATTGGTATTGGTGGTGGTGGTATTGGTGTTGGTGGTGGTATTGGCATTGGTGGTGGTGGTACTGGTATTGGATGTGGTGGTACTGGCATTTGTGGTGGTACTGGTATTGGTGGCTGGGGTATTGGTGGTGATGGTGGTATTGGTGGTGGTATTGGTGGTGGTGGTATTGGTGGTATTGGTGGTGGTGGTATTAGTGGTGGTGGTGGTATCAGTGGTGGTGGTATTGGTGGTGGTGGTATTGGTGGTGGTAGTAGTGGTGGTGGTGGTATTGGAGGTGGTGGTATTGGTGGTGGTGATATTGGTGGTGGTATTGGTGGTGGTATTGGTGGTGGTGGTAGTATTAGTGTTGGTATTGGTGATGGTATTGATGGTGGTGGTATTGGTGGTGGTATTGGTGGTGGTGGTATTGGTGGAGGTGGTGGTATTGGTGGTGGTGGTATTGGTATTTGTGGTGGTGGCATTGGTATTGGTGGTGTTGGAATTGGTATTTGTGGTGGTATTGGTATTGGTGGTGGTGGTACTGGTATTGGCGGAGGTGGTACTCTTATTGGTGGTGGTGGTATTGGTGGTGGTGGTATTGGTGATGGTATTGGTGGAGGTGGTAATAGTGGTCGTGGTATTAGTATTGGTGGTGGTGGTATTGGTATTGGTGGTGGTGGTATTGGTATTGGTGGTGGTTTTGGTATTAGTGGTGGTATTGGTATTAGTGGTAGTGGTATTGGATTGGTGGTGGTGGTATTGGTAATGGTATTGGTGGGGGTGGTAATGGTGGTGGTGGTATTGGTATTGGTGGTGGTGGTATTGGTGGTGGTTTTGGTATTGGTGGTGGTATTGGTATTAGTGGTACCGGTATTGGATTGGTGGTGGTGGTATTGGTGGCGGTATTAGTGGTTGTGGTGGTGGTATTGGTGGTATTGTTGGTGAAATGAAATTTTGAAATTTGTACTTGTAAAGCGCACTTATACCCCCAAAGGGGTGTCCTGGCGCTGTACGCATACCGCTGTGGAACCCTTCCTGGCTTTTTCCCTGTGAAATGTCCACTCCTGGGCACCCCCAAGGTGAAGCCAGGCATCCCAGCGCTGTCGGGGCCGTTGTGGAGATTAAGCAAGCTATTGCCCAGAGTTGCAGAGTGGGACCCATGATTAGAATAGGCACCGAGGCGAGAATTATCAGGTCCGAGGAAATTTAGCCCAAGACCCGCCAAGGCGGGAATTGAACCCTGGTCCCGGGCCAGATCTCTGCATCAGGGTCTGCCGCTCTAACCATTGAGCCACACTTCTTGGTAGTGGTGGTATTGGTGGTGGTGGTATTGGTGGTGGTATTGGTGGTGGTGGTATTAGTGGTGGTATTGGTGGTGGTATTGGTGGTGATGGTATTGGTGATGGTGGTATTGGTGGTGGTATTGGTAGTATTGGTGGTATTGGTGGTGGTATTGATATTGGCCGTGGTATTGGTATTGGTGGTAGTGGTATTGGATAGGTGGTGGTGGTATTGGTGGTGGTATTGGTGGTGGTGGTATTGGTGGTGGTGGTATTTGTGGTGGTATTGGTGGTGGTAGTGTTGGTGGTGCTGGTATTGGTGGTGGTATTGGTGGCGGTGGTATTGGTGGTGGTGGTGGTTGTATTGGTGGTGGTATTGGTGGTGGTGTTGATGGTGGTGGTATTGGTGGTGGTGGTATTGGTGTTGGTGGTGGTACGGGTGGTGTTGGAGGTGGTTGTATTGATGGTGGTGGTGGTATTGGGGGTGGTGGTGGTTGTGGTATTGGTGGTGGTGGTATTGGTGATGGTATTAGTGGTGGTGGTATTGGTGGTGGTGGTATTGGTAGTGGTGGTGGTATTGGTGGTGGTGGTGGTATTGGTAGTGGTGGTGGTATTGGTGGTGGTGGTATTGGTGGTGGTGGTATTGGTGATGGTATTGGTAGTGGTATTGGTGGTGGTGGTATTGGTGGTGGTGGTATTTGTGGTGGTATTGGTGGTGTTGGTATTGGTGGTGGTGTTGGTGGTGGTGGTGGTATTGGTGGTGGTGGTGGTTATATTGGTGGTGGTGGTATTGGTGGTGGTATTGGTGGTGGTATTGGTGGTGGTGGTATTGGTAGTGGTGGTGGTACGGGTTGTGTTGGAGGTGGTTGTATTGATGGTGGTGGTGGTATTGGGGGTGGTGGTGGTATTGGTGGTGGTATTGGTGGTGGTATTGGTGGTGGTGGTATTGGGGGTGGTATTAGTGGTGGTGGTAGTGGTATTGGTGGTGGTATTGGTGGTGGTGGTGGTATAGGTGGTGGTGGTAGTGGTGGTGGTATTGGTGGTGGTGGTATTGGTGGTGGTAGTGGCGATGGTGGTACTGGTGGTGGTGGTATTGGTGGTGGTGGTATTGGTGGGAGTGGTGGTATTGGTGGTGGTGATATTGGTGGTGGTGGTGGTATTGGTGGTGGTATTGGTGGTGGAGATGTTATTGGTAGTGGTGGTATTGGTGGTGGTATTGGTGGTGGTATTGGTGGTGGTACTGGTGGTATTGGTGGTGGTGGTGGTGGTATTGGTGGTGTTGGTATTGGTATTGGTGGTGGTATTGATGGTGGTATTGGTGGTTGTGGTATTGGTGGTGATATTGGTGCTGGTGGTATTAGTGGTGGTGGTGGTGTTGGTGGTTGTATTGATAGTATTGGTGGTGGTGGTGGTATTGATATTGGTGGTGTTGGTATTGGTGGTTGTATTGGCATTGGCAGTGGTATTGGTATTGCTAGTGGTGGTATTGGTGGTGTTGGTATTGGTGGTAGTATTGGTGGTGGTGGTGGTGGTATTGGTGGTTATGGTCATGGTGGTGGTGGTGGTGGTGGTGGTGGCATTGGTGATGGTGGTATTGCTGGTGGTGGTGGTGTTATTGGTGGTGGTATTGGTGGTGGTGGTATTGATGCTATTGGTGGTGGTATTGGTGGTGGTATTGGTGGTGGTGGTATTGGTGGTGGTGGTATTGGTGGTGGTATTGGCAGTGTTGGTATTGGTGGTGGTGGTATTGGAGGTGGTGGTATTGGTGGTATTGGTGGTGGTGGTGTTAATGGTGCTGGTATTGGTGGTAGTATTGGTGGTGGTGTTGGTGGTGGTGGTACTGGTGGTGGTGGTGGTGGTATCAGTGTTGGTATTGGTGGTGGTATTGGTGGTGGTGGTTCTGGTATTGGTTGTGGTACTGGTATTGGTGGTGGTGGTATCGGTGGTGATGGTGATATTGGTGGTGGTATTGGTGGTGGTGGTATGGGTGGTATTGGTGGTGGTGGTATTGGTGGTGGTGGTATTGGTGGTGGTAGTGGTGGTGGTATTGATGGTGGTGGTATTGATGGTGGTGGTATTGGTGATGGTGATATTGGTGGTGGTGGTATTGGTGGTGGTATTGGTGGGGGTGGTGGTATTAGTGGTGGTATTGGTGGTGGTATTGGTGGTGGTATTGGTGGTGGTGGTATTGGTGGTGGTATTTGTGGTTGTATTGGTGGTGATGGTGGTATTGGTGGTGGTATTGGTGGTGGTGGTGGTATTGGTGGAGGTGGTGGTATTGTTGGTGTTGGTATTGGTATTTGTGGTGGTGGCATTAGTTTTGCTGGTGGTGGTATTGGTATTGTTGGTGGTATTAGTATTGGTGGTGGTGGTACTGGTATTGGTGGTGGTGGTACTGGTATTGGTGATGGTGGTGGTATTGGTATTGGTGGTGGTGGTAGTGGTGGTGATATTGGTGGTATTGGTGGTGGTATTGGTATTGGCGGTGGCATTGGTATTGATGGTATTGGTATTGGATTGGTGGTGGTGGTATTGGTGGTTGCGGTGGTATTGTTGGTGGTGGTATTGGTGGTGGTAGTGGTATTGGTGGTGGTGGTATTGGTGGTGGTGGTACTGGTGGTGGTGGTATTGGTGCTAGTGGTGGTATTGGTGGTGGTGATATTGATGGTGGTGGTGGTATTGGTGGTGTAGGTGATATTGGTCGTGGTGGTGGTATTGGTGGTGGTATTGGTGGTATTGATGGTGGTGGTGGTATTTGTGATACTTGTGGTGGTGGTATTGGTGGTAAATATCAGAGGAAGAGACCGGCCTGCGACATCTTCAAGGTAGTGATAAATAGTGCAGTGAAGAAGATGTGTGAGTGTTGTAAATTACACAGACACAAAGTGTGAAGTGAGAGTTGCATATGATCCGAGCTATAAACACTAACAAAGTGCTCCAACACCTTTCACTCTGTGATTACACTGTCACGGCTCCGAGGAAGAGCAGGAGGGGGGTAGTTCCTGCCCACTCCGTGATTTGAGTGTGCAGTGTGGCATTGCGTAATTTCATTGCTATCTTTTGCCTTATAAAAAACACTCCAGCTGTAGTAGGGCCCTGGCTTCACCTCCTAGTGCAGGGCGGGCTGTGCTTTATGGCAGGCATGGAGGGAGGGATGGTCTCGGCTGCAGATCTGGCCTCATACAGTGCCTCTGCTATTACTAGTGAGCAAGAGGCTCTGAGGTGGTGGTATTGGTTTTGGTGGTGGTGGTGGTGGTATTGGTATTTGTGGTGGTGGTATTGGTGGTGGTGGTATTGGTGGTGCTGGTATTGTGGTATTGTTGGTGGTGGTGGTATTGGTAGTGGTGGTGGTGGCATTGGTGGTATTGGTGGTAGTGGTTTTGGTGGAGGTGAGGTATTGGTGGTAGCAGTATTGGTATTTGTGGTGGTGGCATTGGTATTGGTGGTGGTGGTATTGGTGTTGGTGGTGGTATTGGCATTGGTGGTGGTGGTACTGGTATTGGATGTGGTGGTACTGGCATTGGTGGTGGTACTGGTATTGGTGGCGGTGGTATTGGTGGTGATGGTGGTATTGGTGGTGGTATTGGTGGTGGTGGTATTGGTGGTCGTGGTATTGGTGGTGGTAGTAGTGGTGGTGGTGGTATTGGAGGTGGTGGTATTGGTGGTGGTGATATTGGTGGTGGTGGTGGTATTGGTTGTGGTATTGGTGGTGGTATTAGTGTTGGTATTGGTGATGGTATTGATGGTGGTGGTATTGGTGGTGGTATTGGTGGTATTGGTGGTGGTGGTATTGGTGGAGGTGGTGGTATTGGTGGTGGTGGTATTGGTATTTGTGGTGGTGGCATTGGTATTGGTGGTGGTGGAATTGGTATTGGTGGTGGTGGTACTGGTATTGGCGGTGGTGGTACTCTTATTGGTGTTGGTGGTATTGGTGGTGGTGGTGGTGGTATTGGTGATGGTATTGGTGGAGGTGGTAATGGTGGTGGTGGTATTAGTACTGGTGGTGGTGGTATTGGTATTGGTGGTGGTGGTATTGGTATTGGTGGTGGTTTTGGTATTGGTGGTGGTATTGGTATTAGTGGTAGTGGTATTGGATTGGTGGTGGTGGTATTGGTGATGGTATTGGTGGGGGTGGTAATGGTGGTGGTGGTATTGGTATTGGTGGTGGTGGTATTGGTATTGGTGGTGGTTTTGGTATTGGTGGTGGTATTGGTATTAGTGGTAGTGGTATTGGATTGGTGGTGGTGGTATTGGTGGCGGTATTAGTGGTTGTGGTGGTGGTATTGGTGGTATTGTTGGTGGTGGTATTGGTAGTGGTGGTATTGGTGGTGGTGGTATTGGTGGTGGTATTGGTGGTGGTGGTATTAGTGGTGGTATTGGTGGTGGTATTGGTGGTGATGGTATTGGTGATGGTGGTATTGGTGGTGGTATTGGTAGTATTGGTGGTATTGGTGGTGGTATTGATATTGGCCGTGGTATTGGTATTGGTGGTAGTGGTATTGGATAGGTGGTGGTGGTATTGGTGGTGGTATTGGTGGTGGTGGTATTGGTGGTGGTGGTATTTGTGGTGGTATTGGTGGTGGTAGTGTTGGTGGTGTTGGTATTGGTGGTGGTATTGGTGGCGGTGGTATTGGTGGTGGTGGTGGTTGTATTGGTGGTGGTATTGGTGGTGGTGTTGATGGTGGTGGTATTGGTGGTGGTGGTATTGGTAGTGGTTGTGGTACGGGTGGTGTTGGAGGTGGTTGTATTGATGGTGGTGGTGGTATTGGGGGTGGTGGTGGTTGTGGTATTGGTAGTGGTGGTATTGGTGATGGTATTAGTGGTGGTGGTATTGGTGGTGGTGGTATTGGTGGTGGTGGTATCAGTGTTGGTATTGGTGGTGGTATTGGTGGTGATGGTACTGGTATTGGTTGTGGTACTGGTATTGGTGGTGGTACTGGTATTGGTGGTGGTGGTATCGGTGGTGATGGTGATATTGGTGGTGGTATTGGTGGTATTGGTGGTGGTGGTATGGGTGGTATTGGTGGTGGTGGTATTGGTGGTGGTGGTATTGGTGGTGGTAGTGGTGGTGGTATTGATGGTGGTGGTATTGGTGGTGGTGGTATTGGTGATGGTGATATTGGTGGTGGTGGTATTGGTGGTGGTGGTGGTATTGGTGGTGGTGGTGGTATTAGTGGTGGTATTGGTGGTGGTATTGGTGGTGGTATTGGTGGTGGTGGTATTGGTGGTGGTATTGGTGGTTGTATTGGTGGTGATGGTGGTATTGGTGGTGGTATTGGTGGTGGTGGTGGTATTGGTGGAGGTGGTGGTATTGTTGGTGTTGGTATTGGTATTTGTGGTGGTGGCATTAGTTTTGCTGGTGGTGGTATTGGTATTGTTGGTGGTATTAGTATTGGTGGTGGTGGTACTGGTATTGGTGGTGGTGGTACTGGTATTGGTGATGGTGGTGGTATTGGTAGTGGTGGTATTGGTATTGGTGGTGGTGGTATTGGTGGTGGTGGTAGTGGTGGTGATATTGGTGGTATTGGTGGTGGTATTGGTATTGGCGGTGGCATTGGTATTGATGGTATTGGTATTGGATTGGTGGTGGTGGTATTGGTGGTTGCGGTGGTATTGTTGGTGGTGGTATTGGTGGTGGTAGTGGTATTGGTTGTGGTGGTATTGGTGGTGGTGGTACTGGTGATGGTGGTATTGGTGCTAGTGGTGGTATTGGTGGTGGTGATATTGATGGTGGTGGTGGTATTGGTGGTGTAGGTGATATTGGTCGTGGTGGTGGTATTGGTGGTATTGATGGTGGTGGTGGTATTGGTGATACTTGTGGTGGTGGTATTGGTGGTAAATATCAGAGGAAGAGACCGGCCTGCGACATCTTCAAGGTAGTGATAAATAGTGCAGTGAAGAAGATGTGTGAGTGTTGTAAATTACACAGACACAAAGTGTGAAGTGAGAGTTGCATATGATCCGAGCTATAAACACTAACAAAGTGCTCCAACACCTTTCACTCTGTGATTACACTGTCACGGCTCCGAGGAAGAGCAGGAGGGGGGTAGTTCCTGCCCACTCCGTGATTTGAGTCTGCAGTGTGGCATTGCGTAATTTCATTGCTATCTTTTGCCTTATAAAAAACACTCCAGCTGTAGTAGGGCCCTGGCTTCACCTCCTAGTGCAGGGCGGGCTGTGTTTTATGGCAGGCATGGAGGGAGGGATGGTCTCGGCTGCAGATCTGGCCTCATACAGTGCCTCTGCTATTACTAGTGAGCAAGAGGCTCTGAGGTGGTGGTATTGGTTTTGGTGGTGGTGGTGGTGGTATTGGTATTGGTGGTGGTGGTATTGGTGGTAGTGGTGGTGGTATTTGTGGTGGTGGTATTGGTGGTGGTGGTATTGGTGGTGTTGGTATTGTGGTATTGTTGGTGGTGGTGGTATTGGTAGTGGTGGTGGTGGCATTGGTGGTATTGGTGGTAGTGGTTTTGGTGGAGGTGAGGTATTGGTGGTAGCAGTATTGGTATTTGTGGTGGTGGCATTGGTATTGGTGGTGGTGGTATTGGTGTTGGTGGTGGTATTGGCATTGGTGGTGGTGGTACTGGTATTGGTGGCGGTGGTATTGGTGGTGATGGTGGTATTGGTGGTGGTATTGGTGGTGGTGGTATTGGTGGTATTGGTGGTGGTGGTGGTATTAGTGGTGTTGGTGGTATCAGTGGTGGTGGTATTGGTGGTCGTGGTATTGGTGGTGGTAGTAGTGGTGGTGGTGGTATTGGAGGTGGTGGTATTGGTGGTGGTGATATTGGTGGTGGTGGTGGTATTGGTTGTGGTATTGGTGGTGGTGGTGGTATTAGTGTTGGTATTGGTGATGGTATTGATGGTGGTGGTATTGGTGGTGGTATTGGTGGTATTGGTGGTGGTGGTATTGGTGGAGGTGGTGGTATTGGTGGTGGTGGTATTGGTATTTGTGGTGGTGGCATTGGTATTGGTGGTGGTGGAATTGGTATTGGTGGTGGTGGTACTGGTATTGGCGGTGGTGGTACTCTTATTGGTGGTGGTGGTATTGGTGGTGGTGGTATTGGTGATGGTATTGGTGGAGGTGGTAATGGTGGTGGTGGTATTAGTATTGGTGGTGGTGGTATTGGTATTGGTGGTGGTGGTATTGGTATTGGTGGTGGTTTTGGTATTGGTGGTGGTATTGGTATTAGTGGTAGTGGTATTGGATTGGTGGTGGTGGTATTGGTGATGGTATTGATGGGGGTGGTAATGGTGGTGGTGGTATTGGTATTGGTGGTGGTGGTATTGGTATTGGTGGTGGTTTTGGTATTGGTGGTGGTATTGGTATTAGTGGTAGTGGTATTGGATTGGTGGTGGTGGTATTGGTGGCGGTATTAGTGGTTGTGGTGGTGGTATTGGTGGTATTGTTGGTGGTGGTATTGGTAGTGGTGGTATTGGTGGTGGTGGTATTGGTGGTGGTATTGGTGGTGGTGGTATTAGTGGTGGTATTGGTGGTGGTATTGGTGGTGATGGTATTGGTGATGGTGGTATTGGTGGTGGTATTGGTAGTATTGGTGGTATTGGTGGTGGTATTGATATTGGCCGTGGTATTGGTATTGGTGGTAGTGGTATTGGATAGGTGGTGGTGGTATTGGTGGTGGTGGTATTGGTGGTGGTGGTATTTGTGGTGGTATTGGTGGTGGTAGTGTTGGTGGTGTTGGTATTGGTGGTGGTATTGGTGGCGGTGGTATTGGTGGTGGTTGTATTGGTGGTGGTATTGGTGGTGGTGTGGATGGTGGTGGTATTGGTGGTGGTGGTATTAGTAGTGGTGGTGGTACGGGTGGTGTTGGAGGTGGTTGTATTGATGGTGGTGGTGGTATTGGGGGTGGTGGTGGTTGTGGTATTGGTGGTGGTGGTATTGGTGATGGTATTAGTGGTGGTGGTATTGGTGGTGGTGGTATTGGTAGTGGTGGTGGTATTGGTGGTGGTGGTGGTATTGGTAGTGGTGGTGGTATTGGTGGTGGTGGTATTGGTGATGGTATTGGTAGTGGTATTGGTGGTGGTGGTATTGGTGGTGGTGGTATTTGTGGTGGTATTGGTGGTGTTGGTATTGGTGATGGTGTTGGTGGTGGTGGTGGTATTGGTGGTGGTGGTGGTTATATTGGTGGTGGTGGTATTGGTGGTGGTATTGGTGGTGGTGTTGGTGGTGGTGGTATTGGTGGTGGTGGTATTGGTAGTGGTGGTGGTACAGGTGGTGTTGGAGGTGGTTGTATTGATGGTGGTGGTGATATTGGGGGTGGTGGTGGTATTGGTGGTGGTATTGGTGGTGGTATTAGTGGTGGTGGTAGTGGTATTGGTGGTGGTATTGGTGGTGGTGGTGGTATAGGTGGTGGTGGTAGTGGTGGTGGTATTGGTGGTGGTAGTGGCGATGGTGGTACTGGTGGTGGTGGTATTGGTGGTGGTGGTATTGGTGGGAGTGGTGGTATTGGTGGTGGTGATATTGGTGGTGGTGGTGGTATTGGTGGTGGTATTGGTGGTGGAGATGTTATTGGTAGTGGTGGTATTGGTGGTGGTATTGGTGGTGGTATTGGTATTGGTGGTGGTATTGATGGTGGTATTGGTGGTTGTGGTATTGGTGGTGATATTGGTGCTAGTGGTATTAGTGGTGGTGGTGGTGGTTTTGGTGGTTGTATTGATAGTATTGGTGGTGGTGGTGGTATTGATATTGGTGGTGTTGGTATTGGTGGCTGTATTGGCATTGGCAGTGGTATTGGTATTGCTAGTGGTGGTATTGGTGGTGTTGGTATTGGTGGTAGTATTGGTGGTGGTGGTGGTGGTATTGGTGGTTATGGTCATGGTGTTGGTGGTGGTGGTGGTATTGGTGATGGTGGTATTGCTGGTGGTGGTGTTATTGGTGGTGGTATTGGTGGTGGTGGTATTGGTGCTATTGGTGGTGGTATTGGTGGTGGTATTGGTGGTGGTGGTATTGGTGGTGGTGGTATTGGTGGTGGTATTGGCAGTGTTGGTATTGGTGGTGGTGGTATTGGTGGTGGTGGTATTGGTGGTATTGGTGGTAGTATTGGTGGTGGTGTTGGTGGTGGTGGTACTGGTGGTGGTGGTGGTGGTATCGGTGTTGGTATTGGTATTGGTGGTGGTGGTATTGGTGGTGGTGGTATTGGTGGTGGTGGTATTTGTGGTGGTATTGGTGGTGGTGGTGTTGGTATTGGTGGTGGTATTGGTGGTGGTGGTATTGGTGATGG
Source organism: Calotriton arnoldi (assembly GCA_963921515.1). Lineage (NCBI taxonomy): Eukaryota > Metazoa > Chordata > Amphibia > Caudata > Salamandridae > Calotriton > Calotriton arnoldi. The sequence goes on along the minus strand of CAWUFW010004732.1, from coordinate 472,938 downwards.
TATTGGTGGTGGTATTGGTGGTGGTGGTATTGGTGGTGGTGGTATTTGTGGTGGTATTGGTGGTGGTGGTGGTGTTGGTATTGGTGGTGGTGGTATTGGTGGTGGTGGTGGTTATATTGGTGGTAGTGGTATTGGTGGTATTGGTGGTGGTGTTGGTGGTGGTGGTATTGGTGGTGGTGGCATTGGTAGTGGTGGTGGTACGGGTGGTGTTGGAGGTGGCTGTATTGATGGTGGTGGTGGTATTGGGGGTGGTGGTGGTATTGGTGGTGGTTGTGGTATTGGTGGTGGTGGTATTAGTGGTGGTGGTATTGGTGGTGGTGGTGGTAGTGGTATTGGTGGTGGTGGTGGTGGTGGTATTGGTGGTGCTGGTAGTGGTGGTGGTATTGGTGATGGTGGTATTGGTGGTGGTAGTGGCGATGGTGGTACTGGTGGTGGTGGTATTGGTGGTGGTGATATTGGTGGTGGTGGTGGTATTGGTGGCATTGGTGGTGGTTTTGGTGGTGGAGGTGTTATTGGTAGTGGTGGTATTGGTGGTGGTATTGGTGGTGGTACTGGTGGTATTGGTGGTGGTGGTGGTGGTATTGGTGGTGTTGTTATTGGTGGTGGTGGTGGTATTGATGGTGGTATTGGTGGAGATGGTGGTATTGGTGGTGGTGGTATTGGTGGTGATATTGGTGCTGGTGGTATTAGTGGTGGTGGTGGTTTTGGTGGTTGTATTGATAGTATTGGTGGTGGTGGTATTGATATTGGTGGTGTTGGTATTGGTGGTGGTGTTGGCATTGGCAGTGGTATTGGTATTGCTGGTGTTGGTATTGGTGGTGTTTGTATTGGTGGCGGTATTGGTGATGGTATTGGTGGTTATGGTCGTGGTGTTGGTGGTGGTATTGGTGATGGTGGTATTGATGGTGGTGGTATTGGTGGTTGTGGTATTGGTGCTATTGGTGGTGGTATTGGTGGTGGTATTGGCGGTGTTGGTATTGGTGGTGGTGGTATTTGTGGTGGTGGTATTGGTGGTGGTGGTGGTATTGGTGGTATTGGTGGTGGTGGTGTTAATGGTGCTGGTATTGGTGGTAGTATTGGTGGTGGTGTTGGTGGTGGTGGTATTGGTGGTGGTGGTGGTATTGGTGTTGGTATTGGTGGTGGTACTGATGGTCGGGGTGGTATTGGTGGTGCTGGTATTGGTGGTGTTATTGGTGGTAGTGGTGGTATTGGTGGTGGTGGTATTGTGGTGGTATTGGTGGTGGTATTGGTGGCAGTGGTATTGGTGGTGGTGGTATTGGTGGTGGTGGTGGTGGTATTGGTGGTATGAGTGGTGGTGGTATTGGCAGTGGTGGTGGTATTGGTGGTGGTATTGGCGGTGGTGGTGTTGTTAATAAAACAGGGTTTTGAAAACAACCTGTCAGGTGGCTTTAGTACAGATGACATGTAACACAGATGTGCTGTTGTCAGCTTCTGCCCATTAGCACAGGATTATGTGCAATCTGGAATTCACATGACTTTCGCTAATCATTTCTAAATCCATTTTAGTTGGGGGTTTGAAACAGACACGAGATAATGCTGGGTTAAAGTGATTGAAAGCAGGCGCCCGTGTTACGGGGGCGACCGTGCTGCTTAAAAAAACACAAGCGGTTTCAGCTGAAGCAGCGCATGTGCGGCCTGCAGTAAGAGAAACTCAATAAAGTAAATAGTGCTTACAGACTAAATAACAGGTCCCGTGTAACAACCGAAGTAAAAGGGCCAGTCGCCATGGGAGGGTACATAAAACAAACAAAATTGCGGCTAACCCAGGTTCAGCACATCGATTCCCCAGTACAAGTGTATCAAATAAGAGCCTGTGCAACTACTTCCAGAGTGTACCGCACTTCCACTCCACTGGCAACCAGAAAATCGTTTTTATAAGATAGGGAGGAAGGTGCACCAGATCAAAGTCCATACGCTCCAAATGTATCCAAAAAATATATATCTTTATTGTAATTGTAGATTAAAAGTTGAACATCAGCCAACGCGTTTCGTTCCAATCCTGGAACTTCATCAGGGCTGAAACAAACATAATAACAAACAACATATAACTACCAAATCACATAAAGATCACATAAAAAATCACATAAAAATCACATAAAAATCACATAAAAAAGACGAGCACACAAAATACACATATCAACATTTGAATTCCAACTCACATGAAAAATCAAATACATAAACTACACAAATTCATATATATACAATTATAAAGCCCATTGTAAACACAATTCATTTTGCTGATAGGACAAAACAGAGCATATAAACACTCAATATTTTAAAAAAGCACCAATATGCGTACAATATATAAATCCATAAAACCCCACAACATTCTATACACCAACCAAGATAATGTACATTGAAACATAACCCCCTTGATCCATACAATTTTTACTGAAATCACAAATAAATACTCAAACCTATACAACACCGTATATTTATAAAGGAGGAGAAAAAAAGAAAAATTATTCGACAGAAAACACAAAATAAAAAAATATTAAATAATCAAACAAAGAAAAACAGAAACAATAAAAATAACTAATACCGAGGAACATACCTAGAGAAGTGTTTAAGCCCAATTGTAAACACCAATAAATACCTAACCTCTCAATGTTCATATCATTTCAATAAGAGCATCTTATTATTCAGTAATAGCAATTATAGTTTCTAATATTCCTAAGAACATCTTACCTCTAGCAAATAGAACACAAGCGGTTTCAGCTGAAGCAGCGCATGTGCGGCCTGCAGTAAGAGAAACTCAATAAAGTAAATAGTGCTTACAGACTAAATAACAGGTCCCGTGTAACAACCGAAGTAAAAGGGCCAGTCGCCATGGGAGGGTACAAATGAAGACAAGGCCGTACTAAGGAGGGACTAACAAGCCTATTAACGAATCCAAAGGCAGCATTTACGAAAGACAATGACACAAGACAATGAAAAGTATTGGAGGAGAGTGGGCATGGCTTCTCTCCCATACTCTACTACAGCAGTCGCTGCTGCTAGGCTCGACCTAAAAAGGGAACACCTTCCTCAGTGTCCTGATAGTCCAGAAACAAGTGGACATCGTACGGTTAACCTGGAGGTCAAATGATAACTTGGTATCCACTAGTACACCAAGAATTTTGGCATAGTCTGACGGGTTAGACAATGCCCCCAGTCTTTCTGGCCACCAGGAATTATTTTTCCAGATGGAGGGCTGGCTGCCAAAAATCAAGACATTAGTCTTGTCCTCATTCAGTCTGAGGTAATTGGTGCTCATCCAAGTCGCTACTGTTTGCATTCAAATCTCAAAGTTGACAGCCATGGCCTCAATGTCCTTAGTGATGGATACTATAATTTGCGTGTTATCAGCATAGGATAGGGCCTGCTGTCCAAAAGACAATATCAGCTTAGCCAGCTGGTGTGAGAGGCTGGCTTAGTATATGATGCTCACTTATGTAAGTGTAGCACCTTGCACTAATCCAGATGACCCTTATGGTGATTTTAGTGGTTTAGACAACCTTAGAAAGGCTCTCTAAGTGGTAGCTGTGGAGAGCAGCCTTCAGGCTTAGTCTAGGAGGAATGTAAAGCAGCTCGGTTTACCAGTAGCCAATCTTTAGCATAGGCTAAATGAAAAAGAACCACACAGTGTACTTATAAAAATAGATATTTATTACAATCACTCACTAACACTATACAATACCTCCTACCCGGAGATATACTGTCAATGCACACAATACTTCAAAATAGAACAATAAGCAGCACCAATACACAGTGGTCTGCAGGGGGGAGACCAAACCATATAACAAAATAGTGGAATGCGAACCATGACAGTAGATGAGACTAGACCCAGAAGGTGTAGAGAGTCAGGGACCCAAGATACCACCCCAGGTGAGAGTCTAGGTACCCCGCGATAGTCGTATGCCAAGAGGATACACTGCTGCATACTCAATACTACTCAGGGTACGTTGCAGTGCAGTCTTGAAGAAGAAAAGACCCTTCACAGTGGACCTAGAAGAGACCCCGTTGAAGACAGAAGGTTGAGGAGCCACCCCACCCGTGGAAACCCTTGGAATCAGGATACCTACAACCACTGTTGAGCACAATCGAGGACTTCAGGATGAGGCCGCTGTTGCAGAAGGATGAAATAGTCTGTTGGATCCCGGGCTCAGGTTCGTGTCGAAAAGTACCTGAAAGCAGAGGGGATAGAGTCTATGCCACACCGGTACGTCCAGGTGGCACGGAACACGAAGGCCACTCGAGTTCAAGGAAACAGGTCAGTTGGTGTAGAGGCTTAAGGTACGAGTACACCGAATCGATAGCTCTGCCCGAGCCACCGTTATGCTGAATACAACAGAGTCCATCGGCTCAACCAACCACGTCAGCATGGGTCAGTTATAGCGGGGATAGACTCGTCGACAGAACCTTTCGATGTATCAAAACTCCGTTGACACGAGTCGGTTGCGGTAACCAACGCGGTTACCGTGTGGTGAAGCGATGCAACGACACGATGCACAGGGGTTCGGTTGCAGGGCGTTCTACGAGGGATGCTGACATCAACTCCATGAGAGGATAACTCACGCCTTGAGAGAATGCAGAACCACCACCTGTGTTGCTGTGCCCTTTGAAGTCCGTGGGAGCCCAGTTTCTGCAGATCGGTTGATCGTGTTGCAGTGCCTGTGGATGCAGGGGAGTGACTCCTTCACTCCAAGGAAGATTCCTTTGGATGCCTTTAAATGTCCACAGGCCCAGGATGGAACCTGTATGGAGCACGGACACTGATGGTGCAGCGGGTTTGCAGGACGACGAGGTCAGGAGTAGACAGAGTCTTTTCAGTTGCAGTCTTGGTCCCAAAGCAAAGGACGATGCGATCAGTCTGGCACGGTCAGCACGACTCGGCCAGGATGTCCAGATGGTCAAAGATGAAGTGGAGTTGGAGATTAATAAAATCCCACAACGAATCTAGGTACCCACCCACAGATAAGCCCTTAAGTACCCCAAGGTGAGGGTTGGGATGATTCAGGGGTCCCTCCCACAGGAGGGGCTGGACAGTGGGGAGGATACTCCCACGTCCTTTGTCCAGTTTCGCATCATAGCGGGAGCCAACATCTCCTTGAGTTGGTTTGAACTGGAGTATGCAAGGAGGGCACCAAATGTGCCCTTCCAGCAGACTATGTGGCACTGACAAGCACCCCCACCCCGGCCTAAGACACTAAATCCTGTCTGGGAGGTGGTTACACCTCCCTGTGACTGGAAACCTATTGTCCTACCTTTCCCTGCTCGGGCTTGGCCCAGCAGCAGGAGGGCATAATCGTGTCTGTGGATGGCGGCAGCCCTAGGTTGCTGTCAGGCTCTGTAAGATCGGTCCCGGGAGCATGGAGGACTCCCTATGGAGCCCTACAGTGGATGGAATCATACCTCCAACACCGGATACGGTGTTGGGTTATGATTCCAATATGTTTCATACCAAACATGCCCAGGTTTGTTCCAGCCAGTTTAGAGATGGTCATCGTGTAATGAAGCATAGCCTCTCTAAATCGTAATGGCTGATTCACTTACAAAGTCTGGAGGATGGACTCCGGGATTTGTAGGGGTGGTCCGCTCATGCAGGTCCACCCTCACACTCGGAACAGAGCACCCTGCCTTTGGGACTGAAAGGCCTGCTAGAGGGGTAACTTATAGGTTTCAAGTGTAGTGATGTAAGATATAGGGGGACTTATATCTTTTGTGAGAGGTGCATGTACCAACTCACACAGGCTACAATGGCAGGCCTGTAGTCAGAGTTTGGAGGGTCCCTTATGGGTGGCATAACATATGCTGCAGCCCATGGGGGACCCTTGGTGTACCTAGGCCCTAGGTTCCTTAGTACCATATGCTAGGGACTTACTAGGGTACACCAGCAGCAAATTAGGAATGTACCATGGTACTCACCATAGCCAATTTAGGGAGGAAGTACAGTGGCTGGGGTCCTGATTAGCAGGATCCCAGTCCGACTAGTCAGAAAAACAGTAGAACACCAGCAAAAAGTGGGGGAACCATGAAAGCAGATCCTACTTTCCAACAGCTGGGCTACGTAAAGATTAAACAAAGTCTGGTTCAGGGAAGAGCCCTGCAGTACCCTGCATGGCATAAGGATGGGATCAGAACTAAATTGGTTCATAACAACCGTCTGGGACCTATCCTTAAAAAATGAGGCTAACAGATCTAGTGCCGACCCGGAAACCCCCAGGTTCCGCAGCCCATCTGCAAACAAAGCAGGAGAGATAGTATCAAAGGCCATGGAGAGATCCAGCAGGATCAATGTGGCAACCTCCCCTGACACAACCAACATGCAGATATTATCGATAGCCGAGACCAGAGCAGTTTCTGTCCCATGATTTGTTCTGAAACCAAATTGAGTGGAATCAAGCGGTTCATACTCCTCCAGATAAGCCACTAAATGAGAATTGGGATGCTTCTCCAAGATTTTAGATGGCTTAAGCAGAAGAGAGGTGGGTCTATAATTTTTCAAATCAGTTGTATCCCTGTTCATTTTTTTAGGACAGGCTTAATGACTGCTTGTTTGCCCAATTCAGGGTAGATTGCAGAACTGATAGATTTATTGATAGTTGTTGGAAAGAGGGTTATTGGTAGGGGTAAGAATGCACCCACCAGTAGTAATAAGTCCACCAACATGGTATTGGGTACTGTAAAGGGCTCAGTAAACTAGCCCCTTGCTTGACGCCTAGTAGCTGACAACGAGCAGTTAGGCCTAACTTAGGAGACAGGAAAAGCATTTAAAAACACAAATACATCAAATAAGTAAGACACAACGCACAATAAACATTCCACACCAATTGATAAGAAAAAAGTTAATATTATTATGAACAAATAGACACCAAAACTACAAAAATGCAATGAAGGGTACAGGAGATATGAATGTTTTAAAGATGATAGTGCTTAAAAACATATAGCGCCACTCTGGGACATCTGGTCGCTCTTGACCGGGACAAAGTCAAAGTTTGACACCGACTGCTATGGAGCCCTGGTCGGATACAATAAGAGGGAGACCCAGTCAAAATGTTACCTTCACTCTTCGAAATTTTTCTGGAGCTCTTTCTTCCAACGTCGTTCGACCCTCCAGAGCAGGCTGGATTCGGAGAGGGTTCACTGGCTTTACTTCCTGGGAGGCCCCGGTCAAATCCTGAAGTCTGGAGCTTTCAGTGGGATGTACCTGAAATCCTGGCCGGGTCTCGGTTGAAGGTAGTCGACTTGACTCTCGACGTCTGGTCAGTCACCTCGTGGAGCTCTTTCACAAAAGTTCTCAAAACTTCAGGAAGTGCTTATTAAAGGTCTCCTTGTAGGTCCAAAGTGTTCAAATCACCATTTAAAAGGTCTGGATTCTCCTAGATGGTCTCTGGGATGTCTGGAAAACAATTCCCACAATGCACCTGGCCAAATCCTTAAAAGTCCCCTGGACGCACTCCAGGATGGGGACTGTTGGTGGAGATGATGCAGGTGGGCTCTGTTAACTTGTAGCTTGCAGGGAGTTCACTCCTTAATCCTTCTTGAAGCAAGACACAGTCCCTAGGGCTGTATTACCAGATTTTGCAGCAGGTGCAGTCATTCGGAGTGCAGGCCTTTGGGCGCAAATCCAGATTCCAGCAGGACAGTCCTTCTTTTCTTTGCAGTTTTAGGCAGAAGATGTGAGAGGCTATGCAGCTCTCACATATGTATTCGGTGTTTGTGGGAGACAAGCAGGGGGGCATCTCAGTCCAATGAGATGCTGGGTGCCACCCAAAAGCATGACAACTTCATCCAAAGTGAATGAATGAATGAATGAATATGAAATTTGTAGAGCGCGAACTAAGCCCAAGGGCGTCAAGGCGCTATAAGCGGACCTAAGGGTGCAGACAAAGAGACATGCTCATACCGAGATCTGTGAGAAAAGCCAGGTCTTTATGGCCCTGCGGAAAAGAGAATGGGACACCTGACTTGAGAGCTGTTCCGGGAGGGAGTTCCACAGTCTAGCAGCAGCAGTGGAAAAGGCTCTACCTCCCCATGTAACCTTCTTGAATCTCGGTACTATAAGCAGATTCTTATCTGCAGACCGGAGCCGCCTGCTAGGAACATAACGATGGACAATAGCCTTAATCGCCTCAGGACCTGACCCGTAGTAGGCATTGTGAGTCATGCACAAGGTCTTAAAGAGGATCCTACGGTCCACAGGCAGCCAGTGCAGCACCCTAATAGAGGCTGTGACTGAATGATATTTTGGTAAGTTCATCACCAGCCTGGCACTGCAGACGTCGCACTAAGCCTTTGTTAATGCCCAAATAAAGGGCATTACAATAGTCCAATCTGGATGTTACCAGTGCAGTGACAGCCTGCTTACGTGCATCAAAAGAGAGATAATGGGAAATTTTCCGTAGGATCCTAATGATCCCAAAACACGTGGAGACTTTCCTACTAACCTGCAAGTTCAGGGACAGTGAATTATCCACGATAACCCCCAGGTTTTTACCATGGGAGACCGGAGAGGGACAGACGCCAAGCGCGTCCGGCCACCAGTCACTGGACCATATTTCCTGTTTACTCCCGAAGATCAAGACCTCCGTCTTCTCTCCATTTAATTTTTAAAAAAAATTCTCCACCATCCAGGAGGAATCTGCCTGCATACAGTTCCTAAAATTAAGGGCCGAATCCTTTATACTATGCGAAATAGACACCTTAATTTGGGTGTCGTCCGCATAGGACAACACCTCCAACCCAAAGGATCTCACAACCTTCGCAAGAGGAGCGACATAGATATTAAAAAGAGTAGGGCTCAGGGAGGAGCCCTGAGGAACACCACACAGCAAGGGTTTGGGGGCTGAGTAAAATTGACCAAGCTTAACCGTCTGTGCCCGCTCACTGAGAAAGGAAGCAAGGAGCCCCAAAGCCGAGCCCCCAATACCTATCTCTCTGAGGCGATCAATCAATCTACAGGGAGACAGGGTATCAAAGGCTGCGGTAAGATCCAGTAGAACAAGGAGGGTGGGGTGCCCTGCGTCCACTTGAACCCGGATATTATCAAATACAGCCGTCAATGCTGTCTACGTACTATGATGGCTTCTGAATCCATGTTGCGAGCCATCAAGTAGATGGAAATCTTTTAGGTAAGTGCTGAGATGAGAGTTAAGGTAAGTTTCCAGAATCTTAGCTGGGGCAGGAAGTAAGGAGATCGGGCAATAATTCTTCAGTTCACCAGGATCCAGAGAAGGTTTCTTCAAAAGTGGCTTCACTACAGCCGTCTTCCACAGAGTGGGATATTGCCCCTCTGAAATGGCAACATTAAAAACATCAGTCAGATGGGGAATAATGACTTCACGACCATATTTTAGCACCTTGAGGAGACAAGGATCCAAAGGGGAACCTGATTTAACCCCTTCGAGGATCCGATCGGTCACCTCGGAAGACATAATAGGAAAGGTAAGAAGACTGGGCGACCCCTCGATGAGTGCGGCCCCAATGGGATGGAAGGTGGATCGGACAGATGACCCCGCAATGGGGTTGGAGGCTTCGAGCAAGGAGTAAATATCTGAAATCTTAGTATGGAAGAAGTCAGAGATTTTATCACAGCGCTCCTGGGAAAAATCTGAAGGGTCGGAAGCAGGGGGAGAGGTAAGAGAATTTATTACCTTGAAAAGATCCCTAGAGGATCTCATTGAATCAGTAGTCTTAGAGAAGTATAATCTCTTTTCCTCCATGACGGCAGCTTTATACTCTTTGAGGCCCTGCTTATGTAGTACCCTACTCAGCGGATCTAGGTCTATGCGCCAGTGCCTCTCCTGTTTACGACAGCCCTGTCTCAGCGTTCTGAGCCTCTCCGTAAACCAGGGAGCAGAGGGTTTTTTCCTTGCTGAGTAGTACTTACTAAGAGGTGCAAGGGTGTCCATTGCTGCTAACAATTGTTGCGATAGCTCTGCCGCTGCCAAATTAACGTCATGAAGCTTAGTGAGCTCAAGATTGTTAAGAAGATTTGAAAGAGACTCATTACTTATGAGGCTAAAGTTCCTCCTTTCGTCCAAAGTCATGTTACCAGAGATAGTCAACGCCGATGACATAAAATGTAAGTCAAAAGGGACGGCGAAATGATCAGACCAGGCTAGAGGGATAGGTTCCCCCACACTTACACGTGGGTCATTAGAAAAGACCCCGTCAAGTATGTGCCCCGCTTGATGGGTAGGCTTCTTGACCAGCTGTGGGAAACCACAGCAATTCAAGGTATCCAAAAAACCTAGGGTGGCCTTGCAATCAAGGCTATCAAAGTGAAAATTAAAATCCCCCAGGAGAGTGAGATTGGATCTTTCACAATAAGGTTCTAGAAGCCTGCTAAAATCCTGACTAAAGGCAGCCCTAGAGCCTGGTTGCCTATAACATAAGATCCAACATGGATGATTTCTCTCCAGAGCGGTAAGGGATAGCTAAACCAACCCACAGTGTGGCTCATTTTCATTAGCTCTCCTGACCTCTGTAATTTCCTGTCCTAAACCTGCCATCTGCCTGGAGCACAGGAATGTGGCGGTAGGTACGCCTAGCATTCCTTACTGATCTGCTATCTCTTTGATCTCAGTTTGATTTACCCAGCTCCCTCCTCCTCAGCATCAAAGCTCCTGCCATCAGATAACCTCTGCTCTGGCCAGGCCACTTATCAGCTGATCAAAGCAGCCTGGCATAGCCTGTTAAGGCTGACCAGGCAGCAGAGACCACTAGAAGGCTATATTTTGGCTTACAAAAGAAAGAGTTTTATAACTTTTCTTCTGTACTAGTTATGATACATTCAACAGTGCCAATTTGTTGATTTTATGAATACCAATCTTTTAAGTGCCTTGAATGATATTTAATCTTTTCCTAGCAATAGTTATACCTAACTAAAATATTGCAATGTTAGCCTATGGAGATAAGTATGTACAATGGAGAAAAATGAAATGGTCAGTTTTCCCTCACAAGGGCATAAAAAACATCTTTTATAAGGTCTCTGCTTATAGTTACATGCCCACTTCCCACTCCTGGGACACCTAGGGGAGAACCTTAGGTGCCTAATATGTTAATATGTAAAAATAATGTAGATTATCACTTTTAAAGTGCCCATACCACCAATGTCAAGTTTGCACACAATTTATTTTTAAAGACAATCTGCAAAGCCAGGCTGCCTTTAAAATGGCAGCAGGCACTCAGCAGGACGTCTGCTGTGCCTCTAAACTTCCATGCCCTATTATATACTAGGGACCTATAGGCAGCTTTTGCCCCCTAGCCCTATTATGCACTAGGGGCTTATAGGGTCTGTCAATATTAATTGTGAGAATTTACTTTTAAATACAGGCTGCAAGGCAGGACTGCTTTTAAAAGAACAGCAAGCACACAGCAGCGCACACATGCAAGTGTAGAAAATCTGCTGGGCCTTTAAACCTCCATGCCCTATTATATACTAGGGACTTATAGGTAGATTGCACCCTCTGGCGCTATTATCTACTAGGGACGTATAGGGTCTGTCATTGCCAATTGTAAGTGTACCCTGTTACATGTACCTTTTTAAACAGCACAGACCCTGAGCCTGGTTAGCAGAGCAAATGGTACAGTCAGAGTCAGTTACCACCAGTATCATTTAGCAAATAAATGGGGGTGAACAGGGTAAAATGATGACTTTCTAACATGTTCCTGCGCAAATGAAAGCTGATGGGTAACTAACCTGCACTCTGGTAGTCCTCAACAGCTAAGAGGAAAAACCTGGAAAGTACATCCGCATTGGCATGTGCATTCCAAGGTCTGTGTTCCACTGTGAAGTCCATCCCCTGTAGAGAAATGGACCACCTCAATAACTTGGGATCCCCCCCTCATCTGCATAAGCCACCTGAGAGGTCTGCTGCATGGCCTGAAGCACTTCCCTCAAGTGGTTTAAGTGATCCTCCCAGGTGGAACTGTAGACAGCTATATCACCAAAATAAGCTGCACTGAACTGCTCCAACCCAGACAGTACCCTGTTCACCAACCTTGGAAGGTGGCAGGGGCATTCTTTAAGCCAGAGTGCATTACTTTGAACTGGTAATGTCCCTCTGGTATGGAGAATACTGATCTCTCCTTTGCTCCTTCAGTGATGACAATTTGTCAGTAGCATGAAGTCAAATCAAATGTACTCAGATACTTAGCAGCCCCTAACCTATCAATCAGCTCATCAGCTCTAGGTAGAGGGTGAGCATCAGTCTAAGTGATGGCATTCAGTCCTCTGTAGTCCACACAGAACCTTAAGTTTATCTCCCCCCGAGGATCAGGTTTGGGCACCAGCACCACTGGGCTGGCCCATGGCCTGTCAGAGGGCTCAGTCACCCCCAACTCCAGCATCTTAGCCACCTCAGCCTTGATGCTTGCTCTGACCTGGTCACATAGCCTGTACAGTTTATTTTTGACATGTGGGCTGTCACCAGTGTCAATGTGGTGCACACACCAATCAGTGATACCTGGGGTCAAAGAGAACAGACCAGCAAACTGCCCCAGCACCTTCTTGCAGTCTCTGTGCTGCTGGTCTGTCAATTTGGGGGAGAGCACAATTCTCTCTACTGACCCATCTTACAAAATGCTGGATAGGAAGTCGGGCACTGGTTCAGTCTCTTCCTCTTCTCCCTCATCTGTGACCAATAACATGGTCATGCCTGCCCTTTCATATTAGGGTTTTAAACTATTGAAATGGAGGGCCCTATGAGGCTTCCTGGGGGTGTTAAGGTCAACAAGGTAGGTAAGCTCAGCCTTCTTCTCAATGATTGGATAGGGCCCAGTCCACTTGTCATGGAGGGGCCTAGGAGCTACAGGCTCCAACACCCATACCAATTGTGCTGGGGTATACTCCGGCATTGCAGCCCTCTGATCATATCAGTGCTTCGTGAGCTCGTGGCTGGCCTCCAGTTTCCTGCCTGCTGTGTGCATGTGCTCTGCCATGTGAGATCTCAGGCCTAGCACATAGACAAATACATTGTTCTTTGCTTCTTTGAGAGGCTTTTCCAAAGACTCCCTCAGCAGGCATAATGGCCCCCTCACAGGGTGCCCAAACAACAACTCAGAGGGACTGAAACCAACCCCTTTTTGTGGGACCTCCCTGTAGGCAAACAGTAGACATGGGAGGAGAACATCCCAGCTCCTGAGTATGTCAGACAACCCACTGATCATGCCCTTCGGAGTCTTATTGAACCTTTCCACCAGACCATTAGTCTGGGGGTGATATGGGATGGTGAACTTGCAAGTAACACCACATTCATCCCACATCGCTTTCAGATAGCTGGACATTAAGTTCATGCCCCAATCTGAAACAACCTCTTTTGTGAAACCCACTCTGGTGAGCACATCAAGTAGGGACTAGCCACTGAAGAAGCAGTGCCTGTTCTGAGGGATATTGCCTCAGGATATCTGGTGGGATGGTCCACTTAAGTACCACCAAGATATACTTATTCCCTGATGCAGGTGGGGGTTCTAGAAGACCAACAAAGTCCATCCCCACCCATTCAAAGTGATTCCCAACCACTGGCAGTGGTATCAGGGGAGTCTTTGACTTGCCCCCTGCCTTGCCACTGGCTTGACATGTGACACAGGAGGTACAGAACTCCTTTACCTTCTCAGACATATGGGGCCAGTAGAAATGGTTTACCAACCGGTTCCAAGTCTTGTTCTGCCCCAAATGACCTGCCAAGGGGATATCATGACTCAAAGTCAGGATGAACTCTCTGTACGTCTGGGGCACCACCAACTTCTGGATGGCTCCTTCCTTGAGGTTTCTGACCTCAGTATAGAGCAGTCCATATTCCCAGTAGATTGTGTAGAACCCAGTGTCATCCCCTTCCTCTTGCTTTAAGGCAATCCGCCTCAAGCCCTCATGGGTGGGACAATCTCCCTGACCCTGACAAAACTCCTTTCTGGAGGGTCCACCGGCTCCAGGCAGTTCTGGCAAGTCTGACAGCTCTGGCAGTGATGGAGTCCCTTCCTCAGAGGCCAGATCCTCCTCCTCATGGTCAGGTTCCTGCTGCACCTCTGGAGTTCCATGGGCTGGCTCACCAGACCCAGTGCCCTTGTCCATGGATACTTGGACAATTGTTCCAGCATCCAAGTGTCTATCATTTCCCTTCTTGGTAGTCGTTGACTTGGTCACAGCACATACTCACTCAGGGAGCTCCAATATTCTCATATGGAACCCTCTCTCCACCTCTGACCATTCAGATGCTTCGAGATCATTTCCTACTAAACACTATACCGAGAGTGCAGGAGACACAACTACCTTCTTGCGGCCTGTCACACCTCCCCATTCCAAATCCACCATAGCCATTGGATGGAGTTTGGCCCTGCTGTCTGCATAGGTCACCTGGTGAAACTCACCAGGTATGATTTGCTCTTTAGACACCAGTGTGTCCATTACCATAGTCACACTGGCTCATGTGTCTCTCAGAGCCTCAACCTCAGTTCCATTGATGGTAGGCCTCTGCCTTTACTTATCCATGCTTGGATGTAAGGCGATCAGTGTTACAATATACACTTCACCTAGGGACACTAAGGTTGCCTCTGTCACTTCACTACACTTCTCTGGGTACTCTCTACCCCCACAATTACACTAGCAATCCATGGGGACTTCCCACCAGTGGGGGGCTTCTTTGTGCTGGCAGCATCTCCTTTCTTGTGCCCTGGCTGATTACAGTAAAAGCCCTTTCCCACCTTTGAGGGATCAAAGAACTTAGCATTCTTTCCTTGATACCACCTCCCCTTAAAGTTGGATTGGCTCAGGCCCCTCTCCTTGTTCAGGTTTTTGTCGGTCTTTAGAGGACTCCTTCTGTTTTTGACATTCTTTCCCCTGGACTTTCCCCTGGGGGGGACCTGTCCTCCCTTCTTCTGGATACCCCCCTGGTGCTGATTAGAAACCTAGTTTCTCACCCACATCTCAGCAGCCCTGGCTTGTTTCCTAGGACTGGACAGGTTAGAGTCCACTAGGTACTGGCACAACTTCTCTTGCACACAATGAGTCAAAATGTGTCCTCTCATAAACATATTGTACAGCCCCTACTTGACTACCATCAATCCAGCCTCCTACGTTTTCTATTTTTCACCCTGCACTGCTCTGGGATCAAACCAAATTTCTCAACTAAGCATCTTCTCATATGGGTGTAGGATTTAGCCTCATTTCCCCTTTAGGAGAAGGAGCCTATCCCTCTCAGCTATATGGATTAGTTCCCACAAGAGCGAACCCCAATACTTGGGGTGGATGCCCCTCATCTCAAGGGCCCTCTCCAATGCTGTGAGCCTTTTGCCAATGTCATCCCCTTCTGTATACCTGGGCACTATTCCTTTCGGGAGCTTGGAAATAAACTCTCTCCCTCCCAAGGACACCTCAACATCTTCAATTTCACTGCCACCATTTCTTCTTGCTTTCTTTGCCTCCCACTGCTCCCTAGATAATTCATATTTCCTCTCTTCTAGGGTTACCTCCCTTTCCCTTAGGGACATCCCTGCCTTTGTGTGGGAGAAACCCCTCCCTTACCTCTTGGAATTATGTACCCAGTGCTGGAAGCAATGGAGGAAGCATCCTCATCACCCTCCTCCTGGGTGACGTTGAGGGGTAAGTCTTCCCCTCCCCTTCATTCTCTTAGGCTGACCTAGCCCAGGCCTTCAGGGACATAGGTAACTCTGCGTTCATAATCTTGTTAATAGCAGGTAGCCCCCTAGCATTACACAGAACCCTAAGCTCAGCAAAGTTGAGTTTATTTTGTTTTGCCAGATCCAGCTCCATGATATCCCTAGTTTTGTGTCTTAACAACTATCAATCAGACTTATAACAAATTAGAAAAATCAAAACAATGGATTAAAAGGCAGTTTAGTCCGAATTTCAAAAATTCAAAAATCAAATATTTGTTCGAAGGCAATTTAGAGGATTTTAAAGATCTTACTTAAATACTGTATGATGTACTTTAAACACAAGTCTGTATCCACACCGCGGAACACCAAATGTTGGAAAGTGGGATATTGGTAGGGGTAAGTATGCTACAACTAGTAATAAGGCCACCAACACGGTACAGGGTCCGGTAAAGCTCTCTGTAAATTATCCCCTTGCTCAACCCTTGGTACCTGACAACAAGCAGTCAGGCCTAACTTAGGAGACAGGAGTGTAATGCATTTAAAAAACACAAATACATCAAATAAGTAAGACATAACACAATAAAAATCCCACACCTTTTTATAAAAATAGTAAATATTTTTATGAACAAATAGACACCAAAACGACAAAAGTCCAATGTAGGGAACAGGAGATTTACATTTTTAAAGATTAACCACTTTATAGTGCTTAAAACATATAGCACCACTCTGGGATATATGGTCGCGGTTGACCGAGACAAAGTCAAAGTTTGAGGCCGACCGTGATGAAGTCCTGGTTGGATACACTAAGCGGGATGCCCCAGTCAAAATTTTACCTACACACTCAGAAACCTTTCTGGAGCTTTTTCTTCCAACTTTACTCGACCCTCCACAGCAGGCCGGATTCGGAGAGGGTTCGCAGGCTTGTCTTTCCATGAGACTACGGTCAAATCCTGGAAATCTGAAGCTTTAGGGCTTTCAGCGGGATGAACCTGAAATCCTGGCCGGGTCACGGTTGAAGGTAGTCTGCTTGACTCTCGGTGTCGGGTCGGTCACCTCATGGAGCTTTTTAAAAAAAATGTTCTCCAAAGTTCTCCAAACTTCAGTAGGTGCTTCCTGAAGGTCTCCGTGTAGGTTCAAAGTGTCCAAAGCACCAATCCAAAGGTATGGAATCTCCTAGATGGTCTCTGGGATGTCTGGACCATAATTCCCACAATGCACCTGGCCAAATCCTTAAAAGTCCACTGGACGCACTCCAGGATGGGGACTCTTGGTGGGTATGATGCAGGTGGGCTTTGTTAACCTGTAGCTTGCAGGGAGCCCATTCCTTAATCTTTCTCGAAGCAAGTCACAGTCCACAGGGCTGTATTATCAGATTGTGCAGCAGATACAGTCATTCAGAGTGCAGGCCTTTGGTTGCAAATCCAGATTCCAGCAGGACAGTCCTTCTTTTCCTTGAAGTTTCAGGCAGCAGATATGAGAGACTATGCAGCTCTCCCATATGTATTCAGTGTTCATGGGCGACAAGCAGGGGGAGCACCTCTCTTCAAGTTGTGAAATTGATCAATGCCAATCTTTTACTATTTTCTCCTTTCCTAGCACTCGTTATACCTAAATAAAATATTGCAATGTTAGCCTATGGAGCTAAGTATGTATAATGGGGTAAAATGAACTGGCAGTTTTTCCCTCACCAGGACATATAAAACATCTTTTATAAGGTCCCTGTTTATGGTTACATGCCCCCCCCCACCACTGAGACACATATGGGAGACTTTGGGGGTGCTAATATGTAAACATAAGGTAGATTATCACTTTTAAATTGCCCATACCACCAAAGTTGAGTTTGTACACAACTTACTTGTAAAGACAGGCTGCAAAGCCAGGCTGCCTTTAAAATGACAGCAGACACTCAGCAGTGCACACATGCAAGTGCAGGAAATTTGCTGGTCCTCCAAACTTCCATGCCCTGTTATATACTAGGAACGTAAAAGGTCTGTCAATACTAATTGTGAGAATTTACTTTTAAAGACAGGCTGAAAGGCAAGACTTCCTTTAAAGGGACAAAAGGCACATGCAAGTGCTGGAAATCTGCTAGGCCTCTAAACCTCCATGCCCTATTATATACTAGGGACCTATAGGTATATACATTAGTTTATTCGATCAATAGCATGATCATTCACATAAATAAAATCACAAGGCATACAGTAATTCATCACAGCATTAAAAACACGAAATCTTACAATTACATTAGCTTCAAGTACCTGTACATCAATTATAAAAATTTATAAAATTCATAATTACATACGATAATAAAAAAAGAGAGTTTTTATTTTGCCTCAAATCAGAGATGAAGCAATTGAGCCCTTTCATTGCCCCACTATTCCAGTGACTAGCCTAGGACCGGCTTGCTTGCATGTTCAGTTATCTTTATCAAGATATTCTTTTGCCACTTTAGATCTCAACCACCAAGCATAGAGCAAATATCTTGCAATTGTAAATACAAGCCATCTTGTAGTGTCATACCTAATTATATGTAGGGCATCAGAGGGGCGAGAAAAAGAAAGCAAACGACAAGCGGGAATTATCCAGGTTTTCCTAAGATTTACGTAGGCAGGGCAACAAAAAGATAACATATTCTAAAGTCTCTGGAGTAGAATGACAGGATGGGCACAGGGAGGTTACAGAGACATTTACATTTGGATGTAAAGTGCACGTGCCTTCGGGGGTTCAACATCGTCGATATGCAGATCAAAGTTAAAACAGCCCTTGACATTCATAAAGCTGGAAGTTAAAGTGCCAAGTGCCTTAACATCAGTGCAAGAAGAATCAACATACTCCCAATACCTTCTTTTTAGCAGGGGTGCCATTTATTTTGTAATAGACTTTGGGTCCTCCCACATGAACCACAGCCCAAGTTTAGAAAACCAATACTTAACCTTATTGAACCAAACCAAGCGCCTTGATTGTTTTTGTAGAATTAATAATTCCTCCATTGCGTCCTTAACCGGGATCTGGGTGCTACTGGTCCATAATCTTACCCAAAACAGAAGTACCTTAAGAATAGCAAAATAGCTAATAGGTTTAAGACCAAGATCAAGGTGTAGCGGTAATAAGGGCGTGTTCAGAGGGAGGTTAAGGATCACCCTTAAAAATTTGTTCTCAGCGACCTCTAGTTGTTTTAGGCACTCCAGACCCCACAATTCTGCCCTGTATAGGGCCGCGCCTAGCCCTTTTGCTTGATGTAATTCTAAGATCGGAGAAATGGGGCGAAAAACTTAACATTTTACCCTCTTTGCTATTGCACAGTCCACATGTTGAAGAGTTAGCACACTTTTCTCTATTTGGGGTGTCCATGCTGTGTTGTCACTAATTCGGACTCCCAGATAATCAAAAGCCGTAACCTGTTCTAAAAATTGGTAGCCCAGCCTCACTTTACCCTTGGTGGATTTATAGGAATTAAAAGCCATGAATTTCGTTTTGGAGCAATTTATTTCTAAGCCCTTATCTTTACATGCTTTTGAAAATTTAGTGAGGACATTCTGGATACCCATTGGCGTTTTCGATATAAGCAGTGTGTCGTCTGCAAATAGCAAGGAGGGTATGGGGTTGCCTGCTAATTTAGGAGGGTCGCCTCCACAATCATAAAGTTCGCTTATGAGCCCATTCATGTACAAAGTGAACAGGGTTGGGGCGAGGACACAACCCTGTTGTACGCCGTTAGAGACTGGTATGTTATTGTTAAGACTACCATCAGAGTCCTATAGGTAGATTGCACTGCCTGGCCCTATTATCTACTAGGGACTTATAGGGTCTGTCAATTGTAAGTGTACCCTATTACATATATCTTTTTAAACAGAGCACTGGCCCTGGTTAGCAGACCCCAGGTTACAGTCAGAGTCAGTATCATTCAGCAATAAAATGGTGGTGAAAAGGGCAAAAGGATGACTTTCTAACAATAGTGATTGCAAACTGAGGAACAAACGTCTCGGCAACAATCTGCAGGACTTTAGGAAGGCATGGTTGGAGGGGAGAGCCCGCCTTCAGACTGAGGAGATAAACCTCAACTTGCTCTGGAGACAGGCAAGAGAAACTCAACAGTCTTATGATCTGCTTAACAACTGATTCTTCAGATTCTAAAGAGGTATCATCCCCTGCTCATTCTCACAAATTAAAATACTGGAGTCTGCATTGAGATAATCCAGTTCTCTACAGGTATTTAAGATTTTGGTCTGAAAAAAGCTTGCCAGACTATTTCTAAATTCTTGCACTTGACATCAATATTGAAGTGCATTCACTGTAGAATTAGAAACTCACATATATATATACTAAATACAAAAAACGTTTTAAAAGCAAAAATGAAGTGGAATATGCCAAATTGATCAAGAAGTTGAGCAATAACCATGAGATTATTGTGGCCAAATCTGATAAAGGTGGCAATTTGGTCTTTTGGCCACAAAAGGATTATATATTGGAAGCACAGAGACATTTACAAGACAGTGATTGTTATGAAAAGACTTCTTATATTAAATACAACATGGCTAGAGAAACACTAAAGAAGGAACTAATGAGTTGGAAAAGAGAGGGGGTGATTTCAATGGAAGAGTTCAAATATATGAACATAGAACATCCGGTAATGGCAAGACTTTATTTCATCCCCAAAGTCCACAAAAAGATAATACCTATACCTGGTAGGCCCATAATATCGGCCATCAACAGTGTGGGGGAAACAATAAGTCAATATGTGGTTTTTTTCCTTCAAGAATCTGTAAAACAATTACCAAGTTATGTGAAGGATACTGGTGACTTTCTGCGGCAGGTTCAAGGAATAACATGGTCAGAAGATTTATTGTTCATCACGTTGGACATTGAATCTTTATACACCAGTATTGAACATTCCACAGGACTCAATGCGATTAAGTATTTTTTAAATTCCAGATCCATTGTATTTTATCAACATAACAAGATGCTTTTAAATCTAATCTCATGGATTTTGCACAATAATTATTTTTTATTTGGCAATGACAGAAAAGAGGTGTGGCGATGGGGGCTTGCTTCTCCCCCAGCTATGCATGTTTGCATGTAGGCTGGTGGGAGGAGCAGGTCCTCAAGAAGATTTATGCCACCACTTTTAAGAATCATGTTTTGTATTGGCTGAGATACATCGATGATGTTTTTATTATATGGCGAGGCGATGAACTAAGTGCATCTAATTTTGTTGAGCAGATTAATAATAACTCTGCGAATCTTAAGTTTACTTCAAAGTTTAGCAAAAATGACATTGAATTTTTGGACGTAAGAATATATCACAATCAAGGGCAAATATGTACTACCTTATTTAGGAAAGAGACTGCTGGCAATTTAACTCTGCATGCTAGCAGTGCCCACCCCAAGCATCTGATTTGTAATATTCCATATGGGGAATTACTACGGCTAAAAAGAATTTGCAATAACAGTGAGGACTTAAAGAGATGCACAGATGAGGCCTACCAGTGATTTAGACAGAGGGGCTATAGTGATAGGATCCTGAGTGCGGCCATTGATAAAACTAAGGACCGATCCAGAGATTCTTTACTTAATAATGATTTGGAATTATCCACGCCCATTGAAGATAATGATGCCCCTAGATTAATCACGACCTTTAACAAACAAGAGAGAAAGATACGGTCCATCATCAAGCGCAATTGGCCAATTGTTTTGACGGATGGGGTGCTGTCCTCCAGGTTACCATCTCAACCCACTATTGCGTTTAGAAAGGGTATGTCCATGCGTACACAGATAGGGAAGTCTTGCCCCGAATTATCAGTGGCGAGGACATGGTTACAACCCAAAGATGGCTTTACTAAATGTTCCACCTGTAGAGTATGTAAGTTTGGGATCAATACCACACATTACTCGTCACCATTTTGCCCTGAAAAAATAGCTATTAGGGGTAAGTTTACGTGTAGGACGGAGTCTGCAGTATATGTTCTGACATGCACCTGCGGACTTGGATATGTTGGCAGCACCAAGTTGCAGGTGCATGTCAGAATATTGC
Source organism: Calotriton arnoldi (assembly GCA_963921515.1). Classification (NCBI taxonomy): domain Eukaryota; kingdom Metazoa; phylum Chordata; class Amphibia; order Caudata; family Salamandridae; genus Calotriton; species Calotriton arnoldi. The sequence continues at coordinate 451,286 of CAWUFW010004732.1, read as the reverse complement.
AACATCTGCGAGCCATCGTTAACAATGACTCTTCTTATCCGGTGGCTCGCCATTTTAAGCAAACACACAATAATGATTTGAACTGTCTGAGGTATTATGTGGTGGCAGCTATCCCTAAATTACGCAGAGGGGGAGATCGGGAGAAAATTCTCAGACGGTTGGAATCTAAAATGATCTTGGAGTTAGATAGTAAATTTCCGTTGGGTTTGAATAATACTGAGGATCTGCACAATTTTTTATAGAAGTTAGTTGGGATCAATTGACTCTATGCCCTGTGAGTAGATTTTGGGCTCATCTGCTGTTGTTCATGAATGTGTTATATCCATTTTATATGTATATTAATTGTTTTTGTACATGAATAGCAATTCCGGCTGTGGTGTTCCTTTTTTAATTCGGCACAATTGAAATTGGATTTTATTCGATTTTTAATTGGGTTGAATTATTTTAGGTTCACATTAGTATGTATATACATTTTTTATAAAGCATTCACATTTTTATAATCTATAATGATAAGATAGATGTTGCACAGGCACTTTAAATATCTTTTGCGAATTTTGCACATTTGTTACCACTTTAATCACTTTGCATTTCAAGCAGGTAAATAGATAGGTACATATGGGGATTTATCCCGAAATAGAATGGAGGTAATGATACATTTTGTGAGGTATCTCCAAATATCAGCATTTATGCAGGTATAGATTGCAAGAGGATTTATATGTATACAATCTTGATGTACTAAAGATTAAGTTATTAGTACACATTATGGGATGTATTTATCTATTTATATATTTATTTGTATATTTATATACTTTTATATTATATTTATGTCCTCTTGCATTTTAGATTAATCTGTAAATATGATTTGGGACAACCTCATCACTATGGATGTTTTGCCTCCATTTGGGACAAAGTTAAGAAGAAATTAAGAAAAATTAAGAAAATAATACAAGAGAAGAAAAAAGATAAAAAAAGAGGAAAGGAAAAAAAAGACTATGTGCCTCCATGTAAAGTGATGTTAGTATTTTCACTATGTTCATGTTTTGTGTCTTATCACGTGAGTCATTGCATTTAAAAAGAGGGCGTTTTTACCTCACGATTATGTGATCAAGGGCAAGTGTTGCCCGAAACGCGTAATCCGAGAGTATCAGAATAAATATTGATATTGCCTATATTTCCGGTGGTTCGTGGTCCTTTCTTCGACAGAAACGGGTGTGAATAGTCCTGTCAGCCGACGGAGGACCTTGGTGAATTGCTCGGGTGGACTTGTGCATTTCCGCATCTACATAGGATTATTCAGGAAGATTGAGAAAAACTACTGATATCGCCTTTATGGAGGAAGACGTCGAGAGGAGGGCTGCAGCCCAAGCGCTGTTCGTAAGAGCACCAGGGGTAAACATCAAAATAGTATCAAAAACGAATGTTATTTCAACAAATGATGAGAAGATCAGAAAATTGGAAAAATTGCGCAAGGCAGAAGTATCAAAATGGTGGGAGGCCATATCCTTGCAGGACTACATCGACAAGGAGATGGTCCCAAGAGGATTAAGAATTTATACTATACCATCGTATGAAAAACCCAATCCAAAAATGCTAGAGGAATGGGCTGAGAATTCAGCAATAAGCTCACGAAGAATGCTGGAAATCTTAGTCAAATACGCCTGGTTAGACAGGGAAACATTACTACAGGAGATCAAGGGACTGACAGAAGAATTGATGAAAAATTTGGACACTGCAACTTTTAACAAAGAGATGGAAAATCTTAAGACACATCTGAAGAAACATGAGGATGAGATCAAAGAGCGGAAGCAGTGGAAACTCCACAGAGACTGTGAGGACTACGAGCATGGTAGAATTTTGACTTTTAGTAGAAAATATGATCACATATACAAAAATCAAATGCCCAGTACAAGTCAGACAACAAGAATATTTGAAAATTCAACACTTGAGGAAACATCTATCAGTGGTAATGAGACGGACAACTCTGCAACCTCAAGCAATATATCGTCAGAAAAAGAACAGGGCACACGACCTGTCACTTTTTAGACGAGTACAGGAACCTCAGAAGGGGTCGCCTAATACGAAGAGAAGCACAGACATTGAATCCCAAAGGACAACGGGGACGCGGAAGAGGAAGAGGAAGAGGCACAACAGAGAAAGAAGAAAAAGAGTCAAACAAAGGTGGAAAAAGAGGCAGAGGAAGGGGGCGCATGGGACAACAGGCGAAAAGCTCCAAGACATCAGAATGATGGACGACGAAATGGTGAATAGAACAATTATAAATCTCTCCAAACGGAATATAAGTGATACAGAGAAGAGAACACTATGTTTAGGCCTCTCATTTTGTACCTCTATGCCCTTTAATTATGCAGAGACTCGTGTGGACCTTTTCAAGTTTATACGCAAATTGAAATTAAAAAAATGGCATCTGCTCAAACCTAATAGAAATAAGATACAACAGGATGACATAGAGATTCAGGAAACACTAGCTTTGAATATAAGTGATGTTGACACTTTGATAACAATGCATCAACTTGAATCCAATGTGTTTGATGATAATAATGAAATGTCCATTGAAAATGTATTGGAGGATTTGAATATATCATATGATCATACAGCTAGAACACAATTCAAACCACAGTCCACATTCTGTCCTCCTCTAGGACATGATAATATAGACACCTTCCATGATGTAGTGAGTAGCCACCTCATAAGATTCAGACGGAAGGAATGGTTTAGAACCCAAGAAAGACACAACCTGACATTATCACATAAACAAGCTTTACTATCTTTACAAGATGACTCAGATATTGTGATCCGCCCTGCGGATAAAGGTGGTAATGTGGTCATTTTGGACAGGGACAAATATGTAGCAGAAGCCCTTAGACAACTGTCCGATTCTACTTTCTACATAGTAGTAGACAAACAGGTATACTCACAAAGTATAGAAGGGATTTGGGAGAAATTGAGCAATTGGAAAGACTCAGGCATCTTAGAATGGGAAGAATATTGTTATTTAAAACGGGATTTTCCTATTCTCCCTGTTCTTTACCTCCTCCCGAAGGTGCACAAAGACAAGAACAATCCCCCGGGTAGACCTATAGTGTCGTCCAAAGGGAGAGTGACAGAGAATATCTCTAAATACGTAGACTACTTCCTTAGGGAGTATGTCAACCATCTTCCTTCCCATGTTAAAGACACTAAAGATTTTTTAGAGAAGGTGGAAAACCTACATTGGGAAGAAGATTACCTTTTGGTTACGTTAGACGTCAGCTCCCTCTATACCATCATAAACCACGAACATGGGATCGAGGCATGCAAACTATTTCTACATACTAGAAACATCAAATACAAAGCACATACCACTATGATTCTTGAAATGATTGTTTTTTGCCTCGTTAATAACATCTTCATGTTCGATGGGATACTTTATAAACAGATTACCGGAACCGCGTTGGGGACATGCTTTGCCCCAAGTTTCGCGAATCTGTTTTTGGGGAAATGGGAGGAGGAGATCTTCAGAGAGAACCCCAATAACACTGAGGCCAAACATGTCGTCATGTGGCTTCGGTACATTGATGACATCTTTATGGTATGGAAAGGTAGTGAAGAAGATGCCACCAATTTTGTCAGGGAACTTAACAACAATATCTACAACATTACTCTGACAAGTACTATGAGTAGAAGGGCAGTAGAGTTCCTTGATCTTAAAGTTGAGGTTGTGGGGGAGACTGTCCATACCAAACTCCATCGGAAGGAAACAGCGGGCAACACTCTACTGCATGCCCTCAGCAGCCACCCGGACCCCCTTAAATGGAGTATCCCGTATGGGGAGCTGCTGAGGGCCAAACGTAATTGCAGTACTGAGGTTGCCTTCAAAGAAGAAATGTCCGCGATGGTCCAAAGATTTCGAACCAGGGGCTATCCACAATGGGTACTTAATCAAGCAATAAAAAAAGTAGAACTGGTACCCAGAAGTAACACCTTACACAGGAATGCCAACAAGACCACAAACACACAGGATCAGGAGAGTGGCACCAGAATTATACTGACACATAATAGGAACACCAGAAACATCAGGCGGATTCTATGCCAACATTGGAACATCCTCAAAAGTGACCCTCATATTGGTCATCTCTTGGATGAAAAACTCAGTATCACTTACAGGAGAGGCCACAGACTAAGGGACAAATTAGTACACAGTGACATTTCCATCCAGAACACTGAAAATATACAAGGCCTAAGTGGATTTTTTCCCTGCGGGCACTGTAAAGCCTGCAAAAACAGTCTCATGAGAAAGGAAGTTCTAGGAGGCGGGGGCAATGTGATAAATATCAATCAATTTATTACATGTGGTACTCCATTTGTAATATATTGTTTAGAATGCCCGTGCAAACTCAAATATATTGGGAGCACCATCCATCCGGTCAAGAAGCGTGTCCTTGAACACATGAGGGCCATTACCAATAAAGACCAGCAATACCCAGTTGCACGTCACTTTCAAGAACATCACTTCTCCAACAGTACCCTTCTCAGCTATTTTGCAATTGAGCAGATCCCTAGACCACTCAGAGGGGGAAACAGAGCCTTGAAGCTAAGACAGCGAGAATCAATGTATATTATTGATCTTCAAACAAAGAGCCCCGGTGGTCTCAACCTCGATGAGGAATTGAGTGTACATCTATACACAAGATAACATTAGTACGGTCCTTTCCTCGTCTGTTAATTAGATATGTGCTTACATTTAGTTGTCTTCAATACAAGGGTATTGTGACAAGCTGGTACATGATCAAATCATGCAAAAATGTTTTTAACCTCTGTTCTTTAATATTTCTGTAACATTTCTTTCTCCTTCTTTTATTTCAGGAGGAAAGGAAGGGGCCCTCACAACCTTGATAGTTACTCACGAGTTCCCTAACCTTTTTTCCAGAGACATATGGCGTCGCAGTTTTACGTCAGTCGAAATTTCACCTGTGGTTTGATTTTACTTTATTAACATATATTGATTACTGGTTCTTTGCCCTTATGAACACTATTGTGTTTAATATTCTCCCTTTGTTTCTTCCTGTGACGTGTCTGTATATGCAGCATTTTATTGGGTGATACATTAGATAAACTTACCAAGTCATTGTGGGCACTAGCCCGTTATTCATGGACCTAGTGTGTCTATCATGAAACAGGATATGTGAATATTAATTTCAAGTCTTGGGAGAACTTGGTTACTATTTTCTACTGTCATTTATGCATTAGCTCTTGACATTGGCAACGTTAGTACATCTTGTTTTATATATTATATATTTCAATCGTGATAACAGGATGCAGGAATGCAGGGCTTATAGGTCCATTTTGCCAGTGAGCGCTCAGATGTGCACGTAGCTGTTATTTAAACGTTCAGGTGCACCTAAAGGTTATCTCCCTTTGAGGCTGCGCTCACAGAGGACATATTTCCAGTATTATCACTATTGGGATTTTTTAGGGTGATTCACTTGGTTTTAATTTTCATTGATTTTTACACACTTGTTTGTATAAAAGTACCATCACAGGGAATCTATTCTCCGCATGTCGAGTAATTTACGCATATCTATATAGGTAACTGTACAAGGAGGACGCGGGTACAATAAAGTTTATTGACAGCACAGTAGCTACGAATTTTACAATTGTAAAAAGGGCTTTATAGTATAAGTATTGAATACACAATGCAAAGTATTTTAGCTAATGTAGTTTCATATGTCGCATTGAATATTTAAAATATGTATCAGAATGCAGAATGTATTTCGTGAGACCAAGTACTTGATGAATTGTATACTATTGTACATATATTTGCAAGTGTTAAAATGGCCGCCGTCTTTCTTGTGGTTGCTAGAGTGATTGGGAGTCCTCCTTCTATTTTGTTATCTAATGCGGATGTGTAAACAGGTATTTAACTATGACTGATATTTGACTTCCTACGTGTGAGCAAGGCTTTTCGCCGAAACGCGTAGTGTGGAAGCAAGAAATAAATCCTCCTGATTATACCTTGCACAAGTCCTGAGAGTGCATTATTTCGTGCATCATGAAGGATTGTTTGGGATTGAATTTACCGGGTGCTCTCCCAGGGTATGTATCACCCTCCATGGGTCCCTAGGTTTCAACGAGCGTTCTAGTGTGGATATATATATATATATATATATATATATATATATATATATATATATATATATATATATATATATTATATATATATATATATATATATATATATATATATATACATATATATATACATATATATATATATATATACATATATATATATATATCCACATGAAAATCCAAGAGTGTCCAGTCACACCGGCACTACACAAGGACACAGACTCCACAGCAATTGAAGTGGCAAGGTGTTTATTAATTAACCATCATTGTCCAAAGACGCGTTTCGGCCGCCAGACATGCGGCCTTGTTCACATAGTGCACTGCAAGTGAAGGTGATCTATATATACATGGTGAGTAAGCAGTAGTCTTTCTACAGTGGTATTCGTTCAGATAAGCACTTTACAACTTGATGTGGCACTTTTACTGCAGTGTCATTGCTTTACTGCAGTGTCATATTACTGTAATCTAAGTGCTGACCAATGACTGCATACATGGTGCTATAATGATATGGAGGTTGAAGGCATCTGTAATGTCATTCTCCTAAAGGCTAGCGCTGGTGTGGTAACTCGCGCCCGCTCTTGCCATTGCAAATATTACAGCGTTGGAAAATCCAAAGTAGCTGCGAGCTTGTGAGTATAAAATGTATCCTAAAACAAAGGATAAAGTATTTAATCAGTCGCGCAAGTCGCATAACTAAATTTGATTGACCATCAAATCGGCCAGCCCGTATTAAGTATTAAAATGCGGGGCTGAAGGGCGCAAGATCAGCAAAGAGATAGATTTAAAAAATACCACGAGTGAATTGTGGTGCCTGTTAGTATTGTAGCGAGTACATGCTGTTGCTGTTACTCATGAGTGATTAAATTTGTGTGTGTGTTCTGTGAAAGGGAGGGAGGTGTTTGGAAATGTGAGTGAGCCCGTGAGTGCATCTGGTCGCGCAAAAATGTACTAAACCCAATGGTTAATGTGACAACATCTGCACACGGGGTGTTATTTAAAACAAAAGACACAAAAATTGATAATCATTATAGTGCCTCTACAGTACATTACACATGGGTGTATGCCACCCTATAGATTTCTAGGGGGAACATTAGGTTAGGGAGGGAACAAAATTAGTAAAATTGTATGGAGATTCAACTGCTGCAGTCGCATGAAACTATGATGGACATATTTAAGAAGTGTGGCAAAAACGCAAGGATTCCCAAAAATACATGTAGCAAACCAATAACACAATAAATAGCTTACTGTTAGAAATATAAATATAAAGCCCGCAAATTGCTAAAATAAGCATATATGCGATTTCAACCTAGATATTGTGCAAATAAATAGTTTATAAGCAGATAGTCATGGCGAGAACATATTGAGCCATTGATACCCATTCTCTATCTAATAAATGGTTTGCTAAAGCACCTAGTGTGCAATAAATATTGTGGTGGAACTAAACATAGCAGAATCGGTGGGGCATTGGTAACAAATCTATGTGTCATCGATGTGTATACGTATAGCCTATTCATACAGTAAGAAATCATAGGAAGTTATGCAAATCTTCACTCAAGTTTAACCCAGATGGGGCCTTGGTGTTGAACTCGATGATGTGTTTGCTCTCTAGCTGTCTAAGGAGTTTTTCCCGATTTCCACCCCTCACTAGCATGGGTATGCAATCAATGACCGAGTACTGTAAATGGGCCAAGTTGTTGCTGTGCTTGTCACTAAAGTGCCTTGCTACAGGATAAGTAGAATCATTGTTAACTATGGCCCTAAGATGTTGTAAGATGCGCTGGTGCACCGGTAGCTTTGTGCTTCCAATGTACCATAGGTTACATGAACAGACAAGTAGGTAAACTGCAAACTCAGTTTTGCATGTGAGGCGATGCCTTATGATGAAGGGATGTTTCTAAATACTGAATCTACCTGGGTGATGCTTCTGCCAAATTTGCAAGCCCTGCAACTGTTGCATTTTTTGAATCCCTTGATATCAGATAACCAGTTACTCTTGGAGATGATTTCTGGACTGTTTTTCACAAGGGCATCATGCATGGATGGTGCTCGTTTGTATGTGATGTCTGGTTGATTTGACACTACTGGGCCTAGTATGGGATCAGATTTGATGATGCCCCAGTGCTTGTTTATCACTGCTCTGATGTTGCGGGCTTCAGTGTTATATGCCGTGATGAATCTGGTTGTGACTGTATGTAATGCCTCTGGACTGGGGATACTAGTGTTTGTGTCATCCACTCGGGTGTCTTTGAGTAGGTCTTCCCTTGGGATCTGATTGGCCCTGTTCATAGCTTTTTTAATGTTGGCTATGGAATAACCTCTTAGTTTGAAACGTTGGAATGACTCTTCCTGGCATATTGCTAGATCTGATGGTGAGCTACAGATCCTGCGTATGCGCAGCATTTCCCCATAGGGGATGCTGGCAATGAGATGCTTGGGATGAAAGCTGGCCGCGTAGAGTGTAGAGTTCCCTGCTGTAGGCTTTCTATGTAGTTTTGAGTTAATTTTTTGCTTTCTCACATATATTTCTACATCCAGAAACTCAACGGATGTCGCACTGATGGTGGCATTGAATTCTAAGTTCAAAATATTAGAATTAATATCATCAATAAAGGACTTCGCGCTGGTCGCATCACCCTTCCAAATCACAAAGACATCATCTATATATCTTAGCCAAGTTATGACATTGTTGTTCCATGTTTCACATAACTGACCTCTAAGTGTCTCCTCCTCCCAGGCTCCCACATGTAGGCAAGCATAACTTGGCGAAAAGCAAGACCCCATAGCCACTCCCCTTAACTGTTGGTAGACTTTGTTGTTAAATAAGAAGTAATTGTGGCATAGGCACCATTCAATGAGGAAGGGCAAAAGTTCGTTATGTTTGTAGCAATTGATCGGTTTTTTGTCCAAAAAATATTTACAAGCTGCAATGCCGTCACTATGACTAATACTAGTATACAGCGACGTAATGTCCAGTGACATAAAAATGTAGTCATGACTCCAAGGAATGTCTTTGATTTTCAGTAGGAAATCACTAGTATCCCTGAGATAAGTTGGCAGACTGGAGACCAGGCCCTGTAAGAAATAGTCAACATACCTTGAGATATTTTCACATATATTTTTTCGGGCTGATATAATTGGGCGTCCTGGTATAGGAACAGTACCTTTGTGTATCTTAGGCAGAAAGTATAGGATAGGTGTTACTGGAAACTCAGCATGCAGAAAAGACAATTCATCCTTGCTAATGACTCCCTGTGCTCGTGAGACCAAGTACTTGATGAATTGTATACTATTGTACATATATTTGCAAGTGTTAAAATGGCCGCCGTCTTTCTTGTGGTTACTAGAGTGATTGGGAGTCCTCCCTCTATTTTGTTATCTAATGCGGATGTGTAAACAGGTATTTAACTATGACTGATATTTGACTTCCTACGTGTGAGCAAGGCTTTTCGCCGAAACGCGTAGCGTGGAAGCAAGAAATAAATCTTCCTGATTATACCTTGCACAAGTCCTGAGAGTGCATTATTTCGTGCATCACGAAGGATTGTTTGGGATTGAATTTACCGGGTGCTCTCCCAGGGTATGTACCGCCCTCCATGGGTCCCTAGGTTTCAACGAGCGTTCTAGTGTGGATATATATATATATATATATATATATATATATATATATATATATATATATATATATATATATATATATATATATATTTATATATATATATATATATACATATATATATATATACACATACATATATATATATATATACATATATATATATATATATATATATATATATATATCCACAAGAATTCCGTCACCCGCTCCAACTTCACTGAAAAGACGGTACGGACCCAAAGATTAGTGCAGATAATTTATTTCATATCATAACCCAGCACTGCCGCCATGACGCGTTTCGGCCCTGAAAGGGCCTTGATCACATGACGCAACGAGGAAAATGTTTTTACTTTTAAAGTGACAGTGATTACAACACGTGACCATAGAACCATAGTTGCATAGATATAGAAAAAACACTCTCATATGGGCAAATAAACATGTTGAGAGTGCAACTTCCAGCCCAATGTGCAAATAGGCAAATAAATAAGTTATTCTCAAATATTGCGCTTAGATGCATAAATCAATTTCAAAAGAAGACATTTACCAATCAATTATCTGTAAAATACATAAAAGCTAAGTTAAATGTTAAAAGATTATTATTATGGTCACACTAAAAGCATAAATTCTAAAAACCGATGACATGGTTTAACCAATTAAGACAATGTGCAAGTAGGCACATGCAATTACACTTAAAAACAGGAAGAGTTTTCATGACTGTGCAAAATTCCATGCTATATGTGCAAATACGCTGCGTATAAAATATGCATCAATTCTTAAATACACAAAATGTTTTCACTGATTGGCAATAATAGCGCATATTACATTGATAGACTTCCTGAAGTTATGACATAGGTAAAGGTGATGCGACAACATAGATAACGTGAAATATGCTTCTTCCTTTTCCAACATCACCTATAACAAACATATTATATATATATATTCCAAATGCAATCCTCCCGCCTGCTACTCCGGAGGAAACAGCCACACCAACGCAGAGTGATTTCGGGTATCGTTTTTATTCAAGCAAACGAAACTGACGCATTTCGATCTTACGATCTTTCTCACATAACCCGATTTCCACCATATTGTTTGTATTTATAGAACGTGCATCCAACGTGAAAAAAAGTGTATTGTGATAAACATAAACAAAATACTTCACATCTCGTGATTTCTCTTCCTCTGTCAACAAAACTTTATCGACACTTCAACAAAGGTTGTGATTATTTCTTTTTCAGATTTCTACTCGAGGGTCTAGTGCCCTTAGACTCATGTAATCAGTTAATACTGTTATTCAAGGTATAGTACCTATAGAAATCTAAATTAATTTTTCACCTCAGTGAATCTAAAGAAAAGGTGTTGCCACATGGGGGTCGCCTACTATTCTCTCTTCGACATTACCAGCAGATGTATCAGGAAATTTCCAAATCGTCTGCAAAAGGAGAGAAAATATAGTTTTAGTGCAACACAATAAGTGGATTACAACCTATAGATTGATTCAACTTATAAAAAGCATCATATTGATTCTTCAAACATTGGAAGAGAAAATAATATCACTGATCAAAATAGCATCTCTACTTAAACAGAAAAATTATGCATTTACAACGTTACTCGATATTATCAGTTTAAAAATCTAGAAATCAAAGTTAAATATAGGAGCTTGCGAATTACAGGTGTGTGTGAAGCTCTTCATCCTGATTCATACCATGTGGTGTGAGACTGTCTACTTCAAGAATATACCTCGATTCCATTCTGCGTAGTGCAGTTTTTCTATTACCACCCCTGAGTATCTATGCCAAAGAATCTACCCTTTGTCCAGTCTCCCTCATGGTGTTCTCTAAAATGCTTTGCTGTGCTGTAGCTCATGTCTGCATTTGTGATGGCACGCCAGTGTTCAAGTATCCGTTTCTGTACCGGAAATGTAGTGGACCCTATATAACATTTTCCACAGGGACATACAATTGCCTAGACTACATAGTCTGTCTTGCATGTGATTGCTTTAGTAATGCGGTGTTTCTTCCTGATTCTGTCTAGTGTAATCTCATGGACATTGGTACTATGTTTACAAGCTTTGCAGTGACCGCATTTTCTAAATCCTCTGCTCTGCTTAAGCCATGTTTGTTTATTGCTTGTCAGATGGCTATGTACTAATATATCTTTCAAAGACAGATTTCTCTTAAAAGTGATATCAGGAGCATTACCTATCTTTGTTCTTAGAATAGCATCTTGTGAAAGAATTGCCCAACTACTCTTCAAAATCTTACGTAAATTGTTCGCCTGACTTGTAAATTTCGTGATGAAGCGTATAGGTTCATTGTCAGGGTCCCTTACTGTGTATGGTTTCCCTTGCAATAATTGCTCTCTCGATTTTTCATCAGCCCTAGCGCTGGCTTTCTTGAGGCTCTTCTTGGGATATTTTCTGGCACCAAAACGATCCAGCATATCCTGTCTAGTTCTCTTGTAACTTTCGTTTGTACTGCTATTCCTCTTAGCTCTAAGTAGCTCGCTGTAGGGTATGCTCCAGCGGAAGCTTGGTGGATGACAGCTATCCGCGTGGAGGATCGAATTACCAGCAGTGCTCTTTCTATATAGATCTGTCTGGAGTGTGCCGTTTCTCAATGAAACTTTGATATCCAGGAATTCCACTGTCTCCTGACTATGGTTCATGGTAAAACTCAGATTTATGTTGTTGTTATTGATGACAGTTAGAAAGATTTTAAGGTCTTCCTCGTTACCCTCCCAAACGAGGAAGACGTCATCGATGTACCTGAGCCATACACTGATCTGGTCAATATATTTGTTTTGATCCTGATTCCAGAGGATCTGCTCCTCCCACCAGCCTACCAAAAGATTGGCATAACTGGGGGCGAAGCAGGCCCCCATTGCAGTCCCTTGTATTTGTTTATATAAAACATTTTCAAAAAGGAAAATGTTCTCCTGTAGACATGTCTCGATTATTTCCATGATCATTTGTGTATGCTGTAAAAACTTCGCTCCTCTCATCCTCAAAAAGTACTTGCAGGCATTCATTCCATCTTTGTGTCTAATACTAGTGTACAGACTTTCTACATCTCAGCACACTAGCCAACATTCCTTGTCCCAACATAAGTTGTTTGTTTTTTGGATAAAATCCTGTGTATCTCTGACATGGGAGTCTAAATTCTGTACATATGGTGCCAGAAAATGATCTACAAAGATCGAGGTAGTCTCAAACATACTGTTCTTTGCGGAGACAATAGGACGACCTGGGGGATTCAGTGCATCTTTATGCACCTTGGGTAGCAGGTAGAGTGTGGGGATGGTAGGTGTTTTGTTTTTTAAGAATTGTAGCTCATCCCAACTGAGTAATTGGTGTTCGTGCCACTCTAGTACTCTTTCTCGGTAATGTGTATTGACATTCTGTAAATATTCCCTGTCAGTTCTCATGTAACACGTACTGTTCCTCACTTGTTTAAGTCCCTCTTTCACATAGTTCTCTCTACTCATTATAACTATGTTGCCCCCCTTGTCCGAGGGTTTGATGACTATGGTCTGGTCTCTTTGTAATTCAGTCAGTATGTCCCATTGTTTCTTGTTAAGATTACTCTGTTTCAAGTGTTCCCTGCTTAGTCTCAGGATGTCTTCTGCAACTGTGTCTGAGAATACATCTATGTAGTCTTTGGGTAGTTGGGGGATAGACCGTGATGGCATTCTAACGTTAGTTGTCTCAGTCCCTCCTGTATCAATACCAAGGGTTGTTTGAATGTATTCAGCATTTGTAAGATCTAGCGGTTCATTAGAGATGCTAGGTGTAATTTCTTCATTTCCTTCTAGACTGTGTAGCGTTTGTAGTGTTTCTAGATCTTTAATTGTTAGGTCGGTATGTGGGGAAGTATTAGTTACTGTTACATCAACAATAGCCCTATTCGGACGTAATGCATGTAGTTTAAACAATTTTAGTTTTCTGATAAATTTAAATAAATCTATCCTCAATTGTGCATAATCTACTTTTGACGTGGGACAAAAGGAAAGTCCAAGTTTCAAAGTCTCAATCTCCTCATAAGATAGTTGTAGATTTGAGAGGTTTATTACCGTAACTTCCTTAGATTGAACAGCCATTATTTGTTCCTTGCTTGCTGGCCCCGTGTTCCCATGCCGCTGGTTGTTTGTTTTCCTTCGTTGCCTTCTTCTCTGGCTTTCACTTTTGTGCCCCTTCCTCTGCCTCTTTGCTTTGCCTGAAATGAATGTTCATTTTCTTTCTGTAGCATCCGAAGCTCCTCGGAAAAAGAAATCTTCGGTGCTGTTCTGTTGCTCAGGTCTTCTGATGAGCCGAGATCAGAGCTCTGGTCAGTTCCCGATATATATACTGTGTGCCTTAAGTGTGTTAAACCAGATTTATTGTTTAGGTGACAGAATAAAACCATCATTAGATTATTAAAACGTATCTACTTTAGAAACTAAAAGACATATGTAATGTGTGAACTAATGTTTCCTATTTGAATTTAAATGTAGATCTTGGTCACATTTAGAGACATATGCTCAAAGTTATTTTATCTTTATGAAACCTTAACCTGAATCTAATGTACTTGCAGTTTTCATTAATTTGTGGTTGAATGTGCGCACATATATTAAATGTTCACCATTGATTTAATATATTACTTGTCATAACTAGGCCCCTATTTCTTTATGCTGAAATGCTGATTTCCATTTTCTGATTGTGTGTCTTTTCCTTGCAGGTACATTCACATGCTTTGCTAGTTTGAGAATAGATGTAATACTGTACTAGCGATGAAGAGAGCCTGAAAAGAAGACCTTGACAAGAACATGGAGAGCCAGAGTGTTAACTGAAGGTTTCCATTCAGCACTGTTGCAAAGACTCACAGGTGACCAAAGACATTACCGTTCCCATGTCTGGCCTGGGAGAATTTGTTAATCAATCAATCAATCAATAAAACTTTATTCGATTTGAAAACAAATCATAAAAGCAGCATATATAAAACACAACGTGCATAAAATGTCACTCCCAGATACAAATCAGTACTTTAGAGCAGGCATTGGGAGGATGTCACATAAATACTACAGCCCTATTAAAACAGACATTACATGCCAGTGACCCACGAACCCTTCCTCTCTTCTTTAATCGCCCCTGGTTTTCCTTAATTTAACAGCGACTCTTACTTGGGAGATTCTGGTGGAAATAACTGGAGTTCACACTGCCTGAGGTTACGCCACTTTTCTTTGGACTTTGAGAGGGTTTGACTGCTATGCTTATCCCCTTTGACTCTTGTTGAGAGTGACTTAGGCTAACACTCATTTCCCTGTCCCAAGAAGACTCTTAAAGGAATGAATGGCTGACACCTTTCCGTACTTTCTCGTATTTTCC
The DNA here is from genome assembly GCA_963921515.1 of Calotriton arnoldi. Classification (NCBI taxonomy): domain Eukaryota; kingdom Metazoa; phylum Chordata; class Amphibia; order Caudata; family Salamandridae; genus Calotriton; species Calotriton arnoldi. The sequence goes on along the minus strand of CAWUFW010004732.1, from coordinate 436,182 downwards.
TATTTTTCTGAATTTCCCTGATTTTTTCGGTCCTTTTAGGGTTTTAAACCATCCTCTTTAGTTTGTACTCAATCAAGATGATTTTAGACTTCACCCATGTATAAAAGAGAGAACCAGAAAGTCTTCTCTGAGCACCAAATTCTGTTATTGATCTTTTGTATTGCTGTGACTGAACGTCTTGTCTGCCTTATTCGGGTACACCTGAACTTCTTTAGGAGGTTGGGTTGCCCAGTTGCACAGAGGTCCCGCACTCATGGTGGAGGTCCTGCACTCGGGGCGTCGACTCTGCGATCAGGTCGGAAACCAATGAAAATACACAGGAAGTGACATACAAGAAATTACATATGGGAGGTTGAAGGCAGCCATTTTGTGTTCATTCTGTGCCATTTTCACCTTAGAGCAACATCCTCCGCCATCCTGCTGCTCTGTACACCTATCATGCTCCCAACATGGATGAGGGACTTGATGACAAAGCACCACTCTTCAGTGAGTCAGAATGGAATGCACTTACTGATGGGGTGTTTGCTAAATACCGTCAGCTTTATGGGGGCCCTGAAAGCCTGTTGAGTAATGTAGTATGTACTCAAATCTGGTGTGATATTGCTGCGTGCTGCAGTGCAATGGGTGTGTACCAGTGGTGGGGCAAGATGTGTCGCACGCGCTGTAAGGACCTGCGACACTGGGCCCACATTAAGGCCCAGGATATCATGGGCGTGTCCTCCCAGCCTCATTCACAATTGCCCTGCATGCATGAGCCCACTGTACACGAATGTCCTGAAGACAGCCTTACTGACCCTCCATGCTCAGTTGGAGGACTTTGAGCAGCAGAGTCTGGTAAATGCATGAACTGCATTATGTATCATGAAGTATGATGTGAGTGGTGGGAGAGATGTACCATCATCTGTTGTTTGTCACCTTTCACTTTTTCTGAGTAATGACTGCAAATATTATAAGGTCTGTTCATCAGTGGAGCTATTGTGATGCTTTTTTCAGAGTTAATTCTGGGACTTGCAGTTTTCAGCACACAAATGGGTAGATTTACAATACAATTGCATTGTTTTGAAAACAATGCACTTGCATAATCATGACTAGTGACCTAAGGGCTCTATTACTGTTGTAAGCTATGCTGAATGAATGAATTGGACAAAGTTCATTGTTGGTATGTGAGTATTTGTGTGTTGTATGTTGTATCATGCATGCTTTTTGTGTGTTGTTTGTCTAATATTTGTTGTAAAATGAAGTAAAGGCTGACATTGTGTCACTTGTCTCCCTCAAAATGATACATACATATCCAATGTGAAGTAAATGTACACATATCTTCAACAGTGGCATGTATGCCATTTCCAATTTATATCTAACTGTACTGAGTAACGACATATGATTTACAGTGTACAGCACAAATGAAGCAGTCTTGTTGTGCAAAATAAGGCTCTTACCATATACAGTGTCTGATATTGCCAGGGAATATGCAAAATATTGGAATCACATCTTTGCAAAGGTTATCTCCAAGGATTGTTTGCATAGGTACAACAAATTTAGCATGTATGGTGTGTTTCGCTATGCTGCACAACAGATGACAGTTGATAGTAAGTGTAGGACTGTTGAAACTGTGCACTTGGGTGCTTAAAAGGATAAACCTGGATTCACTTTTAGGTGTGGAGATATCCATCCTGACTGTGTACTATCTCCACTTGAAAAATGACACTGGAATTTTACTATGTTTAAATGTCAGGAACCTCACATTGCACTAAAGCCCAAGGAGAGGTTGGTAAATACTGAAAATGATATTGACCTAAATTGAGAACTTTTGGTTTTGTTTAATTAATTTCTTGACATTACAGTGACATTACATCTACTTGTAGATTCAAACCACATATTATTGGTTAGTGTGATCAAGTAAGTGGAATGTCATTACTTGCTTTATGTTCTCTTTACCTTTATTAGAAGGTGTACTCAATTAAAAAATTATTTGTCTTCATTTTCCCTGGACCGGGCTGGTCAAGGACCATCTGGATAGGAACAGGGGCAGACCAGGACATTCTCAACTCATAGGCCGGCACATTTTCTGGGTACTACTAGCAAGGAGGAGGGAGAGGAGGAGGAAGACCAAGCAACAGGCAGAGGTAGTGCCTCCACCCAGACAGAGACATTGCCATCAACATCAACAGCCTGGGTGGAGGCTGAGGAGACTAAAGGGGGACTTTGAGAGGGACACCACCAGCCAGGGGGATGATGAGCGTATGTCTCTCCCTGGCCCACAAGAAGTAGAAATGAAGATGGTATCCCCTGAGCAGGCCCCAACACCATCTGGGCCTGCCACCACCCTTTCCTAACTCTTGAGGCCCCCATTACATTGGGGGGGTCCAGCTGTACCCCCTGCCACTACTCCTCCCAGTGCCTGCCAAGAAGAGCTGAGGGAGGCATCTTCTCCCAACACCCCACACCCCTTATTTTTAACCCAAACCCCTTCATATGTGGTGGTTCCTGTGGCTGCACCCGAAGGAGTGATGGTGGCAGATGATGATGTCTGTACTGTGTTCTTTCGGGGCTTACTGAAGGTCAGAGATGAGCTCCGTTTGTTCTGAGTCATATCCCAGACTTTTGAAAAACATCAATGTCTCCAGCACTTCCTCTGGTGTAGCCATATTGTCTGTGTTGCCCCAAAGACTGACCCATACCACTGTTGTATTGTCACCAAGTGTGTCTTCCCTCTCTGTTTCCCCTGTTACCCCTTGCGATGAACACTCCAGTGGAGTGTCTGGTCCTGCATCAGCTAACCACAGTGAGTCCACTTGTGCAGGGGATCTGGACATAGTCATCAAGGAGGACAGTGAGGATGGCCAGTGGCTGTGTCCCCTCAAGCCTGGACACTCGTAGGGAAACTACATGTTCATCATCATTAATCAATTCAGGATAAAAGTACTGATTTGTTCAAAATATTTTTTTCATTTAGATTTCTTTTGAGTATTTACATATTTACCGTGGTCATGGGCATCTCTCCTGTGATTTTGCAAATGTGGTGATGAGGATCACTGTGAGTTAGTGGGCATTCTGGGTTGGTGACAATGTGTGTGTGGGTGTTGGGCATCTGCCTGTGCAGGTGGGTTTGCTTGCAAAGCTGAGTAGGGTGGTGCCTGTACAGTTGGTGGGGTGTCTGTACAGGTGGAGGGAGCCTGCATAGGTGGGGTGGTGCCTGTACAGGTGGGTGTGCCTGTACAGGTGGAGAGGTTGTCTCTACAGGTTGGAGGTGCTTGTATAGGTACAGAGGGTGCCTGTGCTAGTGGGGAGGGTGCCAGTACAGGGGTTAGGTGCCTGTACAGGTGGGGGTTGTGCCCATACAGATGGGGGTGCCTATACAGGTTCAGAGGGTGCATGTACAAGTGAACAGATGAGGGGGTACCTGTGCATGTGGGGGGGCATGCCTGTGCACATGGGGGGCTGCCTGTGCATGTGGAGGAGTGCCTGTGCAGGCATTGGAATAGGTGACTGGATGAGGTGCAGTGCAGATTGGTACATTGTGGTCCCTCCATGTGTTGACTGTGAAGGAAGACTTTGAAACATTTTCAACATGCCCTCCATCATCCAAGGCATGGTGTCTTGCACTCTCTTCCCTACAGACTGATATTTGGTCATGGCACATCCTTGACAAGTCTTGGCAAGATTTCACAATACTGTCCAAGACATAGGTCTGCCTGTCAATCATCTGAGGGATTTCCTGTAGTGAGTCTGAAATGTCAGATAGAGTAGCCCCTATTGCAAGTATGTGATACTTCACATCAGACTGCTGCTGGAAAAAATCTTCCTCTCACTACCCAACATGAGCATCTGACACCCCCCTCTGTATGGGACGCCCTCCGATTTGACCATCAGGTCCACTAGTACAGGGAGGGATGGCATGTGGGAGGCTGTGGTGAGGAGATGCATGATCAGTTGATACCTGCTCCTCACCAACTGTGTTATGTCCTTCAGGTGCTTGAGAGAAGACCTGGGATGCACTGTCATGGGAGTGTGTAGAAAAGCAACACATTGACCTTGGACGTGAGAGCTGTGAGGAGGTGATGGCTGTGTTGGCGGAGTTGAACTCGGCGGCAGGTTGTCTGACTGCTCAGAAGGGAAATGGGAGGTACAATGCTGGCCGGACCTGATGTTGCCTTCATTCTTTTGGCCAGTGGGTCCTCCTGTGTGACTAGCACCTGATCATCTCCTTCCTCCTCATCCTTGTCATGTTGAGCAGTGCTGGCCACTGACATTGCTGCTTGCAGGAGGATCAGGTTCTCTCCTCAGATTGCCCACCACCCTCCACTGGTGGATGGTTCAGCTTCATCAAGCGACTCATTCTCCCCAGCACCGGAAAGACAATGGTTACGACACAAAAATTATTTGCAGTAGTATTTCATGTGCTAACACACAAGCGTTTGAGACATTTCTCTTTGCATCTTTCTGAAGTACCACAAGTGATATGTTTTGTGTGAACCTAAATGTGACAGCTCACACTGTAGCATTGAGGTGGTAAATAAAGATAGTCAATGGAAATTGTCAGGACCGTTGGACCCTCAACACGTGTGGCAGGTTCAATTTGTGCCTTAGAGAACTCCGGTTGTGCGAAAGGAAGAGAGAACTTCAACAAAGGCCACACTTGGGGCGAGTTGTGGCAGATGAGGAATTCCAAGATGGCCGCCGCTGTGTTGATGCAGTAGCGGTCTAGTTGTTTTGGGTGCACCTGTGTGGAATCGTGGTGAAGCGCACTCTCCTTAACGAGTGCGCACTTCACTGAAGTAATTCCGTGAGCGACCCTGTTATTTCTTAGCTCCGTATGCCTTTTGGTGTGCTGTGATAATATTGCCCCAGAGTTTTTCCCTATTGTTTCCCGAACTCGAAAGAGCAATTAAGTACCTCGTCATTCCGCTCGAGGCATTAGCTGGAATGAGAAGAACCCAGGACGTTGTGAAGGCGGTTCTTGCTTGGTGACTTCGTGACTTCGAGACTCCTCCCGCTTCAGACTTCTCAGCTGCTGTTAACCCCTGAAGAGCAGGAAAAGGCTGTGAGGAAAAAGAGACACAATTCAGCTAAGTGAAAGACAATTGTTGTTGTGAATTAAAAGAAAGACTGTTGTATAAGTTTATGGAAAAACAACATTTCAAAACGTACCTTGTCAAGGGCAGCATTACAGCAACCTGTATATATAGTTGTAAGGAAAAGACAAAAGACAACTCAAGTTAGTTATGTAATCTACAACAATAAGAAGACAAGTTATTAATAGCAAGCTAAATGAATATTGTTTGAGGACAATTAGGAATTCATCTAAAAATCTAATTGGAAGTTACAGTAGAGGAATAAATAGAAGACCTCTTAGAAAATAAAACTGGTAGGTGAGTTGACTAAACAATTTATAACAAGGTGAATATCTCATAGAGAAATTATTTAAGTGTTAAATGTTTTGCAGATAAAAACAACGCAGAAAGAAAAGGTCTAGAAAACATAAGAACGAAGAAGAGGGGCTAGTTCAAAAAGGACTAGGGGTATGTTAAAATAAATAATAGATTGCATATATCAAATAGAGATAGTGTAGAGTTGATTAGGGTGTTAAGTAATTGTGTTGTATTAGTTTCCTTAGGTTTCTTCAGTGAGTTAGTCAGTTGATTGATTGACAGGAAGAGCCAGACAGAAAATCCGAAGGTCCAGAACCAGTCTCTTCTGTTGTTTATTATTTTATCCACTCCCCCTTCCCCGTTTGGGGTTAATTGGAGACGTGATTATATTCGGTCTCTGAGGAATCCTGGAGAGGGAGTTGGGAACTAGCATCTTCTGTTCCTGTGCAAGTGACCGGTAAGAGTTGTTACTTAAGACGCCTGACAGAGTGAAGTGCCCACGTTTTAAAACTTGCACCCGAACAGAATGGCTGAAGGAATACATTTGCAGACTTTAGGAGCAGTTTTAGAAGCCATACAAAAGGAATTGGTGGCAGTTAGAGAAGATAATCAAAGTCTAAGACAAGAAGTAATAAATTCAAGGAAAGAAACAGCGGAGTTGGCCCAGAGAGTGAGACAACCATTTAGTGCAGAAAGAGAAAGTTCGACCCCATCCACAGGAGTATCAAATAGATTAACTACGCAAGTAATACATTCTTTATCCCCTGTCATACCATTAGCCCCTCCAGAAAGATTTAGTGGGGACCCTCAAAAGGCACAAGTGTTCATCACGCAATGTTCCCTACATTTCATGTGTCGCCCTTCGATTTTCCCTGACGCGCAATCCAAAGTGGCCTTTGTTTTATCATATTTGAGCGGAGATGCGGCGTCGTGGTCAATGCCCTTGGTTTCACGAGATGACGCCCTTTTACAGAACTATGAAGAGTTTAAACAAGAATTCCTTCGAATATTTGATAGACGGAGAGTCTCTCAAGCAGTTGAGTTAAGACAAGGGAACAGAGATCTTGTGGCTTACTTGGCTCAATTCAACAAGTTAGTGATGGAAACAGATTGGCCGGAGAGTAAAAGGGCAGCAATTTTTTATCGTGGCCTGAGAGACAAATTAAAAGATGTATTGGCGCAAATACCAAATCGACCCACGGAAATTTCAGCCCTTATAGACCTGGTCTTAGAATTAGATTTTCGTCAAGGAGAAAGAAAGGGCGAAAGAAGACGAGAATTTAAACCAATAGTTTCACGATTTGACAGAGCTAAATCAGAAGCAGGGAAACTCACTGAAGGATCATTAAGTCCAGAACCGATGCAAATAGGAACAATAAGAGGCCCACTCTCTAAGGAAGAAAAAGATAAAAGAAGAGCTAGCAACCTATGTATGTATTGTGGTTCAAGTGGACACTTTGTACGAAATTGTCCGAAGAAACCAAAAAATTCCTTTAAGCCGAAGGAAAACTCGCAGCACCACGTGTAGGAGGAGTTGGACCGGTGGATGCTAATCGAGAATCAACTCCAAAGGAACATCAAGTGCAAATACCCTGCAATCGTCTTCACCCCATCTAATATTATCGATGACAATAACATTCCGACAAGTCACCTTGACTGGAGTGGCAGTTATGGTAGATTCTGGAGCTACCGGAAATTTTTGTGATTTGAAATTTGCGGCTAAGGTAGGACTGAGAGTCATCCCAAAGATCAAGAGTGAGCCAGTCAGAGCGGTTGACGGAACAAATCTCTTGTCAGGGCCCATTGTGAGTCATACCGAATTGATGCAGATAATTGCAGAAGATGGGCACAGAGAAGAAATACATTTTAATTTAATTGATGCACCCCAGTTTCAGCTCATATTAGGACTCCCTTGGCTTACTGAGCACAACCCAGCCATCAATTGGAGTACCAGAACTATCGAAATGAATTCGAAATATTGTAAAGGAAACTGTTTCGGAATTGAAGGAAGAACAAATGAAGGTAACCCTGCACACTCTCTGTGCCTGGCAGAAGCTTCAGTGTGCATAATCAATTCACAAGAAATACCTCCGGAATACCAGGAATTCGAAGACGTGTTCAACGAGCAAGAAGCTGAACAATTACCACCACATCGTATTTACGATTGTAAAATAGATTTCGAACCAGGCTCAAATATGCCTTGTAGCCGAGTCTACGCCCTGACTGAAAAGGAGCACCAGCATTTGAAGGAGTATATAGACAAATACCTGGCTAACGGTTTTATACGACCTTCCCAATCGCCAGTATCTTCGCCTCTGTTTTTTGTGCCTAAAAAAGAAGAAGGAGAATTGCGAACGTGCATCGATTATCGCGCAATCAACAAGATCACAAAGAAAAATCGGTACCCCCTTCCTCTCATTTCAGTCCTGTTGGATCAGGTGAAAGGAGCACAAATCTATACGAAGTTAGATTTGAGGGGAGCCTATCATTTAATTAGAATAAGAGAGGGCGATGAATGGAAGACGGCCTTCAGGACACGATTTGGATTATTTGAATACCAGGTTATGCCCTATGGGCTATGCAATGCTCCAGCAGCCTTCCAGCACTTTATTAACGACGTCCTTAGCGAATTCATTGATCAATGTGCAATTGTGTACATAGATGATATTTTGATCTATTCAGCTAACAAGAGTCAACATCAAGAACAAGTCAGAAGAGTGTTACAAAAACTCCGAGAGAATAGACTGTTCGTGAAACTGGAAAAGTGTGCATTTAATGTCTCCCAGGTGGAGTTTTTGGGTTTTGTAATTTCCCCAACTGGAATAAACATGGATAAACAAAAAATCCAAGCTGTCATCGATTGGAAATCCCCAACAAGTGTCAAAGAGGTTCAAGGATTTATAGGATTTGCAAATTTCTATCGGAGATTCATCAGCGAATTTTCACGAAGAATACTCCCTCTCACATGTCTACTAAAGAAAGGGGTGCGCTTTGAGTGGACAGATGAAGCTGAAGAAGCATTTAAGGCTTTGAAGGAAAACTTCACCTCAGCACCCATCCTTCTGCACGCGGATCCTACAGAACCATTTTATGTAGAGACCGATGCCTCTGACTTGGCTGTTGGAGGTGTGTTATCCCAGAGGCATAAGGAGACAGGCCAATGACACCCAGTCGCCTACAGATCTAGAAAATTGACACCTGCTGAAATAAATTATACCATAACAGAGAAAGAGTTGCTGGCAATTAAAGATGCCTTCAAAGAGTGGAGACATTACCTTATGGGAGCCCATCATGTGGTAACTGTTTTTACTGATCACCGCAATTTAAAATTCTTGAAGTCAGCCAGAACTCTTACACCTCGACAACTTCGATGGTCATTGTATTTTGCTGATTATGACTTCGTGATTACCTACAGACCTGGAACTCAAAATGGAAAGGCGGATGCCTTGTCTCGAATTGGGACTGGGGAAGAAAAGAGTCTGACGAAGAACCAAACAATTATCCCAGACTCTAAAATAATCTGTGTTACCACTCTCATGGATTTGAAAGACCAGATCACCCAAGCCTTAAGTCCGGAAGCTATACAGAAATGGGTCCAGCAAGAAGAGGGAAGAGAAATTCTCCACCATTTACCTTATCATAAAGGGGCTGTTGGACTTGGCCCTTTTTGGCAGGTTCACCCCTAAACTTTTTGCCTTGTCTGTAACCTGGTGTTGGTGATTTTAGGCCTCTGAGCACTTTTGCACTGTGGTCCAGTGGAAAGTGCGTGCGCTCTCTGTGTGCTTGTGGTGAGATTGGCCTGCCCTCCCATAGGAATGCATGGGGGATAAGTGTGTCCATGGTAATTCCTGGTATGAGAGGAGCAGTGTGGTCAAGTCTGGTATGTATGAATGTGTGAGAATAAATGCTGCGCAATGGTGTGCGCAGATTTATTGTGATTGGTGTACAAATGCCACTTTTGGAAGTTGGCATTTATGTGTGCTCTGTGTCTGCCTGCCTGATGTGAATTGCATGTCTGGCTTGTGAGTGACAGGGGCTGGGAGGTGTGTGTGGCTCCAGGAGGGGCAGGGTGAGTCAGCGCAGGGCTGAATAGGGAGATCTGCATGTAGATGGGAGGGAGGAGTTGCACCTGGGACCTGAATAGGACTGTGCCTTCCCTCCACAATGCTGGCTCCGCCCCCTGTGGTGCGTCTAATCACTGAGCCCCCTCCTGACAAAGGAGAGAGGAGCTGAGCAAAACAACGTGCTCCAAAGCTCCCCCAAACCAGTTGCGTCTGGTTTATCCCCAAGCCCTGTGCTGTGACACAAAGGGATTTAGGGTATAAAAATAGGGGCTGTGACCCCAGAAAGAGGTTCAGTTCCAGTTGCTGTGCTGTTCCTGACGGAGGGGGCTTGCTGCTGCTGGGGCCCAGGGGGGGCTGCCATGAGGGCTTGCCTCCCTGGGCCCTGCCTTGCCCCTTGATGACAGAAGGACTTTCTGGTTGGGACCCTGTTTCTTTCTATATCCCACAGGTCCTTTGTGCCCCTAGCGCCCTGTGAGCGCTTTTATTTTTCATTCTTCTAGTGGGAGGAATGTGGGGGCTTTGCAGCACTGAGCTGCCCTTCATTGAGAGGGGAATCCCCGGTGTAGGGATTCCCCCGTGCTTCATGATCGAGCGGGAGCCCACCCCGCTGATCTATGCCTGTTTTATCGAGTGGGTGCCCACCCCGCTTATTTTTATATTTTACTTGCGGGTGCCCAACCCGCAGTGCCGCGGTGTTGGCGGGAGCCCACCCCGCGTTCCTATTGCAATGAAAATCACCGCCGCGGCCCCGAAACCGGAAGTCAGGCAACGTAGTGCCTGACGGCGGGCAGGACTTCCAGTTTCTCGAAGGAAGTCCTGCGCACGCCGCTGGGGAAGGAGAGAGTGAGAGAATCCAAGCGGGAGCCCACCCTGCGCTGGACCGGTGCCCAAGAGGAGACCCAAAGGGAAGTCCCGGAGCCTCGCAGGCTCCATTGTGAAGTCCCGGGTCCCAGGAGGGGGCCCGGGTGAAGGGAGAAGCGGTTGGATTCCCAGCGGGGCTCTCATCAGCGGAGAGAGCCCCGCGTGTTGTGGCGCCGGCGAACAGAGATGCCAGGGAGTCCCCCGGACTGCCGGTGAGTGGGGCTGGCCTGGGGGAGCAAGAGTGAGGCACATTGCTGGTGCCTGGTTACCCGAGCGGCCCCTCAGGACAGCGGGCCGCTCCAACGAGGGGGCATGATTGTGTTAAAGCCCCGTGGGGCTTACACGCACATTGTTGGTGTCCGCTTCGGGGCACATTGTCGGTGCTCGCTTCGGGGCACATTGTCGGTGCTCGCTTCCCTCACAGCTGCCCCGCTAGACAGAGGGCAGCTGCAACGTTGGCAGAAGTTGCCTTGGGAGTCCCGGAGTGGGGCTTCCACGGCACAGTGGGTGCAGTGCCACTCTTGGGGGCAAGTTTTGTCCAGGGGAGCCCCAGAGGGGGGCTCATGAGGCACAATGGTGCCAGTGCTAAGGTTGTTCGCCAAATTGCCCTGCGAGTGCGCAGGCAGCTCCAACATTTGGGCACCTGTGCCCCTGCCTACAGTTTTCCCAGCTGCCCAGCAATTAGTGGGCAGCTGCTACGTTTAGGCTTGTGCACCTGCGCCCTTCCTGACTACTGCATTGGCAGCCCTGACATTGGGACATAGGGCATTTGAGCCCCTAGAGAAGGCCAGTTGGCCTAGGGGCAGGTTGGTGACATTGGAAGAGCACCAGGCTCTACAGGATTGCGTAATGTATTTATGCCTACTCTGAATGTTGCCAAGAATGATTTAGGCCCATGGCGTAATGTGTTTATGCTAATGAGGTTTGGGCCTAATGTGGTTATGCCTAATGTCATGTTATGATGTCTTGAGGTAGTGCCTATTTGCGTAATGTATTTATGCTTATGAGGTTATTGCATAATGTGTTTATGCAGGTGAGGCCCATTGCGTATTGTGTTTATGCTAATGAGGTTTGGGCCTAATGTGGGTTTGCGTCTAATGCTAATAGGATAATGCTTAGGTCCTTATGGTACCAGTAGTTACTGGTTATGTTTTACAAGACTGTTGTATAAGTTTATGGAAAAAGAACATTTCAAAACTTACGTTGTCAAGGGCAGCATTACAGCAACCTGTATATATAGTTGTAAGGAAAAGACAAAAGACAACTCAAGTTAGTTATGTAATCCACAACAATAAGAAGACAAGTTATTAATAGCAAGCTAAATGAATATTGTTTGAGGACAATTAGGAATTCATCTAAAAATCTAATTGGAAGTTACAGTAGAGGAATAAATAGAAGACCTCTTAGAAAATAAAACTGGTAGGTGAGTTGACTAAACAATTTATAACAAGATTAATATCTCATAGAGAAATTATTTAAGTGTTAAATGTTTTGCAGATAAAAACAACGCAGAAAGAAAAGGTCTAGCAAACATCAGAACGAAGAAGAGGGGCTAGTTCAAAAAGGACTAGGGGTATGTTAAAATAAATAATAGATTGCATATATCAAATAGAGATAGTGTAGAGTTGATTAGGGTGTTAAGTAATTGTGTTGTATTAGTTTCCTTAGGTTTCTTCAGCGAGTTAGTCAGTTGATTGATTGACAGGAAGAGCCAGACAGAAAATCCGAAGGTCCAGAACCAGTCTCTTCTGTTGTTTATTATTTTATCCACTCCCCCTTCCCCCTTTGGGGTTAATTGGAGACGTGATTATATTCGGTCTCTGAGGAATCCTGGAGAGGGAGTTGGGAACTAGCATCTTCTGTTTCTGTGCAAGTGACCGGTAAGAGTTGTTACTTAAGACGCCTGACAGAAATTCACACTCACCAGCTCCAGCCATATATTTTGTGTATTGAGATCCTCTGTGATATCAGCTGCTGAACCTGGCTCCTTGATTGTATGGCAGACGACATGATTCTCAATCCAGCAGCTTCAGAAGGAAGTGACACGTTAATTAATGCTCAACATGAATAATAAATGAGCATGCAAAATAAACACAGACATCACTGATTATGTTGGGAACATAGCATACACCAATGTTAGATGCTTAAAAAAGTGGCGATATCTGCAAATCTCCTTTCACCATGAATTGGTTATTGTGGACTCCTTGGAAAATAATAGTTTACAACACTATATGGCACACTTACCTGATGGACAGATGCTAGTGGATCTGACTGCTGCAGTCAGAAGATCTCCCAAAACCCTGGATGAGGTACTTTGGATGACTGAGGTACTCCTGACAGCAGCTTAAATAAAACAAACATATTTATATTTCAATACAAAAGATGATTTGTATTATTTTACATGTATGGGTCATTAGAATACATTTTCAATGCAGTTAATGCTACACCTCTTTAGATGAGAAAATATAAGCAATCAGGTACATACCTTATTATTTCGATTTAAATACAGAGTCCTACTTTCATTAGCCAACATTTATGAACTAGTATACTCTTCTGAACCATACCTAAGCATGTGGAGATGGGTGACAACAGGAATATTTGACACACACCACATACTGCTAAAATATCATCCAATATATCAGACTATGAGCTTTATATAAAGTTATATGTCATTAACCTTACCACGGTCTGCCATCCGCCCACTGTGTTGTGCCTGACCATATGTCAAACCCGTACATAGAGTAGAGATCACTGTAGTATGGGTTGTTCTGGCCAGCATCACAGGGCCTAAAAGGATATCAGTATAATTTAATTATCATTCTAGTTGACACTTGTTAAAACCAACACATACTAGTTAGGATCACATTTGTGAGACTAATAATGGAGTTTAAGAAAAATATCTATAGGTTGTCTGATAATAATGCAGTCCTTCGGACCCACTTCTGGGCATATATATGTACCAGTTTGTGCCGGTGGTAGTGGTTGATCAGTCCCATGATGTTGCCTTCCTGCAAGTGTAGGAACCTCTGCTCCAGTGGGTGGACATACTCTGGTTGTATGTGAAAATTAAATGAAGAAGTCAACAGGCAAATACAACATATGATGAATACGGACAACTTTTTATACAGTTACTTGATTGTATTTATGATATAACCATGATGTTTACTAATTCATGCACAATTTCATGAGCCAGTTACAAAGCTTCATTGCAATCATCAGCAGAGCTGGTCAATTGTTTGTGAAGCAGAAACTTGAAGTTAAAATTTGATTTGCAGTACTTAAGATTCTGGGACTTGTAGTATGATAGACAAAATGAAACACTTGAACTCAAATTCACCATGAATATTTGCACAAAGTTGAAGTGACTTCCATAGTCACATTTACACTTCATATTAAACATTTTTCTAATAAAGTCATTGTTTAACCATCACATATTGCCTGGCACCACATTAAGGTTATCAGTCACAGGCAGCCCATGCAGCAGAGTGGGGTGCATGGTGGAGAGGAAGTCCTTCTCAAGTGGTGAGACGGAGACAGGTTGCACTTTGTCTACCAGGGAGAGCTCTGGCCACCTCTCTCCTGGTGAACTTCTTCTGCTCTCGTTTCCTCTCATTCTACCATTTCTTTTTGATGTCAGTGATAGTCCGGACATCCTCCCCCAATGCATTGACTGTATTAGCCAACTGCTGCCATAGGGCTGCCTTTTGTGTTGCACTGCTAAGGTATGGAGGAAGAGCATGTCGTTTTTTGTAGTTATCCACTACAAATTTTACTATTAACTGAGTCTTCTTCTCTGTAAAGTATTTCTTCCACCTGATATTTAGCATACTGACATTTGGCAGATTGCAAGGCAAGGTGCAGAGTAGCAAGGTAAAGAATGTGTTTGGAAAAACAGAGCCTTGATTGTGTGCTGCTTTTATGTGGTTTGCAGTGCATGGGTTGCACCTGGCATTAATTGTCTGCAATGCGGCCCGAGTGCAGAGCTTCTGCCCCGAGTGTGGAGATTTCTCCCCAACTGAGAAGCCTCTGCCCCGAGTGTGGATCCTCCACATGTGTAAAGATACTATGCGCACGTCCCTTTGTGAATACCAAAAATTAGTAAAGTGAGACTTTTTGTCTAAGTTAGACTTTTGGTTTAACTTTACCTTTGTGAATCAGGCCCTTTGTGTCCATTGGCAGCCAAATGGTTCAGTAGAGCACTAGTATCCTGTCTACAAGCATCTTATGAATCTGATGCAACCAAGAGGTTGTCAGTGTATTGCACAAGAAATTAATTGAAGGGCATGTTTCGGAATTAAAGATTTTCTTTAGGATCTGGTAGAATATTGAGCATCTCTCTGTATATCACTTAGGAATTCAGCACCATGCCTAAACCCTATTTTGGAATCTAAAGGAAAAAAGGAATTGACTTGCCTCATGCAATGGAATAGAGAAAAAGGTTTGCCACAAATTGACAACAGTAAACCACCCAGCCTTCCATGGTATCTGGAATAATATCTCAGCTGGATTCGGTTTTAGTCCTGGGTGGAATGTTTAACTCTGCTGGCAGAATTGGAGGAATTTACTAGTTCCGCATTATGGTTGTAACATGTAAATTACATATAAATTCTGCTGTTATGTCGAGCGGAATTAACCTTCAGTAAACTAAGGGCCTGATTTAGATCTTGACAGATGGGTTACTCCATCACAACGGTAGCGGATATCCCGTCCGTCGAAATATAAATCCCATTATATCCTATGGGATTTATATTTCGGCGGACGGGATATCCATTAAAGTTGTGGTGGAGTAACCCGTCCTCCAAGATCTAAATCAGGCCCTAAGTGGAAGAGGGAGCAGTCCTTCTATGTTTAAAAATCACTGCAGATTAAACTTATCAGTAGTGGTTTTTAAACATGGAGGGACTGCTCTCTCTTGCGGTCCTGTTTGAAACCACTGCAGTGCGTACATTTTAGCGCCCTTACATACTCTGTAGTAATTACTGCAGTTTATGTAAGGGCACCCAGGGGTATGCACTGCAGAGGTACTGCAGAGTATGTTAGGGTGCTGAGCAGTATGCACTGCAGTGATTTTTAAACAGTCACTGCAGATTCTACTTATCTGCAGTGGTTTTTAAACATAGAGGGACTGATCCCTCTTCCTGTCCTGCTTAACATCACTGCAGTACATACCCCTTGGCAACCTTACATACTCTGCAGTTATTACTGGATATGCACCGCAGAGTAATATACAGTGGTTTATAAAGTTTAGAAACCACTACATACCACTCGGCAGCGGCACCCTTGCATACTCTGCAGTAATCACTCCAAAGTGTGAAAGGATGCCGAGGGGTACTTGGCTTCAATATTTTCTTAGTACAAAATGCATTCTTGCATCCATTGTTGTCTGTAAGGGTGCATTTTGTTCTAACAAAAAAGCGCCAAATGCCCACTCTGCCCCGTCATGGAATTCTGCAGACTCTCGCAAAAGTTTAATGTCATTCTGCAGAATTCAACTGAATCAAATTGTGCCAATTCTGCTGACCCCATTCGGTACCACAGGACAACATGAAACAACAATATTATAAATTTTTCTATGGCACTGCATGATCCTGTATTTACCTTTTGGTTTCTGCAGGACCATACTGGGTGAGTTACATCGCATCCCCATTATTTCTTTCAGAATGCCTTATTGTATCATTGACTCAAACACTGGAGTGATTCCAGCTCAGGTGTGAGATGTATAGGAGTGTCCTAGGATACTCAACGTTTGGCTTATTAGTTATTCAGACAGGTTCAACAACTTTAATAAGACCAATGTCTTTATCCAATCCAGACTTCAGACTTCACAGTATTTCTAAGATCTAGGGGTAAATCTTCAACAGTTATTAAGGGATACAGTCCGACAGCTGACCCTTGCCTGGCCAATTTGTAATCAATTTTCTGCACTGTGAGTTTGAGACTCAACACCATGAGCTGTGCAGTTTATAGTAAAATTCAAATTGCACAATAAATATCATCCTAGAAAGTTTACGGGACTAGACTCGCATATTACAAATTGATGGTCTTCTTCAAACATCCCTATTTTAGAGGTACTTTTTGCAAAGCAGGGTTAGTGATATATTTATGGGCAACTCCTACAACTTGGATCTGTTTTCCTAAGAGGGATAGGTTTGGGACTTCTGCTGTTCTCACAGTGGAACAGGTAGCACCAGTGTCAATAACAAACAACACTTGATGGCCATTCACCCCACCTTCTACAAATGGACCACTCTGCGCTACCTCCAAGTCTTTGCCAAGTACACAATCTTCCTCCCCGACCCTGAGGCACCATCATTTCAACTGGTCACAGCCATAGCCCTCTGAAGAATCAAAAAGGGGGAATTGTTGAATAAAAGGGCTTGGTTTGAAAAATAATTCAAACTGACTCGTGGACCTTGCTTTAAATTAACCCTGGGATATACTTTGTTGCAACACTGGGAATTGTGAAACCTTCATCATTGGAGCTTGAGACATGTTAGGATTTTGCATTCTCTGCATTGGATTATTCGGCGTTTGCACAGAGGTAACATTCTGTACTTGTGTGTGAATAGAATTGTGCACCTGATTGTCATTAATGGGATTCAAATGGCATTTCTGCTTCCAGTGGCCCAACTTATTACAATAATGACATGAATCAGATTTCTTCAAAGTCACAATATCAATCCCTGTATTTGGATCAATTTGACCTCCACAACCTCTACCTTGGGAACCACTACTTCCACCATACACTGTCTGCCTTCCAGATGGGTATCCTATGCCTTGAATTCTACCAACATTTCCCACATACGGCCCCTTCTAAGCCAATTTAGTTTGGGGCAACATGAATTTTTCTCAAAGCCATTTCTGCTTCATTTCCTGCTCATCGCTGCAGTATTTCGCATACTGAAGGATATCATCTAACAGCTTATTCTGCTAACATATCACATTCTGCTGAACATACCTGCTAATCTCTGCCCGTAACCCAAGAAAAAATGGAGACACAAAACTGCTCATATTTCCCTTTTCTGGTTTGTTGACCCCACTATGTTGCCTACACACTTGCAGCAATCACTCATAATAAGCATGCACCGACTCCTTGGCCTCCTGTGTAGTATGAGTTATTTTCAACCAGTCAATCTCCTTTTGTGGAACCTTACCCTTCAAGAATGTTATCACCTGGTCCTACTTTGTCATCACCTCAGGAGATGGGGCTTTCGTCCTATCCACCCTCAATGGCTACACATTTGGCCACTGTATGGAGGCCTTACATTCAGCCCACAAATGGCTAATCACCTGCACGAACCGTCCAATACCAGCACGGCACACTATGACACGGCTCTCACTCCTCGCATTGGTTCATCCTCCTTCACAACCTTTCCATACATGCAAGTTCTCTCAAAGTATTAAAGCAAGCACCTTGAATATGTAATTCTTGTCTGCTTCATTAAAGAAATTCAAAGTGAGCAATCAAGAGGGCAAGGGGAAATAATGTTTTCCAACATTAACATACACACCGATGAGATCTCGTCCAGCAAGAAATCACCTTAATGTAGTTTCTCCTTCGCGCAAAATGATCTACCAGCACCAATCATTGTTAGTACTCTCACAACAAAGTTACGATTCCCTATCTGTTGTGCAGTCGTTGGAACCTCATGAAATTGACTCTGCAAACCTTTAGCAGGCAGGTTAACAATGATATACTCTTTCTATTCGGGATTTTTGACTCCGACAAGCTGATATCAGCTTCAACTGCTCAACATTAAGCATATATGCATCAATACATTAAATCCAGAAGCGTCATCACACCACAAGATACACAGTTGCGACACAACACCATAAGCTTGACATACACAATTTTCAATGCGTAACCTATTAATACGCACTCCTCAGCTACCGCAAACTCCTTCAATTGTATTGCAACACCTCTGAACTGGGCCATAAATTACAAGGGCATGGACTGGGCTTGGTCTACTCCAGATTTCTTCTAGGGTATTTTAGCTCCCTACACTTCACTGAAAAACCATCCTCCGATCGCTATCACTTGATGGAGTGGTGATATTTGAATCTCAATCTCTTGGTAAAATCATGAAACAGAATCACCCACTGGTCTGATGGAACTTTGGTTGTCGACTCGAAGCGCTGGGAGGGAGCTAACATCGGAAATACATTTCAAATTCTGTCAAGCCAATGTGGCTTCAGAATAACGACAGAGAAGTTGGTATTCAACTGTAAAGATATTTTTTCCAAATATTAGTCAAATCATCAATGAGCGAAATGGCAAGGATTAAGAAAACATATCAATATGGTCAGAATAGTAGGATTCTCAAATACTCTAAATGTAAGTAGTATAAAGTACAAAATAGTAACAATCAATATGTAAAGAATGCAAAATATCCAAATTAGGTGTTCCATAAAGACACTCACACTGTCTATTACGCTATGAAAGAGTTTTGAAGATTTCTAAAGCGGAAGAGTAGAATGTGTCAGCATACTGGAACCTCAGTAGAAGTTCAGAGGAAACAAAAGCATGTCTACCATGAAGCTTTTCCCTCAGTCAAACTCAACAAAGAGATCCGCTCTCTTCAATGTCGGGGTAAAGGCCTGCTCTAACTAACTGTAGAACACTAATTAAAAAGCACAACCAAAGGTTCCAGAACATCCGTATCACGCTCCCATTGTCCAGAGCCAATCCCTTGATGGCATTTGCTGGGAGTTAGTAAACCCCCTAAAATCCCATCCTCACACAGTTAGGTACACACCTGTTTGTCCTTGAAAGTTGCATCTTCCTAGTACGCCGAGTACAGGAGGCTCCTTTAACCATCATCCCTCTGTGTCCGCTGCCAGCTTTCTCTTTTCAGACCTCACTATCAGTCTAATACCTAACAATAAACCCTTTCTCTAAGTAACGAGGAACCCAATACCACACCTGCAGAGGAGAGAAAAACAGCATACTGGCAAACTTTAAACTTTAAAGTTTGCAATGCTCAGGTAAGGCCCAATGTCAAGCTAAGCTAACTTTAGAAACAAAAAGGGAGCACACTACAATATTATTCATCCTGAGCAATTTAACTATTATTATTAGAGTGTAAATATATTCAGGAAAGACAGTTGTATTGATTATCATTCAACTCAGTACAGCTACATATAATTTCATAACAGGTTCAAAAGGTATGGCCTACTACAGTTCTTATTAGGATGAAACAGACAGGTTAATTAAATTAAACAGACATTGAATATATAGGTTACATGCAAATACGCATAAATGACATATAGAGGGTGGTGCCTAAATGTATGCTGCTCCACACTGAATAGTACTTAACCTTCCTGGTTGTTCAGATCGGGATCCGACTCCATCAAAATGCTATCTGTGTCTTTCACTTCTGGGTCCAGCCTTCAGCTGAAGAATCTCTAGATTTGTCTGCTCATAAAAAAGAAAACATACCCATCTGACTGCCCTGGTCTGTAGCTTCTCCACTATCTCCTGGGGAGCTGTCATTCGCAAGAAACAACCAAGTGCTCGAAAGTACCAATCTGCCATTCTCTTGTTCAGATTAAACAAATACTTTGGCATCCTGAAATGTGAACCTTCCAAGCAATAGGCTAGAAACACCCCTGTTAGTATCCAGGATTTGGTTCTGCCTTGCCAATTGATATACTGGACTAACAATACCTTTTCCATCCAAAGAAGAAAACAATGTCCCACTCTGTCCTACCACAGGACCTTTAGAATGAATGAACCTTGCAAGAGTTTTACACAATTCATGTGTCGAGCTGTTACTGGAGCGGTTTCTTAAACCCTCTCAAAACCATTCAGCATCTGCCCCCCTCCCACCAGCCCGGCATACAATTCTATATACTCACATGTGGAGCTGCTGAAAATGGCATGTGCATTCTAAGTATCCATGTGACCACCCTCCAGTTCCATCCTTGCTAGGATTTTTTTCTGAGTAATTCATACCCAGACACAGATATTATCTCTTCTGTTTTTAAGGATGTTGGAGAATTGCTAAGGGGCTGATGAAAGTTCGAGCAGCAAACTGTGAAACTTCCAAATTTGACTGACTCATCAGACACTGGGGAAGTTGTTGTGAGGCTCTAGGACCTACTATGTACCCTTCCTTTCAGTGGAAATATTGTTGCAAGCAGTAATCTTGCATTAGATCCTGGATCCTTCTTTTCTTTTCAAAGTAGCAATACATAATCCACTCATTCATTTGTTTTAAGTCTATAACCGGCCCATCTCTTCTGAGTCTCTTTTTTATTAGGAGTAGATTGCTCAGGAACTATGTGGATTGCCCTTCTCTTCCAAGTTTTACATCAGAATATCCATTTTGTCTGACTTTTCTTATGTGAAGTTTATGGAAAAGGGGGTTCATTTGTCTTGGAGGTATGCAAAACTCTAGGTGGAAACCCTCTACCAAGTGCAAAACCCAGGCAACTAATGAGAGCGTTTGCCAAATTTTTCCAAACAACAGGGCCAGCCATCTCCCAAAGTGTGGAATCTGATTCACCATGCTCAACTGTAAATTAATCTGTTGATTGCTTATGGACTTCTCTCAAAGGCCTGCCTCTTCCATCTCAGCTTCTGGTGGAAAAAAACAGGCTGTGCATATGCTTGCTTTTCCTTTGAAATCCAACCTAGTCTTGGGGCCTCTCTGCAAAATGAGTCTCAGTCTGTCAAATGGCCCTTACTCTATGGCCCTAGAAAAATCCTGGACAAAAAATGCTTTTTCATCAATGATTGCCCTCATCCAGCTCTGCATATGTGCTGACAAACATGAATGATTCCTTAATTAAAGGATTGCTAAATAACAAGCCAGGACCAAAGGTCTCCACTTCTGAAGTGGCCAGTTGCTATAACTTAGCATCTTCAATAGGAAACCCTTTCTGTGCTCTCTTGCGCAAATAGAATTAAGGAGGAACTAAATAGCAAACTTAACCCATCCTTCTAGTACTTATAGATCTATCACCCCTACTAGATCACCTCTTCTGTCATATCCAAGATATTGGCTAATGATCTTATTATATTGAGGAAGATGTCCAGATATTCTGGCCAGACTGTGTCAAGATTCGTTGTATACTGGCATATAAAGCTAAGGAGTTTGCAGTCCATTTCTGGGTTCTCTGCTGTTTCCCTCAATTTGTGAGTTAGGGCATTCCTCTCTCAATCTGCACTTGCCCTTCCAAAGGCTTGTAAAGTTGATATGATGATCTCTCTTCACTGTATCTGATGGGATATCAGCTTACGTCTCAGGTGTAGTAAATTCTATGGTATGAACATTTCACCACACTTATGCTTGAGATGTGCCTCATCCAGGTCAGTAGTGAAGTCCAGAGTCAATACTAACTTTCTCTTTTGACCCACTTAACCCAGACCAAGTCCTCCCACCATTTCTGTGACTAAGTCGACGAAGGCCTCTTCATTCACAACAGTGTCCACTATCACCCCTGGATGATGCATCTCCCATATGCCATTCACCAGACTTACTTCGCTTGTGACTGAAGAGCTGACATTGTGGGCCTTGCCCATGCTTGTCTCACAAGCCTCTTGAACTTTTCTAATGGGTCACTAGTGGTGGAAAGGCTGTTTCTGGTTTCATCCTGTTGGTTAAGCAGGCAAGCTGGCTGTATCCTCTTGTAGTCATGTAGATCACCCTCTTTCCATGACCCTCTTGTATCCTTTGGATCACTTTTAGCCTAATTACTACCCTTTCCATGTGCAGTGCCCTCCCTAAGTCTATACAAAATGAGTTGTGATCTGTCTGCTTCTTCAGGTTAGGTCAAGGAATGTGACACTGATGCCTGGAGCTGATCCAGTATCCAGTGAGTAGATTACAATGCCTCAGAGATGTGGCTGTTGACAGTATTGTTTAATTTACCTAATATATGCTTAAGGTGCTATTCTAGCAAGAATCATGCTTCTCTCAAACCCACCGTGTTATTGCTTGAGGAAGATCCCAAAAGGATCTGCCCAAAATAGAAATGCCGGGCATTGACAGCACAGAAGTGGAAAAAAACTCCAAGGTCAGTTATGATAGGGATGGAATGTGTGACAGTGGGGAGAAAATGGCCTCTATGAACTAGCAGAGCCTCGTTCAAGAGCACTATTCACTGACCAATCCAAGCAGCTGAATCTATCCTCTCAGTTGCCCCAAAATGTTCCCAACAAAATGCACCAAGCACTACTATTCAGGTCTGCTTACAACATGCCCTTCCAGTGATAGACATTTGAACATACAGTGTTATCAGCTATTAATGACATGGAGAATAAAAAGAACTTTGTCCACCACAACATTTCTAAAATACAAAGGGAGGCTTTAACAACCTTTAAGAATGATTCTTCAATTGTTATTAAGCCAGCAGACAAGGGTGGTGCCATTGTGGTTTGGGCCACAGATGATTATCAAAACGAAGTTGTGAGACAAATAGGTAATGAAGAAATTTATAAGAAGGTCCAAGGTGATATAACACGAGAAATTCAAAGCGAGCTGTCAAAAATATTGATTTTATACGAAAACAATGGTCCTTAAAAAACACAATAATGATGTGATTAATATAGACTTGAGTCAGTGCTATATTGATGATGTCCAGCCGGACAATCAATTTAATGAATTAATAGTGCAGAAACAAATAGGAGCACAACAATACAGTGGGACACAATCCTGCGTCCTACACATACACAAAACAATTACATTTGGACAGAAACATTTCAGGCAAGACAAAGGTAGCTTGTGGAAAATACGAATAATTAGGGCAAGCTTAGAGAAAACAGCTAATGCACTTGTTTGATCACATTGGATTAATGTGCATGCTGTTCAAACAAGTCGACGACGTTTCGATCCTTTTCAAACAATACTAGGATCATCATCAGGACGGGTATAATACAAGCCTGAATTTTATAGTGCCTGTGGAAAAATGAAAAATAGGGAAGGAAGGCAAAGAGGGGAAATTAGAAGGCGCGTAGTAGGAAGGATAAAGGTAACAAACCTAGTACAAACTACTGAGCATGCTGGAGTGGACAAGCAACTGTCAGGCAAGTGCACGGTGAGTGAGCTCGGAAATTAAGTAAGGAAGGGCAGAAGTTGATACACTGTTACGTTGTGGGGCAAAGGCCTCCGTGAAAAACCAGCAAGTGAATCTCATTACCGCGCTGATAATAGAACGTGGTGCAAATATAACTCTTTGGGGCGACGGACTGCACAGACCGAGTCAACGCAGAGTGCGATTAGATACAATATGTGGTATTCTGGTGTCGCTGTGCCTGCGGTTTCTCTTAAGTGGCAATTTTTATTAATAAACGGCGGACCGGAATTACGATTGCATGGGTGAAGGTTGCCGGAAATTATGACTCAAATAAGTGTGGACCTGAACAGGGGAGAGTGAGCGTCGGGGTGGCGGCGGTGAAGAAGGGAGACAGTTACTAACTTCGTATATTATTACGGGCGGGGTCAAGGAGACTCGGATGGAGCCTGGAAGTCGCTGCAATTGCAAACCTGGTGAAGAAATTACGGGGTGAGAGGCAGAATCGATTAAAGGTACTAACCGCCGGCAGCAGGGAAGTAGAGACGCTTACCTTGAGGGAGTTAGGTTGCAGCTGCTAAAATGGATCTTTACTTGGAGATAATTGCGATGCAGTAATAGACCTGGGCTTCGATGAGGGCTAGGTGGCGATACATTGTCTGCCCTGGGGGTGGAAGGGGGTGAGAGTGAGGACGAGCACAGCGATTGAGCTCGGAGGTGTACGGGTGCAAAGCATGCGCGCTTACCATTCAAAGACGAATCGGTTCCGGAGCTCGATGGCTGGGATACGGTGGGGCCAGATACAGCCTTGAGTTTATAGCACTGTCAGCAGCACGACAGCTGACGTGATGTGACGGCGGCCATATTGGGTGAGGGGTATAGCCGACAAACAGTGAAGAGAGACTATTGTGCAATGATGCATGCTTCGGCGATAGAAAATGAAAGAAAGGATAGATAATAATAGAAATTGAGAAGGTGACTTGATAAACAATACTGGAATTCAATAATTATAGTGGGTTAAAAACAGAAATGCATGTTGTATATATGTTATACGGTAGGACAAAGATAACCAGTGATGGTTACTGATAAAGGCATCTTTGTGTGGTAAGGGCATGATCGGTTATAAAAACCCCAACCATCAGAGTGCATACATATGGAAACCATTCCATACTGAATGGTACTAGCATGGTCACGTTATTGTGATTGAGACAAATTAGGTTTGTGGGCAACAAAAATACATTAGAAACTGAGAAATAGAGAGGAAACAGTTCTTGAGATATTGATAGTATGGCAAGGGGATCTTAGAGCAAGGTGGTCCAATCTTCATTTCTGTTCAATCCGTTCTTGATACTTCCAGTGCGGATAATCAGTTTCAGTTCCTCTTTGTTTAAAAGTTGTGCAATATCTGCACCTCTGGGTGGTGGTTTCACAATGCTGATAACTGTCCATTTAATGTCATCCTCGTTATGGCCGGCAAGATTGAAATGCTCTACCAGAGGCGCATTCTGGGTTTTACAGCGGACCCTGCTGCGGTGTTGTCCAATACGGGTCTTCACTTTCTGCGTTGTTTGGCCAATGTAAACTTTAAGGCAAGGGCATTGAATCAGATAAATAACATTGCAAGTATTACAATTTGAAAATGACCTTGATTTAATTACAACATTGTTAAAAGTAAATTCTTTGCCTTCAATTGTGAGATCACAAACATTACAATTACCACGTGTCCAATCAATGGTTCAAGACCCCAGTGTGCATCAAGGGTTAAAGCCGGCTTTCAAGTTACGGCTTTTGCGAAATGCAAAGAGAGGGCGTTCAATATTCAAGTTGCCAGCGTTCAGGGTGGCCCAGTGTTTTAAGATGGACTTTCGAATAGGATTCGATACTGGTGAGAATGTGATCACGCAAACTATGCGGTTTGTGTTGGACTTGATTTTGGGGGATAGCAGAATTTCCCTCGGGCAATACCATGCTCGCTTTTGGGCATTGCGTATGAGTCGTTTAGGGTAGCCTCGTGCCTTTAGCTTGGTGGATAAGGTGGAGGCCTCATGGAAGTAATCTTCTCTTGTAAAGCAGTTACGCCTGATACGTAAAAATTGAGAGTATGGTAAAGAGTCACGTAGTGCTCGTGGGTGATTGCTTTCGTAGCGAAGTAGCGTGTTTCGCTCTGTGGTTTTCTTGTATAACCTCGTGAGTAGTTCACCGTTAGAGTGGTAAATGGTGAGATCTAGGAAAGGGATTGAAGATTTGTCAAGGGCCAAGGTGAAATTGAGTCCTAGGCACTTGTTATTTAACCAGTGTAGAAATTGGTTGAGTGTGTCCTCATTATTGTGCCAGATCAAAAAGATATCATCTATGTACCGGCGCCATAATGTGACGCCGGAAAAAAATGGGTTTGTGGGGGAGAGGATTATCGTCATCTCAAGGTAATCCATGAAAAGTATGGCTAAGTTGGGGGCAAAAACGGCCCCCATTGATGTTCCTTTAACCTGCTGGTAGTATTCGTTATCAAAGAAGAAAAAGTTCCTTGTGAGGCAGAGTTCAAGTAGTTGGTGTATGAAGAGAGTGGGAACGGTCTGAGGGCGAGGCCTGGAGTCAAGCACCCTTTGGATTCCAGTCATTGCCAAGACCTGCGGGATGTTTGTGTACAAGGATTCTACATCCATTGTACACAACATGTCAGACATTGGGTCGAACGGGTGGTGTTCAACTAAGTTTATCATAGCCATGCTGTCCCTTACATAGCATTCAGTTTTTGGTACAAAGTCCTTTATAAAATAGTCCGCGTATTGGCCTAGGGGTTCAAGTATAGAGCCGCACCCAGATACTATGGGGCGTCCAGGGGGACTTGTGAGATTTGTATGTACTTTTGGAAGTGTATATATCACCGGCATGCGGGGTGACTTTACGTTCAGAAAGAGAATTTCCTTTTGGTTTAGGAAACCTTCTGATTTTGCTTCTGTAGTAATCTGTAGAATAAGGCTTTGCAGTTCCCTCGTTGGATTGGTGGGCAATCTGCAGTAATGGTCGGTGTTAGAGAGTTGGCGTACGATTTCTGCTTTATATAGTTTCTTTTCTTGCAGGACAATTCCTCCCCCTTTGTCTGCAGATTTTATAATTAAGGATTCGTTCCTTTTTAGTGTCTCAATGGCCTTTTTCTCTTCAAGGGATATATTGTAGGGAATATAAAGTTTTTACTCTCAAATAGTGTTAAATCCTTAATGACCATTTTTTCAAATGTAGCTATTTCTCCTGGGATCATATTGGCCGAGGGGGAGAAAGTGAATGGAGGACGGAAGAGAGTGTTGGAGATGGTAATAGGTGAAGGGTTCAACAAAAAATAAGCATGTAGACGTAGGCGTCTGAAGAATCTCAATGACGCAGTATGGAGTTCAAGGAAATTGCGGTGAATGGTGGGAACAAAGGATAGGCCTTTACTAAGGAGAGACAATTCCGAATCTGCAAGGGTGTGTTTTGACAGGTTGAAAATGGGTATGATTTGTGAGTGCATAGAGTCATTGCTGTCAATGTTCACCATTGGTAAAACTTCTGGCGTGTCTGTCGTTCGCCTGGGGGATTGTACCATTGTTGTGCTTGCTTCACGCGACCATGTTTTGGTGACTCGCTTTGGCCTCTGCCTAAAAAATTGGGACCGGGGTTGCGGTTGGAAGTGCTAGGTCCCTCGCCTTGATCTGAGTTATCCGATGAGTCAACAGAGGTGTCAGAGAATCCTACCAAGTTGTTGCGTCTGTTGAAGCGCCCCCAGGGTCTGGTGTTCTGAGGATTAGTATATGTCCGATTTGTGTAAAAATCTTTATGCAAGTATGGGTATGTACGTTCTACACTGTAGGCTTTGATATCTTTCTTAACCTTGAGTGATTTTTTGTTCTGTTCTAGTCTGTGAAAATCCTCGACTTTTTTTTGGATTTGTTCAAGCAATTTTTTACCATCAGTGACAGAACTAGATTCTTTAATCTGGTTTTCAATATCACTGATCTCTTCAGTTCGTTTTTTAAGGGTTTCGGTTGCAGTGTTGATGCCTAGCACTAACCAGTGTCTAGAGCAGGTGGTACCTATATAGCTAAAGTTGTTAATATATTTAGGATTGTCTGTAAAAATGCCAGGTATATTTCTTACTTGCAAACCAACTGGGATTATATCCGCTTTTAAATATTCAGTCAGCATGCGAATCATTAGTTGGAGACGGACCTGTTTCTTCTTACAATTCTCTAATTGGTCTGAGAGAGATATATTGGTATTAATGGGGGTATCAACTGAATCAGTGAACAGGGACGGACCCTCGAGTATTTTCTTAATATATTCATCAGAATATAAAGGTGCGTGGTCTGACATAGCAGTTGCACAGACAGGACTTTTGTACAGGAAAATTAAAGAGGTGGGTAAAGAGAGGAGGAAGCAGGAATGGCCCACTCAGAAGGAGGGGGATAGGGAGTGTCTCCCTTGCAATCTAGCGAATGCGCTGAACATATTTTAAACCAAACAAGGGAACCCACAAGGTAGATAAGGACCTTGGGTGTCAGTTTTATATGAAAACAATGGTCCTTAAAAAACACAATAATGATGTGATTAATATAGACTTGAGTCAGTGCTATATTGATGATGTCCAGCCGGACAATCAATTTAATGAATTAATAGTGCAGAAACAAATAGGAGCACAACAATACAGTGGGACACAATCCTGCGTCCTACACATACACAAAACAATTACATTTGGACAGAAACATTTCAGGCAAGACAAAGGTAGCTTGTGGAAAATACGAATAATTAGGGCAAGCTTAGAGAAAACAGCTAATGCACTTGTTTTATCACTTTGGATTAATGTGCATGCTGTTCAAACAAGTCGACGACGTTTCGATCCTTTTCAAACAATACTAGGATCATCATCAGGACGGGTATAATACAAGCCTGAATTTTATAGTGCCTGTGGAAAAATGAAAAATAGGGAAGGAAGGCAAAGAGGGGAAATTAGAAGGCGCGTAGTAGGAAGGATAAAGGTATCAAACCTAGTACAAACTGCTGAGCATGCTGGAGTGGACAAGCAACTGTCAGGCAAGTGCATGGTGAGTGAGCTCGGAAATTAAGTAAGGAAGGGCAGAAGTTGATACACTGTTACGTTGTGGGGCAAAGGCCTCCATGAAAAACCAGCAAGTGAATCTCATTACCACACTGATAATAGAACGTGGTGCAAATGGTGGTGCAATGGTGAACATTGACAGCAATGACTCTATGCACTCACAAATCATACCCATTTTCAACCTGTCAAAACACACCCTTGCAGATTCGGAATTGTCTCTCCTTAGTAAAGGCCTATCCTTTGTTCCCACCATTCACCCCAATTTCCTTGAACTCCATACTGAGTCATTGAGATTCTTCAGATGCCTACGTCTACATGCTTATTTTTTGTTAAACCCTTCGCCTATTACCATCTCCAACACTCCCTTCCGTCCTCCATCCACTTTCTTCCCCTCAGCCAATATGATACCAGGAGAAATAGCTACATTTAAAAAAATGGTACTTAAGGATTTAACACTACTTGAGAGTAAAAAACGTTATATTCCCTACAATATATCCCTTGAAGAGAAAAAGGCCATTGAGACACTAAAAAGGAATCAATCCTTAATTATAAAATCTGCAGACAAAGGGGGAGGAATTGTCCTGCAAGAAAAGGAACTATATAAAGCAGAAATCGTACGCCAACTCTCTAACACCGACCATTACTGCAGATTGCCCACCAATCCAACGAGGGAACTGCAAAGCCTTATTCTACAGATTACTACTGAAGCAAAATCAGAAGGTTTCCTAAACCAAAAGGAATTTCTCTTTCTGAACATAAAGCCACCCCGCATGCCAGTGATATATACACTTCCAAAAGTACATAAAAATCTCACAAGTCCCCCTGGAAGCCCCATAGTATCTGGGTGCGGCTCTATACTTGAACCCCTAGGCCAATACGTGGACTATTTTATAAAGGACTTTGTACCAAAAACTGAATGCTATGTAAGGGACAGCATGGCTATGATAAACTTAGTTGAACACCACCCGTTCTACCCAATGTCTGACATGTTGTGTACAATGGATGTAGAATCCTTGTACACGAACAATCCGCAGGTCTTGGCAATGACTGTAATCCAACGGGTGCTTGACTCCAGGGCTCGCCCTCACACCGTTCCCACTTTCTTCATACTCCAACTACTTGAACTCTGCCTCACAAGGAACTTTTTCTTCTTTGATAACGAATACTACCAGCAGGTTAAAGGAACATCAATGGGGGCCGTTTTTGCCCCCAACTTAGCCATACTTTTCATGGATTACCTTGAGATGACGATAATCCTCTCCCCATTTTTTTCGGGCGTCACATTATGGCGCCGGTACATAGATGATATCTTTTTGATCTGGCACAATAATGAGGACACACTCAACCTATTTCTACACTGGTTAAATAACAATTGCCTAGGACTCAATTTCACCTTTGCCCTTGACAAATCCTCAATCCCTTTCCTAGATCTCACCATTTACCACTCTAACGGTGAACTACTCACAAGGTTATACAGGAAAACCACAGAGTGAAACACGCTACTTCGCTACGAAAGCAATCACCCACGAGCACTACGTGACTCTTTACCATACTCACAATTTTTACGTATCAGGCGTAATTGCTTTATAAGAGAAGATTACTTCCATGAGGCCCTCACCTTATCCACCAAGCTAAAGGCACGAGGCTACCCTAAACGACTCATACGCAATGCCCAAAAGCGAGCATGGTATTGCCCGAGGGAAATTCTGCTATCCCCCAAAATCAAGTCCAACACAAACAGCATAGTTTGCCTGACCACATTCTCACCAGTATCGAATCCTATTCGAAAGTCCATCTTAAAACACTGGGCCACCCTGAACGCTGGCAACTTGAATATTGAACGCCCTCTCTTTGCATTTCGCAAAAGCCGTAGCTTGAAAGACCATCTAGTACGAGCAGCTTTACCTGACCCTAAGCCGGCTCTAACCCTTGATGCACACTGGGGTCTTGAACCATTGATTGGACACGCCAAATGTGGTAATTGTAATGTTTGTGATCTCACAATTGAAGGCAAAGAATTTACTTTTAACAATGTTGTAATTAAATCAAGGTCATTTTCAAATTGTAATACTTGCAATGTTATTTATCTGATTCAATGCCCTTGCCTTCAAATTTACATTGGCCAAACAACGCAGAAAGTGAAGACCCGTATTGGACAACACCGCAGCAGGGTCCGCTGTAAAACCCAGAATGCGCCTCTGGTAGAGCATTTCAATCTTGCCGGCCATAACGAGGATGACATTAAATGGACAGTTATCAGCGTTGTGAAACCACCACCCAGAGGTGCAGATATTGCACAACTTTTAAACAAAGAGGAACTGAAACTGATTATCCGCACTGGAAGTATCAAGAACGGATTGAACAGAAATGAAGATTGGACCACCTTGCTCTAAGATCCCCTTGCCATACTATCGATATCTCAAGAACTGTTTCCTCTCTATTTCTCAGTTTCTGATGTATTTTTGTTGCCAGCAAACCTAATTTGTCTCAATCACATAAACGTGACCATGCCAGTACCATTCAGTACGGATTGGTTTCCATATGTATGCACTCTGACGGTTGGGGTTTTTATAACCGATCATGCCCTTACCACACAAAGATGCCTTTACCAGTAACCATCACTGGTTATCTTTGTCCTACCGTATAACATATATACAACATGCATTTCTGTTTTTAACCCACTATAATTATCGAATTCCAGTATTGTTTATCAAGTCACCTTCTCAATTTCTATTATTATCTATCCTTTCTTTCATTTTCTATCGCCGAAGCATGCATCATTGCACTATAGTCTCTCTTCACTGTTTGTCGGCTATACCCCTCACCCAATATGGCCGCCGTCACATCACGTCAGGTTACGTGCTGCTGACAGCGCTATAAACTCAAGGCTGTATCTGGCCCCACCGTATCCCAGCTATCGAGCTCCGGATCCGATTCGTCTTTGAATGGTAAGCGCGCATGCTTCGCACCCAGACACCTCCGAGCTCAATCGCTGTGCTCGTCCTCACTCTCACCCCCTTCCTCCCCCAGGGCAGACAATGCATCACCACCTAGCCCTCATCGAAGCCCAGTTCTATTACTGCATCGCAATTATCTCCAAGTAAAGATCCATTTTAGCAGCTGCAACCTAACTCCCTCAAGGTAAGCGGCTTGACTTCCCTGCTGCCGGCGGTTAGTACCTTTAATCGATTCTGCCTCTCACCCCGTAATTTCTTCACCAGGTCCGCAATTGCAGCGACTTCCAGGCTCCATCCGAGTCTCCTTGATCCCGCCCGTAATAATATACGAGGTTAGCAACTGTCTCCCTTCTTCACCGCCGCCACCCCGATGCTCACTCTCCCCTGTTCAGGTCCACACTTATTTGAGTCATAATTTCCGGCAACCTTCACCCGTGCAATCGTAATTCTGGTCCGCCGTTTATTAATAAAAATTGCCACTTAAGAGAAACCGCAGGCACAGCGACACCAGAATACCACATATCGTATCTAATCGCACTCTGCGTTGACTCGGTCTGTGCAGTCCATCGCCCCAAAGAGTTATATTTGCACCACGTTCTATTATCAGCGTGGTAATGAGATTCACTTGCTGGTTTTTCACAGAGATCTTTGCCCCACAACGTAACAGTGTATCAACTTCTGCCCTTCCTTACTTAATTTCCGAGCTCACTCACCGTGCACTTGCCTGACAGTTGCTTGTCCACTCCAGCATGCTCAGTAGTTTGTACTAGGTTTGTTACCTTTATCCTTCCTACTAGGCGCCTTCTAATTTCCCCTCTTTGCCTTCCTTCCCTATTTTTCATTTTTCCACAGGCACTATAAAATTCAGGCTTGTATTATACCCGTCCTGATGATGATCCTAGTATTGTTTGAAAAGTATCGAAACGTCGTCGACTTGTTTGAACAGCATGCACATTAATACAATATGATAAAACAAGTGCATTAGCTGTTTTCTCTAAGATTGCCCTAATTATTCGTATTTTCCACAAGCTACCTTTGTCTTGCCTGAAATGTTTCTGTCCAAATGTAATTGTTTTGTGTATGTGTAGGACGCAGGATTGTGTCCCACTGTATTGTTGTGCTCCTATTTGTTTCTGCACTATTAATTCATTAAATTGATTGTCCGGCTGGACATCATCAATATGGCACTGACTCAAGTCTATATTAATCACATCATTATTGTGTTTTTTAAGGACCATTGTTTTCTTATAAAACTGATACCCAAGGTCCTTATCTTCCTTGCGGGTTCCCTTGTTTGGTTTCAAATATGTCAAAAATATTGAAGCAGGGATTTGATCAAGGTTTTATTGGACCGAAGGAATGTGATTTTTTGATAAAGAAATATCCTAGAATACCAGTGTTATATATGTTGCATAAAGTGCATAAGAGTAAGCCATCACCTCCTGGACGTCCAATAGTTTCTGAATGCGATTCTATCCTGTAACCGATAATAAAATATGTAGATATTTCTCTAAAACCATTTTTGTAGGATGTCCCCTCCTATCTAAGAGATACTATGGACTTTATCAACACAATTGAAGTCACAGAGTTTTGCGGGATCAATCAGAGGCTAGTCACTTTTGATGTAGTCTTATTCTACACGCAGATACCACAAGAAGATGGCTTAGCGGCCATTAAATAGTTTTTGGACACCAGACCTAAGCCACAGCAAGTGCCCACAGAGTTTATCATGGATCTGCCCAGTTTTGTACTTTAAAAAAAACGACTTCAGATTTGGTGATGATTTCTATTTCCAAGTAAAGGGGACTGCTATGGGTTGTCCATTCGCGCAGGAGTTAGCAGTATTGTATATGGCAAAATTTGAAGAAAAGTACATTTTTAATAACAACCCATTTCAACATCAAATTTCGAAATGGGTACGATACATTGATGACAAATTTTTCATGTGGACAGGGCAAGAGGATACATTAGATCAATTCCATTGTTGGATAAATGAGAGGACTCCAGACATTAAGTTTAGTTTACATCAAGATTCCTCGAGAGTCACATTCCTTGACGTCGAAGTGTATGCATCAGGTGGACTATTAACGACTACATTACACACTAAGCCAACGGATATAAATTAAGCCTTACATTATTCAAGTCATCATCTCCTCAGTCTTCGGGACAATTTACCATTTGGGCAGTTTTTAGGGATACGTAGCAATTGCTCTTGCAAAATGGATCATCTGTTTAATACAACTAATTTGATGAACAAATTAAAGGAACGAGGATACCCCAAAAGATTGTTAAAACATTCCCTGAAAAGAGCGTGGTGGACACTACAGGAGGTACTTTTATGAAAAAGAGAACACCCTAAGTTGGAACGTCTTGTTTGTGTATCAGCATTCTGCACAAAGACTAATCAGCTGGAAAAGATTATTAATCAAAATTGGCATTTGATCGCACATTTGGATCAATCTTTTATAAAAACCTCTATTTGTACTCAAAAGAGAAAAAAGTGTTGACAACCAAGTGGTTCGTGCAGCGCTTCCAACACCGTTTGCAAAAATACTCTGCGACAGTTCTTAAATCTACCACTGATCCAAGCACACCATAGGTGCAGGACATGCATCTGCTGCAACCAAACCATTGAAGGGAGTGTGTTTTCACACAAAAACATCATTTGGAAGCACACTGTGTTTTCCTATTGTAAGACAAAAGCTGTTGTATGTGGAATGATCTGCCCTTGTAATAAGTTATATGTTGGAACAACGAATCAGGAAATATGCCAACGTATAACTCAGCACAAATCAAGAATTAGAAAAAAGTACTCACAGCTCCATTAGTTAACCTTTGGATAAATCAAAAACATTCAGAAACAGATCTGCGGTGGACTGTATTGTCATCGGTTGAATCAGATCAGCGTGGGGGAGACCCAGAAAGGCGTCTAATACAAAGGGAGGCATTTTTAATCGTCAAATTTAATACAGCTTTTGACGGCCTTAATAAAATGACTGAGCTTTATAATTTATAATGGTCTTTAAGTTATCACCTCCCCTGCACATGACATTGTCATGATTGACTAACCTGTAGATGTCACAGATTCCTGATTGGAAACAAAATCGCGGGTCTAAAAAAATCTCTCCATGTACAATTTGAAAATATTTCTAGGCACAATTGGATATTCAAATTCAGGTCTGTTTTTTAAGGTCTGAATGACGATGTACAGCTACACTCTCGTACACGAATTCTGATTTAAAAAATCATCAAACGTGGAGTTTGTCTAAATAATTGATTTCAGAATGGACTACATTCCCTAGAAGTGTCTGGGGTGACATAGTCAACAATGCAACATCGGACATAATGAGTTTTTACCATATTGTCAACCCTCGAATTTTTAAACACAGGTGTTTTTCACAAAAACATAGTAGGCTGTATCCGACACCGAAGTACGATCGCACTTTTGACTGAGCAATGTATTGCCCGGACTACACTTCCCATATTTCCTGTGGGCCAAATACTCTTCGGTCTATTAAATTTAATATTATTATTTTTTTATCTGGCTTTATAGTTCAATCAAAGGCGGTACCCTGTTTTGATCAACACAATAAAGATTCATTTGTTACGTCAAATATGACCGCAAAGATAAATTCCGGTATTCAGCCTATAACATATGGACATCAGATCATCATACCTGGAAGTAATTTAACTGGTGAAGAAGGGGAACAACTTACCCCGGATAACGGTTTAACTCCGCAGTTTCCAGGCATCTCACTGCAGAATGCAACACGCAGTGGATGTACGTCTCGATCCAAAATAAACATTGAAGATACAGCAGACGAGGTATTTTGAAAATGTGGGTAGAGCAGTAGAGACTTCTTAAAGTTTTTTTGTGACGGTCATATTGGTCGATTGAGGGAGACATTTGGTTTTGAAGTCTAGCGAATTTGAAGTTGTTTTAATGGTCCTTTGCATTTGTTTTGTGATTCAGTGAATAGCATGTCATTTTCAAAGATGACACTGGTTTTCGGTTTGTTTCAGGCATTTTTCAATAAATAAAGAGAAGGCATTGGGCCCTCGTTGAACTGTAATCTGGGAATGATCTCCTCATTAGATGTGAGTTGTTTTGCATTTTTAGATTTCAAATGGATTTTTTAATCCGAAATTTGGTGGTTATAAGTCAATTGATTTTCTTTTTGTTTCTCAGATTGAGGTTAATCGATGGTTGAATTTGCATCAAAATTCAAATTATTAGAGAAAAGAGGAAATATGATGTGGAAGCATGAGTGATGAGTATGATTTTCACGGAAAGGAAGGAACATGTTTTTTTTAACTTAAGCGTAATTTATTATTTTACAGTTCTCTAGTGTTCTGAGTCCTGAGGAGAACCCTAAAAAACATACAGAAGGGTTCGAAATGTGTCAACTGTTTCCATCTACCAAACAAGTGTACTATATATGTGATACCACTGAAGCTCATTAGTAACACAATTTTCAAGGACTTGTGATTTTTCTTTGAGCTCAGTAATGCCACTGTTTGGTTTTAGCTCTTGTAAGAGGAAATTAAATTACTGGGCAGCAACGCAAGTTCCATGGGCATTTGTTTCAAAATATGTTTTTATAAAAAACAGAACCTGAGCTTTAAAGTGTTTTTTGCAATGTCTGTATGTAATGTTAAAATAGTTTTGTGTATTGTGTATGTGATCAGTCTTCAGTTGTAAATAGTGTATAGTCCCTGTGTATTGAAGTTTAAAAAGTCACCCTTTCTAATTATATGAATAATACATTAAAAAAGTATTTTTTGTAAAAAAGAGAAAAAGTTAAACATGAATAAATTAATTGATGGTCATGACAATTGAGATGTGTGATCATGGTATGTGAATGAAATTAAGGAGTGACATCAGTATTGACACTTGTGATTGCTATCTTTCTAATGAGTCTTGATTATAATGTCGTTTGTCTTTTTATTCATTATTGTGTGTATCTTTTATGATCTGTCCTCGGAAGATCGAATAAAGACAATTGATTGATTGATTGATTGACACTTATGTTGTTTTTTGAACTTCCAGTGATAGTCGGCACCTTTAGAAGCAAACCCTAGGGACATCGAAATCACCCAGAAGGGTAATGCATTTATCATTAAGGAGTGGACCACAACAATGGCTGGCTGTGTAGGGATAGCCAGCATTGCACATCCGCCCGGTTGGAAAGGTGCGATTTGTGAAGCTAACCATGACTTCCCAAGTGGATAGCAGATGAGAGAGCTATGAAGAGACCCCTGCAGAGAGTAAAGCTTCCAGAAATACAGTATGTAGAATGAAACAGGTAAAGATATAGGCAAAATTAACTGTTGCACCATAGTAAATCAGAGAGAGCAAATAAAGATCACTTATCTGAAGCGCTATGCAGCAAGCAAGAGGACAAGGCAGAAGGAGGATGTGAGGTTATAAGCTACAAGCTATATGCTACTTTGGTTGGGGTGGCAACATTTTTTTCCCCAAAGATTTAGAATTCATAGGCATTGCAGTTTAATAAATGTTTTAATGCCCCATTGCTGATGTTTGGGAGTAGGTCAGAAAGTGAAGTATAGTAGGAACCTCTGTTTCTTGATGTAGAATCACCTGCAGAAACGTTTTACAGGTAATTTCTCCAAAAAAGCTTTACAAAGGTCACAAACATCACCATCGGAATTATAAGTGTGCACACCCATACCCTAAAGAACATATTCTCAGTGAAAACCCATATTACCACAGAAAATAATCTTTTTTTAACCAAACCCATTATGTTTTTTTAATATTTTAGCTGGGTATGCAGGATTCTAACCTGTAATTATCTTAGTTTTTGCCCAGATTGCATTGAGGAAGATACCATGCAGTCCTAGTACCAAGGGCGCCCCAACCACCTTGGTTAGCACCAAAAGACCATCTGCTACCAGCCATGGCACCTCCTGCAGTGATCCATTGATGTCAGGGGAGAAGCAATGGTTAAAAAATATAAACAGCCCTCCCCTATAGCATGATCTGACTCAGGGACATCTGCAGCTGCAGGAGGATGGTGAGGCTGGGATATGCATGGGAGGTGAGGTAAATGTTATTCCTGTCTCCACTTTCCTTTTCCATATGGATATCTCCTGGAGGCTCATTTAGAGATCACAATTATCCTGAAGGTTTCCCCCCTACACTATCAGAGAGTTGTTTGGCTAATGGGAGCTGCTCCCCCACACCATGGGCGTAGCTTCTATGAGCCCCCTGGTCAGTAAGTTGACGTATTGGCTCCCCTGGGGCAGACTAGTGAAAACACTCTGGGCCGTTTATTCCACTTTAAAGCTGGTCAATAGACCTTGATAGTTGCCTGAGAGGAAAAGGGGTTAGCAAAAACTTTTAATCTTAAAATACAGTGTGATCATTAGGACCACACCAATAAAGTCTGAATCAATAACTTGAAATTAAAAGGTTTATTACAAACTTAAAGCCAGACTTATATAAATCAATCTCAAGAACATACTATAAAAGTACAGGATTATAAAAGGAAGACCAAAGCAACAAACAATATTGGTCCTCAACAGCTAGGAGCATATAAGAATTTCAGTGGCAGCAATGCAAAAAATAAAGAAAAGGATTTGATGACTAGACAAATGGATTCGATCCTTTTCCCCAAACATGGGAAATATTTGCAGCATCTACTAAACTTGACACTAAACTAAGGATAGGGGAAACCTTATTGATTCAAGGAAGCACGAAAGGTGTCAACATCAGAATCTCTGTAGAAGTTCTATAGGTAAGGAGTCATGTATAGCTTGAAGCCACACAATCAGAAATGAAAAGAGAGGCTTGCACCTCTCCAAGTCTAAAGAGAATCTGACCAAACGTAAGATGGGTTCACTAATTAAAATACACAAAGAACATTTGAGAAATATGACTTTATACACATCATAGCACTTTTCTAGTTCCCAAGAAAGAACTTGTAGCCTTGAATGCTACTCCCATAATCCAGTCATCTCCGCTTCCAAGACGTCCTTGGATTTCTCCCTTCATCTGATAGTAGCAACAGGTAAAAATCCCTTTGTTCTTCATTAACACTATTTGACCTTGCCAGTTCTTCCTCACCGCACTATCTCTGAAATACAATGTGCTTTTTACTAACTAATGAATGCCTTTGGTCTGCACCTGCAGAGGAGGAAAGCATGCAGAAAAGCAACTTTCACATTAGTACTAAATGTCTCAATTGTGAGCTCAAGGCCCACAATCATGTTAACTTAACAGATTTCTGTAAATGCATATTGTGAGAAAGTGCCTCTTTTGCAAGGTTAGCCCCACTTTTTTCCTGGTCTTGATGCGGTTTCGAATGTAGTGCACAGGGCCCCTGACATCCAGGTACCCTGTGCCAGTGCTCTTCCCCTAAGACAAACTCCCAATTGGTACTTCTGCCCCCGTAAATCCCTAGTAACTGGTACCCCGGGTGCCTAGGGCCTGAGAGCTGAAGAGGGGCCCTTGGGACCCCCCTCACTGGAACCATGCCACTGCCCTTGCAGCTTGTATACCCCTATGAGGGAGAAAACGACAAAGTCAACTTGGCACCCCGTCTGGGTGCCATGCCAGCTAACACTGCCTGGCAGCATACGTAAGTCACCCCTCTAGCAGGCCTCACAGCCCTAAGGTTTATTTATTTTATTTATTTATTTATTCAGTGTTTTGTATAGCGCGAACTTGACCCAGTAGGGTATCAGAGCGCTTCACAGTTCAGTACATGGTAACTTTTCTGGTACAGAGTCCTGTACAGCATTTAATATATTCCAGTCCAGTTCAAAGTTGACACATCTATTTCTTTTGATAACTGCTTTAGTACGTTCGCAGGCTGTAAGACTAGAGGGACCATGACCTCAAGGGAAGCAAGTCTTGTGTCCTTGAGCGAGAGTATTTGGGCGAGCCATGTGTGGATGCTCTGTAATGTTTACAGTAGGAATTTACTCATTAAGAAGATCTTGGTTTCTTTCTTGAAACTTGCGTGGTTGGTTAGCCTTCTGATGTCTGGAGGTAGCGATTTCCATATTCTGGGTGCGGCACCTGAGAACGCTCTGTTGTAAGTTTTTTTTTGCGGAAATCAGTGGTTTCAGCACTAGGTCTCTGGCGCTCCTTGATTGTCTGTTTCCCCCAGAGATCACATGTATCAAGAGGAGATTATACCTTGAATGTTTATTTTTGATTACTTTATGAGTACATAGACATGATGAATGCTAGAATGTACTCAGCTACCTGCTTCTGCTTCAGAGGGAATTGCTTACTATCATATCAGTCTGACATATGGTATTTCTTGTAATCTCCTAATAAGTATATTTTATGGAGAATGTAGTTTTCAGTATTATTTTTTGAATCATGATGTAGTTCTCCCACAAGTTCCCCTTATCAAATACTTAAATAAGAATTCTTATTTTAAAGGTGCAGAAATCGCAGGCAAATATTTTGTATCCCCGTAGTCACTAGACACTGCGTATGCACATACACATAATTTGACTTGTTTGATGTCAGATGTGGAAAATACATTTTTGAATTTGGTGGAGGATAGATGGCGAGACCTAAAGTCTCAAACTGAAACTGTTAAGGATCTTAAAAATCACAAGTGGAGTAGCAAAGAAATTGAACATTAGGAAAAAGGAAATTTACTAACCCTGGGTGGAGTTCGCGGAGTTGCGCTACGTGGAACTCCGCGAAGTGCAAAAAAAACTCTGCCGCACTACGCAAAGCTCGGCCAGCGGTGGAGTACGATAGAAAAATGCTGTTCGCGGTGATTGCACAGTGCCGGATGCTTGTCCGCACTGTGCAATCATTGCGAACGGCACCATGCACAGCGCAAGCTTTCCTTTTCTGCCGTTTGAGTACATTTTTACTCGAGCAGCAGCTTTCTCAACGCGAACGGGCAGTTTCTCAACGCGAGCGGTCTCGAGCATACGCGACCACTCGCAATGAGAAACCTGACACCCCCGCGTTGAGAAATCTCGCCGGGAGGTTGATTTTCCACGCTCGTGCTCGCCAACTTGACGCTGACGAACGCGAGTGAGGAAAAAAACTCCGCTCCGCTATGCGGACGGAGTTTTTGGGAGCTCCGCGTAACGCGGAGTGTGGAAAACTCCACAAACTCTGCGAGCGGAGCGGAGTTCACCGCCCAGGCCTAAAATTTACCCACCTTAGTTTTAGATTGGAAACAAAGGAAAGTTGTGTACACACGTTGATCAGAGTTATATAGAGCCATTGTTTCTAGGGTAGAGAAAATGTGAGCATACTTTTGAGTGAGCGGCAGAAATTCTCGTTTCCTGGAGGGACAGGAATCTGCGATTCCTGGAGTCTATTTTATTTGTGGACAGAATGCATATTTCAAATTATCACATGGATGGCATGGTACCTGTTATCTTGGCATAGTTTTCCAGAATATTTATCATGTGGAACATTTTAATGATCCTATATGGGAAGAGAAATCTAGAACTAAACGAGGTGTTAGTGCAGCAGACGTAGTGGGATATATTTTTGGCGCTATAATTCCATCTGTACATGTGATTCTGAATGACCTAAAAATTAGAAAGTTGCCTACAATAGTGGATAAATTGGCTAGGAGTACCGCAAATTCCTTATTACTTGTAAATACTGAGATGATTGTGATAAGATCTATGGTTTTACAGAACTGCCTTACGTTAGACCTTTTGCTCACAAAAGAGGGTGAGTCTGTCGGATGTTGAACATTTAGCAATGCTGTACTTACATTCCAGACAAAAGTAAGGTCCTGGAGAAATATATTAAGAACATATCTGGGTTAACAAAGGATTTGAAAGAGTTGGAAACAAAAGGTGCATGAGAAGCTATTAGAAATGGGTTTGCTTTCATAGGTCAACAGTCTGGAAGCTTGAGAAGTGTAATTTTGGGCGCCAATTTTAAACCTCTTTTGATAGTTGCCCTTTGAGTGATATTCACATACCTGATCTTTAAGGGATATCAGCATGTACAAGCTAGACAGTGAGTGAAGGGAGTGAAGAGAAAGATAGCAGATGTGGAGTTAGAAGGTCAGAGCAGATATTATGATGATACGAAGTGTCTAGAGGAGTTCAGACGAAAGATGTTCATACCACTAGGTTTTGATTTCTCTAATCTGATAATGATCTGATTGTAATCTGTGATGCTTGATCGCCATCAGAGAAAGGAATGGAGTAGCATAATTTTGGCTACATCCTTTTATGTTTGCCGAGCCCATATATATGTACTTACCGTTAGGATATGGTGCTCTAAAGGTATAGAAGATGCATTTATTGTGTGTTTTTGGCATAGATGTGTGTGCATTTAACGTTTTTTCTTTTTCAGAGACATCTGGATTGCTGATATTCTTCTTCTTTAGGTTTAGATTGTAAGGTGATGCACTAAAATGCATTTAATGAAGTGCATTCACCAGGGATTAGTGAGAATGAATCATAGAAAGAATGCTTTCTTTATAAATGCTTTATAAATTGTGACCTGTTGTCATTTTTTGTTAATAATAATTGTATTAGTTTATTGTGTCACACATAAGAGTACAGTATCATTTAATTAATTATATGTAGGTTGTAGAATTAATATGTGTAGGAAGTTGGCTCTGCAAATGATATTGCCACTAGGTGATAACACTGCACAGAGTCCAGGGGTTACCCAAAGGTGTACAGGCCTCAATGTAAAACAAAGAGTGCTCTATTTGTGGTAGTGTGGTCGAGCAGCCTTAGGCCTAACGCAGAGGAATGTAAGACATTTATTGCACGTACAAGATCAATAATCGACAGACGACTCAAGAAGGAAATCCAGACCAATTTTATAAAATTATACTTTGTTTGTAGTTTTATTTTGAAGACCAAGACTTCATAAGAAAGTAAGTACGTTTCACATAAAGCAATTGTTCACATTTAAAAATTGACAGTGCAATATTCGAGCAGTTCAAGATCACTGAAGAGGGAATCAGGTGAGTACTCAAGAGGATCCCTTGAAGTCGTGGAGGTCGTCCAGTCGCAGGGCATTTCATGTGCAGGGCAGAGTCGCGTTGACTCAAGTTCCAGTGCTCTACCACTGCGGTCTTTGGGAGACCTTGCGTCACATCAACAGAAATGTTGGTCCTCAGCCACGGCAGTTCTCAGAGTTCTTTGTGAAGCAGGGAGTCGTGTCGACCTGGGCCGGTCCTCCCTATGACGGTTCATGGGGTTTGGTTCTTTTTGTACAGGTCCGCTATCCGCGGGAGATTAGAGTCTTTGTTGAAGGCAACAGTCCTACCAAGGGTTCTGAAGGTCGTGCTGCAAGACAGGTCTCAGGTTTCGTTGAAGTGGGAGACAGCCCGGCAGGGCTGGGGTCCAAAGCAGTTGTCGTCTCCGGGCTTCGGCTGCAGGGTGTATTCTTGCTTCTTATGTCATCGCAGATCTGGGGTCCAGATCTGGGGGAGTCCCCTAAATACTATATTTAGGAGGTGTTTTTAGGGGAGTAGCAGGTAGGGCCAATGGGCACCGTACCTGGGGTGACTACACCCTCTATTTTGCCACCCTCCTGTGGGAGGTGGCATAGACCTAGCCCTGATTGAAGGAGTCCCCCATCTGCAAGATGGCAAGGACTGAAAGTTGTGCTTCCCCCCACCTAAGGGGTGGGGTTGGCAGAGGTCAGCTCACCTCCTATCTTTTTGGATTTTCCCCTGGTTTTCCAGCCCAAAGAGGGAGTGTAAACCGGGGGCTGCCATCTACGTCTAGCAGCAGTGGCTGTAGATCGCATGACAAAGGCCTTTGAAGCTTCCCTTCTTCGAACACTGGCCCATCCTGGGGGAGGAGGCATGACACCTCTGCCCAGGAGGGGCATTGTTGCTGGTCCCGAGAGCAGGGGCTCTTTACCCGGGGGTCTAGAAACAAGTCTGGTGGTGGCTAGCTGCCTACAGCCGGTCAGAGACCACACCAGGGTTGGTAGGGATTCAGGGGGCACCTCTGAGATGCCCTCTGGGGACATGGTACAATAAATCCTACACTGCCATCATTGTGGGTTTATTGAAAGGAGTAGTTTGGTACCAAACACTCCTGTATTCAGTGAAGCCATCATGATGCTGTGGACCTCGAGTTGTCAAGTTCTCAGCCCATGTGTTCTCTATGGCTTCACTTTAACTCACAATATCAGGAGAAGGTGCCCAATATCATAGGAGCATATCTGCTCAGGCCAATACGCCCTCGCCTGAAGCATTGTGCACACAACCACAAGAAAACAACCACTCAACCAATCAAACCCAAACAATGGGTGAGGACCACAAAGAACGTGGAAAAGGAGAAACTGGCATCGTTATGCAGGAAAGATCTTCCCCCTCCCAGAAATATGACAAATGCCAACGAACTCACGGAGCACTACAATGCGAAGATGTCACAGATAATGGACACTATTGCATCATTAAAACTAAAACGAACATCGGACAAAGATAAAAACCCCTGGTTCAGCGACACGCTAAATGAAGAAAGACGTAAACTGAGACTAGCAGAAAGGAAATGGAGGCAGCTACCATCATCCCCACAGCTAAAACTGCTAAGAAAAACCAGAAGCGCCTACAATAAAAATATTCTGAAGTCAAAAAAGAATTCTTCAGATCGGAATTGGAAAATGCGAAAAACAGACCTTGGAAACTATTTGAATTGGTTAAACAACAATCAAACAAAACGTACAAATCCGCACTAGAAGCAACAAAATCTCAAATTAGCTGTGAGGAATTCGCAAA
This sequence comes from Calotriton arnoldi, assembly GCA_963921515.1. Taxonomy (NCBI): domain Eukaryota; kingdom Metazoa; phylum Chordata; class Amphibia; order Caudata; family Salamandridae; genus Calotriton; species Calotriton arnoldi. The sequence continues at coordinate 392,103 of CAWUFW010004732.1, read as the reverse complement.
TTTCTTTACATCCAAGGCCACGTCCCTGGAATGCGAGCTTAAGTCAGCAGCTTCTACATGGGAGGCCTCTCAACCAAATAGTCCACCAATGCCCAACGATTCATTACCCAAAAACGAAACTCTTTGGTCCACTTTTGAGCTGTATTGCCAAAACGACATCCTGAAAACCTTATCGGCCATTAAGCCTAACAATCACTTCAATGACCCACTCCCTGCAAAATTTATGCCGTACATAGACAAGGAGATCATCCCCAGCTTTACATCGATAGTCAATGCTTCCCTGTCTCAAGGATCCTTCCCAGACTGTCTAAAAATGGGACAAGTCATTCCCATCATAAAAAAACCGACAGAGAATCCCGCTGAACCTAGCAACTTTCGGCCAGTATCCAACATTCCCCTATTAGCTAAAGTGATTGAAAAATGTGTTCAGCAACAACTAAGTCAGCACATATCTAAATTCCAACTACTAGACGATTGCCAATCAGGATTTAGACCAAACCATAGAACGGAAACGGCAATTCTGCACATAGTAGACGATGCATTACTCGCTCTAGACCAAAACAAAGCATGTCTGTTAATCTTGCTTGATTTATCATCCGCGTTCGACACAGTTAACCATGAAATGTTGCTAGAACGTCTGGCGAACAGGATGGGTTTCTCCGGGAACATTCTTGAATGGTTCAAGTCCTACTTGAGGAACAGATCACAAAGATTTCTGGTGAATAAGAACTTGTCAACATCATCCACCACCCACATAGGGGTTCCCCAAGGATCAACCCTCTCCCCGTCACTATTCAACTTATATGTGGAACCACTAACGGACATACTCCACCGTGCCAACATCCTTTTCCACGTGTACGCCGATGACACTCAGATTTACATTAAGATCTCCTCCTTAGAGGAGATCAGAACAATGAACAAAGCTCTACGGGCAATGATGCAATGGCTAACAAGCAATCAGCTTAAACTAAACGCAAAAAAACCCAGACTTCCTCCTAATTTCCCCCACCAAAAGCCCGCCCATTATAAAAGAATGGACCAATTTGATCACCGCACTCAATTGCACCCCGATCATTGTAGATTCAACCAAATCTCTAGGAATAACGCTAGACCAAAGCCTAAACATGCAGTCACACATTAACACGATGGCTAAAAGTGCAAGATTTCACCTGAGCTACATTAAGAAATTGAAACCTTTCATCGAAACGGTGGACCTCAAAATGGCAGTTCAAGCATTAGTAATCTCGAGGGATCGAATACGGATACACAACACTTTCTGGGCTCCCCAAAATTGCAACAGCACCGCTAAAAGCCTGCCTCAACGCAGCAACAAGGCTCATAACAGGTGATCTCTGGTGATGTAATTTCTTAACCCCCCACAACTGCATGTTACTGTCAGAAGAATGTGGTAGGTATGGACAAAAGTAGACTTATATTCCACTGAGCTATCTGTAGCTGAATATAGCCCTAGAAGCACTATAACTAATCCTACAACTACAGCCATTAGTGTGCCTATTATGATGTATCTATGTCTACTAGCATTAAGATTGGCTTTGTTAAGATTACTTTGTTGGAATCTAAACCTTGGGTGGAATGTAGCAGCTGCAGAGACTTCTCTGTCGATTTCCACCTGTGCAAACAGCAAAACCAATTTCCAAACAATATGCAACAATATATATATATATACAGGAATCTGCGTGAGCCTTCCTTAGCCCTACTCCATGTTCTTCTAAAATACAACCTTAGGCTCCTTTGGTTCCCTTAAGCCTCTGTACTCTTCTTTATTACCTACAAAGTCTATGAAATGTCTTTCATAATAAACTGTTCTAATTCACTCACTGTCCATCCCAATATGAAATGCTTTAGTTCATCAACTATGACAGGAAACTTGTTTGCATCTGAAAAGGGAAATTCAGCCACATCTAAGATAGGATGTCTCAAGGCACTGAGTCTTGGTAATTAAGGAAGTTCAAAGGTAATATCAAACTGGAGGTCAAGTTCCCGAAGTTTCAATTAAACTTTCACAGTGATCTCAAATTTCCCAGAACTCATTCTCCCAGTCATTTGCAAGAAAGTATCTCCATTCAGGGAATGAGTACCTCCGGCAGGGCACTCTCGCTTGCTTTGACCTCCTGAGTATTGTCTCTTCTCCTCCTTCACTCAGGTCTGAATCCTGTATATCCTCTGGGATATCTGAGAGATCACTTTCTCCTTGCGGGACCTGTCTTCCTTTCTCCCGCCTGCTCGGCCAACATTCTTCTTCTGCCCCTCATGGTTCTCTAGCAGTAGGCCTTTCATCAGGCCTACTCTATCACTGTTACAACCAATGGATTAGCCTCTCGTTCACAAGTTTTGTCATTCAACTCTCCAGAACCCTCCTCAGGCCAATCAAGTGCTATATCTTTTTCTGACTGTTCCCCTACAGTTAGCTAACCTGCTCCGGTGATCTCTCAACCACCACGGCTCTTGTAGGAGAGGAGCTGCTATTTCATCAATGGCACATAGAACCCTGCGAGTATGGGCAGCATGGATCCAATTGGGGAGACTTCCACATTTCACAGCAGTTATAGTTACAGGTAAGACTTGGTATGGCCCTCACCAACGAGGCTCCAAGCATGACTTCCGTACGTGCTTCTTCACCATGACCCAGGCTCTGGGACTTAGGCCGTTGCACTGCTCCTGGTGTGGTGGGCTGTAGCAGCTTCAACCTGATGAGACACAGAATGCACCAAGTCAGCCAATCCTTTGCATATTCTAGTATCAGATGATCAGTAATGTTCACGAACATATTTGCAGATACAGCTGGCAATCTCATTGCCCTTCCCATGATGATGTCATGGGGGACATTCCTGTCCTACGATTGGGTGTGCAGCACAGACTCATCAACAACAATGACAAAGCATCCAGTCATTCAAAGAAGTAGAAGCACACACTTTGGAAAGTCTTGATTTCAGTGTCCCATTGGCTTGCTCCATCAGACCTGCAGCCTCAGGTCTGTAACTACAATGCAGTATCTGTTCAACCTGCAAGGCAGCACACAGAATCTTCAGCACTTCGTTATTGAAGTGCGTGCCTTGGGCCGATTCCAAAGAAGTCGGAAAGCAGAACCTTGGTATCAGCTCCCTCAACCAAAACTTAGCTACAGTGAGGCTATCATTTCTTCTTGTGAGATATGCCTCAAACCATCATGAAAAGATGCACACAACAGCCAACACATATCTCAGCCCATTGCACACAGGCATCTCATTAAAGTTCATTTACATCCTGTTGAAGGGACCACCTGATCGCCCTATGTGGCTCAATGCCACTGCGGTTTTTTTCCCTACATTGTTCTGTTGGTACGCAACACATCTGTAACATAACGCTTCCGCCATCAACCTGAACCTTAGATTGAACCATGTTTGGCGAAACAATCTGACCATAGCATCCCGCCCTACATGAGTCAGACCATGTTAATGTCTAGCCATTGTTGGCAACAAACTATTTGGCAACATAGGTCTGCCATCTCCTGAAACCCATATTTCATCTTTATCTCTTTTAACACAACCTGCGTTTACCCAACTCTGCTGTTCTGCTTCTGACACCTCTTCCTGTAACCTCTTTACTTCCTCCTCAGTATCAGCTGTTGTGAGCAAAAGTTGGTTAATGGTCTTGTCTGTTCCTTCATTAACGTACTCTCCATTAAAAGTACAAGCATTGTCGGCACAGTACCTTGAGACTTTGTCAGCATATCTGTTTCAGACTGTCACATAGTAATCTCCCTTGCAATATGCGTAACATCTCACGACTGCAACTTGCACAGGCAATTGCAAAGCCTCTAACAGTTTTCTCACCTGCTCACTGTTACGGATAGGGGATCCTGATGATGTCATAAATCCCCTCTGGGACCATAACTGTCCAAAGTCATGCACCACACCAAAGACGTACTGACTATCTTTAACTATTGCCACCTGTAATCGATCTGAAACATAGCATGCTTGGGTAAAAGCAATCAATTCAGCTAATTGTGCGGAGCCTACTCCTTGAAGCCAAGTAGCTTCTACTACTCCTGAAGCAGTACAGATTGCATAAGCAGCTCTCAAATTTCCTTCGTGATCTCGTAAACATGAGCCATTCACAAACAATACATAATCAGATTCAGGTAGTGGTTCATCTTGTATATCTGGTCTCTGCTTTGTGCACAGTTCAGTGACATTGAGACAGTCATGCTCCACCTCACTTTCATCACTGTCATTCTCAGGAAGGTGGAGCAAAGCGGCAGGATTCAAAACAGAATACCTCTTTAGGGACACGTTCTCAGCCTACAGTATGATTTTCTCATATCGGGTCAGGCGGCTGTTTGTGAGGTGCTGTGTCCTCGTTCTAACAAAATGTAGACAGAATGTACATTCAAGGGATGACCCATTAATATACTTTCACACCTTTCAATGCTGAGACCCATCACTGCCACCACTTTAAGGCAGCCAGGCAGTGTGCAGCCACTGGATCTAACGTGGCTGAGAAGTAAGCAACAAGTCTTTGAGCTACCCCATGGTCCTGTGTTAACACTGAAAGAGTTCAACCCTCTTTTTCACTGCAGAAAAGTGAGAATGCTTTGTTTTAAACAGGCATTTCTAGTGCCAGAGCCAAGCAGAGTCTTTCTCTCAACTCTAGGAAGGCAACCAGACAGTCATTGTCCCAAGGCACCGGCTCTGAAAAATCCTTGTGTGTCAGCCTTTGTAAAGGCTTAGCCACTAGGAAAAAGTTGGGCATCTACTGACAGCATTAGCCCACCATTCCCAGAAACATCCTGACTTCTTTCTGTGTTGCTGGCAATTCATTTGCATGATCGCCAAATTTCTCTCTTGTGACACCCTTCTCACACCTTTCTCAATATGATGACCAAGAGATAGGACTTCTCTCAAACAGTACTGCATCCTATTCGGGGACAACTTATGTCCAGTCTCAGTCAAGTGGTTTAGCAATGCAATAGTGTCGGTTTTGCATGCTTCATGAGTATTTGACGCAACCAGCAGATCATCAATATATTGGACTAAGACAGATTTACAGGGCATAGCAGGAGTCTCCAAATTCTTCTTAAGGATCCGGTTCAGAAGAGAAGGGCTCTCCGTATACCCTTGTGGGACTCTGCAACATGCCAAAACATGGTTCCCGAGCCTGAATGCAAAGAGGAGCTGATTGTCTTTATGCAAGGGTATGGAGAAGAATGCCTGGCACAAATCAATAAAATTAAACCACTCAGACTCACATGGAATTTGAAACAATATTACAGCAGGATTCGGTACCACTGGACAATAGGGAATCACAATGTTATTACTTTTTTGAAGGTCCTGCACTATGAGGTACTTACCACTAGGCTTCTGCAGGCCCGTAATGGGTGAGTGTGACCGAGTGATGGAAATTGGCGCTTAAAGACTACTCAGGGTAGTTATAAAGATTGTTATTACTCTTTTATTTAGACATGTACAGTTATCTTATTGCCAAATAAATGATGTTTTGTTCAGGTTTTTCCAAGCATCTTCTTCTTTTCCAGGTTCTTCGGAGTTCCTCTCCGCCAGCACCCTCGACAGAAACAAAGAAGCAGGTAAGTGTCTGCCCTCGTTTTTTTTTCTTACCCCCAGCCCCGCCACCCTTGTTCTGTACCAACCGCCACCGAACACAGAGTCTCCCATGCTCATTGCACAAGATGGGAAAATCTTGGAAAATCACAGGGTGATGACTTCAAGTGGTAAATGTTGTATCATTTATGTTCTTTCCTATAACTATTAAAGTTCTGAAAACATAGCAATGAGCTATTATCTTTATTTCTCCAACAATCCGGTATGTTTCAGCAAAAAATATTAGTCCGACTTGAAATTTTACATTTATTTATTCAGGTTTCCTTTTAATTTTGTGTTTAGTGTGTGCTTATTAGGGGGGGGCTAATGTATTAGGTGGATCATAATAATGCAAATCGATTTTGCAGCTGACATATTCTTTAAATTGTGTTTGGTGGGCATATACTTACTGATTTCCAGCACTTTCTACGAGTTAAGAAATGAGTAGAAATGTAATAAAACAGGCAAAAAAATAGGTTATATAATCCAGAGTTCAAATCATTAAATGAATGTTATGTCTTCTGTTGTTTCTCACATACTAAAAATAAATAGTTATTGGTCTCTAATGATTCCATAAATACTCACTTCACAGCTCTGTTATGGCTTAAGACACAGAAGAGCATAACATACAGGAGAGTTGTGTGCAGCTAGCTTTAAGTGGCACGATGAGCATGGGACCCACGTCTGGGCATACCCATCACACTTCGGGCGTTGCACTGAAGTAAACAAAAAGTGATGGGTGGAATACTTGAAATAATCTCAGCCACTGGGAATTACTTGGGAAAGGTTCCCAGTCCATCGCTTTATTTACCCATCATGACACCTCAAATTAGACCCAGCTGTTTGCAAATCTGTCTTGGTGCTGTTCCAATAGCAACAGTCCAGCCCGAACTGGCAAGCCAGGTCCTCTCTGAACTGGAACACAAGAAATCCAAGACTGGTTTCTCCTTAGTTGGGGCTCATCAGTCAGATGCAGATTGATTCCTGTGACACAGTGTGTACAGGGCACACATCTAGGCATACCCATCCACCTAAAGCATGACACTGAAGTAAACAAAAAAGTGACGGGTGGAATACTTGAATTAATCTCAGCCATTGGTAATTACTTGGGCCACATCCCAGTCTTTCATTTTTTGCTCACCATGCCACCTCAGATTAGACCCAACCATATGCAAATTAGTCTTGGCCCTGCTCCAATGGGAACAGTGCAGCCTGAACTGCCAAGCCTGATCCTCTCTGAAATAGAACTGGAACTGGACTGATCCCATGAGGAACAGGATCGGCACTGATTTGCATAAGACAGGCCTTTATTTAGAGCAGCATTGTGGATGAAAAAAGGTAGAATGGAATGAGCCTGAGCGATTGCCAGTGGCTGAAATTAAGTCAAGCATTTCATCCATCACCCTGTCATTATTGCAGTTGTTTTAGCATTTAGCAAAAAACAAAAAAAGTAAAACTTGTCTGACTGGGCATTCAGCCCTACACTTGCCACACCTACTGAATTAGGGAGTAGGCGACCATTTGTCAACCAGATCTAAAACATACCCATTTTAGACTTGACTCCTACGACTGGCTTTTCAGTAGGATTTAGATGCATCACTTGATTTCCTGCCTGTGAGCTGATGTACAGGAATTTAAAAATATTGACAAAGATCTTGTTCAGACTTACACGTTTCAACTTTGGCCAATCAAGTCTGTCTCTGAATGAGCTCTGTAGGTATGGAGCCAAACAGCACATTGCCTCTCAATAGATGGGTTGCAACCTTTTGCACGTTATCTGGGTGACCTTTACTAGAGCAGGGATTTTGAGCAGTGGTGGCTATGGAGGAAAGATGGGCAGGGAAAAAGGGTAAAGGGTCACCGGTGGAGGGAATGGGCTATGGGGAGTCAGTGCATGATTGGGGCATTTTGCCCATCTTGTTGCTCCAATCATATCATCATGCTCCAGGGGATTTCCCCAGACATTCACTCTCTTCATCAGGTCCCTTAGTATCCTCCCTCGAGGATCACTGGAGCTGGCCAAACCAGATTACCCTGACACAGCTGATAGCTTTTGGAGTGGATGTGAGAAGGTGGCCTGGTATATGCTGTCCACTAATTAAAGTGGGCACCCTGTCCCAGTCCACACGACCCTTATGATGTATGAGGTCAAAGATAACCTTTAGAAAGCTATCCTATTGGTACCTCTGGAGAGCAGCCTTCAGGCTTAATCTTGAAGGAATGTAAAGCAGCTTGTTTTACCAGAATATCACCTCCTGAATGACTAAATGAAAGGAGAACCACACAGTAGTTATATAAAAATATGTATTTATTAATATAACACTCTCTACTAGTCTCTACCCGAGACTAGGGCACAAAGCACACAATACTGAATCAATAGAACATTCGTAAGTAGCAAAATACACAGCGGGCTCCAGGGGGAGACCGAACCATATACTAAAAAAATGGTATAACACTTGACTTGACTAGACACAGTGCCTAGAGCACATAGAATCGCTGGGACCCCAAGGAACCACCCAGAGGAGTGAAACAGGGAGCCCACGGAGGACGGGTGCAGTGAGGAAACACGACCGCGTGCTCCGTACAACTCTATGGGAAAGTCGCGGTTGCAAAGTTACAAGTTAAGGATACTTCTACGAGGACTTCGAGCCAACCCTTTGGAACATAGGAGGTTCTAAGGCCAACCCACTAGTGAGTACCAAGGTACCCGTGTTACCTATCCCAGAGGAGCCGGGTGCATAGGGGTCAAGTGGTGTCGGAAACCTTCGACATTTTCAATGGAGGAGTGCAAAGAAGTGCTGCTGCCAGGAGGGCGAAGAGTGTCCGGTGGAATCCAAGCCTGGATTCGAGGTGAGAGGAACCTGAAAGCAGAGGGGACAGAGTCTGGGTCACTTCAGGTGACCAGGGGCTCAGTAGTCGAATGCCCACCGATGGTGAGTGCTTCAGGTGCGAAGAAGGGTTGATTGACTCTGCAGCCACGGAGACCAGGAGACATCGAGGACAACCAGGGTCCGGAGGTGAGCTGTCCTATGAAGGATGTCGAGTGTTGAGGGGTCGGTGTCCGGCTGGAGCACCAACAAGCCTTGGCAAATGCAACCCACGCTTTGTGAGGAAACAGGTTATGGTGTGGACCAGCAAGGTCCAGGGGACTCTCCAAGCAATGGGTGTCAGGGCACGTCTGGAGCAACCAGGAAAGCCCAAGAACAAACAAGATGAACCTCACCAGGACCCACAGGCCAATGGACCAGGGATCGCGAGGAGACCTCAAGCTGGTTTGCAAAGTACCAGCCCACAGGACACTCGGTGAGTGGAGGCCGGATATCTTCAGTGCAAATACTGCTCGGGGTCAGGACTACCGGAGTCCAATGCACAAGCTCGGGAATCGTCAACAAGCATATGTAGTTGCAAATGTATGCGGTGCACAGGGGTTCGGGTTGCATGGCCCCCACGAGGGATACTGGTCTCAGATTCGCTGAGAGGGCAGATCGACCTGGAACCCACCTCCTGTGTTGCTGAAATCTTCGGAGTCCTCAGGAGCTCGGGAGAAGCAAACCGGTCAGATGCGTCTTTGGTGGCTGCTTCTGCAGGGGAGTAACTCCTTTACTCCAAGGGAGATTCTTCAGTCGTCCAGCATCGTGCAGGCAGTCGAAGTACTTGGTTTCTTCTTAGCAGAATCTTGTCCAGGTAAAATCTAAAGTCCTGTAGCCAGGTAACCCACTTTATACCCATGGGAAGGGGTTGGAAATATTCTAGGGACCCTCCTAGGGGAGGGGCAGGACAGAGGGGTGGCTACACCCATGTCCTTTGTCCAGTTTCGCACCAGAGCAGGAGCCAATGGCTCCTAGAATTGGTTTGAGCTGGACTATGCACAGGGACACCAAATGTGCCCCCAGTGCAGACTTTCTGGCACTCTCAGAGTGCACCCACCCAGCCCCAATACACTAAACCCTGTCTGGGAGGTGGTCACACCTCCCTGTGACAGGATGCCTATTGTTATGCCTTCCTCTGCTTGAGCTTGGCTCAGCAGCAGGAGAGCTGAATCGTGTCTGTGGCTGGCAGCGTCCATTTTGTGCTGCCCGGGTCAAGAAAGCTGGTACCGGGTAGACGGGTGACCCACAGATGTCCCTTTGGAAGGGTGGAATCATACCTCCCACACCAGTTACTGGTGTGGAGGTATGATTCCAAGGTGTTTGACACCAAACACGACATGTTTCTAAGCAGCCGTTTTAAAGTTAGCATTTACCGCACGGTTATAATGAACTTAAACATATATGTCTGGCTGCATCACAGACAACCCCAGAGAATGGTCTCCAAAGGCTGCAGAGGGGCTCTGCTCATGCAGGGGCACCCTCTCACGTAAAACCCAGCACCCTGCCTTCAGGATTGATAAGGCCTGCCATAGGGGTGACTGATAGGTTTTTAAGTGTAGTGATTTAGATAGATATAGTGAACCTATATCTTAGTAAGTGGTGCAAGCACCATCTTACACAATCTGTTGTAGCAGGCCTGTTGTGCCATTTTGAATGGCCTCTCATGGGTGGCATAATACATGCTGCAGCCCATGGGAGGCCTCTGGGGTACCTATGCCCTGGGTACATGGTGTACCATATACTACGGACTGATAAGGGTACCCCAGTATCCAATCTGGAGTGTACCTAAAGTACAGACATAGCAATTTAAGGGAAAAAGCAGATAGACTGGGGTCCTGGATAGTAGGATCCTAGTCAGACTAGTCCAAAAACAGTGAGACAGCAGCAAAAAGTGGGGGTAACCATAAGAAGCAGATACTACATTCCTACAGTGGAGCAGTAAATGCAGGAGTCTGAAGCCCACCCAGGGCAACACCACTAAGAAGATGTACGATTGGGGCTACTGATCCTGGACCTACCTCTGTATGCGATGAAGAAGACATTGAGCAGGGCCCTTTCCAGTGTTAACAGCACTGTGCCGTTATGGTCACACTTAACCATTATGGCACACCAACACTTTAATGCACTCTGGCAGTAATGAAGCACTCTGACTTCACTACACACATGAATGGAGGTAGACATTTTACCTTGTCCTGGCTACCAGCATATAAACTGATGACACAACAATGCAGATCACCATAGATGTCAATACAGCACACAGTTAAAAATTGGATGTGTGAGTCAGAACTGTAAATTAGCCTTAGCACTGCCATCACTTTTAACATAACATTTATATTTGTAAAGTGCATGTTCACCCAAGGGTATTTTTGCACTGAATAACAGATATTTCTTGTTACCCAACTCAATGGTACTCATTTTATCAACCTCAAAAGGATGAAAGGCTGAGTGGGCTAGCCGGGATTTGAACCTGTGACCATGAGGTCGAACAGAGGCCCCTGCAGTGGACACATTAGTCCACTAAGCCACCAGACCCAGCTTTTGCAAACATATTGTAACACATGCATTGTCCCTGCCACCAATGATATGTAATGTTATGTTATATAGATTTGTATGGTGCAGCTTGTCACCTGTGAGGGTATCCAGGTGCTAGAACAGGAGTGAAGATCTGGCGGTGCTCCTAGTTGAACAGCCAGTTTCTTCACATTCCTACAGAAGTTAAGGAGAAGAGTGGCGGTCCTGATGTATAGAGATAATCCATTCCAGCTTTTGGCGGCGATGAAGGAGAAAGCTCCTCTGTCTGCCTTGCTTCTGCAGATGTGGGGGATTCATGGGAGGGAGAGAGAGGTGGAGCGCAGCTGTCTGGAGAGTTGTAGAGTGGAGTTGGTCGTTGAGGTAGGCTGGCACTGTGTTGTGGATGGCTTCGTAGCAGTGGATGAGAAGTTTGAATTTGCAGTGTTTCTGGATGGGTAGCTAGTGCAGTCTGTGAGGTAGAGGGTGAGGTGTGTGGTTCTGAGGATGTTTAAGATCACTCTGGTGACGGTGTTCTGGATGGTTTGGAGTCTTCGCATGAGATGCTTGGGAATGGCAACTTAGAGTGCGTTGTCATAGTCGAGTCTGCTGGTGATGAGAGCTTGGATGACTGTGCGTCTTGTGTGCATGGGGAGCCCTTTGAAGATTTTACAAGGCATTCTGAGGATGTGGTAGCAGATTGCGATCACACTGTTGACCTATTTGTTCATGGAGAGCTTGTCATCAAGGATTATGCCGAAGATTATGGCATGGTCTAGGGGACGGGCGTGGGGCCTAAGTCAGGTGGCCACCTGGCGGAGTCCCTGGGGTGTTCTTGTTGCCTGAGATCAGGATCTCCGTTTTGTCCATGTTGAGTTTGAGGCAGGTCTCTTGCATTCAGTTGGCTACATCAGACAGGCAGGCGGTGAAGCTGTTGTAGTTGTTCATATTAGTGAGATAGAGGATGAGCTGGGTGTTGTCGATGTAGGAGATGATGTTAATGCCATGGGCCCTTACAATGTGGGCGAGAGGTGTCATGTAATTGTTGAACAGGGTTGGACTGAGGGAGGAGCCCTGAGGGACTCCTCAGATGAGCTTCTTGTGTTCAGAGGTGAAGGTGGAGAGTCTGACTTGTTGTGTTCTGTTAGAGAGGAAGGAGGTGATCCAGCTTAGGGCTGGTCCTTGGGTTCCAGTTACTTAAGTCTGGCGATGAGTGTGCCATGGGAGACAGTGTTGAATGCTACCAAGAGGTTGAGTGGGATAAGTGCAGTGGTTTCTCCTCTATTCATGATTGATCTAGGGCTGTGTTAGGCATTATCATTGTTTGTGCCCGGCGCACCTTTCATAATGCACCCTATTATGGTGAATGCGCCCTGGGGGCAGCGCATTCATGTGAAAACACGGAGCAGCTGCTCCGTGTTTTCACTGTGCAGGCGGCACCCGCCTGCGCTTTCAAAGGGGATTAGAGATCCCCTTGCAGGCAGGTGCAGTCAGTGACTGCACCCACCTGCAAGGGGATGTCTGGGGGGTCCATGGGACCCCCTTTACCCTCTGCAGATGGGTGCTCTCAGGGGGCGCACTGACAGTGCGCCACATTTTAAATGGCGCACTGTCAGTGCGCCTCCTGCGGGCTTCTTTGACTCTGCACCCATGTCTGTAATATGACGAGGGCACAGAGTCATAGGAATTCCCTCATTTGCATAGGGTACGCCCCTATGCAAATGAGGGAACACCCTCTGAAGGTAGCGCTGGTGCATTAAGTGCGCCAGAGCTATCGGTATTATAGAAGGGGATGCAGAAGCGTCTGCACCCCCTTCTATGATACCAAAGTGCCCCGGGACACGCAAAGCAGGTGCAAACACCCGTTGCGCCCCCGGGGCACCTTCTGTAATATGGCCTCAGATGTCTTCTGTTGCATCCAGAAGGGGGGTTTCCATGCTGTGGTTGTTGCAGAATCCTGACTGGGTGGGGTCCAGGGGGTGGTGCTGTTCAAGATGGGTGGAAAGCTGCTTGTTGATTTTCATCCCCAGGAATTTGGCCGGGAAGGGCACAAGTGATATGGGCTTCTAGTTGCTAAAGTCTTTTGGGTTTCCTGAGGGTTTCTTAAGCAAGGCAGTAACCTCAGCTTGTTCCCAGCTGTCCTGGAGGTTTCCGTTAAGTGTGGAGGAGCTGATGATGGTGGTGAGGTTGGCACTGATCATACTACTTCCTTGGCTGTACATGTAGTGAGGGTAGGGGTCTGAGGGGGTCTCCAAGTGGACGGCTTGCATAATTCTGGCAGTGTCATCTGTGGTAAGATAGCTCCAATTCGTTGGGAGGTGGGTGCATTTGCTGGAGGTGGGGGTTGCATGAAGATTTCCTCTATCATGGGTTGGATTTTGAAGCTGGAGTAGATCTTGAGAATTTTGTTATGGAAAAAGTCCGAAAGGCTGTCACAGGGGGCCTGTGAGGGAATTATGATATTGGCGGCGGCTGTCGGGTTGGTGAATTCTTTGACGATGTTGAAGAGTTATTTGCTGGAGTTGGTGCATGATTCATTCTGGTCATGAGGGCTGCTTTCCTGGCTTCCTTGATCTGTGTGTGGTATGTTCGGAGTGTGGATTTGTATGCGTCTCTGGAGGTGGTGTCGCGGCTGGTTCTCCATTTTTTCCCAGCTGCTTGCAGTAGCGTTTGTAGTCTCTTAGGTCCTCAGCGTACCAGCATGCTTGAGCGTGAGTTCTTGTGCGTCTTGCCTTCTTTGTGGGGACAGGTTGTTGGTGCAGTCTGAGAGCCAATTGTTGAAGGTGGATAGGTCATTCTGTAGGTCACCAGTGAGACTTGGTTGGGTGAATCTGAGGGCATGGTTCCAGTCTGCTACTGTTATGTTGTTCCATTTGTGGCTAGTGATGATGATTGGTTTGAGTTTGCTGGGGATGAGTGCCCTGCTTAGCAAGCTAGGGGTTGAACCTGGTATGGTGGCATTACTTGCTGATCTGCACTCAACAACTTCAGCCTCTGTGCGCTTCTCTTCCAGGGGAGCATGCACTCGACCTTTTGCAACAAGCTGTGGAGTTCGCCTGGGTTGCATATAGACACCCTTTTTGTTCACGCTTTATGTGAATGGGCTAGAATCTGCACTTCTTTCGGTGTTGGCCGACTGTCCCAAAATCAAGGATACATTTATTCCTGTCCTGCTATATGCGGACGATGCGGTCCTGATGGCCCGGACCGCTCAGGGTCTGGACCTTTTATTGGCTAAGTATGTGTCTTTTATGGTACTCCTGGACCTCTCGGTCAACTTTTTGAAATCTTATGTAATGGTAGAGGGCCCCAAATCCACTAGCAGTAAGACGTTCAAGTTATCAAATGTTACTCTGTCCAAGGTTAATGCCTTCCCTTACCTGGGAGTTCTATTTGATGCCAAAAACTGCTGGAAACCCCTGGTAGAGGCTAAAACATCAGAATCTATCAAAACTATGGGGGCTGTTTTTAGCTTTGAACATAGGCTTGGTTCCAGGGTGCCATGAGATCTTTTAGAAATTTACCAATCTAAGTGTATTACACAGCTGCAATATGCTAGCGAGGTCTGGGGTTACATCAAGGTGGACCGACTCCAGACCATGGAAAATAATTTTTTGCGTAAGTTGGTCCAGGTACCCCAGGCTACCCCAGAGTTCTCTGTGCATGCAGAACTGGGGCTTGATTACGTCACAGACTTAATTGCCCTAAGTCTGCTCTTGTGCTGGATTAAGGTTTGGAGAAGGGAGGAGTTGAAGCTGAGCCGGATGATACTTGAGGACTGTCTGTCCCTGGACTGGGTAATGAGTATCCCATAGTTAGCCTATATTAAGGCATCTTTCTCTTCTCTAGGCAGGCCAGAATTTTTTTTTAACCCAACTAATATTTCCTCTCTTGAGTTAGGGAGTGTTAAAAGATTGTTTCTGGACCATTCCCATCTGGAGAGGGAAGGTTTAGAACTCCAGAAACCAGCAGTCAGGGCCCTCTTGCTCCTAAAGACTGTACAGGGGTTGGAACCATACCTGGGCCTGGTTCGCTCATAGCACAATAGGTTCTTATTGTGCAGGTTCAGGTTTAATCAACTGCATCACTTTTTGGCCTCCCCGCGCGGCTGGGCTCGGCCAGAGGGAAGGGAATCCTGTGGCTGTGACAATGAGTCTCCACAGGATTTGCTTCATTTTACAATGTTTTGTCCTTATTATAGCTGGTCGAGGACGCGTTTTTTAATCCCTTTGCTCAAACTGTTGCTTTTTAAACAAGTAAGACCTGCCCTGTTGCATTTACAGATGCTTTCCATGGACCAGGTCATTTTTACTGTTTTAACGTTTTTACAGGCTGTCTGGGCATCGAGAGAATCAAGACCTGATTAACTGTTTTATGCTCACCCTGTTCTTATATGTAGCTGCATTTCACTGGTATTTTATTGCCTGTTTATGAACTTGTTTTTATCACATGAATTTGTATTCTTTTATGGTGAGTTTATTTACCGAATAAAGAAATATTGATTGGGTGGGCTGATGTAGAAGCGTACGATGTAGTGGTCTGTCCAAGTGAGCGGGGAGGTGTGACTTAAGGTTATCTTGTTGCTGGCTGTGAAGATTGGGTCAAGTGTGTGTCTGGCGATTTGAGTCAGGCCTTGTACCAACTGTGTGAGACAGATATTGTCGAGGCTTTCTAGGAGGTCGGTGGCCTTGTGGTTCATTGGGTCATCGAGGTGGATGTTCAGGTTGCCAATTAGGAAGAAGTCATTGGATCTGATGGAGATGGGAATGATGAAGTTTGTGAGGAGGTTGCTGAAGGTGGTACGGGGTCCTATTGGTCCGTAGGCGAGGGTGCCTGAGATAGTCATGTACTGGTTGAGCTGCAGTGGAAGACGTGCTGAACCAGGTCTCAGTGACAAAGAGGATGTCCATGGAGTCAGTGTTGAGGAGGTCCCAGACTTCACCTTGGTTGCGTGTTTGCAGAGTGATCTGGTGTTGAGGAGCATGCAGGTGATGCAGGGTGGGGGTAGGAGTGGTGCTGCAAGAGAAACAACAGTGCATGCATGAGAAGGGCCCTACCATGCGATGGGGTGTGGTGTTGGGGGCAGCAGTCCTGCCGCTCTCTGGTGTTGAGCGCAAGCAAGTCGGCTGAGGTGTAACAGTGGCGGTCAGACATACTAGGGTCCATGGCGCTGGGCACAGTCCATGAGCGGATGGGCATAGACGGGCTTGCCTTTGCTGCACCTTCGGCATGCCAGCAGCACGCCCGATGTGCTTTTACGCAGCAGGAATCATTAAGTAGGTCCTAGAAGGGGAGGACATTGCAGTGGCAGGGCTAGGGAGGGGTGGGAAACCAGCAGGAGAAGGCATATGAGAGAAGCAGATAAGAACAGGGGGAGGAGCAAAGCGAGAAAAGAGCAGGATGGGGGAGACAGGGAAGTCCCTGAAGGGAGAGGCGGGAATCGGGGGAAAAGGAGGGATAGAGCAAGTCAAAATGCGCACAAATTGCAGGCAGAAAAAGAGCAAAAAAAGTGGACACAGAGGGTAAGAAAGAGCTCAAAAAGCAGGCACAGAAGACAAGAAAGAGCTCAGAAAGTGGGCAAAGAAAACAAAAAAGAGCACAAAAAGCAGGCATAAATGACTGGGTAGAGTAAACCAAACGAGTGCAAAAGACAAAGCAAACAAAAGTGGGCACAAAAGTAGAAAAGACAAAGTGTGCATATAAGAGATTGGGTACAAAAGCCTAAGTAAGCAAATGACCAGCACAAGAAGCCATGCACAGAAGTAAGAGAACAGTGGGAGCTGGGGCCTAGGCACCTGCTCAATGGGGTCATGCAGTGGCTGCCATTAAGTGGGTCTAGCAGGAGAAGGCATGTGGGAGAAGCAGGTAAGGAGAAGGGGAGGAGGGAGGATGGAAAAGCTCAGGAGGGGGAGGGCAGGGGGGGCAGAAGCAAGGGGAGAGCTGGAGAAGCAGAGGAGGAGGAGGGAAAGAGCAAGTCAAAATGAAAACAAATTGCGGGCACAAAAAAATGAAAAAGTGTGCAAAAAGCAGGCACAGAAGGTGAGAAAGAGCTAAGAAAATGGGTACAGAAGACATTAGCACTCAGAAAGTGGTCACAGAAGACAAAAAGGAGCACAGAAAATTGGGCACAAAAGAATTGGCAGAGTAAACAAAATGGGTGCAAAACACAAAACAAACAAAAGTGGGCACAAAAGTGGAAAAGACAACGTGTGCACACAGCACACCAGGCACAAAAGCCTAAGTAAGCACAAGACTGGCACAAGAAGCCACACACAGAAGTCAAAGCACAGTAACTTCACAGACATCCTTGCACATTAACTGAATCTAGGACCGCAGAGTAACATTGTCGCTGCAGTGCACACTGACACCACAACTTCACTTTCGTCATTTCACACTTATAACACTGCACAGATAGCCATTGTCTTGATGCTAGATGTCATAATCATTCTTCATTCTTCAGTACTTCATCAGCAATGTCAACTGCATGATCTTTTATACTTATACCCTGCCCCCAGTCCTGCAGTGGTATAATGTTGTCACGGCTATGTTGTTCTCTTTAATGTTTTCACTGACCCTTAGTTCCTTCTCATGCTCCTTCCCTTCTTCCTACCACATTCTTCTGATCCTCATTTATTACCCTCTGTTTTCTGTTTCTTTGGGGCACACTTAGATAGCTTGAACAGTTTAGGAGGCCACCTCATCACCCACTACCCGCTCCCCACAGGGATGTTCTCTTAATCAGAGGACTGTACAGTGATTTCATATAACTTTATTGTCAGATGAAAGGCCATTTGATGTCACTTCCTGTGATGTTATCGTTATGCCATTGACCATTTTCATCCATAGAATGTTGGAAAGTATGCAGACCTTTGATCCAAGCGTTACCTTATTCAAAAATCTGGGTGATGTAACCTCTCATCCATCCTCTCTGTTTTCTATGTAAATGCATGCACGAGTGCACACACTATGTTCCCCCATATCATCAAGGATACCAACAGACTTTGTGTACAGACTCTGGCCACCCACAACTCCATACATCACACAGTGCAGCTCTTTGGAAAAAAGTATTTTCCTTCACTCCTGCCCACCATCAGCACCTCTGACTGTGTCTCCATTGTCATCCTTAAATTTCTTACCTTTATTCTCATCTGCCATTTTTGGGTCACTTTTGTTCTTCTTTAAGTTGCACTAGTGTTTGTGGCATTAGTGTATATTTGTTTAAAATCCTTTGTTTTCACATCGCAAAGCAGTCCGGGGTATTGCGGGCGATATGCGGTACACTATGCAGGCTGGAGTCGGAGATCCAGGCCCTAGAGGGAGACTATTTCAGATGCCCTCGCCCCTCCACTCTAGCTGATATTAGAGATAAAATACAGCCTATCGGGAGGAGGCCAACAGGAAGGTGCACTACCTAGATATAGAGACCCAGGCATGAAGGTACGGTGAGGGGGGCCACCCAGGGAAGACACTAGCTTGGCTACTGCGCAGGCCCCATGCCTCTACGTCTGTGACCGAACTAAGGGGGGCCGACTCCCACCTGATCTCCTCTCCGTCCGAACTGATGGAGATTGTGTCAACTTTTTACACTCAATTGTATACCACCGGAGCAGAACGTGAGCCAGAGGCACTACATGGTTTCTGTGATTCCAATCAACTCTTGTGGTTAGACCAGGGGTGCAGGGAGTATCTAGATGTTCCGAGCACGCCAGAAGAGATTGCCTAAGTTATGCGAGCCTGCCAGCGGACAACCCCCGGTTTAGATGGATTGATGCCTGCATTTTACAAGGAGTATGCCTCCAAACTCATCCCACATCTCATTGAGATGTACCATGAGTCGTTGACTCTGGGACGGTTCCCGCCTTCACTGAGAGAGGCTGTCACAGTGACTATCTTAAAGCCAGACAAACCCGCTGAACTTTGCGACTCATATCGCCCCATGTCCCTCATAAATATTGACATCAAGATTTATGTGAAAGTATTGGCGAACCGCTTGCTGCCCCTTCTACCCTTAATAGTCCGCCCGGACCAGTCGGGCTTCGTCCCCGGAAGTGCCACATCACGTATCCGCAGTACTATACAGGCAATTATGCACCACATTCCCCCTTCTATTCCAGCAATGGCCGCTCTGCTAGATGCCACTAAAGCATTCGATACCCTTGAATGGGCATTCCTTTTCTCGTTGCTCCGTTGCCTTGGGCTGAGCCACAACTTTATATGGAAAACACAACTCTTGTATACCCTCCCCACGGCTCGTATTAGACTCAACGGAAGCGTCTCGGAACCGATAATGATCACTCGTGGCACTCTGCAGGGATGCCCCTTATCCCCACTCCTCTTTGCCATAGCCATGGAGCCACTGGCAGCCAGACTGTGCCAACACCATGCGGAACGGGGCAGTGGCTTCACTACCTGCAGCCTCGTTTGTCCATGTACGTTGATGATATGGCATTGTATAAACAAGACCAGAGGGTCAACCTGGAGCCCATGATACGTGAAGTGGTCCGATACGGCGGATACTCGGGCATCAAATTAAACTGGTCCAAGTCGATCCTATTTCCACTGACGGAAGCCACAATACCCTACGAAGCCGAATATCCCATGAAATGAGCAGCGGAACCTGTCAAGTATTTTGGCATATGACTCAGTAGAGACCCAGAGGAGCTATGGAGGGTGAACTATGGTCGCGCCGTAGACTGGTTGGAGACTCAAATCCAATTTTGGATAAAATTACCACTGTCCCTAGCTGGCCGCATAGCCATCGCCAAGATGATAATACCTCCGAAATTTCTGTCTCTCTTTGTAAACGTTCCGCTCCTACTAACTGCACAGTTTTTTAAACTATTGCGATCCAATCGATCATGCTAACAAGGGCAGGCCACCAGCCGAGGGAATCGATTAACATTGCCACCCGCGCGTGGCGGTTTGGGTGCACAAGATATGCAGCTATACGCACTATGCGCCCAGGCACAATTCTTTCATCATTGGCTCCATTCCACCTCGTTCCAGCTGCAGCTATCGACCGAGCAAGATCAAGTAATGCCGTGGCCACTAAAAAACCACGCTGTTTCAGCCTTACAAGTCTCCCAAGGCCAAAATCAGCACTGTGGAGTGCGTGCGCTGGGCGTGGGATGGCCTCCGCAGGCGGGCCAGCCTAACAATATTATATGCGCCTTCTGCCTCTTTGACAGATAATCTCAAATTCCCCCCTTGCAGGATAAGGGGGCGGCCAGACGCAAGAGGTATTAAAGTTTTTGCGGACCTGTAGCCAGATGGCGAGTTTCTTCCCTGCTTTGCCGGCATCGATAGGCAAACACCGATGCTCTCGGATACATTGTTATATTATCAAATCAGGGCCACTTGCCTCACAATCCATGACTCATTCCCCGCTTCACCTCCTGTCTCCACAGCACTAGAATATATACACTCATCTACGTCACTGTGTAAACTTATAACTCAGCTATACACACTCACACAGGCTGCCTCCACAATCGATACTGCGAAGGCTCGAATGGCTTGGGAGAGGGACCTACATTCCGATATATCAGAAGCACAATGGTATTACTGCTGCACCCAAACTGAGAAGCTGTCTCCTAACTACAGATTGCGATTAATATATTTTAATTACTTGCACAGAACATTCCTCACGCCATCACAACTCCATAAAATAGGACTAGCAGCTGACTCACACTGCTTGCGCTGCCGTGGGCCACCTTCTTGCATTTAGCATGGACCTGCCCTGGAGTGGCGAATTTCTAGACTACGGTATGTGGCATGGTGAGTGCCATAATTGTGGCCCTATTTCCACCAGATTCAAATTGTGTGCCTTCTGTGCTTTTTGAAAGATTCCCAGGATGGGTACCGATGCCTCACTGCAATGCTGCTGCTGCTGGCTAAGTGTAGGGTAGTGATGCACGGGGGGAGACAGACGATTCCGACCAAGCAGGCCTGGATTGCAGACATTTCCTACTGCCAGGAGCAACTGACAGCATACTGGGACCTGATGCCCCTAGCAACACGGCCCAAGGACATTTGGGAACCCTTTTTACCTTACCTTAGACAGACTGGCACGGACAGAACGAATACCCCAAACCCTGACACACCTTCTGCATAGCTTCATGCTGTGTTGGCCCATAGCTTGTTAAGACATTCTTACCATAGTAGATACCAGGTTCTGAATCACAGGACTGAATGGTTGCAGGAAGAAAAGCTAGCTCACCCCTGTCGCTGTATGAATTTCCTGATAAAACATGTACGTAGCATATTATATCTTATGCCATGAGAAATGGTACAACAAAAAAATTTGCCATGAATGACTCTGTTGGGGGGATTGTTACTCGTTATGTAATGTACCTTAAACTCAATAAATAAAATAAATAAATAAAAAATCCTTTGTTTTCACTACGTCCATACTGAACCAAGCATTTCAATGTTGATGTATGTGAGTCTGAAAATTTGTGATGTATGTACAGGAGCCATTTTAAGGGCTTTATTTTACTGAAGGTTGCTACGGAGTGAGTGTGGTCTCTGTATCATAAGCCCCATGTTCTAATACCCTTGCATGACTACCACAATTCTACACAAGAGAAGAGTAAACAAGATAAAAGGGTTCCACTACCAGCAAAATGTGGATGAAAGTAGCTTAGAAAAATTATATTTTGTTAAAGAGTTTTTTATGGGGTGATGGCTTTAATAGTTGGTAGGTATAATTACAAATTTGGAGAGAACACTGCATGTTCAATTTTAGTCTTCTGTAGGCCAATTGGGAGCATTTTAATTTGGTAAATTGATTTCCCAAAGCTTGATAAGCTGCTAGCAAACCCGACATAAACAAGCACAGGAGTCACAAGCAGTTCTGGGGTTGGATGATGTAAATCAGAAAGAAATTAGAAATTCACCTCAGTAGTCTTCTTAATTACTTGATAAGCGAATTCAGTAGACTGTAAAACTTTAGCAAAGTTTTTACTCATGATGAAAGTACATTTTGCATGATAAGCGCAGAGAGTTTTACTATCTGCTGTTCATTGAATATACGTGGTCTAGCCGACAGTGAAGCTAAAATGGCAACCATCAGCGAATTAAAGAAATGCGACCTTATCACTTTGCAGGAAACCTGGGCCCTTAAATCGTCCCCCTGGCCCGACTTCACAGAAGGAGCCGCAGCCTCACGGATAGGGGGTCACGCTTCTGGTAGGGTGCCAATCTACGAGAAGAATGACTTGGCAGCAACCGCCACAAGGCTGTGTAAAGGGAGCGGCGACTACATTTTTATCAAACTTTCGCTGGCCAAAACTGGCAGTGTAAGAATGGGGCTCACAACCATTATTTTAAGCTGTATCTATCTCCATCCAGTAAAGGCAAGAAAAAAGGCAACAATAGTAACATTATTTCCAGCCATGAAAGAACTGTCAGCCCTTTATCCAGGCGATATGTGGAATGTGATGTGTGATTTCAACGAGAATCTCATGTCTATAGTGTCAAATACTCCATTTGTGGCCCTGGATGATCAAATTTGGGCCACACCACCGATAAAGAGGCAATGCCAAAGAATTGATAAACAGGGAGTCATGGTGGCCTTCTTCCTAAACCAACTAGGCCAGCTTTCTGTAAATGGGAGATTCTACACATACTCACCCACGGCCTATACGCACACCTCCTGTTTTAGAATGGCCTCCCTGGGACTATATCTGAGTGTTGCTGGTTCACTTTCAAAATATCATCAAATTCGTCGTGACCGCTACCCTGGCCGGTGATCACGCAATCCTTACCTGTGAAGCCTGGGCGCCTCGGCCGACTCACCACAAAATAAGACACCTTGGCACCGAGGAACAGCTTGAGCCCATCAGGATTATAAAGTAGTCCGCTGTGAACCAAGAGAAGCATGGGGAAAGTGTGATTTTTTTCCTGGACACGTTCCGGCAAGCGAGCAATGATATTATCAACGCAAACTTCTGAGGGGCATATTATCAAGAACGGTGTTAAAAATTATCGCCGGTTTAGTGGAAGTTTTAAAGCGGCTATAATGGGCTTGATAATATGCCCTTGAGAATTCCAATAGAAGTCCATGTTCTGGTGGGAACATGGGCTTCTATTGGAATTCTCCAGGGCATATTATCAAGCCCATTATCGCCGCTTTAGCGGCAGTTTTCTGCCGCTTAACCGGCGATAATTTTAACCCCGTTCTTGCTAATATGCCCCTGAGAGTCCTTGGTTGACCATTTAAGAAAAAACATAAACTGCGCAGGGGAGACAGGAAAAAGCAAGCTGCCTATAAACTCCAGCTTAGCAGCTGAAAGGAAACATCAAATCGCCACCTTGAAACGCAGCTTAAACAAAGCTATGCGGAAGCTTAGCACAAGGGGGCAAATAATCAAATACACGGACACGGGTCCCTACAAGTCATCGAGAATACAGAGAAGTCCTTGATGTCCTAAAAAAGGAAGAGGAAGCCCAGAGGTGGTTCGACTCACATGAAGTGATAAAATCCAGGGATCAGAGGAAAATTTGGCTATGGCTCAACAAATGCTTCGAAACCAACAGATGACCGTTACTAACATTGCCCCTGGAGAATGCAAAACTAATATTAAAGCTCTTTATGTGGGCCCCACAGTGGCCCATAGCCAGCTCAGACTGCCAAAAAAGAACAGCGATGGCCCAATGAAGCAACAGATCGAGATGACGAAGATATTTAAGCGACATCAGGCAATGAGGATATGCTTTTGATAACTCTGGCTCAAGTAGCACTAGCTATCAAGTCAATGCGAGCAGGTAGTGCGCCAGGCCCAAACGACATCCCTGCCGCAGTATAGAAGAGGGCGCCGTCTCGATGGGCCGCAGTGATGGTGCCTTTATTCTAAGAATGCCGACTAGGTGGAACCATTCCTGAGACATGGAGGGGCTCACTTCTGGTGTCAATCCATAAAAAAAGGCTTGCAATCATGCACAGACAATCAACTATTGATTGTATTACTAGACGTCGAAGGGAAGTCCTATTCCAGGGGCTGAGTAAACTGTGGGAGGATCCAGCCGCTGCTATCTTCCCTGCGAAAAAGGATTTGAAAGCCGCATATTGGAGCATGGTTAGATTGCAGCGACTGTCACATCACCAATGTAGCTCCTTGACTCGGGTTTTTAACGAACATAAATTTGAGCCAAAATTCGAAACATACTGGGACATTATTACAAGACCTATTGATAGGAAGTTGTATCATCAGTTTAGGGTGGGTTCACTTCCTATCAAAGTGCTCACCAGTAGTTGGCACCCCCTTCGGATGACAAATGTCCCTTCTGTCCAGCCGAGAATGAGTCACTAGCTCACATTTTTTTTGTATGCCCTGCCTATAGGTCACCCAGGCACAAATGGCTGAAACCCATTTGTAAGAATATGGGCCTCAGAGTAGCTATGGAGGCCTTAAGGATTCTGAAAACCAACACAGAGGATCCTATTATTATAGCAGTGGCCAAATTCTTGAGCTGGTTGTGGGTCATTCGAGCAAACAAGATGAGGGATTGTTAATATAGCCATTTTTTAGTAAATTGTTAATAATTTGTCACAGCTCTAGTATTATTATGCAACATGTTTATATTTGTCATTGTTTTTATGTCACGTGCTCCCTGTGTTTTTTAGCTATCTATATGATATATGACCAGTTTTTTAGACAATCTATTATAATGTTATCATATGTACCTTCCCCTTTTTTTTTTTCTCTAACTGGTTATTTTAACCGTTTTTAATGGGAACACTAGATAGTATGGTATTGAGCCAGTTTGTATGCTTTGTTGATGTATGTTGTCTTTTATGATTATCGACAATCGAAATAAAGACATAATCAAAAATCAAAATGCTATTCCAGTATATTAAACCAAGAGCTCCAAGTTTGGGGGGAACAAAGAAAGCTGATCTCTCTGTCTCAAACTGGCTTCCAAAAGGGCTGCAATATCGAGGACAATATTATCTGCATCTCCCAACTGATCAAAGCCACGTAAGCAGCTAAGGGAAGGGCCCTTTATGCGGGGTTCATTGACTTCCAGACTGCATTTAATAGTGTGTCATGGCCAAGACTTTGGGCGAAACTAAGCAACTGGGGCATTCCTCAAAATGTATTAAAACAATCATCGGACACCTGGGTAAAAATAAGAGTCAGCATTGGATGGGCCACCACGAGTAAAATCTGGACAAAGGCTTGAAGCAAGGCTGCATACTGGCACTGCTTCTATTTAACCTGTATTTGTCTGACCTTCCAGACCACCTAGTGCCGGTGAAGCCATTTCCACCTAAAATGTCCAGCGTTGAAATCCAATCACTCCAGTACTCGGATGACACGATCCTTTTAGACCAAATACCAATTGGCCTCCAGAGACTTTTCTCAGCGCTAACAGTCTACTGTAAGGCCAATCACCTGAAACTAAATACAATAAAAACAAAGGCGATGATAATATCCCAGCAGTTAGCAAAAAAGGGGAAATGGCTAATCGAGGGAAAAGGCATAGAGGTGGTGACCACTTACAAATACCTCGGAGCCTGATTGAACCACAGTGGCCATTTAGCAGCACATATCACTGGCCAACAGGGGATAGTCAACTCCCTTGAAGGGGCCTTTGGTAAAGTTGTAAAGCTAAACAATCAATCAATACTCCAGTTCTATCCCCTCTCCTGAAGGTAATAGGATGTACATTTCTCCCCACAGTGGTCCTTGGGCATGACATTTAGAAGCAGAATGGCCAACTGGCTGGATAGAGCACAGTCATCTTGCTTGTGAAGAGTATTTTTGCTTCTAAATTGCACCTCACATGCTCAAATCTGACTAGAGTTCGGGCTAACCTTGCAGCAAGGGCTAGTAAAAGCCAGGTTTGCAGGTTATTGCCTGACAGCCAAGGAGACACAGGAGCGAACGCTGAAAAATTCCATCTGAAAATTAATAAGCAACCCTGCAACAAATTGGCATAAGTTCTTACCTCATGCTTTGGAGTCTTTAGAAGCACACACAATCTGGACAAGCAGGCTGCCGGTACCCGTAGTGACCAAGCTGCTGACGAAAAAAGCCAGGTTTATGTCGCAGACCTGAATGCACAAGCGGTGAAAAAGTGTGGCCTCAATGTTCTATGAGCCAGAGTCCCTGCCATCCTACCTTTGCCTGCCCCTCAACCTCACCATGAAACATCAGTTCATGGGCCTGCACTTCGGTTTAGTGCTACTAAAGCCCTATTGGTAAGGGCAGAGAAACCTGGAGGAGAAGGACAGGCGATACCACCTTTGTGCCACGGGAGAGGAATCATTGACCCAAGTGCTAGTATCTGCAAGGAGTTGATCCCACCAAGGAAGTTTTGGCTTAGACCCATTTGGCGCATTCAGAATATCCGGACCTGCCGAGGAGCCATAGAGGCGTGTTGGAGAGGGGAATCCGGTCAATTGGCTGCCCGCTTTGGGAAATTTATGAAGGCTGCAGTAGTACTGCTGTCTGCTTGACAATCACTAGAGACAGTTTTTGTAACAGAACTCTTCATAGCTCATAATGCCTAACCAGCCACAGAAGAGAAAACTGATTAATTGACTCCCCGCCCCCCTCCTCCCCCCCTTTTCCCACATGCAGTTCAAAACAAAGATAGATGGGCTGAAATAGAGAATTTTGGAGTTTGGGGGGAAACGGTACGGGGGAAACATACGCCTATTACTGACTTTCGCTTGAAATATTTGATCTCAACACATCACTGGTTGTTATCGTTTTTTACTATTGACTTTTTCATGCATAGCTGTTTTTAACATGAAAGGGTTTTACATTGTAATGATTTTAAGTAAGTACGCAATAAATAAAATAATCTAATCTAATCTAAAAGCTTGATAAACTGCTAGCAAACCGGACATAAACAAGCAAAGGAGTCACGAGCAGTTTTATTTCTGGGGTTGGATAAGGTAAATCAGAAAGAAATTAGAAATTCACCTCAGTAGTCTTTTTAATTACTTGATAAGCGAATTCAGTAGCCTGGAAAACTTTAGCAAAGTCTTTACTCATGATGAAAGTACATTTTGCATGATAAACGCCGAGAGTTTTACTATCCGAAAGAAAAAAAAAATTGTTTCAAAAACTTAACTCTTATTAACACATCTAATCCAATGCCTATAGTTTATGCCTTTGCGGGATCATTGACCTTACAACGTTTAAAAGAAAAAGCTAGCACGCCAAATAAGTGGAGAATAGTTTCTTTATAATATAAAAACGAATTAAATTTCCACGTTAATTTCCATTGTTAAAGGAAGGTTTATCTGCCACATTGAAACAGAAATGCAGAGATGTAGGAGGAGATAAGTGACAAAAGACATGTCTGCATCAGAGGACACAGTGCACTGTATAATTTGAAAGGTGAAATTGAGAATCTGAGTTGGCACTGGGGTTCACAGTAAGCCATTTATGGAGTAAAGAGCACTTTGGGCAGGGAGGTTGCAGTCTAGATATCAACAACGATACAGATCCCTCACGGCCTAAACCGAAGGACCACAAAGATAGACAGATTTCCTTAAATGTGGCCTTTAATTGCATTTGGGATAGTATGGCATGAACACTAAATCAATCCTCAGACAAATGATTGAATTCTAGTGTGTAGCAAATCAACCAAACTATAACATAGTTGAAGCGATAAAGAACTTAAAGGTCCATATAAAAATGACAATAAATGACACACAAAGAAGTCTACTTTATGGTTGTAAGACAAGAAATAAGAAACTTAATCGCTCAATGGGAATCAATGTGAGAAAAGTCACATAATTATAGTCTCTGGATAGCAATTGTGTATGGCAATGACCACGCTTTAAGTCCATTTCTCACTTTTTAGGAAGTCAGATGTATTTCTTTTGTTTGTGGAAATAACTACATTTGTATACAATAACTTTTCTATTGTGTTACTTCCGAGGGGAATTAGTTTGCCCTATGGATAAATCCCTTCCTAAATCTGCATCAGTTTTGGGGGTTCATGCCCTGACTGCCACCCATGTTGGATTTACTTTTGATCCTCACATAAGAAAATCCAAACCCTGATGGAAGGAAACTATCTGCAAAACGTTTAAAGTAACCACAGCCTTGCGCGTTCCTTGGTTTTCTCCTACTTTTATAGACAGACCCACTCCAAAATGCCAACAAGCATCAAACATGTAGCTAAGAGCAGATTTACTTCCACGGGGCCAATTAACAAAGTTGTTTGTGTGTGTACGTTTAGCCTTCACATACGAATAGTATTTTTACATATGTAAAACCACTTTTGCAATTCATAAAAGCTGGCTTTAGACTTGTAAAATAATTTGCTCACTGTTAGACCTGGCATCATTGGTGTGGGTTTCCCCTGTATTTTTGCCTTTACCTCCTGTGTTTTTGCTGTGTGTGGGACTTCGTTTTGCTGGTCTAGATGCTTTGGGCACTTTGCCACTGCTGTTCAGTGCCAAAGTGCAAGTTCTCCCTTTCTCAATTGTTGTTATGGATCAGTGTTTCCGTGATTGGTCTATTTGGTTTACTTGTAAGTCCCTAGTACAGTGCACTGTGTGTGCCCAGGGCCTGTAACCAAATGCTGCTAGAAGGCTTGCAGCACTGATTGTGCCACCTACAGAAGCAGCATTGCAACAAGGTCTCAGGCCTGCCATTGCAGTGACTGTGTGCAGTCTAGTGCTGCCATGTCGACCTGACAAGTGCACCCACTTGCCAGGCCCTAACCTTTCCTTTTCTTACATGTTAGTCACCCCTAAGGTAGGCCCAAGGTACCCCTGTGGGCAGGGTACAGTGTATGTGAAAGGTAGGACATGCCTTGATGTGTGTGGCATGTCCTGATAGTGAAATACTGCCAATTTCGTTTTTCACTATTGTAAGGCTATCTGTCCCCATAGGACAGAATGGGGAATTTGCTCATAACATCTTATGAGCATTACTGCCCATGGGAACAAGATAGGAAAATAACGTTTGATATGCCTGAACTCAGAGTGCTAAGATGCATCTTTTAGTGAGGGTGATTTTTACATTCTGGATTTGAAAATACCCATTTTAGAAAGTAGGTGTTTTCTTGCCTAACCATCCAGTGTGTCTCTGCTAGGTTGTGTATTGACTGTCTGGCTTTGGAGTGACAGGGGCTGGGCATGTGCATTCTGTTCGGACAGCCACTTGGGGGGTTGAGGTGTGTCCTGCCTTTCCAGGGTGAGTCAGGGCTGGGCTGAATAGACCTGGTTTTCATTCAGAGTAGGGGGGAGGAGATTTCTTTCACACCTGAATGGGCCTGGTCTGCCATGGACAATGCTGTCTCCACCTCCTGCCAGAAAGCTGCACCAGAGAGGACAGAACTGGTTTTGGCTGGGCAAAGAGCTTCTCTGCCACAGAGAACAAAGAGATTTACTGTATAAAAAGAGGGGCCCAGACCCCAGACTTTTGGATCACTTCTGGGACTCAAGAGGAACCTTTGCCAATGAGAAGAGCTGTAGAAACTGAGGAGGAATACTGTCCCTGTGCTGTTTGCTTTCTGGGGATGGCCTGCAGTGTCTACTTGCTGCCAAGGAAAGAGAAAATGACTTTGCTGTTTGCTGTGTCCCCTGCTTGAGGAAGATCTCCAAGGGCTTGAAGAAGAGCTTGTCTTCTGTTCTGAAGTTCAGGGACACAAAGACTTCACCCCCAGCTCCCTGAACATCCTTGCTGGGAGTTCTGAACTGCCAAGAGGTGCCTGTAGCTGTTCGGGGCCTCTGGAGGTTGTTCTGGCTGTTGGGAGCTGGAAAAGCAATGCAACGACGAGAAGCGCGATGTAACCGTACCTGTTTCCAACACATTGCCGAAGAAACCGACGCAGCGCCTGCCTGCGGCTCGAGAAATCACAGCACGCCGCATCAAGTGCACCGGTCCCCGAAGTCCGAGATCACCGCACCGATTCCAATGCAGACCCTGCTTTGCGGCTGCAAGAACCTACGCATCGTCCCGGATCATCACATCGCAATGAGAAGCCGACGCATCACCTCCCCATGCAGTAAGAAACCGACGCATCGCCTCCTCTCCGGTAAGGAACCGACGCATCACCTCCCCTGTGCAGCAGTAAGGAACTGATGCACTACTTCCCCCGGAGCAAGGAACCGATGCATCACCTTCCCTGAGTGTAAGGAACTGATGCATCACCTTCCCTGCAACCCTTTTTGTTTGTGTGCGTGACGCGTCCAAGGTACTTTGTGTGAAAAGTGTTGCATCTGAAATTTCCTTTATACTGAACTATTTCTACCCTTTGAAAGTCATATTTTTATTACTGTATTGTGGATTTCTGTCATTTTGGTCTTGTTTGGTTTAGATAAAGTTTACTAATTTTTCTAAACTGGTGTGGAGTCCATTTGTAGTGTTTTCGCTGTATTACTGTATGTGCTCACAAATGCTTTACACACTGCCTGTGAGATAAGCCTGTCTGCTCAAGCTAAGCTACCAAGGGGGTGAGCAGGATTATTTTAGAAATGTATCCCCCTTACCCTGACTAGGAAGAAGGGTCCCTACTTGGACAAAGGTACCTACCTCTGCCAATTAGAGACCCCCATTTCTAACATTGGTGGTCAGCGGTGAGGATCTGGACTTGCATTTGTGTCTTATATACAGTGATTGGTGTACACTACTAGTGGATTGCAGACCATCACGCAACCACATACAATTGGTGGAACTTTTTCTTTGGGACTATTTCTTTCTTGCAAGTGAGAATTGGCAATCTTCACCATGAGTAAACCAGCATCACTTGCATCTTTGGATATTGAATTTGAAGAAGATAGGGTTGAAACCTACACTGTGCCACAGCTGAAAGCTATCTGCAAACAGTTTAAAATCTCTTTAAGAGGCCTCTCCAGAAAGGAGGAATTCCAAAAGGCGTTGAGGGCCTGGTTGGAGTCAAGGGATGCCAGTGGGCATGACGACCAACCTATGGAGGAGGTGGAGAATTTAGATGGACAGCAGGATAGGCTATTGGGTCTGCCTGGGGTGAGGTTACCTTCCGGGGGGAGAGCAGCAGTGTCTCTTCAAAGGGGCTGTCGCCAGCAGAGGAGCTGGAGGACAGGGAGAAAACCAGGATGCATGAATTGGAGCTCACGAAGCTCAGGCTGGGGAAAGAGGATGAGGAGTTGGCATTTCAGAGGGAGAAATTAGCCCTGGAGGAGAAAAAGATGCTCTTAGAGCATGAAAGAGGTTTGAGGGAACTGGATCTAAAAGCAAAATGTCTAAAGTCAAATCCAAATGGTGGCAGCGCACCATCAGTGCCTGGAGAAGGGAAGGTATACATTCCCAAGGAGGTTATTAAGGATTTTGTGAAGCAGGAAGACATTGGTCAGTGGTTTAAGGCCTATGAGGTAGCGATGAGGTCCTACAGAGTCCATGAGAGAGACTGGGGAGTGGGGTTGTGGTGCCGCTTTGTCGCTGAAGGGAGGCACACATAGCTAGCATTGCCCACTGAAGATCAGATGTCTTATGCTCCCATGAAAGAAGCCTTGATAAGGAGGTATGGTTTGACCCCAGAGCTTTACAGGCAGCAGTTCAGGGCCTGTAAAAAGCTGGAGTCAAGTACTTGGATGGAGTATGTGTCCAATTTTGCAGAACACTGGATGGATGGGTGAAGGGTAGCCAGGTAAATGATTTTCAGGAGCTCTATGATTTGGTTGCATGGGAGCACTTGGCAGATAATTGTTTTCCAGAGCTACGCCAGCACCTGATTGACAGTAAGCTGACTGACCCCAGGAAGCTTGCTGTGGAGGCGAACCGCTGGGTCAGTACCAGGGTCCAAAAAAGTCATGTGGGAGACTCCGCCAAAGGTGGGCAGGGTCCCCAGCAGCAGAGTGGGGGGACAAGGGTAAATAGAAGGATTTCCAAAAAGGGCCCCAAAGTAATTTCCAAGTGAACCAAGGAAATGGTTCCCAGCCTCCCACTGAAAAGAAGCCATGCGTCCCTACAGGTAAGCCTGTCCAGAAGGGCCTCAGGGCATGTTATGGTTGTGGTCAGGTAGGTCACTTCCAGGGGGGCCCTAGGTGTCCCAAAAAGATTACCACTGCACCCACTGGTGCACCGCCCTGGGAAATGGCTAGTGTAGCCTTGGGGGAGGATTCGGGTGCTCAAGAGGGGGGGGGTCTGCAGAAATGACCCTGGTTTCTTTAGGAGACAGTGAGATAGTCCCAAGAGCTCATCTGCCTGATAACACTAAAAAATACAGGCAGTGGGTGACCATCAATGGCCATAGTGTGCAAGCTCTGAGAGGCACTGGAGCAAGTGTGACAGCTGTCAGTTGTTGGCTAGTGTCTGAAGAGCAGGTGGTCCCCAACACATTCTACCCAGTAGTTGCAGCTGACAACTCTGAGTGCCTCTGCAAAGTGACACAGGTTCCCTTTGAGTGGGGGGGTAGTCTCGGGTTCCTTGAAAGAAGCTGTGAGGCCAGCCATGCCTGTTGACTAGGCAACCATTTGGAGAGTTCCCCTTGGAAGAAGGTGGAGCGGAAGTCTCATTTGGAGATGTTGGGTCTGCCTGAGTGGGCGTGAGTGACCACTCGGCTATGGCAGCTGGTAAGGGCAATCAAGAGGATCTGGAGGCTGAAACAGTGGCCCAGGTGCCTGCCAGAAAAAGAAGAAGCAGGGGGCACAGGAAACCAGCCCCCGAAGTTCCCACGGTCCAGGAGGAAGCAAACCTTGAGGGGCATGCCCTGGAGCCTACAGGGGAGCAAATGGCCGAACTGGGGGACCTGCCTGAGCTGACCCACTGGTAGCAGGAAGGGGGCGTCTCCAGGGAGGAATTCTGCCAGGAGCAGCAGAAATGCCCTTCTCTTGTTGGTTTGTGGCAGCAGGCTGTAAACCAAGCGATACCAAAGGGGATGATGGACGGAGCGCTTGAGCAAATCAAACACTCACCCCCAGTCAACTGATCTGGGTTTAATCCATCATCATTCTTTAGCCCACTCCACCACCCCAGTTCAGACATGGCCATATGCAAATCAGTCTGACCCTGTGCCTCATGGGAACAGTCCAGCCCGAACTGCCAAGCCATGTCTTCTCTGGACCGGAAACAAGCATCCTGGGACCGGCTTCTGGCTATTCAGCCATCATCAGCCAGGCTAGCTTGAATCCAGTGGCAAAGTGAGCAAGGGACCCACGTCTGATCATACCCTGCTAACTTAGGGCGAACAAAGCGATACCAAAGGGGATGATGGACGGAGCACTTGAGCAAATCAAACACTCACCCCCAGTCAACTGAACTGGGTTTAATCCATCATCATTCTTTAGCTCACTCCACCACTCCACGTGGGTCCCTTGCTCACTTTGCCACTGGATTCAAGCTAGCCTGGCTGATGACGGCTGAATAGCCAGAAACCGGTCCCAGGATGCTTGTTTCCGGCCCAGGGAGGACATGGCTTGGCAGTTCGGGCTGGACTGTTCCCATGAGGCACAGGGTCAGACTGATTTGCATATGGCCATGTCTGAACTGGGGTGGTGGAGTGGGCTAAAGAATGATGATGGATTAAACCCAGATCAGTTGACTGGGGGTGAGTGTTTGATTTGCTCAAGCGCTCCGTCCATCATCCCCTTTTGTATTGCTTTGTTCGCCCTAAGTTGGCAGGGTATGCCCAGACGTGGGTCCCTTGCTCACTTTGCCACTGGATTCAAGCTAGCCTGGCTGATGATGGCTGAATATCCAGAAACCGGTCCCAGGATGCTTGTTTCCGGTCCAGGGAGGACATGGCTTGGCAGTTCGGGCTGGACTGTTCCAATGAGGCACAGGGTCAGACTGATTTGCATATGGCCATGTCTGAACTGGGGTGGTGGAGTGGGCTAAAGAATGATGATGGATTAAACCCAGATCAGTTGACTGGGGGTGTGTGTTTGATTTGCTCAAGCGCTCCGTCCATCATCCCCTTTTGTATCGGGCTGTAAATCAGGCAGCAGGTGAGCAGTCTGGATCACATTGGATTTACTGGAAGAATGGTCTCCTATATAGTGAGCTTAAGGTTGCTGAGCCTGGGTCAGCCCGTGTGCTGGTGGTACCCCAGCGCTTCAGAGCCTTCCTACTGGGTCTGGCTCATGATGTACTTTTGTCAGGGAATTTGGGGCAAGACAAGACCTTTGAAAGGCTTGTCACCCACTTTTAATGGCCCCAAGTGCGTAAGAACTCTGTCACACATTGTAGGTCTTGCCAGACTTGCCAGGCAAGTGTAAGAGTGGGAGGAAGTGCAAGGCTCTTCTTCAACCTTTCCCTGTAGTCAGCACCCCCTTTGAGAGGGTGGGTATTGACATTGTGGGTCCTCTGGATCCCAAGACAGCCATGGGCAACAGGTTCATCCTGGTCTTGGTGGACCATGCCACCCGGTACCCGGAAGCCATCCCTCTCCAGACTAGGGGTGATTGAGCCCTCAAACAGCCCTTGGGCCAGCCCAGTGGTCTTGGTCCCAAAGGCTGCCTCACCCAGTGCCACGCCAGAGCTCCGGTTTTGTGTGGACTACAGAGGGCTCAATTCGGTCACCAGGACTGATGCACACCCCATCCCCAGAGCTGATGAGCTCATTGATCGGTTGGGAGCTGCCAAGTACCTCAGCACGTTTGACTTAATGTCTGGGTACTGGCAGATTGCCTTAACTGATGGGGCAAAGGAGAGGTCAGCATTTTCAATGCCAGAGGGGCACTACCAATTCCGGGTGGTGCCCTTTGGGTAGAAGAATGCCCCTGCTACCTTTCATAGGTTGGTCAACCAGGTGTTGGCTGGACTGGAGGATTTCAGTGGCGCCTACCTGGATGACATCTCAGTGTTCAGTGCCACTTGGGAGGAACATCTACACCACCTCTGGGAAATGTTGAAGGCTCTGCAGAGGGCAGGCCTCACGATCAAGTCAAGCAAGTGCCGGATCGGGCAGGGTTCGGTGGTGTACTTGGGACACCAGGTAGGGAGCGGCCAGGTGCCACCCCTACAGCCCAAGATTGATACCATTCTGGCTTGGGAACCCCCCAAGATCCAGACAGAGATGATGAGCCTTCTTAGGACTCACTCGGTATTACAGGAGATTCGCCAAGGGTTATGGCTCCATTGTTGCCCCTTAACAGAGCAGACTTCCAGGAAGCAGCCCAGGAGAGTCTGCCAAAAAGCTTTTGATGCCCTGAAATCTTCCATGTGCACGGCGCCCATGCTCAAGGCACCCAACTTCTCACAGGAATTTGTGGTACAGACAGATGCTTCAGAGCATGGTGTGGGGGTTGTGCTCTCACAGCTAAATGAGGAGGGCCTAGACCAACCCACAGCCTTCATTAGTAGGAGGTTACTTCCACGGGAACAGAGGTGAGGTGAGATTGAGCATGAGGCTTTTGCTGTGGTCTGGGCACTGAAGAAGCTGAGTCCCTGCTTGTTTGGGACTCACTTCTGGGTTCAGACCGACCACAGGCCCCTCAGATGGTTAATGCAGATGAGGGGCGAGAACCCAAAGTTGTTGAGGTGGTCCATGTCCCTACAGGGGATGGACTTCATGGTGGAACACCACCCTGGTAGAGAACACACCAATGCTGATGGTCTGTCCAGATTTTTGCTCCTTAGTCAAGAGAACTCCCAAGAGGGTGGGTAGTTCTCCCCTCATTTCAGCTGGAGGAGACATGTGTTAGACCTGGCACCAAAGTAACGGACATCTATAGTAGCTTTAACACTAAGGGAGACATTAAATCAGAGGGGGAAGAAGATTTGGAAATAGCTCCCCCACAACAGGTGATCACCAAATTCCCACCTATAGAACAGAAAGATATAGAAGCTTTGATGGAGAAAGTGAAGTCTGGCTCACCTCTGGATCCAGCCCCCCCACAAATACTCAGAACAGTAGCACCCATCATTGTACCAAATCTAATGAGGGTTATGAATCAATCCCTAGAGCTGGGTGAAGTCCCAGGGGCTTGGAAACATGCAGTAATAAAGCCCCTGCTAAAAAAAGTCAATGCAGATAGAGGACAATTGGGGAACTTTCGTCCGATCTCCCAGCTACCGTTTGTAGGCAAGTTGCTAGAAAAACACGTCAACAGAAATCTGTCTGATTTTCTAGAGATCAATCAGTGCCTACACCCAACTCAAATGGGTTTCAGAGCACAACACAGCATGGAATCTGCCCTGCTGGTAGTGGTAGAAGACTTGAGACAATCACTGGACCAGGGAAAATCAGCAGTGCTGCTCTTGTTGGATTTAAGCGCCGCATTTGATACGGTGGACCATCAAATACTACGCAGAAGGCTGTCAAATATGGTGATTCAGGGCATGGCACTGAAACGGCTGTCGACATTCTTAAATGAAAGAACAATTCAAGTACAAGAAAATTCCACTCTCTCCAAAACCATGCTGCTGAAGTGCGGCGTTCCATAGGGATCAGCATTAAGCCCAACCCTTTTTAATGTATACATGGAGCCCCTTGCCAAGATTGTGCAAGAATTTGACATATATAGGACCTCGTATGCTGACGACACACAGCTGGTTATTTAATTGGACCCAAAAATTAGCAGAGACGGGGAGAAAATGTCGTCTTGCTTGATAAGAGTCAAAGAGTGGATGACGAGAAGCTGTCTAAAGTTGAACGGGGAGAAAACTGAGATATTATGTCTCGGAAACAAATCAATACCCAGGCCCATCATAGATTGGCCAGCTTGCCTAGGTAATCCACCCATACCTGCAGAAATAATAAAAAGTCTAGGATTTTGGCTAGAATCTGACCTCTGCATGGCGACACAGGCCAAGAAGGTTGCCGCAACCTGTTTTGGACTACTGAGAAGCATACGGAAAATCCTGGATAGGGTGCCAATACAGCTCAGGAAGACGGTGGTCCATTCTCTGGTAACTTCTCAACTAGATTATGGAAATTCACTGTTTTTGGGGGCTCCTAAATATGTCACGCTCAGACTGCAGGTAACACAGAATGCAGCCGCTAGGTTGCTCTGTAATGTCCCCACACGGGACTCAGTAAAAAAGCACCTAGTGGACCTCCACTGGCTGCCGATAGAAGCAAGAATAAAATTCAAAGTCTTGGTCATCATTCACAGAGCACGCCATAATAAAGGTCCGGAAAAATCAGGAAGTTAATATCTCCTTATATCCCAAATAGGCGGCTACGTTCTAGCACAGAGGAACGCCTAACACAAACAAAGGCCAGGAGGGAAAGATGGGGAGGAAGATCCTTCTCCCATCTGGCTCCCAAACTCTGGAACTCCCTGCTGTTGGAATACAGACGGATAGACAGAGAACTACAGTCTCGGAAAGAAATCAAGACTTGGCTGTTCAAGCAATATTTCTAAGTCACCGGCACCCTACTCAGTTTTTGACCTGCAGCGCTGGGAAGCCTCAGGGCAGCCACGCGCTCTACAAATCCCCTAATAATAATAATAATAATCATTGGGGTGGGTTTCCCCTGTATTTCTGCCTTTACCTCCTGTGGTTTTGCTGTGTGTTGGACTTCGTTTTGTGGACTAGATGCTTTGGGCACTTTGCCACTGCTGTTCAGTGCCAAAGTGCAAGTGCTCCCTTTGTCAATTGTTGTTATGGATTGGTGTTTCCATGATTGGTCTATTTGGTTTACTGGTAAGTCCCTAGTACAGTGCACTGTGTGTGCCCAGGGCCTGTAAACCAAATGCTGCTAGAAGGCTTGCAGCACTGATTGTGCCACCTACACAAGCAGCATTGCAACAAGGTCTCAGGCCTGCCATTGCAGTGACTGTGTGCAGTCTAGTGCTGCCATGTCAACCTGGCAAGTGCACCCACTTGCCAGGCCCTAACCTTTCCTTTTCTTACATGTTAGTCACCCCTAAGGTAGGCCCAAGGTACCCCTGTGGGCAGGGTACAGTGTATGTGAAAGGTAGGACATGCCCTGATGTGTGTGGCATGTCCTGATAGGGAAATACTGCCAATTTCGTTTTTCACTATTGTAAGGCTATCTGTCCCCATCGGATAGAATGGGGAGTTTGCTCATAACATCTTATGAGCATTACTGCCCATGGGAACAAGATAGGAAAATAAAGTTTGATATGCCTGAACTCAGAATGCTAAGATGCATCTTTTAGTGAGGGTGATTTTTACATTCTGGATTTGAAAATACCCATTTTAGAAAGTAGGTGTTTTCTTGCCTAACCATCCAGTGTGCCTCTGCTTAGTTGTGTATTGACTGTCTGGCTTTGGAGTGAAAAGGGGCTGGGGATGTGCATTCTGTTCAGACAGCCACTTGGGGGGTTGAGGTGTGTCCTGCCTTTCCAGGGTGAGTCAGGGCTGGGCTGAATAGACCTGGGCTGCAGTCAGAGTAGGGGGAGGAGATTTCTTTCACACCTGAATGGGCCTGGTCTGCCAAGGACAATGCTGCCTCCACCTCCTGCCAGGAAGCTGCACCAGAAAGGACAGAACTGGTTTTGGCTGGGCAAAGAGCTTCTCTGTCACAGAGAACAAAGTCTCAGAGACACAAAGACTTCACCCCCAGGTCCCCTGAAACTTCCTTCCTGGGAGTGCTGACCTGCCAAGAGGTGCCTGTTGCTGTTCTGAGACTCTGGAGGTTGTTCTGGCTGTTGGGAGCTGGAAAAGCAGCGCAACGACGAGAAGTGCAATGCAACCGTACCTATTTCCAATGCATCACCGAAGAAACCGATGCAGCGCCTGCCTGCGGCTCGAGAAATCGCTGCACGCCGCATCGATTGCACCGGTCTCCGAAGTCCGAGATAACCGCACTGATTCCGACGCAAGCCCTGCTGTGTGGCTGAAAGAACCTACGCATCGTCCCGGATTGTCGCATCGCATCGAGGCGCCAGGTCTGTCACATCGTTGGGGGACGCAGTAAGAAACCGATGCATCACCTCCCCATGCAGTAAGAAACCGACGTATCACCTCCTCTATGGTAAGGAACCGACACATCACCTCCCCTGCGCAGCAGTAAGGACCCAACGCATCACCTCCCCTGGAGCAAGGAACCGACGCATCACCTTCCCTTAGTGTAAGGAACTGACGCATCACCTTCCCTGCGACCCTTTTTGTTTGTGTGCGCGACGCATCCAAGGTACTTTGTGTGAAAAGTGTTGCATCTGCAGTTTCTTTGAACTGCACTATTTCTACCCTTTGAAAGTCATATTTTTATTACTGTATTGTGGATTTTTGTCGTTTTGGTCTTGTTTGGTTTAGATAAAGATTACTTATTTTTCTAAACTGGTGTGTTGTCCATTTGTAGTGTTTTCACTGTATTACTGTATGTGTTCACAAATGCTTTACACACTGCCTCTGAGATAAGCCTGTCTGCTCGTGCCAAGCTACCAAGGGGGTGAGCAGGGGTTATTTTAGAAGTGTATCCCCCTTACCCTGACTAGGAAGAAGGGTCCCTATTTGGACAGAGGTACCTATCTCTGCCAACTAGAGACCCCCATTTCTAACACTCACACAAAGATTTTAGTGTTAAGAATTTCACACCAAGGGATGGAACGTAGGTGGGGATAGAAGGTCTTGCCTGGGCATATGCTAAAAAACAATGGTGCACACCCACAAGCAGACAGACTTGTATCTATTTCTAACCTTTTTGTGGACTATTCACACCATGAGAATTGTTGGATATTTGCTCCTGTCAAGGGCCGGAGTAAATTCCATTCAATGGTGGGAATGAGAAAAGAACAACCTGAAACCTGGTGATGGTTAAGAGAAGGGGTTTTCCCAGTAGAGAAAATATTTCCAAGGCCTATTCCACAAATTCTGATCCATGATCATACAGAGGAATTTTTGCATGCGTAGCAGTACACAGTGAACAATTGCGCATGGGGATTCCAAGTGAACCAGATTGAGGTGCAGGGATACAGAGTATGAATTACCATTTCCACCCAGTATCTCCGCATCTCGATCTGGCTATTCTGAGTTATTCCTTCTGACATGGAGAATAACGTAAAATCTGCATGTTTTTCTCCTTTCACATCAAATTTCAGACCCCAATCTGAACCCATTTCCCATCAGTTTGCAGGCTTGTGGGACTATAGGTGAGGAGACAGAGGAACTGTAGGGGGAAGAGCGGGTTAAGCTGAAGGAGCTTCCACTGTCCTTTTCTGCCTGCATGTTGGTCCCCTGTGTGCCCCTGACCTGTGTATATTTCCTGGGACTGTTTCTGCTTACTGGGTGGTGAGTAGGGGGTGGAGGGGGCATAGCCACATGACAGATTAGCATCTATGAAACAACTGCTGCTTCATTAACACCCTCTTTGCAAAAATTAATTTGCATGAATTGTAAAACAAATTACTTTATTGGAAAAAAAGAAAGGAGTACAAGGAACTTGGTGGCAATTCTCCCTTTTATGTAACCACAACAGCATTTTGGAGTCAATTAGGCACAAGATCAATATTGTAGTGAGTTTGCCAAGGGACATTAAGTAAGCATGAAAAGATGGAATAACTCAAAGAGGCTTGTGAGAGAGCCTATTGAAGCACTCGACCCAGACTGTGTGAACAGAAGGAGGACCTGCTGTTTTCCTACCACTGTGAACATAGGAGGACAAGGTCCAGGCCATGGTGGAGACTGAAAAAGAGGACGATTGGGACCAAGGTAAGCATATCATCCATCACAGGTTAAAAAAAACTCGCACAGCTACAACAATAAATACTGAGGTATAGGTGCCTCCCACCAGGCACTTGCAAACCACTTTCCATTTTAGGTATCACAGTAAAATTGGGAAAAATGAATAGGGCCATGCCACTAATCTAGAACAAGACATGCACCACCAGGAAGAAAGCCAGTAGTAATATCTGACAGGCAACTATCAGGCTGTCAGTTAACGAATGGACAGCTTACGCTCACGGACAACCATCAAGCAGACAGATATCAGCTGGCTTACCATGAACCCTCCAGACACTGAAAAGCTGGAAAAAGAGGCATCCCATATTAGTGAGGTAGGCCACTATCAATATGCTAGCTTCCACAATTAAAGTTAAGTAAATGTCTCCTTGGGTTATGGTCAGAACAATGACACTTAGTTTTTTGGCAGCCTAGTAGATGCCAACCAGTCATGTATCAGCCAGCAGGATGCCATGCAGCCATTTAGCAGTCAACAAGATGCAGCCAACCACGAGCAACAGCAAGAATATACTCATCTATCTCGCACCAATAGGATTCTACCCATCCAGCCAAACGTCTGCACACTGCAATTCCTAATGCCACCACCTGTCACATGGGCCTTGATGTGCTACCTAATCTTAGGAATGAACGAATGCTTGAAGTCTTACTAGCTGAAGGAAATGAGGCAATTCATTAGGCCAATCCCCAATACCGTATCATTTCCTATCTACCACCTGCACAGCCACCTGAACTTGAAATTACCCCACCTCTGCTGACACATATGCCCATTTCACATCCAGATTGCAGACGGCAGCGGTTTGGACAACATCAACTAGACCTTGAAAGAAAATAGACATTGACAGTGAGAGAAAAGGCTTAGGGAAGGCATGACATGCACAGCGTGAGATGAGCCATCATTTACAGTGATGAGGCCATAAAGGGTTAACCTGTATACCTTCCTCTGTTTCAGGAATATCACTAGCTAAAACCATCACAGATGGTTCTTTACCAGGGTAGGGATATCAACATAATATCAACAAGGCCACCACCCTTTTACCCAGTCCCTGCATCTTGTAGTCCTCCCCCTGAGCTCCAAGTCAGTTGTAGTGCTTGCCAGGGTTCATGATCATCAGCAGAAAAACATGCCTGCCTGATACAGCTCATGCAATGGCTGCAGAAGTAGGCAGAAAGTAGGATAAAGGGAATTTTCATGTGCTGTGCTATGGTTAGGCAGGGAGTAGGGTAATACAATTGTTCCTATAAAGTATTAGAGCTAGATTAAGATGAAAGGTTCTTGTGATTGCTAGAAATTGGATCTATAGTTGGCAAAGGTATGCATCCTGTCCAAATAGGGACCACAATCCTAGTCAGGGTAAGCTGGATACACACTAAAAGATAACCTGTGCTCACCCTCTGGTAGCTTGGCAATGAGCAGTCAGGCTTAGCTAAAGAGGCAATGTGTAAAGTATTTGTGCAACACACACACACACACACACAGTAACACAATGAAAACACAACAAAGAGACTCTACACAGTCTTAGGAAATACATGAAGAGAATCCTTTTAAGAATAAAACAAGACCAAAATGACAAAGATCCAATAAATAGAACTGGAGTTATGAATTTTTAAAGAATAAACCAAAAATAGTGCTTTGAAGTCAATAGCGCTAAGGGGTTACTTGAGGTCGCACTAGACCAGAATAAATCCAAAGTTCAGGCTGATAGTGATGGAGGGCAGGCTCGCTACAGGACTCAGACAGGTCCCGCTGACAAAGTACCTTGGATGGAGCAAGCATCAACGTTGAAGCCTCGAGGTGAGGAGTTGAGGAGCCGCCGCAGTGGATGGAGGCGAAATGTCGGCGCCAATCTTCACAGTCGATCAAGACTTCT
The DNA here is from genome assembly GCA_963921515.1 of Calotriton arnoldi. Taxonomy (NCBI): domain Eukaryota; kingdom Metazoa; phylum Chordata; class Amphibia; order Caudata; family Salamandridae; genus Calotriton; species Calotriton arnoldi. Next base: position 349,711 of record CAWUFW010004732.1, on the reverse strand, counting down.
GCGTCGGGCCCCTTTATGATGCAAGTGCTGCGTCGATGTCGAGCTGCACTGTCCGTCAGCGTCGAGCTGCGCAGTCCATCGAGGCGATCAGCTCCTGCGTTGGCGTCAAAGGGCAATGCGTTGATTCCGATCGGGGCAAAGTCATCACTGCTTCGATTTTGAAACAAAAACAGCTGCAGATCCACTTCTGAGGCCCAGGACTGGATTGTCACCTCAGGCAAGGGAGGACTGACAGATGGCAGAGTCCAGCAGCAGGGTTGCAGGAAGTCTTTAATGGGCCTGGGACTACAGAACAGGGGCCAAGCCAGCAAGCCCTTGGAGTCACTCTGGGTTCAAGTGAGATGGGTCCAGTTCTTGTCCTCAGCAGGGCAGAGATCAGCAGGCAGCACAGCAGCTCAGCAAAGCAGAGAAGCAGTTCCTACAGAACGGTCAGTCAATCCTTTTAGCACAGCAGTCTTTACTTCAGCAGAGTTCTTCATAGGTCCAGTAGTATACTCTCTTGGTAGTGTCGAAGCCACAGTACTTATATCAAAATATGCCTTTGAAGTGAGAGTGACTTCAAAGCAGGCCCTTGAAATGCACCAGTCCCCTTTCATTCCAGTCCTGTCTGCCAGGATATCTGTGAGGGGTAATCAGCCCTTTTGTGTGGGACACAGGAGGACACTGCCTATTCAAGTGTAAGTGTCAGCTCCCTCTCCCTCTTCCTGCCCAGCAAGAGCTATCAGAATGTAGATGAATGGAGATGAGTTCTCTGAAATATCCACCCTTCCTGTGTTTGTGGCTGTCTAGAGGGAATGCACAAAGTGCAGCTGACACCCATCCCAGACGTGTATTGGAGACAGGCTGCAAGGCACACAGAGCAGTAAGAGCAGAGAAATGTCCACTTTCTAAAAGTGGCCTCTCTAAAATAGTAATGTTAAATCCAACTTTACCACTAAAGAGGATTTATCCTTATCATTCCAAAGATATGAAACATGATTTAGCTACTCCGTTCTAGTACGCAATTCAGCTAAAAAGTGTTTTCAGGAATTCACAATGCTAGCCTATGAGAGGAGTGGGCCTCACAGTAATGAAAAACTAATTAAGCTGTTTGTCAATATGAGGACATGTAAAATGTAAAAGTACGTGTCCCACCTTTTAGTTACACAGCACCCTGTCCTTAGGGCTACCTAGGGCCTACCATAGGTGTGACTTATGTGTAATAAACCGGGATTTTAAAGCTTGGCAAGTGGTTTTAAATGCCAAGTCAAAGTGGCAGTAAATTGCACACACAGACCTTGCAATCACAGGCCTGAGACAGGTTTGAAAGGCTACTTGTGTGGGTGGCACAAGCAGCACTGCAAGCCCACCAGTAGCGTCTAGATTACAGGCCCTGGGTATATGGTATACCACTTTAGAAGGGACTTATAATTAAACTAAATATGGGGATCAGGTATACACCAATGTCACCATGTTTAGGGGAGAAGCACATGCACTTTAGCAATGGTCAGCAGTGGTAAAGTGCTCAGAGTCCTAAGGCCAACAAAAGATACAGCAAAAAGTGGAGATAAGTACGAAAGAAGTTGGAGGAAGACCAGCCTAAGGATGACAGATTTAATAGTGATATTTGAAGATAGTACTGGAGTACGGTAAACTGGATTGTTCTTAGGCCGTGTTGAAATTAGGAAGGCTGTAGTATTAATAGAACTATTATTAAGGTGTAAAAGAGTTAGATGGGGAATGATAAAAGGAGCAATTCTTGAGGAGCCTAGTGTTGCAAAGGAGAGTACTATGAAAGAGTGTGTTCCTTGTGCTTGTTGATTGCATGGGGGGGAGGACTGCAAGGTGATTAATCTTGGTATGGATTATGGTTAGATATGAAGTAAGAAAAAAGGCCTTATGGTGGTGTGTTGGGTTACGGCGAGGATAGCATAGATGGGGATGTTATTGTGATGTGTTACGTTTAGTGGGAGGGTAGGATCACGGGGACTGTTCTAAGGTGTCTTAGGTTTGGGGTGTAGTAAAAACAGACCGTTCTTGATGTTTGTTAAGATTACGGAGATGGTAGGACAACGAGTATTTTCTGCACCTGTTGGTGTTAAGAAGAAGTAAAATGAATATGACAGTATTGTCCTTGCTAATACATTGAAAGAAGTTATAAAGTAAACCTGCAGGCTCAGTGTGCTCACCCAATTCTCTCTGCCTCAGTCTGGTTCCTCCTTCTTGGGCAAAGGAATATGGTGCCCGATGATAAGGTTGAAAAGGATGCCTAACAACACTGCCATAATGTATACTTTTTGTTGGACTACATCAAAGCACCACTGTTGATTTAGTGGCAAAATAATCTTAATTGCATACTCAGTAGGATTCCTCCTGCTCTTGTGGCTACTTTTGTACTTTTATTCTTGGTGCTGCTGGATAATGGATTGGTGTCAATAGCCATGTGTGAGTGAAATATTGCATTAATGTGCTGGTTGAAAGGGGGTCCCTGCACGCTGCTGGACACACAAATGTTGTGAACCATGCTGTGTTCTGATTCAGATGTCCTGCTGGTACTTGATGGGTTTTGGTATTAGTTTTGTACATTTGTTTTTATAGCTTTTAACATGCAATACATTTGTTCTGAGCGGAGTGTGTGCTAAATCGTGTAGCTGTTTGATTATGCACAACTGTGTTATGGGGATAGGAACCAATCCTTTGTGTATGGTGTCTCCCAATGATAACAGGAATGCAGATGTCATGTAAGACCACTGTGTGATAGATCACACACATGATGCACAATTGCATTGGTGGGGGTTGGGTTCTCACATGATTTTTAGGTATACCTAAGTAGCTGTGCATGTTCATGGCATCCCTGAAGTTCATATCTTGGGACGTAAATGGCCTTAATGACCATATAAAGAGAGGGGTGGTCATGTGCTCCGCCAAGTGCTTCATCCTGGGAGCTCTTTTATTACAGGAAATACACCTGCTAGGCACCTGGTGCCACTTTTTTGTGAGATTTGGATTTGGCTATGTAATCCATGTGGGTTATACTAAAAACCTTCAGTGGCACTTCTTCATAAATCCTTCCCATTACTGGTAGCACAGGTGCAGGCAGAGCAATTAGGCAGATATAATGGGTATCTGGGACTATGGGGGGGCAGAGACTACAATGTAGTGAGTGTTCACATTCCCCTGCAGTTGGTTAGGAAAACACTGTAGGACCTTAAAGCACTGATGGGTACCCTCCCTCAGAGGACCACAAGCGGGTGGCGTTTTCAACACAACCATATGTCTTGCTGGTGACACCACTGGGGTAATGTCGTCTGAACGGCACTTGCACTCTGTGCTTTCAAACTGGGCCTTGGCCGTGGGGATGTGCAACCTATGGAGAGTCAGGAACCCCCTACCCAAAACAATACATGCACACCTCAACAGCACACAGGACCAGTTGCTGAATAGAATATTTTGTATGCTGGCCACTGGCATTACACAGATAATCAGAGGCCACATCTTGACACGGGGCAGCTTAGACCATGCACCCATAGAGATTGTAATCAAGAGATCCAGGGATGACGAACGAGACAAATGTATGATGATACAACGCGTACCATCACAACGCGGTATGTTACATCGCGGTCTTGACAACGCAAGTCGTTACATCGACTTGCGCTGGTGGGCGCTGGATTTAGGAATAGTGTGAATTACTATTCCAACTCCAGTCTACGTACAGTAGGGAAGGTGTTGGAATAGTATTTCACACTATTCCTTAGTCTAGAGCGCCCTCCAGTGCAAGTCGATGTAACGACTTGCGTTGTGAAAACCACGATGTAACCATAACGCGTTGTAATGGTTTCGTGGTAAAGGATGTTTCCCGAACGAGACATATCAGGCTCAATGCCTGGCATCTCATAAATAAGAAACTTAGCACTCACCTACATTGAAAAGACTATACAATCAATTGATTCATCTGGGATGGTGTGGGTGGCGAGTAAGGACTCCCTGCGTGCCAAGGTGAAAGTCTTCCTGTGCGAGGAAGGAATGGAGAGGTACTGGGCCATGCCGGAGTTAGAATGAAGGGCTCTGGAACTCAAGTTAAAAGCACTCAGAGGGTGATACCGCAGTCTTGAGACACCTAGAGGCAGCCCTTAGAGGTCCTTCAACATCTATATCTAAATGAAGTAAATAGGCTACAGCAAGCATCAACTAAAAGGGTCCATGAAGTGAGTGACAAAGACAAAGTGGGCAAGCACCTGTATTGGCTCTCCATCAAGGATATATCACCCAGACCAATCTCACAGATCAGACTCCCTGACGGCATGCTGACTGCCGCCCAGTTGGAAATTGCCACAGTCTTTGCCAATTATTACACCACACTGTATGCCAAACAGGAGAGCTTGGAACATGAATTGATGCAATCAGTGCTATGAACTTTGGCAAGTCACCCAGGTCAGGTGGGTTCCAGATAGAATATTACTCTAGATACAAATGTATACGGGCTTCCCATATGCTATCAGTGTGCTGGGAGACAGCTCGAATGGGTTCTCTGCCTCCATAAATTGACCTCTTCACCATAGGTCTCATCCCAAAATCTGGCCTGCCTCTTAGGACATGCGATTAATTTTGCCTAATTTCCCTCAAAAACAACAAAGCCAAAATCTTAGCAAAAGTTTTGGCAATGAGAATCCTTTAAGTTATTTTTTCTCCGGCTCATCGAGACCTAAGTGGATTCATGCTGACCTGAGTCACCAAACACAGCATAAACAGACTACAATGCTATAGCACAAGCTTTGACTCTTAGGGATCCAACACCCATCCACGTCATCGACTTTGAGAAGGCATTTAATTCCTTGGGTTGCTCCTTTCTGTTTGGAGTGTTGACACTGATGGGTTTTCAATTTAGATCATGTGTTAGACTCCCTTATGCCCAACTGTGAGCACATGACCGTTCCTGGAAATGTATTGTAAGTTTGATGGACAGCAGTGCCAACATGACGGAGCCATACATCAAGCTTACAACTTTTTTTATTTTAAAAGAGAAAATCCCAAAGCAACATTTTTCTTCAGAAAATTAAAAAACACAGGAAGCCCTTTGCCATGAGAGCATTCTCCCATGTTGTGGGGTCTTTTAAACATTTTCATTGGCCTTTACTGCCACATTTTTCATGGTGGTGAAGAGTAGTGAAAACTGGCCATATGTCCGCCCAGCCTAAATAGGGTGGGGAGCACATGGCCAAACCTCCGACAGCCCTTACTCCGTTGGACTGTCGGAGGTGTGTGTAGGTGGCAGGAATGGAGTAGTCTCCCCCATATACAAATTGAAGGCATGCCCAACTCTAAATGAGGCAGGCAGAACTTCAGGTTGGCAGAAAGGGTACTCTGTTGCAGTTGCAACAGAGTACCCTTTCCGGCAACATTTAAATCAGCCCCTTAATCACTTTTTTGGAGCCCAAATCTCTCCAGCGGGGCAAGGCTACAGGTTGTAGCCGAAGAGAGATAAACAAGGCCAAAACCCCCCTCTGGGAGGTCCCACTGTATCAGATTTGTTGCTGCCAAAAAGAACGTCCTAGGAGCAAACTGAGTCTTTGGTCCAGCAGCAATACACCTTCGTTGGATCAACTTGGCAGGATGGTCCCAGTTCCCAGCCGGGTTTCACAGCAAAAAGGTAGCAAAAGGTTTAAAAATCCCAGATTTTAGGAAACTTTGGTAGGAGTACACTTTGATTTCAGACAATGGTCCAGGACCTTGGGGAGAGAACTTGGGAGTCAAGACTCACAGCAGAAGAGGCCAGGAGCAGGATTCAGGGCAGATCCAGTTGGAACTGGTCAACTGGAAATGCAGAAAAAGGCCTATTGAAGCTTGTTGTGTCCCTGTAGCCCAAACAGGTGGTCAGTCTTATGATCCTTGGAATCCACTTGTTTGTCCTGGGTACAGGAGGAAGAGTAGGTCCAGTCTTCAGAACTCTTCTCCAGTCACAGGCAGCATGCCCAGTCTTCTTCTGTTATTTCACAAACCCAGAAGTAATCTGGGCGTGTACTATTGATGCCACATTTATGCCCAGTTCCAGCCTAAGGGTGGGCAAAACTCCTGGCCTTTCCCTAACCAATGGGGTGAACAGCCCATTGGGTGAACCTATCCACCTTTGTACCACATCCTGTGTGTTTTCCTCTAAACAATCCCATAGTGTCCTGCTCTGCCCAAACTCAACATGGCAGAAACATATTTCCCCTATGCAGAGCTCCTGTACCTCCCATAGTACACTGCTCTGCTCAAACCCAACATGGCAGAAGCCTGCTTCCCCTGTGCAGAGCCCCTGTGCCTACTCTAGAGGTGTGGCTAGGGAAATGGCTGTGGACGCCGTGGACGCCGTGGATGCCGTGATGGAGGGAGAAGGCGAGGACATATACCCCCCTTATGTCTCTCCTCTCCTCTATCTTTCATCTTCACAGGATCCAGATAGGAGGGATCAGGATGGCATCGTTAACTACAGGGACTTCCGTGGTTCCGAGGACCATCACGTGACTACGTCACGAGAACCAATCCCCGTCGAGGAGAACGCCGAGGCTGCCTTGATAGGCAGTGTTTCCTGTGACGAAGGTGGAATTGTATGGAGAACGAGGAAGGACTCCACGCCCAACCTGGTTAGAAGCCGTGAAGCAGACGGAGGAAGAGAGAGCCTCGGTGCGTCCCGAACAGAGACCCGACCAGCGGAAGCCAATTCCCCAAGAACCGAACAAGAGAGGGAGCCGGACCCCATCCGGCACCACGGACTGGCCCGCCGCGCTCCAGGCGGAGCGTGGCTGTCTGAGGTACGTGCCCGTTTTTGTGGTCTGTTTCAGAGGGGCTCCGGAGAGACGGGCGGTTCCTCTGTGTAACAGGGAGGGGGTTGTGTGCTCCTGGAAAGTGCGGAGGGAAGGCCAGCTATTTTGTAGTATCCTGCATTTGTAATGAAATATATTTTACACCTCCTGCTCAGCCAGTGCCTGTGCTCTATGCCCAATAGAATGTTGGAGTCTTGATGTGCCTCGGAATGTTGGGACACAGAGAGGTGAAGTGAGAGTTGGACATGGGCTGAGCAGCATACAGGCTGCTCCTGGTGGGGCTCTCCTTCACAACTTAACTACATGTTATACTGGAACTATTTAACTTGCTACCTGTTTGAATAAATCATCTTAATTACTACCTTCCTGCGTGGACCTCCTCACTACATATTTGTGTAAACGTAGCGTATGGGGCCCGCGTAAAGCACTAAAAAGTGACACTGGTGGTGGAGACAGGTGGCTCTAGTACGTACCCTCACTCCATTTCCCTACACTAGCGAGACACAGGGACAAAGTCCTCATAAGTTCTTATTTTCTTTTCCCGAGGAACGCTACGAGATGTACCCAGAAAGGAAGAAACCAAGACAGACGGTCCCTTATGTGAAGAGAACCAGTATAAACTAACTGACTCCCTAAAGAACAGTCAATAAAGCATTGAAAAAACGAACCAAAGCACATTGTTGTTTCTCCAAAGTGCCACACCTCCTCTGTAGTCACTCAAAACCAGTTCTGGAGGTAGCTCCTCCCACTGAGCCTAGTGCCTGACTGGCTAGGGGGACAAAGGAATGGTCAGGCCCAGGTGTTAGCTATATCTGCTTGTGACAGGAAAGCCCCCTTTGAAGTTAGTTAACTTCCTGAGCCCAGCCTAGGTGGTCAGCCTGTCAGAGAAGTAGAACACCTCCCCATATTCAAGGCTTTTGTCTCAGCTTTACACCTTATTAAGAGGGCTATTCAGCTCCTAGGTCAAAGTTCCTGTAAACAGGTTTCTAGAGTTTTAGGCAGGTAACAGGCAATTCTTAAAAGTATCTGTTCTAAAACATTTATCACAAATCTGAATTTACCAATGAAATGGGCTTGTAATAAATATTTTAAAACGTCCAAAAATGAACTACTGTAATTGTTCCTAATTAGAAATGCTAAAAATACATTATAAGTGTACCCCAATGCTATACTAAGGAACAGTTAATACTGATATAGTGAAAATGGCTTTTATGGCCTTCTGACTATAAGGACATGTTCAGGCTATCCTGTTTTAGGTTTAAACCGATAATAACTGATAAAACCCTATGAAAGGAAATAGCCCTCACCAGTGTAATCATATAAACACTGATAAACAACTGCACAACTACAAACTAAATGCCATTCGAAGAAAGGAAAAGGAGAGTGAAAGAGTCATTTTTATTTCTTACTGAAGGAGCCAATACAATGAAACTTTATTATACAAGGTAGCAGCAAGAAAGACTGGGATAACATTAATCTGCCTGAGGTTTGTTGTTTAGGGATGTCACTAAAATATTGTTTCTTCTTCCTTTTTCAGTTTTGTGGTATATGGTCTAAAGAATCAGGGTTAAGGAGCATGCTTTAGATCTTATTTCATTATTTTATAACCTGTAGAGAATCAAGAAATATAAAAATAATATTTGATATTTTGGCTACGTTTTCTTCTTTCACTGATAGGTAAAGTGGCTGGTTTCAAAAGAATCTTTCCCAATTTGTACCATCACATTTACCCACAGACAGAGAATGGGTAAAACCCTTCGATACATCAGCCCCCTTTTCTATTGAGTCAGTATTGATAGTAGGTGAATTGCCAAACACCCCAGGCTTTAAACATTCAATGCAAGGTGTAGTGACAGGTGCATGTGAAAAGAGTGCTGTCATCAAGCATCTGGGATAGTGGTGAAAACATGACATGACTTTTGGAAAACATGGAACAAAGTGTCATTTGGAATGCTGAAACAAATCTCTTAGCACTCGCAAAGTTATTAATACAAATCAGTCTTTCAGTCGTCCTTTGGCTTTTCAGTTTTTTCTTTAATTTTGATTTTAGTTCATCTGCCAGCCAACACATGTTTCGTCAATGGGTGTGTCGCCCTATGACTTCCTCAGGACTGTATTCCTCAGTGTCAATCTTAAAACTGTCATCTATTTCCCCAAAATTGGAATAATAGTATAAGTTGATCGTGAGTCCAAGTTCAAGTGGGTATGTGTCACTCAAGCGGGCTCGTAACCCGAGTGCGTACAAAGGCTCCGTGACTTCTATTTTTGGCGTGTACGACTGAACTTGGAAAAGTTGTTGGCTGGCAGATGAACCAAAATCAAAATTAAAGAAAAAACTGAACAGCCTAAGGACAACTGAAAGACTGATTTGTATTAATAACTCTGCAAGTGCTAAGAGATTTGTTTTGGTTATCTTACGTCTTGGTTAAGGGATGCAGGGATGACACCCTGTTGTATTCTGCTTTAGGTGTCCGAATATAGGTTTTCCTGAAACATGTCCTTATATAGGCACAATTCGCATTGCCCTTATATAGGCATAAGAGCCCAGTCCTTATTTAGGCATTAGCCATGCTATCCAAATACAGGCATGGTCACCTACATCCGTCCACCCCAACGTCACAACGAGTTCTTAGAAACCAGACCCTTAAGCTCTTGGGAGTTCCCCTAGCACAGGATTATTGATTTCTCCAAGAACTCATTTATTATGCATGAACCGCTATTCCTTAAGGGTTCATTCCTGACGTCTTCCTCTGCCCAACTTTACGTCAATGCTAACATTCCAAGGCACCTACCAGGTATAAATATACCTTCCCTTGCCCAAGCAAGTAGGAGGAGACCTCGACTTTAGAGGAGCCCGTATCCCGGCCTGACGCACTGACAAGAGACGCTGTCATCCCTGCTTGCAGAGAATCCAGCTTCCAGTGTTCTGACTCCCTTCGCGGGGTGTTAGAGTTCGAGACCCGGAAAGAGATTCCCACCTCTCTCATTCTCAAGGTATGGAGCTGACTAGAACCTAGAGGGACTCTTGGCATACTAGACTCTTGGCATACCGGACTTGGCATACTATAGCATACCATACTATAGAATACATCACCTACTTCTTACCTTGCACTACACTTAGGGTAGGTACCCTGGGGTAGAACTAGTTAGAGAAGCATCTTATGAGTACTCGCATTTTTAGATTATGTTATTTATGTATATGAATATATGTGTCATAGCTAAAAGATAATGCTAGCGCAGTATTATTTCTTTCTACTGCTTACGCTGTACATTATATATCTCGCATACTGTCTTGTGATCATAACAGCTCATATCTCTTACACGAGAATCAAGACTGTTCAATAAATCCTTTTATTGAAATGCACGTCTATTCTTTCTGTGTAACTCTGAAGAAACTAAGCATGCACTATTAGCTGAGTGAAACTGTTATCTATTGTTTCCACGATTCTGAGAGTGTTCCGATTCTAAAGGGAAACAAAGTTGTCATGTTTATTCGGTTGCCAGAAACTACTCCCTTCTTGTTTACAAGGAGTTTCTAGTGGCCTCTGAGTTAGCTGGCACAAAGTAATTAAGTTTAATATACTCGATAGGGACATACTGACCTCAGTCCTATGTCAAATCTATAGGGTATATTATTCCAATGCGCAGAGCCTATTAGGGAAATAGGAACTACACTACATGGCGCCCAACGTTTGGTAAGGCACTAATTTAACGCTAGATACTGAGTAACTCAGTCGTGCTTTTCTCAGAGACCCCTACTCACATACTCCATAAGACGTCTGGAGTGGGTAGGGTTAAATATCCGCAAAAGCTGAATAGGACAAAAGTCCTATATATTAGCTGTTTGGTTTGTTCAACGTTGAAGGATACAGTGTTCCAAAATATTGTGCACCTTATCTTTTGTTTCCTTGAAACTTGTTCTACATTTTTCAAAAAACAATGTCCCTGAACGGGGATACTGCCACCGAGAACGGTGTAGCTGCGGCTGACCCAGTCGTAATAGCTTTTAACTTTACAGGTTTAAATGAAACCGATGAGGGTGTTATAAACATCCCACCAAACTTAAGGAGAGCCATCACTCTAAAACTTATAAAACACGGCATATCACCAAGAGGTGGTAGAGCAGTTTTCGTGATAGAGGCACACAAATCCTTTCAGACAGAGGTATTCTATTCATGGATAGTATTCCCAGAATCAAATCCAGTAACAAAACTATTTCACTTCTTTAAAGAAGATGAACCACCAGAGGAATATATTCCTTTCGATGATATTGAAATTCCACTCACATACCAGGAGCATAATCTCTGGTTTAAAGGCGCCCTAAAACATCACAAAAACATTACCAGGCTCGGTGCACTAGGTAGACCAGGAGCAACATGGCCGATTCTAGCCGGCTACACACCTCATCCTGACATCGATGTAATATCAGACGAGGAATTACTTACTCAACTACAAGAGTTAATATAAATTTACAGACAATTAGTCCAATATGTCATGCGGACTTTCACAGTCCAACCACCAATGACCATTCCAAATCAAACCCCTCAACAGGGGAATACACTAAAAATTACTCCACAGACTTTACACGCAGTCATGGATAAAATGCCCACAAAACGTAAGCAAATTCCATTCTAGATAGCTCAAAAAATTACTCAAATCGAAGAAGTATTTCCTAATACTAGCCCTTATGAAAAACACAGAATCCTAACAATCTGTTTACCAATGGGGATCACACCACAACTGGAAGATTTCACCACTTGGGGCGCAGTCTTTGCTGCCATCTATACTAAAACACATGGTGTTCCATCAATTGCAGTAATACCAGATGTCCTGAAACAAATTCAAAACGAATACGGGGCAGAACCTGCTCTGAATTTAGGTATGAAATTACTGAAAAACTTCGACCAGGTCTCAACAATAATATTATCTAATATTAAAGGGGAGGCAGCATCAGTGGCGATCCGCCAACGCTTAAGGGAATGTGATGTAACAGAACATCAACATGAACTACCCAGAATAATAGAACAATCTTATGCAGAATTAGACAGAGATAGTTTGGGTGGAAAACCTTTGAAGCCGAAACTATCTGAAAGTCCTGAGAAGGACTCTATTAAACAAAATCCTATATCTTCTAAAAAAAAGTGGGAAACTAATAAACAAAATTCAAACGAGACACGTTCTCAATCCCGAGGTAGGTCTCCTCAAAAGGAGCCCTCTGAAAGGAGGTATAACCTCAGAAATAGGGATAATTTAAGAAAACCTGACAGGTATCAAGATACTGATACACGTTCCTCTCGTACCTTTCAGATATCGTCACAGACATCAGAAAGAAGAGGACGGTCAGAACACAGAGAAGAACGCGTGAAGTCCAAAGACGATAAACACGTTCAGAAAAATAAATCAAAATCTCAATTCACAAAAAAGAAGGTAGCAGGTCTGAAGATCAGACATGCCGAGAATACTGAGAACACAGCTCAAGAACGGAGATTGGGCTCTGACAATGCTGGACAGTGCAGCAGAAGTCACAATAGCTCGCCAGAACCTGAAGGAACTTCTGGAGATAGTGGACTTGAATGAGTACATCACAGTAGAAACTGTAGACACCAGGGTTAGTACTCCACAAAGGTTATATGAAATAACACTCCGAATGGAGGGAGACATACCAAGAAAAGTGAAAACACTCTTTTGGGAGAAACTTTCAAGGGGTTATGATATACTTCTAGCAGAAAAAGACTGCCCACCGCACTTTGTCAGGGAGTGCCCACATGGCGAGGACATTATTATGCCAGCCTTCTCCAACCATATTCCAATTCACCTAAAATATACTTATGCCAGGAAATGGGCAGTTGCCCAGGCCCCAGCATTATATAAAAATCATGTAGGATGGGATGAGGACTCACCTCACCACAAAATACAGCTAAAAATGAACCTACTGCACAAAGGCAGTACCCAATAAAGCAAGAAGCTAAAAACAGGTCAGGGAGATCTTAGATCAACTTGAATACCAAGGGGTGATTGAAACATGCACCTCCTCAATGAACAATCCTTTGTTTCCTGTATCCAAACCAGACAATACATATCGTCTAGTTTTGGATTACAGACACTTGAACACTTGTTCCAAAACATTTGCAGTGCAAAATGCACATAGTACAGCATTAATGAATAACATTGTGCGTAAAAAATATAAAACCACATTGGATATTTCAAATGGTTTCTTTTGTCAAAACATAGCACCTGAAAGCAGGTACTTAACAGCTTTCTCAATAATGGGGACCCAGCATCAATTTTGTAGACTCCCACAAGGGTTCAAAAACAGCCCGGGGTTATTCTCAGCGAGGGTAACAGAGTTACTACAAATTTATGATATGAGGCATTGTCATATGTCGATGACATCTATCTGACAGACGATGACCTGGATAGGCACTTGAACAGGGTGAGTACCCTAATATTGGGCTTCGCCTCTGAAGGCTATAAATTCAACTTTAAAAAATCCAGAATTGCCCATCTCAATGTCCTTTTCCTGGGATATGAGCTTTCAAGTGAAGGCAAGAGCCTGGCAGCTAACTTTTTAGAAAAATGCGCGCTGCTCCAACCTCCAAAAACGCAGAAAAATTTACAATCCATCTTGGGTTTCCTAAATTTTGGAAGAACTTACATTCTAAATTACGCAGAAAGGGTTAAACCTCTCTACGAATTAATCAAATCTGATTTTTCAACAAAACATTGGACACAGGAACACACAGAAATCCTGCGTTCACTCCAAGCTAACATGTTAGCAACAAATCACTTACAAACACGCGTAAATCAACGCAATTTGGTGATCCGAATAATTTCGGGTCAATGCGGATTCACCTATTTAACATTTAATGAGGGTGAAAAAGTACCAATAGCATACAAATCACATTTGTATACACAAGCAGAAATGCGCTTCACTTCAACAGAAAAATACTGACAGCAGTTCAAACCGCTGTAGCAAAAGAAAGAGCTCTAGCTCAAGGAAAACGCATTATTGTCGTAACCCCAGTACCAGCCTTAGAGGCGGTTACAAAAGCGAGCATTCCGAATGCAAAAGCTTTACATCCTAGATGGATACAATGGGTTAATTCTCTTGCTGCAACAGATGTTGAATATGTTTTTGATCCTGATTTAAAAACACAAGCGTTCCTGCAATATGAACATGAATGTCCTCTGCCCACTGAAATTTTGCCTCTAGATCAGTACAAATGTATAATTTACACTGACGGATCAGCACAACCCGCTACAGGGAGTAAGCAAGCTTACAGTGCAGCGTGCGCAATCGTTAAAGGTCGCATGCAAGATGGTAACTTCAGACCAATGGTCACTAAAACTCATTCTCTAGGAGATTGTACAGCTCAGCGAGCTGAGCTACAAGCATTCAAACTGGCACTTGAAAATACAGATCGCGAATTCCCCACACTTATAGTGTGCGATTCTTTTTGCTGTGTTCAGTCGTATAATGAATATATACAAAATTGGCTTGAAAAAGGGTTCAAAGATGCAAAAGGTGGCACAATAAAGCATAAAACGCTTTGGGAACAAGTAGTTCAGTTGAAAAACGAACTACGAAAAGCTCACGTGATACACACGCTGAGTCATCAACGTGATGGCGTTCACGTTGCAGGAATTCATTGGCTGATGAAGCCACAAAGGGGCTGTTCAGATGGCTTCCGTAGCTGCGATCACTCGTTCAAAAACGAGAATAGACAGTGAGATATTGTTGGCTGTCAATGCTTCAAGCAAAGGCAGTGGTGCAGCGTTACCAAAGAAATTTCCACTCAAGTACTTTTATGTAATTGATGCGAACAACGTTCCTTTTGCTCGAATCCCTGGAGTGGGGATAGGGTAATTCCAAACATGGAACGTAGATTAGGACTGATCCTAGCAGCACATGAGGGGATAGCCTCTGCCCATGCAGGTGTTTCTGCAACAGTATCTTTACTAAAACAAAGATATTGGTGGCCTGGCATTAGGAAACAGACCAAAAACTACGTTTGGGAATGCGAAATATGCCAACAGATGAAAGTCTCCACAGTGAAACGTCCTGCGCAGACACCCCTGTTGATTTCAGACAAACCATTAGCTTGTGTTTACCTGGACCACTGCGGTCCCTTGCAAAGGGACGGTAACTATAAATATATAATGGTCGCAGTGGATTCGTGCTCAAGGTTCCTATGGATGTGGCCTCAGTGCTCGGCTGACGCTCAAACTGTTATAAAAGATTTGCGAGTCTTTATCGGCACATACGCAATTGGCACACTACATTCTGACCAGGGCCCTGCATTTAGCTCTCGGGCTTACAAAGAAGCCATGGCCAGCTTGGGGGTAGCATTGCGGTACTCCTCTCCGTTTCATCCTGAGGGAAATTCTGTTGTGGAAAGGAAAAACCGGGACATAAAGCAGTCTATAACAGCTAGAGTACTAGGTTCGGGTGATGGGTGGGTCAAACAACTTTATGGGGTCCAACGCTCATTAAATAATTTGCCAAGAAGTTCTCTAGGGGGGTCACTCCATATGAGGTCCTATTTGGGACAAGAATGTGGGTTCCTGATCTCGAAGGTAAAGGCACAGTGGTGGAAAATAAACCCTTTGATATCAAAGATCCTTTGGCTGTTTTACAGGATCTAAATGAACTAAGATCGAAATAAAGCAACGTGTTCCTGAAGCCAACCACCACTGGGGAAAAAACGGCAGTCCCAGCAAGGCCTGTCTGGATCCCAAAAGTTGGGGATCTAATCAGAGAGAAGATTGCGGACAAGAAGGAATTTGGACCTTCTTACAGACAAACAGTACCTATCCTAGCCGTCCACGGAACAAGAACAGTACTTCTGCCGCCACTTGCTGGAAAAAAGGAGAAAAGATTTGTGTCAATCGACCTCATCAAACCACAGTATGTGGCCAATACTAAATAGTAGGCCTCGTGGACTCCGACCTAGTAGCAGACGCACTCCTCTCGGTACTATCCAAGAGGTTCAGACTGAAAGACTCATAACCATCGAGAATTCAGCAGTAACAGATGAAGGACTAAGCAACAATGCTATGGAACTCATCCCTCTTGAAACTCAAGTAACAGTTCGTCCAAATACACCTGTCTACACCAACGTAACACGTGATCAACTGGTTTCAGCGATTTCAACGAATCCTGATGCAATTTCAACAATTGACGGAACTGCTTCTGGCTATTTCATTAACTTTGATATGTTTTCTGAGGATCCGAGTGAGCCTGAAACGACGCCAGCATCAAAAACTTTCAAGCAACAAGTACAAGACCTTTTTCATTTCCTGAAGGAGACTTATCTGGTTTCACCATGGATTGAACTATGGATTATTTCTGGAATATTTTTCTTTCTGTTTTGGCTAGCTTTGGTTATGACTCTTAGCGTGCTTATAAATGGCAGATACGTCCGTATGGACACTGAAAGTAAAAATGTGAACTTACTTTTAAAACCACACAAATCCTCCCATGGTGAAGCAAGAGACTTGTCAGCAGTGAACATCACAGCCGTTCCTATACAGAATGGTATAGTTGGGACAAAACCGATTTCGACATATTCGGCCCCACGGAACTTTTGAAGATTCCACATTTATTTAAAATTTCATTAAGTGACTTTATTACCTCCAGTACCTATTCTGATGATTGGGACTTTGAGACTGTTAATGATATGATGTCTGATCTAGAAAGGTCTGCTGCGTTCTCTAACAATGAATACTTAGAGGGTTCATCAGACTATGAACAGCTTTATTGTTACAACCACTATGGTCATCATTTCTTGCATAAAGCTGCAACACCTAGAAATGTGTTTATGTTTAACCAATGGGAACATTGTCCTACACCTCCAAAGGGTAGTTCAAAAACGTTTGCAAATAAGTTTCCATATTTTTCAGGGTACAATACATCTGATCCAGAAACATTTTATTATAAAAATGTAAACAAAACAGGACAGAAAATTATGTTAACTAATACAAAACAGATTTATTCTGCAGCCTTTATTACCCAATTATCTAGACAAGGATTTGACTTTTGGAAAGACACAATCGACACAAAATCTGTCTGGGGTTCTAAAGATTGGCAAGTGCAGGGGATAGAAGCTTTGTTTAGAGCCTGTATCATCCCACATCAAATAATGTTTTTGAATGACACTGTGCAACAAACGTCTTGCCTTGGTTTAGCCAAGATCAAAGACATGAACACACCTTCTGTACCAACACCTGCAAGTAATAGCACTACACAGGGAGCTGTCACAGTAGACACAATACTACAAAACAACAGATCAGATACTGATTGGGAAAAATGGTTGCTCTGGCCCACAGACACAAACATCTGTCAAGAAAGATTCCTGAATAGAATACAGGGCTTTACTATTCATAGGCCAGCCCCACGTTATGTTCAACGACAACATCCGGGGGTAGTAACAACATACAGTGTAGGAAAATTGTGCCTCGACTGGTTACAAAAATCCACACTCGAGGATGTGAAACAACACTTATCTTTACTTAAAGAAGACGCAGACCTTAGGGATTTCTTGCAAGGACCAAGAAAACCGCGTCAAAAACGTTTCATATATGCCGGCATTTATGTGGCTTATAATGAGATATGGAAGGTTTCACAGGCAGAGGCCGCAGAAAGAATACGTGAGCTTGATCGTATTAACTTAGAGAAATCTCTCACTGTGGTCGACAATGGGTTAACAACTTTGTCATCCAGAATTTATTCACTGGACAACATTGTATCCTCTGCTATTGACATACGGGAACAAGATTTAGCCATGTTACAACAAGGCCAATCTCAGTTACGTTCTATTATGTTATTAGGCTAGACGCTGCAATCCTTGCGTGCAGGCTATGTGCCTTGGCGTTTTATCAACACGTCGTCTCTGTTTGCAGAATACAATCTAACGGATAAACAGATCGAACTGGCACAAAGGGGAGCAAAGTATACAGTGCTGAGCATTGAAAAACTGGAAAAACTACCATTTACGGTAGCAGAAAAACCAGCTACAGAATGGCTTATCCATGGCAAAATAACTCTGCCTGTCACTACTTTTCATTTTCAGTATTGCCTCAAACAAATGCAAGCAGGCAAATATGAAAGGTTGGGTAAAGAATACATTAAGACATCCTGGGATTTACCTTACGAATACAGATGTTGGAGTGGGGATCGTGAAGTGTTTCTAAGCGGTACACACTGTGAAAATGCACTGAGCGGTTCACTCATATGTCAGGACATTTCTTTACACGGGGCTTGTAATGGTTCTGTGGCAAACTTGTCCTGCCACCTGCAGGGTACACCAGCTGATGTGATTAATCCAACGTTTGGACAACTTTTGAACGGGAGTTACCTCATGTTGAATGATCAGAGTTGCTATGGCATGTTGCCAGGAATCCCATATCTGGTAACGGTTAGCTCCAGGGTTACTTGTTGTATGCAAGTATTATTCCCCCAAATAGACACAGTCAGGGAGTCGCCTCTATGGCCTTCATTGAATGTTTCTTTTATACGTTTTGATACTTTAAGCAGAATGAAATCCATGCTTTTACAACAAACCGTGCCTTTGACCTCGGCCAAAGAAATCTATGATCTACAAATTGCAAGGACTTCGGCTGAGATACAGGCTTTAATTCGTACAAACTGCCCTATACATTTCGTAGAAATGATGGGACGTATCTTAAACATGTCTAATACGAGCAGTATTGTACATGTATTTAAGACCATCTGTTCAGGACTGTTAACACCTTTTCAGGCAGTCCTCGGAATCATTCCAAACTTTGCACATTCGGTGTTTGGTGGTGTGCCATTAATACTAGCACTTGTTGCAGGAATCCTGTTTTTATTCCTACTACTACGCTATGGCAAGCCTATCCACCGGCATCACTCCCAGCAATTTGGAGAAAGCTCTCCTAGAACGGAAGTGCCGTGAGCGCATAGTGCAACTTTTGGGCATACCTCGTCTACGGGAACTTAATACAACATGGTTTCTGTCATTTAGACCAATCTGTCAGGATTGCATCTTACCTGTTCTACGCTGCCTGCTTTGCGGTGAAGAATGCGTGCTAGACACCTGTCTAACACTCCCATCAGTCATGCCAACGGATATCGATACTCTGCTGGACCCGATAACGGCCCATGCTCTGAGTTGTCCCCAGAGGCTACCAATCCTGATGACGGCATTCCTTGAGATCTCACAGACGCTTCCTGCTGCTGCTGAGGTACGAGATGGATCAACAGGCACACAGGTAACAACGGAAGCGAACATTGCTGCAGCATCCTATGCTGAAGGCGATGCTTCACATCTCTGTGCAGTTAACCTTCTAAATGAGGTATTCCAACTGTCACCGACATCGGTAGACGATCTTTTGTCTACAGGAATAGATGATTTCATGTTTACACCAAACCCATACACTGACTTTGATTCGGCTCACAGTGTACCGGGGACGCAATGAATTTGGCCTCCATATTTTCAAAACAGAACAAAACTTGGAACTCTTCCTAAAATTTGATTTTTTTTTTTCCTCTCTCTCTAATTTTGAAAATACATGGCAATTCAATCTGCTTACAGTAGAACTATTCATATGGAACGGACTTCTTTGAATACTTCCAGGGACACATTGTCACCTTATTTACCACAATTTCATTTAGTACCATGAAATGAAATGGCTTTGATTTTTTTGAATACTTGTCAACCATTTCGTCATATGTAAATATTTCTGTTTATTCATTCATGTTGCATTTTATTTATGATATATGCCTAGAATGAAAAAATGCTTTAAATGTACAGTATCTATTGCATTACATGTTTAGCAACAGTTTCTTTTTAAAAAAAAAAAACCTTCTTTTAATATGCTTTTAGAAATGTTTTTAGCAACATGTGGTACTCAGTTTAATGTTTAGCATTTACTGTTTAGCATTTAGGACTATCGTTCATTCGAAAGTGGGGTGGGTGTTGTATTCCGCTTTAGGTGTCCGTATATAGGTTTTCCTGAAACATGTCCTTATATAGGCACAATTCGCATTGCCCTTATATAGGCATAAGATCCCAGTCCTTATTTAGGCATTAGCCATGCTATACAAATACAGGCATGGTCACCTACATCCATCCACCCCAACGTCACAACGAGTTCTTAGAAACCAGACCCTTAAGCTCTTGGGAGTTCCCCTAGCACAGGATTATTGATTTCTCCAAGAACTCATTTATTATGCATGAACCGCTATTCCTTAAGGGTTCATTCCTGACGTCTTCCTCTGCCCGACTTTACGTCAATGCTAACATTCCAAGGCACCTACCAGGTATAAATATACCTTCCCTTGCCCAAGCAAGTAGGAGGAGACCTCGACTTTAGAGGAGCCCGTATCCCGGCCTGACACACTGACAAGAGACGCTGTCATCCCTGCTCGCAGAGAATCCAGCTTCCAGTGTTCTGACTCCCTTCGCGGGGTGTTAGAGTTCGAGACCCGGAAAGAGATTCCCACCTCTCTCATTCTCAAGGTATGGAGCTGACTAGAACCTAGAGGGACTCTTGGCATACTAGACTCTTGGCATACAAGACTTGGCATACCATAGCATACCATACTATAGAATACATCACCTACTTCTTACCTTGCACTACACTTAGGGTAGGTACACTGGGGTAGAACTAGTTAGAAAAGCATCTTATGAGTACTCGCATTTTTAGCTTATGTTATTTATGTATATGAATATATGTGTCATAGCTAAAAGATAATGCTAGCGCAGTATTATTTCTTTCTACTGCTTACGCTGTACATTATTTATCTCGCATACTGTCTTGTGATCATAACAGCTCATATCTCTTACACGAGAATCAAGACTGTTCAATAAATCCTTTTATTGAAACGCCCGTCTATTCTTTCTGTGTAACTCTGAAGAAACTAAGCATGCACTATTAGCTGAGTGAAACTGTTATCTATTGTTTCCACGATTCTGAGAGTGTTCCGATTCTAAAGGGAAACAAAGTTGTCATGTTTATGCGGTTGCCAGAAACTACTCCCTTCTTGTTTACAAGGAGTTTCTAGTGGCCTCTGAGTTAGCTGGCACAAAGTAATTAAGTTTAATATACTCTATAGGGACATACTGACCTCAGTCCTATGTCAAATCTATAGGGTATATTATTCCAATGCGCAGAGCCTATTAGGGAAATAGGAACTACACTACAACCCCTTCTCTTTTAAGCACCGCATTTGATACCTATAGGCCTTAATATTTGTGCACAGTGCCCGAGAGCCAAATCCCTTATTCTCCCCCCAAGTTTACAATCACTTGGAATACTGCTGCAAAACGTTCTTACCAAGTTCAACAAAGATTGGAGTGATGTTGTTTGTACTTGCAGTGATTCAGCTACATATGCTGATAGCTTCCCTGTAAGAGATTGTGAGAAGTTGGCCTGGTATATGATGTCCACTAATTAAAGTGGGCACCTTGCACAGTCCAAATAACACTTATGGTGATTTAAGAGGTCAAAGATAACCTTAGAAAGCTATCCAAGTGGTAGTTGTGGAGAGCAGCCTTCAGGCTTAGTCTTGAAGGAATGTTAAGCAGCTTCTTTTACCAGAATGCAACCTTATTGTATTGGTTAAATGAAAGGAGAACCACACAGTAGTTATAAAAATATGTATTTATTATTATAACGCAGTCTAGATACCTTACAGTATCTGCCACATGCATATAAACACAAAGCACACAATACTGTAGCACAGAAGCAATCGTAAGTAGCACTAATACACAGTGGGCTCCAGCAGGAGACCAAACCATATACTAAAATAGTGGTATAAGAATCACGACTCAAGTCAAGACAGTGTCTAGAGGATGTAGAATCGCTGGGACCACAAGGGACCACCCAAGGTGAGTAAGTAGGGACCCCACGGAGGACGGGTGCAGTGTGAGAACACAACCGCGTGCTATGTACAATTCAATGGGAGAGTCGCGGTTGCAGTTTTAAAGTTTAAGGACCCTTCCCAGTGGATTACGAGGAAGCCCTTTGGATCATAGGAGGTTGAAGAGCCACCCCACCCGTGGATACTGTAGGTCCAGAGTTACCTATCCCAGGGAAGAAGGGTGCATAGGGTTGAAGTGGTGTCGGAAACCGCTGTCGATCTCAATGGAGGACTTCAAGGAAGAGCCACTGCTGGGAAGAAGAAAAGTGTCCAGTGGAATTCAAAGGTGGATTCTTGTCGAAGAGTACATGAAAGCAGAGGGGACAGAGTCTGGGTCACTCAGGAGTGACCAGGGGGTCGGTACACGAATGCCCACCGATGTCGGGTGCTTCAGGTGCGTTGAGGGGGTTTTTGACTCTGCAGCAACCGGGACCAGGAGATGTCGAGGACACCCAGGAGCCAGATACGAACTGTTCCATGAAGGATGTTGAGTGCTGAGGGGTCGGTGTCTGGCTGGAACACCAACAAGCCTTGGCAGCGGCAACCCACAAAGATGGTCAAGAGGAGTTACGGTTCGGACAAGCAAGGCCCAGGAGACTCACCAAACACAGGGAAGTCGGGGAAAGCCTGGAGCAACTAGGGGAGCCCAAGAAAAGCAGTGTTAACCCTCAAGAGGATTCACAGGCCGGAGGCACAGGAGTAGCGAGGGGACCTCGAGCAGAATTACAAAGCAACAGCCCACAGAGCACTCGGTGTGAGGAGGCTAAAGTTCCTGGGTGAAAATGGTGCCAGAGGTCGGGGCTACTCAGAGCCCATATGCATTAGCAAAAGTACACGGTGCACAGGGGTATGGGTTTTGCAGCCCCCACGAGGGATTCTGACCTCAAACTTGGTGAGAGGGCAGCTCTGACCTCGAGGGACTTGGAACCCACCTCCTGTGTTGCTGGAGACTTCAGAGTCCGCAGGAGCTCAGGATCAGCAGACCGGTCAGTTGCGTTACGGTGCCTGCGGTTGCAGGGGAGTGACTCCTTCACTCCAAGGGAGATGTCTTCAGTTGTCCTTGTTGCTCCACAGGTCCTGCACGGAGCCTGTTTGGTGCACGGGCACAGACGATGCTTTGGATGGAGTGGGAGATGAAGTCGGGCCCAAACAAAGTCCAGCGAAGTCCAGAGTGTCCAGACGGTCGAAGGTCAGTGGTATCATGATCAGAATCTTGTCCATGTCGAATCTAGGGTCCTACAGCCAGGTAAGCCCTTTTGTACCCACGGGAGAGGGTTGGATAGATTCAGGGGACCCTCCCAAGGGAGGGTCAGGACAGTGGGGAGGTTACACCCATGTCCTTTGTCCAGTTTTGCGCCAGAGCAGGAGCCAACGGCTCCCAGGACTGGTTTGAGCAGGACTATGCACAGGGACACCAAATGTGCCCCTCATGCAGAGGGGCTCATTTGGCAAGCACACCCACCCAGGCCTAATACACTAAATCCTGTCTGGGAGGTGGGCACACCTCCCTGTGACAGGATGCCTATTGTTCTGCCTTCCCCTGCTCAAGCTTGGCTTAGCAGCAGGAGGGCAGAAATGTGTCTCTGGTCGGCAGCAACCATTTTGGGCTGCCCGGGACTAAAAGGCTGGGACCGGGAACACCAGGGACCTCACAAAGCTCGTTTCTGAGGGGTGGAATCATACCTCCCACACTGGTTACCGGTGTGGGGGTATGATTCCACAATGTTTGACGCCAAACACGACAGGGGTACTTTCAGCCGTTTTAGAGTTGGTCATCACACAGTCGCATAATGCCACTCTATATGTCATAAATGGCTGCAGCACTAACAACCTGGGAGAATGGACTCTGTAGGCTGCAGGGGTGTCCTGCTCATGCACTGGCACCCTCTCACTTAGAACCAAGCACCCTGCATTCAGGATTGTCAAGGCCTACTATAGGGGTGACTTATAGGTATTAAGTGTAGTGACCCTTAGCTATAGTAACCCTATATCTTAAGTAAGCGGTGCATGCACCAACTTACACAGGCTGCAATGGCAGGTCTGTAGATCCATTTTGCATGGCCTCTCATGGGTGGCATAATACATGCTTCAGCCCATGGGAGGCCTCCTGGGTACCTATGC
This sequence comes from Calotriton arnoldi, assembly GCA_963921515.1. Taxonomy (NCBI): domain Eukaryota; kingdom Metazoa; phylum Chordata; class Amphibia; order Caudata; family Salamandridae; genus Calotriton; species Calotriton arnoldi. The sequence continues at coordinate 325,903 of CAWUFW010004732.1, read as the reverse complement.
CCTGGGTACATGTGTACCATATACTAGGGACTGACAAGGGTATCCCAGTATCCAATCTGGAGTGTACCTAAGTACATGACATAACATTTTAGGGAGAAAGCAGATAGACTGGGGTCGTGATTAGCAGGATCCCAGTCAGACTAGCCAAAAACATTGTAACATGAAGCAAAAAGTGGGGGTAACCATAAGAAGCAGATCCTACTTTCCTACAGAGATCCTTGCCACTTGCTAGATGGTATGTGGAAAGCATCTTTACAATCTTCAGAGTTAATAAAGAATGCTATTGACTGTGTAGTCCATTCTGGTGCACTGTTTCGTTAGGCGCAGGAACTAAATGCAAATATTTCTAATTTTGTGCTTTTTGTGTAGTCAAAGGAAGAGTCATCCCAACTGTGTCATTTAACCGGTGGTTCTCAGTCCTAGAGGCCGTGAATGCTATATTATCCATGTGGCGAACGTTGATAGATTTTTTGCTTAGTGATGATGCCAAAGGCAAGAAATGTAATGATCTTTGGCCGCATATTGATAGTGATGTGAAAAAAAGTACACTCTACTGCATTCTTAGATTTTTACAGGAAAACATGACTGCTGTAGTGGACTTGATAATAAAAACTAGAGTCTGAAAACACCCTTGTCTGCCAAGTGTTCAGTGTAATTGGTGTTGATGTGAACCATTTCTTTGAGAGTAGGCTGGGTGACACTTTTAGTGACTTTAGCACTGCAACATGTTCCACGTTTGAATGATTGCCACTTAGTAAGTAAAGAAAGTTTGAGGAGCAATTCAGGAAATGTTATTTTACAATGCATGAGAAATGGCTTGCAATGATACATAGAAATATCCCTTCACCAACAATGGCATTTGAAGTCAATGAAGCCTCACTGTTGTACTCTGCACAAGTTCTAGCTCGCTTCCGTGAAAGAGAATTTTCTCTTGACTTTGAAAAATACTGCTTCATGTTTTACTGCTTCAATAACTCTAACTGCATATACGCCCAGTTCAACACATATGTTGCAGAACCTGTCCAACAGAATCGCAATCTTCAGGTGCACCCGTATTGGCATGAAAAGCTATATCAGTGGCCAGAGTTAGCAAATTGTGAACTGGCTGTTTTGGCATTGTGCATCTCAAGTGCCAATGTTGAGAGGGCCTTTTCACAGATAAAGGTTTTCATGGGAAGGAAAGAGCCAGCGCGCATGACCAAAGACTCACTGAAGAAGTATTGTATGGTGTACTACAATAAGTTTGATTTGTAAAAATGTATTTCGACCTCATATACAATGTACGTACCCTGTCTATATACCATGCACTATCAGTGCAGAAAGGAAGCAATAATACAGGTAAAACGTACCATAAACACCGGAAAAACACTGTTTCTGTTGTTTTTACTGGCGTGAAAATGTGTAACCATTGATAACCACTGTTTTTAAAGGTATTAAAATCACTGGACAACACTGAAAAAACCCCACCAGAATCTACCAAAAATAGGAACTGAAAACAGGAAAGCCTAGATTTGTTTACAATTAAACTTTTACATATCTTACTTTTAAATACAATGCACCCAGTCTTAATGGGCAGCAAGCTTACTTATGGGTGACATAAATATTTAAAAGAAGGGCTTTTGGCATGTCAAAATGGGGCTATTTTGACAGATCCAATTGGCAGTTTCGCCTCCACAGGCAGGCTACTGGTAGAAGGCCTGCAGTCATTTTTGCATTGTCACTGCGGTGGGTGGCACAATGAGTGCAGCAGCCCACTGGTGACAATTATTTTACAGGCCCTGGGTACATGGTTGGTACCAAATGCTAGGTACCTATAGGTAAGTTAAGAATGCCTATCAGGGGTATGGCTATTTCATCATGTTGAAAGGGGAAACACAGGAATTTTACCACAGGTTAGTAGGGGTAAAGTTCACAGAGTTCTATAGCCAGCAAAAACAGGCAAGGCAAACAATCTGAGGGTACACCATGCAAAAGATGTTCATTTCAAACAATATGCCCCTTGCAATCCTTTATAATGAACAAGGAATACAGTTGTCCAATTTTCCTCACTGTATGTCTTGGAGACCCAGCCCTGCCAATGAGTATGCAGAAAGAAGTATATGCATTTGTGAAACATTTGAATAATGTGTATAGTATATAAGCCCAAGACATGCCCTCCCGAATGACCCCAACTATTCAGGTAATTGAGAATCAGTAGTTTAGGAAATTATGGGAGACCCACATATTGCCTTGTACAGTGAGAAAGTGGAAGGTACATCTATTGACTGACCAATCAATCTGTTTACTCTCTAAGAGGGGGCATGCATTATGCCAGATATTCACTTTCATTTATAAAAGTTAGCTCTTCAGCTGCTAGTGAACAGTGTGTCATATGTGAAATGTAGAGATGATAATAGGATGAACAGATTCTGGCAGCACACTGCCCTGACAATGTAGCATTCCCATACACTCCACACCTCCAAATATGGCCTCCCAAATCATCATCCAAGTATGTTTGATACCACAGTTTTGTGAGAGATAGATAAGTGTGAGAGCTGGTGCACCTTGTAATAGGAATCGATGTTTGAAGGGGTTAAAGGACTACTAGAGTCAGCAGGAGACCTGACCTTATGCCCCTTTGACCGGTGTCAACACAGGCAGACCTTCATATGTCATTCTTCTGTAGATTTTATAATATTCAGAGGAGAAGATTCATTGTCCCGCTTATGCGTAGGTACAATTTTAGTCAATGCCGGTTAGCATTGTTTTATATCCAATGCTTGATGACCCTTTGGTGTGTCATTCTTTAGCATCTTTTCTTTGGTACTCTTTGAAGAGTAGGAGATCATAAACTGTCTGTGTTGCAAAAACCTGAGTTGATAGTTTAATCTCCACTCTATATGATAAATTAAAATACTATGTATTTGGGCAAAATCATGATAATTTAATGTGTATATGTTTTTATACATAAGTAAAAGGATATACCCTGGTAGCTGCTATGTGTCGTATGCCTTTTACCCAACTTTTTAATTAATGTTTAGTTTGTACACTTATGTAGTTTTTATGGTTGGATGATCATGTATTGAATGACCTTTTTTTATCTTTTTATTAGTCCAGATTTTAGTCCTGACTATATTAAGTTTATTGTGATACACTTTTTATGCTCTAGAAACGAAACAAAATAGTGTTTTTGATTTGATTTGATTTGACTACTAGAGTTTTCCAGTCTTGACCTAGAGCCATTCCACAGAAAAACTTTTCACACTGTTGTCAAACTGTAACACCAAGCACATACTATATTAAAGAGAAAAATACTGAAGCCATAATTGAACCTAGGGTCCATAATCATCTTCATCTGATTATACTGTGTCAGAGATTAAAAAGCAGAGTCTTGATATTCATTCACAGTTTGGTCAAGTAAGGGGCGAGATTGATCTGCACCATGTTTTCAAGACCTCAGTTCATTAGGATTTTCAAGAATGTATGTGATTTTGGGACACAGATGAATAAGAAACCATCAAAAGACATTTTGTGATGACCTTCATCTTAGGCATCACTTTTCTCTTTGTTTAGTTAACCTGGTACCCTGAGAAAGACGAGAAGTTCAAGTTTAGTTCTAGGAGGCTGGGTAACAACTCATGAAAATAAGGTACATTTATTAAACTGTAATCAGCAAATACCATAAGTTTGTGCTTGCCAGCAGGACGGTGTAATCCCTCTATCTCACTGGGATTTTTAATGGTAGCTGCCAGTGGTTTCAGGGTGAGGAAAGGAGTGGTGACAGTGATGACAGGGGACAGCATTGCCATGTGCCTCCATTGACTGTGAATAGCTAAGAAATGAAACTGCTGCAGTTTTAGATTAAGGTACTAAGACCTACTGTGAAGGACGCTTTTTGAGCAAAGGTCAAATTCTCATGTAACTGTATTACCTTATAATGCAATGATTGCCCTAGCTTTCAAACAGGTCCTTTAAACAAATGTGAAAAAATGTGGATTTCTAAAAACTTTCAAAGTATCCAAATTTCTGAAAGTGACTTTGCTCATTTAGGTCAAGTTGTGTTACGACAAAATTAAAAAGTCAAGTCGAAATATTTATTGTAGTTAATTAAAACTTTTACAATTAATTTGTTAAAGAAACTTTAAAAAAAAAACATTTCCTTTAAAAAATCATTCAATATAGACAAAATGATGGATTAACGCCAACAATGGCCGAGAAATAGTAAGGTCCTCATTACTAGTGGTAGTATCAGCAGCACTTACTCTGGAGAGATACCGTTTTGGATCATTCAAGTATTCTGGGGTCTGTAAACATTTGTGGCTGGATTTTACTGGGTGCAGATGTGTACCCGGTGTAACAGCTGCAAGTGTACCTTATCAGGTTGCGGGCTACAGTCCGTCCGTTGCATCACCATGGAAAGAGCATGCAACACTCCCCCAGATCCTAACCCTACACTGCCCCTGCCCTGTCCTGGCCCACTACTTACCACTACCTGCTTCCCCCAGCCTTTCTGTTGATATGTTCCTCTGCTCTGATGAGGCAGAAAATATCAGCAGATTTTCCCCTAGAATTGGGGCTAATCCACCAGAAAAGGACCTGGGTCCATGTGGTTTCCCCCCATTCTGGGGACAAATTTCATAATTCAGAATTTGGGGCAAGGGTACCGGATGCGGGGAAAAATTCCGCCCCCTCCGGCATCCCTATACGAAAAATGTTCAAACTCATAATGAGGGCCTATGTATCCAAACAACACACAAGTGCCTAAAGTGCCTGAAGAGAGAGATGTCTGGTAATCACACTTTATACTTCCTGTGATTGCAGAAACGAAAGGTAATTTTCTAGAAACTCATTAGTATCATCTTTGATTTCTCCATATGAAATGAGGTGACAATCAGTTGACCTGGAAATTAAAGAGTGCAGTGGACAGTGTGGTACGTTCTACATACTATTTATTTTCTTTCTAAATCTTTATTTGCAGGTTGAAGCTAATATTCACTAAACAGCCCCTGCATTTCTCTCTCTCACAAGTACAATTGTTTAGGGCCAGAAGTACAAAAATAGGAATAGCGATTACCCAATTGCGATTTTTTGCGAATCACAATTAGGAAATAACTATTCCTAAGGCATGTTAATAATAGTGGGTCGCAAATAGACCTACCTCATGCATAATACTGTGGTAGGTAGCAATTTGTGACCCACTGGGATTCACCGCCATCACAGGGATGGGGGCCTGCTGGGGTCAGCAGACCATCATGTCTGCGATATTTTCCTTTTTTAAACACAGCCCGTTTTCCTTAAAAGTGATGAGTTTAAAAAGAAAAAAAGAAAACTGCCAGCTCTTAAAAAATATTTTCCTAACCATTCTCAAAGATGAAAGGGTCCCATGGGGACCCCTTCCCATTTGCAAATGGGTTACCCCCAACTTTGAGTTGATAGTAAATTGCAAATGTTTCGCAAGCGCATTACTGTCGCAAAACGTGCGTACATAACACCGTGGTTCGGTATTAGGAAGGGATGCCCTCAACATGCCCCTTCCAAATTGCGATTCAGTAACAAGTTACTGACTCACAATGTGGGATTTGTACATCAGAAAAAGCATTTTTGCAGTCTCAAAAGGCCCGATTCTGCATATCAGACCATTTGCAGTGACTATAAAGTTATAAATCCAACTAGTAGAATAATTTTTAACTTTATAAGTATGGAAACTCAAATACACTGTTATTTTTGTAATTTTTGAACGTTCCTCCAAGTATGGAAACTCAAACCTCCTGTTACTCTATTCTATTCCACAAATCTGGGATGCTGCATTCTTTAATCAATTAACACTTTCAGATTGGGAAGTGTATGCAAGAAACATTTGAACACAATATTACAGCAGAACTTAAGAATCTGTACGTCCCTGATTAATTGTGGGCTTTTCCCCTTTTCACGTCCTACATGAATGATTAATTGTTCTTGACTGAATTCTTTCACAGCACCCCTGTATTAACCATGTTATGCTTGAACGGAAGGCTGTAACATGCCCTCCTCAAAGTTGTTTTTCTGTGACATATTATTATGCTGCTGGCATAAATATTGCTAGTTCCAAATTATCATTATTTTTCTTCATCCAATTGCTTTTGATAGGCTTAGCCACCTTAGATAATATTTCTTCTTCTCAGGGTTCCAAATTCTAAGTAGATAATGGTTTTCATGAAATGATGATAATGTTTTCCAAATGTTTTTGGAGGTGAGCATTGAAAGGTTATGATTTATAAATATTTCTAGACAATGTTATAATTATCTGTCTATGCTAGTAAAGCTATTTCACTCATAGGTAAAGCCAAGCACCAGACTTGTACGATTCATATGTTAGGAAATGTTCAGAACGCAACGTGGTTGCTGTAAGATGTGTTAATCCCACAACCTTGTTTTGAGTACATAAATGTACTCAAATTGCCTGTGACTTAACACCATGCAGTCTTTAGAGCCCTGGTACTCAATAGCAGACCAATTCCTGATGTACAATATTTTATTGTGTATCTGTGGTCCAGATGGAGGACCGTTTTAGCAGTCACAAACTGAAAATAGGCCAGTTTGCGACTGCTAAAAAGGTTTGTGGTATGTCTAAACCCTATTTTCCCAGTCGGTAACCTATTACTAATTCGCAAAATAGGGTTTGGGAGTGGCTATTAGGAAGGAGCGTGCCAAGGGCGCCCTTTCCTAATAGCGAGTCGCACTGGTATGTACGATTGTTTTGCGACCACAAATGTGGTCGCAAAACAATGGCAGTTACCACCTGCGTCAAGTAGGCGGTAAGCCAGTCACAAACGGGAAGGGGACCCCAGGGGACACCTTCCTCTTTGTGTTGGGAAGCGAAAATAGAAACAGAAACGTTTCATTTTTCTTTTTTAAAGGCAACCTGTTTTCCTCTTAAAGAAAACAGGCTGCATTTAAAAAAACAAAACTGCTTTATTTAAAAAGCTGTCACAGGCATGGTGGTCTGCTGACCCCAGCAGGCCACCATCTCTGTGAGTGCTGGCCATTCCCAATGGGTCACACATTGCGACCTGCCTCATGAATATTGTGACCCCACTGGGAATCACTGAGTAAAAATGAGACACATTAGTACAATTAGTTTTGGAAGTCGCAAATTGCGAGCCACAAAAATTAGCAATTTGCGACCTGCAAAATGGAATGGTCATACATCTGTCACTAAGTGTATTGATTAGCGTGACTGTTAAGTTCAGTTGGTTTCTATTAATTGTGAGTATTGTTTTCATTGAATGTAATAATTGATCGGGGGAGAGGAGAGGAACACGACAAAAAGTGGGCATGATGGCAGCACGGTCAGGTGGGCCCAGAGAGGCTGATGGGATAGAAAGTGGGTGAGGGCTCAGTTGGTAGAGATGGCACACAGTTTATGAGGCAAAAGAATGGATCATATGGAATATATTAGTAGATGAGACACAGAGGGGGATATTCTCAAGAACGTGCGATAATCATCGCCAAAATAGGTTAACGCAATTTTTCATATCGCCGTCTATCGCGGGAAAATAACTCTGTGTTAACGTCGTATTCTCAACGCGGCGGTAACATGCGATAGTTTCCCGATAACGCGTCAAATGTCCGTGATAAAATTACCGGGATGGCGATAAACACCTAAACCCGAACGTGAAAAAAGTTGCGATGGGCCTGTTGGAAAGTGGATTATTGGTAGGGGCAAATATAGGTCTGCCACTGGCAATAAGGCCACTAACACATGATAGAACTCAGCATAGGTCCTAGAAAATTATTCCTATGCTCAACCCTTGGTAACGTGGCTGCGAGCAGACAGGCTTAACTTCAAAGACAGGTATGTAAAGCATTTAAAACACCAATTCAGTAAATAATTAAGACACAACACATATTAAAAATCTAACACCAATTTATAAAAATAGGAAATATTTTTATCTTTAAAATGACACCAAAACGCCAAAAATCCAATGTAGGGAACCGGAGATATGAATTTTCAAAGATTTAGAAAAATATAGCACTTAGAAGATTATAGCAGCATATTGGGATACCTGCTGGCCATAGAACGGGTCAAAGTTTCAGGCCGACCGCGATGGAGCCTTGGGTGGCTACAGCTCGCGGCAGGTCCCGGTCTCAGTTTCTACCTTCACACTTAGAAACTTTTCTGGAGATTTTCTCCCCGAGGTCCCACGAAGCTCCCAGCCAGTCCGGATTCGGTGAGGGTTCGCCGGATTGCCTTTCGACGAGCTCCCGGTCAACTTCCCTGGAGCGGACTTGGAAACGTTTTCTTTAGCGCTTCAGCAGGGCAACCCAGGAGCCCAGGCCGACACACGATGGAAGGCAGGCGGCTTGGCTCTCGCGGTTGCTCCCGGTCACCTTTTCTACGAGCGGACTTAGAAACTTTTCTGGAGCTTTTTCTCGCGGGGTCTCTCGATGCTCTTCATGTAGCCGGATCCGGTGAGGGTTCGCCGGCTTCAGATTTCTTCTAGTCCCGGTCAAACTCTGGAAGTTGGACCGACTGAGCTTTTAGCGGGACGAACCTGGGTGGCTTGGCCGACTCGCGGTTGAAGGCAGGCGGCTTGGCTGACCAGGTTGAGTCAGTCCCTCTATGGAGCTTTTTTTCAAAGTTCCTCCAAAGTTCTCCAAACTTCTTGAACTTCTTCCTGAAGTTCCTCAAAGGGTCCCAAAGTGTCTCAAACTCACTCCAAGGGTCTGGAAGCTCCAAGATGGTCCTAAGAAAGTTGAGGACTTCAGTTCCCGCAATCCACTTGGACGTCACCCTTACAAATCCACTGGTAGTTCTCCAAGGTGCAGATTTAGTTGGTGATGTTCTAGATGAGCTCTTTTAACCTGTAGCTTTCAGGGAGTCCACTCTTTAGTTCCTTTTCAGCAAGATAATCCACAGGGCTGTAGTTGCAGATGGTGCAGTCTTCAGAGGTCAGGCCTTAGAAATCCTGGCTGATGAAGGCTGATAGCCTGAAACCGGTCCTAGGATGCTTGATTCCGGTCCAGGGAAGACATGGCTTGGCAGTTCGGTCTGGACTGTTCCCATGAGGCACAGGGTCAAGACTGATTTGCATATGGCTATGTCTGAACTGGGGTGGCGTGGTGAAGCAAAATAACGATGGATTAAACCCAGATCTGTGACTGGGGGTGAATGTTTGCCAATGTGCAGCATTCCGTCCATCATCTTGTGTGTTTTGCATTTTTCCCTAAGTGGGAAGGGTATGCCCAGACGTGGGTCCCGTGCTCACTACGCCACTGGAGTCAAGCTATCCTGGCTGATGAAGGCTGATAGCCTGAAACCGGTCCTAGGATGCTTGATTCCGGTCCAGGGAAGACATGGCTTGGCAGTTCGGTCTGGACTGTTCCCATGAGGCACAGGGTCAAGACTGATTTGCATATGGCTATGTCTGAACTGGGGTGGCGTGGTGAAGCAAAATAACGATGGATTAAACCCAGATCTGTGACTGGGGGTGAATGTTTGCCAATGTGCAGCACTCCGTCCATCATCTTGTGTGTTTTGCATTTTGCCCTAAGTGGGAAGGGTATGCCCAGACGTGGGTCCCGTGCTCACTACGCCACTGGAGTCAAGCTATCCTGGCTGATGAAGGCTGATAGCCTGAAACCGGTCCTAGGATGCTTGATTCCGGTCCAGGGAAGACATGGCTTGGCAGTTCGGTCTGGACTGTTCCCATGAGGCACAGGGTCAAGACTGATTTGCATATGGCCTTGTCTGAACTGGGGTGGCGTGGTGAAGCAAAATAACGATGGATTAAACCCAGATCTGTGACTGGGGGTGAATGTTTGCCAATGTGCAGCATTCCGTCCATCATCTTGTGTGTTTTGCATTTTGCCCTAAGTGGGAAGGGTATGCCCAGACGTGGGTCCCATGCTCACTACGCCACTGGAGTCAAGCTATCCTGGCTGATGAAGGCTGATAGCCTGAAACCGGTCCTAGGATGCTTGATTCCGGTCCAGGGAAGACATGGCTTGGCAGTTCGGTCTGGACTGTTCCCATGAGGCAGAGGGTCAAGACTGATTTGCATATGGCTATGTCTGAACTGGGGTGGCGTGGTGAAGCAAAATAACGATGGATTAAACCCAGATCTGTGACTGGGGGTGAATGTTTGCCAATGTGCAGCATTCCGTCCATCATCTTGTGTGTTTTGCATTTTGCCCTAAGTGGGAAGGGTATGCCCAGACGTGGGTCCCGTGCTCACTACGCCACTGGAGTCAAGCTATCCTGGCTGATGAAGGCTGATAGCCTGAAACCGGTCCTAGGATGCTTGATTCCGGTCCAGGGAAGACATGGCTTGGCAGTTCGGTCTGGACTGTTCCCATGAGGCACAGGGTCAAGACTGATTTGCATATGGCTATGTCTGAACTGGGGTGGCGTGGTGAAGCAAAATAACGATGGATTAAACCCAGATCTGTGACAGGGGGTGAATGTTTGCCAATGTGCAGCATTCCATCCATCATCTTGTGTGTTTTGCATTTTGCCCTAAGTGGGAAGGGTATGCCCAGACGTGGGTCCCGTGCTCACTACGCCACTGGAGTCAAGCTATCCTGGCTGATGAAGGCTGATAGCCTGAAACCGGTCCTAGGATGCTTGATTCCGGTCCAGGGAAGACATGGCTTGGCAGTTCGGTCTGGACTGTTCCCTTGAGGCACAGGGTCAAGACTGATTTGCATATGGCTATGTCTGAACTGGGGTGGCGTGGTGAAGCAAAATAACGATGGATTAAACCCAGATCTGTGACTGGGGGTGAATGTTTGCCAATGTGCAGCATTCCGTCCATCATCTTGTGTGTTTTGCATTTTGCCCTAAGTGGGAAGGGTATGCCCAGACGTGGGTCCAGTGCTCACTACGCCACTGGAGTCAAGCTATCCTGGCTGATGAAGGCTGATAGCCTGAAACTGGTCCTAGGATGCTTGATTCCGGTCCAGGGAAGACATGGCTTGGCAGTTCGGTCTGGACTGTTCCCATAAGGCACAGGGTCAAGACTGATTTGCATATGGCTATGTCTGAACTGGGGTGGCGTGGTGAAGCAAAATAACGATGGATTAAACCCAGATCTGTGACTGGGGGTGAATGTTTGCCAATGTGCAGCATTCCGTCCATCATCTTGTGTGTTTTGCATTTTGCCCTAAGTGGGAAGGGTATGCCCAGACGTGGGTCCCGTGCTCACTATGCCACTGGAGTCAAGCTATCCTGGCTGATGAAGGCTGATAGCCTGAAACCGGTCCTAGGATGCTTTATTCCGGTCCAGGGAAGACATGGCTTGGCAGTTCGGTCTGGACTGTTCCCATGAGGCACAGGGTCAAGACTGATTTGCATATGGCTATGTCTGAACTGGGGTGGCGTGGTGAAGCAAAATAACGATGGATTAAACCCAGATCTGTGACTGGGATAATGTTTGCCAATGTGCAGCATTCCGTCCATCATCTTGTGTGTTTTGCATTTTGCCCTAAGTGGGAAGGGTATGCCCAGACGTGGGTCCCATGCTCACTACGCCACTGGAGTCAAGCTATCCTGGCTGATGAAGGTTGATAGCCTGAAACCGGTCCTAGGATGCTTGATTCCGGTCCAGGGAAGACATGGCTTGGCAGTTCGGTCTGGACTGTTCCCATGAGGCACAGGGTCAAGACTGATTTGCATATGGCTATGTCTGAACTGGGGTGGCGTGGTGAAGCAAAATAACGATGGATTAAACCCAGATCTGTGACTGGGGGTGAATGTTTGCCAATGTGCAGCATTCCGTCCATCATCTTGTGTGTTTTGCATTTTGCCCTAAGTGGGAAGGGTATGCCCAGACGTGGGTCCCGTGCTCACTACGCCACTGGAGTCAAGCTATCCTGGCTGATGAAGGCTGATAGCCTGAAACCGGTCCTAGGATGCTTGATTCTGGTCCAGGGAAGACATGGCTTGGCAGTTCGGTCTGGACTGTTCCCATGAGGCACAGGGTCAAGACTGATTTGCATATGGCTATGTCTGAACTGGGGTGGCGTGGTGAAGCAAAATAACGATGGATTAAACCCAGATCTGTGACTGGGGGTGAATGTTTGCCAATGTGCAGCATTCCGTCCATCATCTTGTGTGTTTTGCTTAGAAATCTTTGCACAGCAAAACTTCTCAGCTTGGCAATGTCTTGCTTCAGTAAGTTTCAAGCAGCAGATCTGGAGGGCTCTGCCCCTCTCAGATACTTATTCCATGTTCTCTGGGTCAGACAGGAGGTCACTCCTGACCAATGGGAGCAGGGTAACTCCTCAAACATATGACCACTTCCTGTAGAGTGTGGCATTATTTTGTCCCAGAGTGCATCAAATCTTCCAAATCCATAATGCCAGATTTTCCAGCAAGGAGGCAAGAGCTGGCTAAAAACACCCCTAGGATGGCTAATTTACTTAGACTCTCCCCCTGCATCTGCTCATACCTTCCTTAATCCTACCATCTGCCTAAGGTTGAAAGTTCAGAGTTGTAAATGACACTGGCCTCTGCTCTTCTCTTTGAAGAACATAGTTTACGACTCCTCCCCTTGGCCTGGCATTCCTTTGGAACAGCACACTGCCCTGCCATCAGAGCTGGTTGACCCCAGGGGCTCTTTATCACCTCTTCAAGGCAGCCTGGCTAATCCACTTAACTCTGACCAATCAGGGCAGACCACTGGAAGGCTGAATCTGGACTTACGAACAAGAAAGTCTTATAACTTCTTGTATGTACACTTTAGGAGAATTTCAACAATATCATATTATTGCATTTATTAATACCATTCAGGGAAGTCTTTGAATGGCACTTCTAGCCCTCTCCTATCAAGAGTTATTAGTTAATAACTTTCTACCATGTTATCCTATGTAACAGGGGATTTGCAATGGGAAAAGTGACTTGGGCCATTTTTCCAGCACCAGGACTTACAAAAACATATTTTATAAGTACTTTGCTTATATCTACAGGACCCCCACCCCATGGGACAACTAGGGGAGACTTTAGGGGTTCTGAATCTGTAAAAATATTGCAGATCCTCACTTCACAGTGCTCCTAGCATCAAAGTCAAATTTGAGCAGCACTTTACCACAATGGGGAGAGTGAAATGTGAAATTTCACTTTACCCAGGCATATAAAAACTCATTTTATAAGGGTGTACCTTATAAATACCTGACCCCCCACCCCTGGGACCCCTAGGGGAGACCCTGGGGGTCCCTAATATGCCATAACATTGTAGGTTATCCATTTTTAAGTGCCCCAAACTCCAAAGTCGAGTCTGGGCACAATTTACTTTTTAAAAGCAGTCCTGGCACCCAGGGCTGCTTTTAAACTGACCTCAGGCTTCAGCAGTGCACACATGCAAGTGCAAAAAGAGCTGCTGGCCTCTAAACTGCCATGCCCTAGGGTACTAGGGACTTCTAGGTAGTTTCAATCCCCCTGCCCTATTATATACTAGGGGCTTATAGGGTAGGTCATGCCAATCACAGGGGTACCCTAACCCATAGTGTACACTAGTGTATGTAGGTGTTTTAACTGTATCTAAGTGTTTTCAGCATAGCACTGGCCCTGGGCCTGGTTAGGCAAAGCCCAGGGTCAGTCAGAGTCAGTTACCACCAGTACCAGTCAGCAAAAAGTTGGGGGGTGCCCAGGGCACAGGATGACTTTGCAACATAGCCCCCCCCCCCAAACGAAAGGTAATGGGTTACTAACCTACACCCTGGTAGTCCTCATCAGCTAAGTGGAAAACCTGGAAAGTCCTTCCGCATTTGCATGTTCCACTGTAAAGTCCATCCCCTGTAGGGAAATGGACCACCTTAACAGCTTGGGATTCTCCCCTCTCATCTGCATTAGCCATCTGAGAGGCCTGTGGTCAGTTTGAATACGGAAGTGAGTCCCAAACAAATATGGTCTCAACTTTTTCAGGGACTAAACCACAGCAAAAGCCTCTCTCTCAATGGCACTCCACCTCTGCTCTCTGGGAAGAAGCCTCCTGCTAATAAAGGCAACTGGCTGATCAAGGCCCTCTTCATTTAGCTGTGACAACACTGCCCCAATCCCTTGCTCTGAAGCATCTGTCTGAACCACAAATTATTTTGTGTAGTCAGGGGCCAGTAGCACTGGTGCTGAACACATAGCAGCTTTCAGAGTGTCAAAGGCCTTCTGACACTCTGGGGTCCAAGCCACCTTCTTGGGCCTCTTTTTAGAAGTGAGGTCTGTTAGGGGCCCCACAATGGTCCCATAATTTTGAACAAACCTTCTATAGTACCCTGTCAGTCCAAGGAATGCCCTGACCTGAGTCTGGGTAACAGGAGCTGTCCAATCCAAAATAGTTTGGATTTTAGCTTGGAGAGGCTGTACATGGCCCCCACCTACCAGGTGGCCTAGGTACACCACAGAACTCTGCCCTATTTGGCACTTGCTGGCCTTAATAGTCAGGCCTGCCTGCTGCATGGCCTGAAGCACTTCCCTTAGGTGGCTTAAGTGATCCCCCCAGGTAGAACTGTATACATCTATATCATCCAGGTAAGCTGCACTGAACTGTTCCAACCCAGACAAGACCCTGTTCACCAACCTTTGGAAGGTGGCAGGTGCATTCTTTAAGCCAAAGGGCATTACCTTGAACTGATAATGTCCCTCTGGTGTGGAGAATGCCGACCTCTCCTTTGCTCCATCAGTGAGGGCAATCTGCCAGTAACCTGAAGTCAAATCAAAAGTACTCAGGTAATTAGCAGCCCCTAACCTATCAATGAGCTCATCAGCTCTAGGTATAGGGTGAGTGTCAGTCTTTGTGACTGCATTCAATCCTCTGTAGTCCACACAGAACCTTAACTCCTTGGGTCACCCTGAGGATTAGGTTTAGGCACCAGCACCACTGGACTGGCCCATGGACTCTCGGACGGTTCAATTACCCTCAATTCCAGCATCTTAGCAACCTCAGCTTTAATGCTGGCTCTGACATGGTCAGACAACCTGTACAGTTTATTTTTGACAGGTAGGCTGTCACCAGTGTCAATGTGGTGCACACACCACTCAGTGATGCCTGGGGTCAAAGAGAACAGGCCAGCAAACTGCTCCAGCACTTCCTTACAGTCTCTGTGCTGCTGGTCTGTCAACTTGGGAGAGAGTATCACCCCCTCCACTGACCCATCTTGCACTCTAGTGGAGAGGAGGTCGGGCACAGGCTCAGTTTCCTCCTCCACACCATCATCAGTGACCAGTAACATGGTCATGTCTGCCCTGTCATGGTGGGGTTTCAATCTATTTACATGCAGGACCCTATGAGGGTTCCTGGGGGTGCCAAGGTCAACCAAATAGGTAACCTCACCCTTCTTTTCTAAGATTGGATAGGGCCCACTCCACTTGTCATGGAGGGCCCTGGGAGCCACAGGTTCCAACACCCACACCAATTGTCCTGGAGTATACTCAGGCATAGTAGCCTTTTGATCATACCAGTGCTTCATGAGCTCCTGGCTGGCCTCCAATTTCCTGTTTGCCTTGTACATGTACTCTGCCATCCTAGATCTCAGGCCTAGCACATAGTCAAGCACATTGTCCTTAGCTTCTTTAAGAGGCTTCTCTAAAGACTCTCTTAGCAGGCTCAATGGCCCCCTCACAGGGTGTACAAACAACAACTCAAAGGGACTGAAACCAACCCCTTTCTGTGGTACCTCCCTGTAGGCAAACAGTAAGCATGGGAGGAGAACATCCCATCTCCTCCTGAGTTTCGCTGACAACCCATTTATCATGTCCTTCAGGGTTTTGTTGAATCTCTCAACAAGACCATTTGCTTGTGGGTTATAGGGGGTGGTGAACTTGTAGTTGACACCACACTCTTCCCACATAGCAGTCAGATAGCTGGACAGGAAATTCGTGCCCCTATCTGACACCACCTCTTTTGGAAAACCTACTCTGGTGAACACACCAAGCAGTGCTCTAGCCACTGCAGGAGCATCAATGGTTCTAGGAGGGATCGCTTCAGGGTACCAAGTGGCATGGTCCACTACCACTAAGATATACCTATTCCCTGATGCAGTCGGTGGGTCCAGGGGACCAACAATGTCCATCCCCACCCTCTCAAAAGGAACCCCAACCACTGGCAGTGGTATTAGGGGAGCCTTTGTCTTGCCCCCTGCCTTGCCACTGGCCTGACAGGTGACACAGGAGCTACAAAATTCCTTTACCTTTCCAGACATATGGGGCCAGTAGAAATGGTTCACCAATCGGTTCCATGTCTTTGTCTGTCCCAAATGTCCTGCCAAGGGGATATCATGACTTAAAGTCAGGATGAACTCTCTGTACTTCTGGGGCACCACCAACCTCCTGGTGGCCCCCTCCTTGAGGTTTCTGGCCTCAGTATAAAGCGGTCCATCTTCCCAGTAGAGTTTGTGAAACCCACTGTCATCCCCCTCCTCTTGCTTAGAAGCAATCCGCCTCAAGCTCTCAAGGGTGGGACAGTCACGCTGTCCCTTACTGAACTCCTCTCTGGAGGGTCCACCTGCTCCTGTCAGTTCTGCCAAATCTGACAGCTCTGGCAGGGATGGAGTCCCTCCCTCAGAGGACAGATCCTCCCCATCAGGGTTAGATTCTTCCTGCACCTCTGGAGTTCCCTGGGCTGGCTCACCAGGCCCAGTGCCCTTGTCCTTGGATGCTTGGCCCTTTGTTCCAGGGTCCAAGTGTCCAGACCCTCCCTTCTGGCTAGTCTGTGACCTAGTCACAGCGCATACCCACTCAGGGAGCTCCAATATTTTCATATGGAGTCCTCTCTCCACCTCTGACCACACAGAGGCTTCAAGATCAATGCCCAGTAAACACTGGACTGGGAGCACCTTTGACACAGCTACCTTCATAGGGCCTGTCACACCTCCCCATTCCAAATCCACCACAGTCATAGGATGGAGTTTGGTAGTGCTGTCTGCATAAGTCACCTGGTGAAACTCACCAGGTAACAACCTCTCTGGAGGCACCAGCTCATCCAGGACCATAGTTACACTAGCCCCAGTGTCTCTGATAGCCTCAACCTCAGTCCCATTCACTTTAGGCCTCTTCCTGTACTTGTCCATGTTTGGAGGTAAGGCAGCAAGGGTTGCAATATTCCCCCCCCCAGGGACACTAAGGTTGCTTCCACCACCTGACTACCCCTCTCTGGGGCACCACTCTCCACCCCTACACTGACACTGGCAATCCCTGTGGATGGCCCCTTAGGGGGGAGCTTCTTGGCGCAGACAGCATCTCCCTGTTTGTGCCCTGGCTGGTTACAGTCAAAGCACTTACCCACTTTTGAGGGATCAAAGAACCTACCATTCTTTCCCTGATTCCACCTCCCTTTGGATATGGGTTGGCTCGGGGCCCCCCTCCTTGTGCAGGTTTTTGTGGGTCTTTGGAGGACTCTTTCTGGTTTTGACCTTCTTTCCCTTGGGCTTTCACCTGGGGAGGGACCTGTCCTCCTTTCTTCTGGTCACCCCCCTGGTACTGTACGGAAACCCGGGTTCTCACCCACTCATCAGCTGCTTCACCCAGCTCTCTGGGGTCTGTCAGCTTAGAGTCCACTAGATACTGGCGTAACTTCTCTTAAGCACAATGAGTAAAAAATATGTTCTTTCAAAAACAAATTATACAATCCCTCATATGTGTCAACTTTGTTATCAACAATCCAGCATTCCATTGCCTTCACTGAAACGTCCACAAAGTCTACCCAAGACTTTGAACTCAATTTATGGGGTCCTCTAAACTTCACTCTGTACTGCTCTGGAGTCAGACCAAATCTCTTAACTAAGCATGCCTTCATCTGCTGGTATGATTCTGCATCCTCTCCCTTCAGGGTCAGGAGCCTATCCCTCCCAGCTACTGGAATCAACTCCCACAGGAGTGCACCCCAATACTTAGAGTGGACTCTACTCATTCTAAGGGCCCTCTCAAAAGCTGCTAGCCATTTGTCAATGTCATCCCCTCAGTGTACTTGGGTACTATACCCTTGGGAAGTTTAGGTTCAAATGCACCACCCCTGGACATCTCAAAATCTTCATCATTTTCACTGCCACCATTTCTTCTCAACTCATCCTTCTCCCATCTTTTCTTAGCCAATTCCAATTTCTCCTGCTCTAAAGCTATCAAAGCTAATTGAGCCTGAAGCTGTCTCTCTGCAAGGGACGGTAGTGGTACCTGAGTAAGGGACCCTTCCCCACTCCCACCACCACATTGATTCACCTGGCTAACACTAGTCACAATGGAAGAGGTCTCATCGTCACCCCCCTCTTGGGTGAGGTTGGGGGGAACATCCTCCCACCCCCCTGGGTTCTCCTCAGCTGCCCCAGCCCAGGCCTGTAGGGACTCAAGTAACCCTGCCTTCCTCATCTTCTTGGCAGCAGGCATCCCCCTAAGCCTACACTGTTCCCTAAGCTCAGCAAGCTTGAACTGGGACAGTTTAGCCAGGTCCAGCTCCATGGTTTCCTAGTTTTGGGTCACAACAACTAGGCTAACACATGATAGGACTCAGCATAGGTCTTAGAAAATTATTCCTATGCTCAACCCTTGGTACGTGGCTGCGAGCAGACAGGCTTAACTTCAAAGACAGGTATGTAAAGCATTTAAAAACACCAATTCAGTAAATAATTAAGACACAACACATAATAAAAATCTAACACCAATTTATAAAAATAGGAAATATTTTTATCTTTAAAATGACACCAAAACGACAAAGATCCAAGGTAAGGAACCGGAGATATGAATTTTCAAAGATTTAGCAAAATATAACACTTAGAAGATTATAGCACCATATTGGGATACCTGCTCGCCATAGAACGGGTCAAAGTCAAAGTTTCAGGCCGACCGCGTTGGAGCCCTGAGCGGCTACAGCTCGCGGCAGGTCCCGGTCTCAGTTTCTACCTTCACACTTAGAAACTTTTCTGGAGCTTTTCTCCCCGAGGTCCCTCGAAGCTCCCAGCCAGTCCGGATTCGGTGAGGGTTCGCCGGATTGCCTTCCGACGAGCTCCCGGTCAACTTCCCTGGAGCGGACTTAGAAACTTTTTCTTTAGCGCTTCAGCGGGGCAACCCAGGAGCCCCGGCCGACACGCGATGGAAGGCAGGCGGCTTGGCTCTCGCTGTTTCTCCCGGTCACCTTTTTTACGAGCGGACTTAGAAACTTTTCTGGAGCTTTCTCTCGCGGGGTCTCTCGATGCTCTTCATGTAGCCGGATCTGGTGAGGGTTCGCCGGCTTCAGATTTCTTCTAGTACCGGTCAAACTCTGGAAGTTGGACCGACTGAGCTTTTAGTGGGACGAACCTGGGTGGCTTGGCCGGCTCGCGGTTGAAGGCAGGCGGCTTGGCTGACCAGGTTGAGTCGGTCCCTCTATGGAGCTTTTTTTCAAAGTTCCTTCCAAAGTTCTCCAAACTTCTTGAACTTCTTCCTGAAGTTCCTCAAAGGGTCCCAAAGTGTCTCAAACTCACTCCAAGGGTCTGGAAGCTCCAAGATGGTCCTTAAAAGTTGAGGACTTCAGTTCCCACAATCCACTTGGACGTCACCCTTACAAATCCACTGGTAGTTCTCCAAGTGCAGATTTAGTTGGTGATGTTCCAGATGAGCTCTTTTAACCTGTAGCTTTCAGGGAGTCCGCTCTTTAGTTCCTTTTCAGCAAGATAATCCACAGGGCTGTAGTTTCAGATGGTGCAGTCTTCAGAGGTCAGGCCTTAGAAATCTTTGCACAGCAAAACTTCTCAGCTTGGCAATGTCTTGCTTCAGTAAGTTTCAAGCAGCAGATCTGGAGGGCTCTGCCCCTCTCAGACACTTATTCCATGTTCTCTGGGTCAGACAGGAGGTCACTTCTGACCAATGGGAGCAGGGTAACTCCTCAAACATATGACCACTTCCTGTAGAGTGTGGCATTATTTTGTCCCAGAGTGCATCAAATCTTCCAAATCCATAATGGCAGATTTTCCAGCAAGGAGGCAAGAGCTTGCTACACACACCCCTAGGATGGCTAATTTACTTAGACTCTCCCCCTGCATCTGCTCATACCTTCCTTAATCCTACCATCTGCCTAAGGTTGAAAGTTCAGAGTTGTAAATGACACTGGTCTCTGCTCTTCTCTTTGAAGAACATAGTTTACGACTCCTCCCCCTGGCCTGGCATTCCTTTGGAACAGCACACTGCCCTGCCATCAGAGCTGGTTGACCCCAGGGGCTCTTTATCACCTCTTCAAGGCAGCCTGGCTAATCCACTTAACTCTGACCAATCAGGGCAGACCACTGGAAGGCTGAATCTGGACTTACAAACAAGAAAGTCTTATAACTTCTTGTATGTACACTTTAGGAGAATTTCAACAATATCATATTATTGCATTTATTAATACCATTCAGGGAAGTCTTTGAATGGCACTTCTAGCCCTCTCCTATCAAGAGTTATTAGTTAATAACTTTCTACCATGTTATCCTATGTAACAGGGATTTGCAATGGGAAAAGTGACTTGGGCCATTTTTCCAGCACCAGGACTTACAAAAACATATTTTATAAGTACTTTGCTTATATCTACAGGACCCCCACCCCATGGGACAACTAGGGGAGACATTAGGGGTTCTGAATCTTTAAAAATATTGCAGATCCTCACTTCACAGTGCTCCTAGCATCAAAGTCGAATTTGAGCAGCACTTTACCACAATGGGGGGAGTGAAATGTGAAATTTCACTTTACCCAGGCATATAAAAACTCATTTTATAAGGATGTACCTTATAAATACCTGACCCCCCACCCCAGGGACACCTAGGGGAGACCCTGGGGGTCCCTAATATGCCATAACATTGTAGGTTATCCATTTGTAAGTGCCCCAAACACCAAAGTCGAGTTTGGGCACAATTTACTTTTAAAAGCAGTCCTGGCACCCAGGGCTGCTTTTAAACTGACCTCAGGCTTCAGCAGTGCACACATGCAAGTGCAAAAGAGCTGCTGGCCTCTAAACTGCCAAGCCCTAGGGTACTCGGGACTTCTAGGTAGTTTCAATCCCCTGCCCTATTATATACTAGGGGCTTATAGGGTAGGTCATGCCAATCACAGAGGTACCCCAACCCATAGTGTACCCTAGTGTATGTAGGTGTTTTAACTGTATCTAAGTGTTTTCAGCATAGCACTGGCCCTGGGCCTGGTTAGGCAAAGCCCAGGGTCAGTCAGAGTCAGTTACCACCAGTACCAGTCAGCAAAAAGTTGGGGGTGCCCAGGGCACAGGATGACTTTGCAACATAGCCTCCCCAAACGAAAGGTAATGGGTTACTAACCTACACCCTGGTAGTCCTCATCAGCTAAGTGGAAAACCTGGAAAGTCCATCCACATTTGCATGGGCAACCCCAGGTCTGTGTTCCACTGTAAAGTCCATCCCCTGTAGGGAAATGGACCACCTTAACAGCTTGGGATTCTCCCCTCTCATCTGCATTAGCCATCTGAGAGGCCTGTGGTCAGTTTGAACACGGAAGTGAGTCCCAAACAAATATGGTCTCAACTTTTTCAGTGACCAAACCACAGCAAAAGCCTCTCTCTCAATGGCACTCCACCTCTGCTCTCTGGGAAGAAGCCTCCTGCTAATAAAGGCAACTGGCTGATCAAGGCCCTCTTCATTTAGCTGTGACAACACTGTCCCAATCCCTTGCTCTGAAGCATCTGTCTGAACCACAAATTATTTTGTGTAGTCAGGGGCCAGTAGCACTGGTGCTGAACACATAGCAGCTTTCAGAGTGTCAAAGGCCTTCTGACACTCTGGGGTCCAAGCCACCTTCTTGGGCCTCTTTTTAGAAGTGAGTTCTGTTAGGGGCCCCATAATGGTCCCATCATTTTGAACAAACCTTCTATAGTACCCTGTCAGTCCTAGGAATGCCCTGACCTGAGTCTGGGTAACAGGAGCTGTCCAATCCAAAATAGTTTGGATTTTAGCTTGGAGAGGCTGTACATGGCCCCCACCTACCAGGTGGCCCAGGTACACCACAGAACTCTGCCCTATTTGGCACTTGCTGGCCTTAATAGTCAGGCCTGCCTGCTGCATGGCCTGAAGCACTTCCCTTAGGTGGCTTAAGTGATCCCCCAGGTAGAACTGTATACAGCTATATCATCCAGGTAAGCTGCACTGAACTGTTCCAACCCAGACAAGACCCTGTTCACCAACCTTTGGAAGGTGGCAGGTGCATTCTTTAAGCCAAAGGGCATTACCTTGAACTGATAATGTCCCTCTGGTGTGGAGAATGCCGACCTCTCCTTTGCTCCATCAGTGAGGGCAATCTGCCAGTAACCTGAAGTCAAATCAAAAGTACTCAGGTACTTAGCAGCCCCTAACCTATCAATGAGCTCATCAGCTCAAGGTATAGGGTGAGCATCAGTCTTTGTGACTGCATTCAATCCTCTGTAGTCCACACAGAACCTTAACTCCTTGGGTCCCCCTGAGGATTAGGTTTAGGCACCAGCACCACTGGACTGGCCCATGGACTCTCGGACGGTTCAATTACCCTCAATTCCAGCATCTTAGCAACCTCAGCTTTAATGCTGGCTCTGACATGGTCAGACAACCTGTACAGTTTATTTTTGACAGGTAGGCTGTCACCAGTGTCAATGTGGTGCACACACCACTCAGTGATGCCTGGGGTCAAAGAGAACAGGCCAGCAAACTGCTCTAGCACTTGCTTAAAGTCTCTGTGCTGCTGGTCTGTCAACTTGGGAGAGAGTATCACCCCCTCCACTGACCCATCTTGCACCTTAGTGGAGAGGAGGTCGGGCACAGGCTCAGTTTCCTCCTCCACACCCTCATCAGTGACCAGTAACATGGTCATGACTGCCCTGTCATGGTGGGGTTTCAATCTATTCACATGCAGGACCCTATGAGGGTTCCTGGGGGTGCCAAGGTCAACCAAATAGGTAACCTCACCCTTCTTTTCTAAGATTGGATAGGGCCCACTCCACTTGTCATGGAGGGCCCTGGGAGCCACAGGCTCCAACACCCACACCAATTGTCCTGGAGTATACTCAGGCATAGTAGCCTTTTGATCATACCAGTGCTTCATGAGCTCCTGGCTGGCCTCCAGTTTCCTGTTTGCCTTGTACATGTACTCTGCCATCCTAGATCTCAGGCCTAGCACATAGTCAAGCACATTGTCCTTAGCTTCTTTAAGAGGCTTCTCTAAAGACTCTCTTAGCAGGCTCAATGGCCCCCTCACAGGGTGTCCAAACAACAACTCAAAGGGACTGAAAACAACCCCTTTCTGTGGCACCTCCCTGTAGGCAAACAGTAAGCATGGGAGGAGAACATCCCATCTCCTCCTGAGTTTCGCTGACAACTCATTTATCATGCCCTTCAGGGTTTTGTTGAATCTCTCAACAAGACCATTTGCTTGTGGGTGATAGGGGGTGGTGAACTTGTTGTTGACACCACACTCATCCCACATAGCAGTCAGATAGCTGGACAGGAAGTTCGTGCCCCTATCTGACACCACCTCTTTTGGAAAACCTTCTCTGGTGAACACACCAAGCAGTGCTCTAGCCACTGCAGGAGCATCAATGGTTCTAAGAGGGATCGCTTCAGGGTACCTAGTGGCATGGTCCACTACCACTAAGATATACCTATTCCCTGATGCAGTAGATGGGTCCAGGGGACCAACAATCTCCATCCCCACCCTCTCAAAAGGAACCCCAACCACTGGCAGTGGTATTAGGGGAGCCTTTGTCTTGCCCCCTGCCTTGCCACTGGCCTGACAGGTGACACAGGAGCTACAAAATTCCTTTACCTTTTCAGACATATGGGGCCAGTAGAAATGGTTCACCAATCGGTTCCATGTCGTTGTCTGTTCCAAATGTCCTGCCAAGGGGATATCATGACCCAAAGTCAGGATGAACTCTCTGTACTTCTGGGGCACCACCAACCTCCTGGTGACCCCCTCCTTGAAGTTTCTGGCCTCAGTATAAAGCAGTCCATCTTCTAAACCCACTGTCATACCCCTCCTCTTGCTTAGAAGCAATCCGCCTCAAGCTCTCAAGGGTGGGACAGTCACGCTGTCCCTTACTGAACTCCTCTCTGGAGGGTCCACCTGCTCCTGTCAGTTCTGCCAAATCTCACAGCTCTGGCAGGGATGGAGTCCCTCCCTCAGAGGCCAGATCCTCCCCATCAGGGTTAGATTCTTCCTGCACCTCTGGAGTTCCCTGGACTGGCTCACCAGGCCCAGTGCCCTTGTCCTTGGATGCTTGGCCCTTTGTTCCAGGGTCCAAGTGTCCAGACCCTCCCTTCTGACTAGTCTGTGACCTAGTCACAGCACATACCCACTCAGGGAGCTCCAATATTTTCATATTGGGTCCTCTCTCCACCTCTGACCACACAGAGGCTTCAAGATCATTGCCCAGTAAATATTGGACTGGGAGCACCTTTGACACAGCTACCTTCATAGGGCCTGTCACACCTCCCCATTCCAAATCCACCACAGCCATAGGATGGAGTTTGGTAGTGCTGTCTGCATAAGTCACCTGGTGAAACTCACCAGGTAACAAACTCTCTGGAGGCACCAGCTTAACCAGGACCATAGTTACACTAGCCCCAGTGTCTCTGATAGCCTCAACCTCAGTCCCATTCACTTTAGGCCTCTGCCTCTACTTGTCCATGTTTGGAGGTAAGGCAGCAAGGGTTGCAATATTCACCCCCCCCCAGGGACACTAAGGTTGCTTCCACCACCTGACTACGCCTCTCTGGGGCACCACTCTCCACCCCTACACTGACACTGGCAATCCCTGTGGATGGCCCCTTAGGGGGGAGCTTCTTGGCACAGAATGCATCTCCCTGTTTGTGCCCTGGCTGGTTACAGTCAAAGCACTTACCCACTTTTGAGGGATCAAAGAACCTACCATTCTTTCCCTGATTCCACCTCCCTTTGGATTTGGGTTGGCTCGGGGCCCCCCTCCTTGTGCAGGTTTTGGGGGTCTTTGGAGGACTCCATCTGGTTTTGACCTTCTTTCCCTTGGGCTTTCCCCTGGGGAGGGACCTGTCCTCCTTTCTTCTGGTCACCCCCCTGGTCCTGTATGGAAACCCGGGTTCTCACCCACTCATCAGCTGCTTCACCCAGCTCTCTGGGGTCTGTCAGCTTAGAGTCCACTAGATACTGGCGTAACTTCTCTTATGCACAATTAGTCAAAATATGTTCTTTCAAAAACAAATTATACAATTCCTCATATGTGTCAACTTTGTTACCAACAATCCAGCCTTCCAGTGCCTTCACTGAAACGTCCACAAAGTCTACCCAAGTCTTTGAACTCAATTTCTGGGTGCCTCTAAACTTCACCCTATACTGCTCTGGAGTCAGACCAAATCTCTTAACTAAGCATGCCTTCATCTGCTGGTATGATTCTGCATCCTCTCCCTTCAGGATCAGGAGCCTATCCCTCCCAGCTGCTGGAATCAACTCCCACAGGAGTGCACCCCAATACTTAGAGTGGACCCTACTCATTCTAATGGCCCTCTCAAAAGCGGCTAGCCATTTGTCAATGTCATCCCCCTCAGTGTACTTGGGTACTATACCCTTGGGAAGTTTAGGTTCAAATGCACCACCCCTGGACATCTCAAAATCTTCATAATTTTCACTGCCACCATTTCTTCTCAACTCCTCCTTCTCCCATCTTTTCTTAGCCAATTCCAATTTCTCCTGCTCTAAAGCTATCAAAGCTAATTGAGCCTGAAGCTGTCTCTCTGCAAGGGACGGTAGTGGTTCCTGAGTAAGGGACCCTTCCCCACTCCCACCACCACCTTGATTCACCTGGCTAACACTAGTCACAATGGAAGAGGTCTCATCCTCACCCCCCTCTTGGGTGAGGTTGGGGGGAACATCCTCCCACCCCCCTGGGTTCTCCTCAGCTGCCCCAGCCCCGGCCTGTAGGGACTCAAGTAACCCTGCCTTCCTCATCTTCTTGGCAGCAGGCAGCACCCTAAGCCTACACTGTTCCCTAAGCTCAGCAAGCTTGAACTGTGACAGTTTAGCCAGGTTCAGCTCCATGGTTCCCTAGTTTTGGGTCACAACAACTAGGCTAACAAATGATAGGACTCGGCATAGGTCTTAGAAAATTATTCCTATGCTCAACCCTTGGTAACGTGGCTGCGAGCAGACAGGCTTAACTTCAAAGACAGGGATGTAAAGCATTTAAAAACACCAATTCAGTAAATAATTAAGACACAACACATAATAAAAATCCAACACCAATTTATAAAAATAGAATATATTCCTATCTTTAAAATGACACCAAAACAACAAAACTCCAATGTAGGGAACCGGAGATATGAATTTTCAAAGATTTAGCAAAATATAGCACTTAGAAGATTATAGCACCATATTGGGATACCTGCTCGTCATTGACCGGGTCAAAGTCAAAGTTTCAGGCCGACCGCTATGGAGCCCTGGGCGGCTACAGCTCACGGCAGGTCCCGGTCTCAGTTTCTACCTTCACACTTAGAAACTTTTCTGGAGCTTTTCTCCCCGAGGTCCCTCAAAGCTCCCAGCCAGTCCGGATTCGGTGAGGGTTCGCCGGATTGCCTTTCGACGAGCTCCCGGTCAATTTCCCTGGAGCGGACTTAGAAACTTTTTCTTTAGCGCTTCAGCGGGACAACCCAGTAGCCCAGGCCGACACGCGATGGAAGGCAGGCAGCTTGGCTCTCGCGGTTGCTCCCGGTCACCTTTTCTACGAGCGGACTTAGAAACTTTTCTGGAGCTTTTTCTCACGGGGTCTCTCAATGCTCTTCATGTAGCCGGATCCGGTGAGGGTTCGCCGGCTTCAGATTTCTTCTAGTCCCGGTCAAACTCTGGAAGTTGGACCGACTGAGCTTTTAGCGGGACGAACCTGGGTGGCTTGGCCGGCTCGCGGTTGAAGGCCGGCTGCTTGGCTGACCAGGTTGAGTCGGTCCCTCTATGGAGCTTTTTTTCAAAGTTCCTCCAAAGTTCACCAAACTTCTTGAACTTCTTCCTGAAGTTCCTCAAAGGGTCCCAAAGTGTCTCAAACTCACTCCAAGGGTCTGGAAGCTCCAAGATGGTCCTTGAAAGTTGAGGACTTCAGTTCCCACAATCCACTTGGACATCACCCTTACAAATCCACTGGTAGTTCTCCAAGGTGCAGATTTAGTTGGTGATGTTCCAGATGAGCTCTTTTAACCTGTAGCTTTCAGAGAGTCCACTCTTTAGTTCCTTTTCAGCAAGATAATCCACAGGGCTGTAGTTTCAGATGGTGCAGTCTTCAGAGGTCAGGCCTTAGAAATCTTTGCACAGCAAAACTTCTCAGCTTGGCAATGTCTTGCTTCAGTAAGTTTCAAGCAGCAGATCTGGAGGGCTCTGCCCCTCTCAGATACTTATTCCATGTTCTCTGGGTCAGACAGGAGGTCACTCCTGACCAATGGGAGCAGGGTAACTCCTCAAACAAATGACCACTTCCTGTAGAGTGTGGCATTATTTTGTCCCAGAGTGCATCAAATCTTCCAAATCCATAATGGCAGATTTTCCAGCAAGGAGGCAAGAGCTGGCTAAACACACCCCTAGGATGGCTAATTTACTTAGACTCTCCCCCCTGCATCTGCTCATACCTTCCTTAATCCTACCATCTGCTTAAGGTTGAATGTTCAGAGTTGTAAATGACACTGGTCTCTGCTCTTCTCTTTGAAGAACATAGTTTACGACTCCTCCCCCTGGCCTGGCATTCCTTTGGAACAGCACACTGCCCTGCCATCAGAGCTGGTTGACCCCAGGGGCTCTTTATCACCTCTTCAAGGCAGCCTGGCTAATCCACTTAACTCTGACCAATCAGGGCAGACCACTGGAAGGCTGAATCTGGACTTACAAACAAGAAAGTCTTATAACTTCTTGTATGTACACTTTAGGAGAATTTCAACAATATCATATTGTTGCATTTATTAATACCTTTCAGGGAAGTCTTTGAATGGCACTTCTAGCCCTCTCCTATCAAGAGTTATTAGTTAATAACTTTCTACCATGTTATCCTATGTAACAGGGGATTTGCAATGGGAAAAATGACTTGGGCCATTTTTCCAGCACCAGGACTTATAAAAACATATTTTATAAGTACTTTGCTTATATCTATAGGACCCCCACCCCATGGGACAACTAGGGGAGACTTTAGGGGTTCTGAATCTGTAAAAATATTGCAGATCCTCACTTCACAGTTCTCCTAGCATCAAAGTCGAATTTGAGCAGCTTTTTACCACAATGGGAGGAGTGAAATGTGAAATTTCACTTTACCCAGGCATATAAAAACTCATTTTATAAGGGTGTACCTTATAAATACCTGACCCCCCACCCCTGGGACCCCTAGGGGAGACCTTGGGGGTCCCTAATATGCCATAACATTGTAGGTTATCCATTTGTAAGTGCCCCAAACACCAAAGTCGAGTTTGGGCACAATTTACTTTTTAAAAGCAGTCCTGGCACCCAGGGCTGCTTTTAAACTGACCTCAGGCTTCAGCAGTGCACACATGCAAGTGCAAAAAGAGCTGCTGGCCTCTAAACTGCCATGCCCTAGGGTACTAGGGACTTCTAGGTAGTTTCAATCCCCCTGCCCTATTATATACTAGGGGCTTTTAGGGTAGGTCATGCCAATCACAGGGGTACCCCAACCCATAGTGTACCCTAGTGTATGTAGGTGTTTTAACTGTATCTAAGTGTTTTCAGCATAGCACTGGCCCTTGGCCTGGTTAGGCAAAGCCCAGGGTCAGTCAGAGTCAGTTACCACCAGTACCAGTCAGCAAAATGTTGGGGGGTGCCCAGGACACAGGATGACTTTGCAACAGGGCCCAACTGCGATAAAGAATTCAGCGATAAGCAGCGCCAGGCCTGCAAGTCCCACAAGTCAGGCGGGAAAAACCACTATAAAAGCGGCAACAAAAAACACAAACAACTGCGAAGCACCATGGAGGTAGCCAGAGCAAGTACAGAGGACAACCAGAACCTCACAAGCCCCACGGAGGACCAGCCGGGGACCTCGGGGTCAGGGAAGGGCAAGGAGAAGAAGAAGAGGAACCAG
The DNA here is from genome assembly GCA_963921515.1 of Calotriton arnoldi. Lineage (NCBI taxonomy): Eukaryota > Metazoa > Chordata > Amphibia > Caudata > Salamandridae > Calotriton > Calotriton arnoldi. The sequence goes on along the minus strand of CAWUFW010004732.1, from coordinate 296,924 downwards.
CGTTTCAGTACGCAGGAAAACCAGATCCTCATTACCGATGTGATAGAACACCACCACCAACTGTTCATCACCTCCACTGTGTCATTGGCACTAAAAATACAATATGGCAGTCCATCTTGGCCAAGGTGAATGCAGTCGGAGTGAAGAGAAGGGAAGTGGACGACTGCAAGAAGCGCTGGACTGATGTGAAGGGCAAAACCAAGCTGAAACTCGCAGCCAACCTGAAAGCAGCAATGCGGACTGGAGGTGGGAGTCCGGGGGGGGGGGCGTGGGGGTGGTGGCGGTGGGTGTTGTGGACCTCTTGGGTCTCCGAGCTGCATTATCAGTAGCTCCATGACATGTGTTGGTCTTCAGATGTGGCTCTGGGCTGGGCTCCCTTTCATACTGCAGGTTGTCATCCTGCTTAACACCAGTAAAAGGCAGGTGTTAAATCCCTGCTGCTAACGCGCCTTATCGCCTGTTTTTGGATCGCATCGCAGATCTGGCTGGTAGTTGAGAATATCGTGAAGTGGTGTTTTTGTGTGTTTTTGCACGGGAACGCCTACTCTGCATATCATTAGCGTTAGTTGTCGCTCTCATCCGTGGCGATGTTTTTTGCGGCAGCTATCGCTGGAAAACTGGCGATATCAGCAGTTTGCACCAGCTTGAGAATAGGGCGATAAATCTATCGCCACTTTTGTGGCACTAAAGTGCCGATAAATCGGCGATAAGTCCTTGAGAATATGCCCCAGAGTGTGAGGTGGTCCAGAGATGATCAGCAGGCAAAGTATGGGTGAGAGCAAAGAGAATGTAAGGGTCATAAAGTGAAAAGGGGCACGGATTGGGTTGTGGGTGGAGAAAGGAAGAATAACTGGGCGAGGACATGTTTCGATTTGCCATTCCTTTGCATATCATTACCCCAGTGCTGTGCAACTTGTAATCAGGCGCTAAGTAGAAAAAAAAACTGGTGTAGGCTTGTGAAAAAGGTTTGTACAGAGGCATCATTTCCAAATTTCAGTCTAACCGAGAGACAATTTCCCATCAAACAAGACATTTTCTCCTCAAACCATTCTCATGCCACGTGTGACTTTTTCGTGTGAGCTTTATCTTCGCAGAGCAAAGTTACTCCAAATACCAGTGAATTTATTTTCATAATACAGGTATTTTCAGAAAATTATGCTTATTTCACATTAAAGTCCCAAATTTCGAACATCCCCTATAATGAGTATGGTCTGTTGCTTCACCTTCATAATTTCTATTGCAGAAAATGGAATCATGTGCATGGAATATATATCAATAGCGTATATAGTTATAAGGGCTACGCATTGTCATCCCTTTTTTTTTTCTTCCAAAAACGTACATCCTGCATATAGTTAATGCAAGACAAGACAACATGTTTGTATGTATGCAGTATTTATATAGCACAGATCTAGCAGAAAGGTTGTGAAGAACTGTGCAGGCTCAAAGACAAAGGTGCATTCAACAAGGGACTGAAGGGGTAGCTGGGTTCAAAGAGTGTGGTGATGTACAGTTCCATAAAGAACTGCAGGCCTCATTCATGTGGAATTGGCAAAGGGCAGCGCCGCACGTCTTCTTGCTGCGCTGCCCTACGTAAATGTGAAAGGCAGGAATGCACTGTATTTATGAAATATGGTGCATTCCTGTCCTTTCCCCCTGCGCTGGCACCCAATTTGCTGCCTAGCGCCAATGCAGGCACCCTTGCATCATGGTGCAAGGGTGACTGCATTGGCTGCAGGATTGTTTTTGTGCAGGAAGGGGCACCTTCCTGCACAAAAACAATCCTGAGAGACGTTTCCTTGTTCTATGTGTGCTGCAGAATGCAGCCCACATAGAAAGAAGAAAAAACGAGGAGAAATAAAAATATTTCTCCCCTTTAAGCATTCTCTGTGGAGGCGTACATTTTTGGTGCTGCCTCAGGTTTGCGTAATTAAGTAAATCTGGGGCAGCATCAAAATCCATGGGTGTTGCATGGGAAAACCCACCGCAACACCCATGGAATGCCTCCCTGGCGCAGACTAAGGCAACTCAGCGACTTGCGCTGCCTTGCCTTACTCCATATCTATGCGGTCATGCAAAGCCATGCAAAATGGCTTTGTATGGCCTCATAGATATGGTTTAGAGGTTTGCACCGCCGGAGCATCAGAATAAATGATGCTCCAACAGCGCAAGCCTCTCATAAATAAGCCCCTACGTCTGCAACTCCTTCCAGCATCAGAGGTTGGTACTGATGTATATGGGACTGTCTTTCCAGATCCTAATTGCATAGATAAAGAAGGCGTTGTGAGATTTCCATTTTCCAATTTCTCAAATAGACGTGGCAGCGATCTTGCTGTATTACTATTCTTGAGAAATGACAAGGTCCATAGAAAAATATCACATTTTGGGCAGACTACACAAATATAAACTGATTGTTCAGTGTTTCATTAGGATTTTTTTTCACTTCAGATCACCTCAAATGAATAATAACAAAAAGAAGAATCATGTTTCCAATATGTCCCGGGGACCCATAAAGTGCACATTTCTTTGTGTGCCAAGGGCTGCTCAAATGGGTGGATGTGGACTCATCCTTAGTTTAAGATATTTGTGCTAGTTCACAGAGACATAAAGACAAATAAGGCTGCTAAGAAGAAAGACTTCTCTCCTTTTATTACGTGCATCACCAAAAATGCACAGGAAATGAGCCTTTTAAGCACCTCTGGTCATTCTTGAAGCTTTCTGCATGCAATAGCATGCGACAAGTCAAATTCAGAGGAATCCTTCTAATTCAAAATGTTCCAAGCATAAATTATATGTAGCAAAGGTAGCTTTAGAACTTAGGGGCATATTTATGAGTATGTGGGGCAGCGCAGTAAGTCACCTTGCACCGCTGCACCACAGGGAAAGGGCAGGAATGCACTGTATTTTAAAGAATACAACACATTCCTGTTCTTGTCTCTGCACTGGTGCTATTTTGGATGCCTAGGACCAAAACAGGTACCCTTGTATCATGGTGCAAGGGTGCCTGTGTTGCATGCAGGATTGTGACTGTGGAGGAAGGGGCACCTGAGAGGCAAAAAAGAAAGATATTTCTCCTCATTATGTCACCTGGTGAGGAGTATCTTTTTGACGCATTCCCTGGTCTACCACTAATGGTAAATCTAGGAATGTGTCAAAAACCATGGGCGTTAGGTGAGAACACCCGCGCAATGCCCATGGAGTGCCTGCCTTGTGGAGAGTAAGGCAACACAGTGATTTGTCCTGCATTGCTTTACTTGAGATTTATGAAGCCACTCGGGCCACACATGGTGGCCTTGTGTACCTTCATAAATCTCATCTTTGAGTTGCGTCGACGCAACCGGGCTTATAAATATGCCCCTTAGTACTTCACTTGCAGCCTGATTCATAGGCCCTGATTATGAGTAGGTTGATGCAGGTGTCTTAATAATGAGTTTGGTGTTATTTAACATGCCCAGTAATCACTAGGGGGGATATTCACAAGAACGTGCGCTAAACATCTCCAAAAAATGTTAACGCAACTTTACACATCGCAGTCTATCGCGGGAAAATAACCCCGTGTTAACGTGGAATTCACAACACGGTGGTACCATGCAATAGTTTGCCGAAAACGCGGCCAATGTCCGCGATACAACCACCTCGACGGAGATAAAAACACAAACCCCAACACCAAAAAACATGCGATGAGGAAAGCAGCGATAAGCAGCGCCAGGCCCGCGACACACACACGGCAGGCGGGAATAAGCACAACAAAAGCAGGAAAAAGGAAGACAAACCAAACAGAAAACAACAGCGAAGCACAATGGAGGCAGCCTGAGCTAGTACACAACCCCACAAGCCCCATTGGCAACAAAACATTGTACATGGCAGTCCATCGTGGACAAGGTGAATGCAGCCGGAGAGCGGAGGAGGACAATGGAAGAAAACCAGAACAGCTGGAATGATGTGAAACGCACAAACAAGCAGAAACATGCCAACAACCAGAAGGCAGCAATGCACACCGGAGGTGGGAGTCCAGCGCCACACCAGGAGCTGGATGACATGGAGGAAATGGTGTCCACCACATCAGTCTGGAGAGGGTGGCAGGAGTCGGGGACCGGAAACTGCTCAAAATCAACAGACACAACAGCAACAGGGAGAGGAACGACCAGGGACTGGGGGACGGGGGAGATGGGCACAATGGCACACATGCACAATTAAGCACAGCACAACTGCAGACAAACCATGCCAAAGAGTAACAACACCAACCAAGAGCACAAGTCACACAACTCGGCAATATCACACCACTGAACAAGCACAGAAGTGAAAACCACACTGCCTGAAAGGGAGAAGGGTGAGCCAAATCAGAGCTGAAGGGACAGCTCACACACAATGCAGCACACACACATAGGAAGCAGAGCACCCCAACATCGAACACAATGTGGCACAAACAGCAACATTTGCACAACCGAACACAGGACACAAGTGCACCCGCTTGTGGCCGGTAAATGGCCATACGCATCTGGCAAAGCATGAAACAGGGACATGATAATGCACAAGTACAAACCCACAGCCCTGATGGGGTAGCAATGCATGTATGGCAGGGACCCAGATAGGCCGTGACACACACATTGGCATACAAATCAACACTTATCACAGTTGGAGACAAGTGAAGGTGCGGAAACTTTATGAACAATTGTGTGTCAGTATGGCCAAGAGAAGTGCCACAACATGCAGACCAATGCAGCAGCATGTCTGAATGAGGAACGTTGGAAAACACCCATGTCCACCCCGGGGGAGTCCATCACCCACACAAGTCAGTGCCAACCTGCGTTGGTTGTTTGCGCATGGATCCGGAGTCCAGGCCAATGCAGCCATGTCCACTGTTGTCTTGGGACATGTGACCAGATCCCCAACATGCAACCAGGCGTCGGGACACATGCAATGGGTCACATTCAGTTGTGGCTGCAGGTACGTTGTCACTCGTCCATGAACGCGAGTGCAGCAGCGTAGGCCAACATTTCTAATGAGAGCTCGTTGTCGACTAGATCTAACATGTCGGCGACGTAACCCATCAGCTGTCCCGGACAGATGTGCTGACTCCAACCCCTGGCCCCAATTGGCACTAAAGCCCAATAGGGGAGCGACTCAATGTGGTCACTGCACACGATGAGTCGTGCAATCTCCCAGGTCCAGTTGCCAGCATGCATGCCAATCATCCAGGCATGCCATAAACGGGCATCACAGTGACACTCCTGGTCGTGGGCCAACAGGGGGCGCACACACACGTCGAAATCCAGGTCAGCTACCGTTATGTTGGAGAGGCAGACATCCATGGTCCACTCGAATATGCACGAGCGACAATGCAACACAGGCTGAACGCAGGTGACGTTGGCAAGGCAGAAGCTTAGCCGGTAACTGATCCGCAGCACTGCCAATGGCAGTGCCCCCAGTACATGCAGCAGACGTGCATGGTACCGGTCCACGTGACTGGAGTCCTGCATGTGTCCGGGATGTCCTGCCATTGCGTCAGTGGCTCTGCTTGAAGCGGCACTGTGCTGACCCGCGCCAGTCCTGTGGATGAAATGCCACAGCTCGGATCAATGAGCTGTGTCTGTGTGCAACGGGTGCACGCCTGGGGTGGGAGTACGTGTGAAGGCCATTTCACGCATGCTAACTACGACCAAGGACTTCTGTGTGTGGGATGTGTACACGTTGGTCTCACGTCGGGCAGTGCGTAGTGTGGGAGTCGCCAGCAAATGCTATCGTATCTGTCAGGGGGTGCTGGGCACATGCAAGTCCCAGCTCGGAGCTGCAGATGTGCTTCCGCCTGATAGTTCAGACAAAGGACCTTTCATCCCTATAGTAACCCTACCATCTGCTTGCATACAGGAGATGTACAGAGGCCTGTCGTGGGTGGGGTGGGATGTCTGCGACCCAGGGAATCATGGATGATATGCTGAGCACGTGGCACATGAGCGGCCACACTGGGTGTCACGTTGCCTCACAGCTGCTCCTCCCTCCCACGAGCCCCCACACTTGTGTGCGCTGCGCGGTTGTATCACGTGTACTCCTACGGCACCCCATTGTCATGCCTGTCTGTGCATGTCCAGCGGCATGCCAACAACACCGTGAAGCTGGCCGTTGAGGCTGTGCGGCCACCTGAGTGTAGGCCAATGGTCTGGAAAGGGCGGACACAGGTGTACAGTCCATGGCTGGCTGTGATCGTGCTGCGAATGAGGCTAGGCATCTTACTTATGCAGCCGCAGGACTGATACACATAACACTTGGCATGTATGAGCCAAGACCCCGAGCGGTCTTGCGCTTCTACATTTCCCCGTACGTGCAGGCCCGCCCTCTGGGTGCATGCTACATTGCAACATCGACTACTGTGGCCCCGGTGGCGACAACACTCCAACACAGAGACACGCTTACCGCACTTCCTGCTCAAGGCCAGACCAGAGCCACGCCCTGATCCCCCTGCCGAATCAGCACACCCCTGCGCTGACCTGACGTACGCCGGACCAGCACACGCCGCTTGTGCATGCAGGGGGGGGGCGAAGCTCCATGTCCAAGGTCTCAGCCACTGCTGAGGTGACATGGTATCGTCCGCTGAAGACAGCACACTGTGATGTTGCAGGGCTCGGGCCCATCATGCTGACATGATGACCACACGGACACACTTGCTTAGATGGTGTGAATGGCTACGGGCACGTTCGCCTGGCCACTTTTATTAGCAGGCTCACATGTCGAGTGACACCTGTGTTGGATGTGTGTGGGGTGTGTATACACCAGCCGTCATGGAGTGCCTGGTGCAGTCAAAAAACGACAACAGTGTACATCGTTAAGGACACAACCATTCAACCATAAAGACCCCATGACTTGAGCTGCACAGAGTTAGTGGCCCTGGATGCACAGCGCGCTGCACGGGCCTACCGCCACGGGCCGCTAACTTGCGGTGCACTGGGGCAGGGTCACGAGAGCAGAGCAGGTTCTCGTAGATGACAAAGGGGGTTGTCGCGGAGTGTCTCGGTGGACAGTGGAAGGTGTACCCCTAGGGCATGATGCAGAGTGCAGAACCACACAGAAACAGTCACTATGGTGGAGATGAATGGAACAGACACATGTCGAACACCAAGTACGGCCCAGCCAGATGATGATGCAGACAACCCCCAGGCCATGGACTCAGACGCCACCAAAGTCCAACCAGAAAGTGCCCATGACTCATTGCGCACAGAGTTAGTGGCACCAGTGCTGATAGGGGATGCCGCCTGCGATGAGGCGTGTCCAATGGTGTGGACTCCTCCATATCTTACCCAAGACACAGCAAGGGACCTTTTGGTGGGTGAGGGTTATTTTAGAACACATATTGTTTTTCCTATTTAGGAAACCCAATAGTTCTCTATTAGTCACTTTAGCACAACCTTTGGAAGGACAGTATTGTTTTCAAATAAGAGTGGACTTTCTTTGTTTTTTCATAACTTGTAGAGGAGGCCAAGTCCACGACTTATTGCACCTCTTCACTCCCTCTTTTGTTTTTCGGTAATAGATTTGACCAAGTATCTCTGAGAAACTCCAGGTTAATTCATACTTCTGAAGCAATTAATGCATTACAAACAGAATTTTGCAGAAAGTTCTCTTTTTGCCCAAATCACTGTTAAAATGTGACTCAGAATGAGCGCCTAAACCATACTTGTGCACAAACTGTGGCCTGATTTAAAGCTTGACTATTGCAAATTCTGTTTCCACAATTAGAAGTTTTAGCCGCTTTTGGCACAGAAGCAGTTGATAATATGTCTGATTTTGACCTTCATTACAAGCCGCCAGGTCCCATTCTCAACATGTCCGAACCTTAACTGTCCCATTATTTGCTGAGAACTGTTTGCCAATCTCATAACCCCAATGAATTCAGATTTTTCCAATAAGAGTCTGGAATATCTAACATGATTTACAATTAGTAGATGTTTTACATGAAAGTTACTCTCAAATCAACATTTAGAAATTAAGGATTTGCGTGCAACATTTGCATCATTCATTGAAGCTGTATTTTGCAAGCTGTGCTCTGCAAGCCGTGTTCTAAAACTCAAAAGTTGTCAATTTATGAATCAGGTAAATCATAGTTGCCTTTCATTTATTAAAATATATCAATCTCTCACCATCCCATAATTGTTTGAATAAAGTTCATTCCAACTAACTTTCACATTTTCCAATTAAGCATATCTTCCGCTCAAGTTATTCCACAACAAAGTATATTCAAATACATCTAACTTGAATGAACTCTTTTTGCCACTTTCCACATAAGTTCTCTTGCATTTTATATACTGTACTTTCTGAAACGGCACTCTAGAACAGATTATGTTTTATCTATGAACTCTCCCTTATAATGATCTTCAGATTGTCACAAATTTAGGTCAGGGAGCTTGTGACATCACTACTGATTTGCTGGAATCTAGGTGCCACATGTAAAAAATTTAGGATTCGTGATTTCCTAATTGCGATTCGTTCCGAATCGCAATTCCTAAAGTTAAAAAACATACACTTTTTCAATAGCAATTCCCAATGGTGTCGGAATTGACCTACCTCATGAATATTATTGAGGTAGGTCGCAAGTTGCGGCCGATTAGCAATCACTGCCATTGCAGGGATGGTGGCCTATTGAGGTCAGCAGACCACCGTGTATGTGATTCTGAAGCAATCTTTTTTTTTTAAATGCCGCCTATTTTCCTTAAAAGAAAACGTAGGGGGATATTCCCAAGAACGTGTGATAATTATTGCAAATTTAGCTTAACGCAACTTTGCACATCGCAGTCCATCGCGGGAAAATAACACTGTGTTAACGTTGTATTCTCAACCCGGCGGCACCATGCGATAATTCCACGACATCGCGCCAAATGACTGCGTTAAAATTAACGCGACGCCGAAAAAACGCAAAACACGAACGCGAAAAAAGTTGCAATGTGGCCAACCGCGATAAAAAAATCAGCGATAACCAGCAACAGGCCTGCAATTCCCACGCGTCATGCGGGAAAATGCACTACAAAAGCACCGAAAAACACAAACAAAATAATTCAAACTGCGTAGCACCATGGAGGAAGCCGGAGCAAGTCCAGAGGACGACCAGAACCCCACAAGCCCCCAGGAGGACCAGCCAGGGACCTCCGGGTCACGGAAAAGCAAGGAGAAGAAGACGAGGAAGACAAGGTTCAGTCCGCAGGAAAACAGGATCATCATCACGGAGGTGATAGAACACCACCAACAACTGTTCGTCACCTCCAACGTGTCATTGGCAAATAAAGATGCAATATGGCAGCACATCCTGGACAAGGTGAATGCAGTCGGAGTGAGGAGGAGGACAATTGGAGAGGTCAAGAGGCGCTGGAATGATGCGAAGCGCAAAACCAAGAAGAAACTTGCTGACAACCTTCAGGCAGCAATACAGACTGGAGGTGGCAGTCCAGCGGAACACCAGGAGCTGGATGAGATGGAGGAAATGGTGGCCACAGTCATCAGTGGGGAGACGGTGGCAGGAGTTGGGGGTCCGGACACTGCTCGACATGACCTGACACAACAGCACCAGGGAGAGTACCCAACAGGGACTGGGGGGACGGGGAGAGATGGGCACAATGGCACACATGCACAATTAAGTAGAGCACACTGCACACCCACAATGACTCTGGATCATGTCCCTGATCCCCTTGGCACACTGCAGCACACATACAAACAGCAAGTAGGCCCCCGTCCACTATGGGCACAAAGAGGTCCCTCCCCACACAGCACCAATCTCACAACCAACCCATGCACATGTGTCAAAACCAGCAAAGCTGCGTGTCTGTGAGCCACACTGACAATGCAAGTGACACCGCATGACGAACAGCATGGCTGCAGTCCAATTATCATGACATGGCGCACGCCACGACACTGAGGTGGCTGAGTGTGGAACACATTCGTAAAGGAGCAGGTCATACTCTGACACATCCACGTGCACAAACAACCCCTGACGTCAACAACACATCTGCGGACAAACCATGCCCAAGAGTCCAAAATCCGAACTCGTGCCGAAATTTGCCAAGTCTGCAACATCTCAGCACTGTAGAAGCACAGAAGGCAAAGGCACACCGCCTCAAAGGGATAAGGGGCAGAAAAATCACAGCTGCAGGGGCGACTCTCCCACAATGCAGCACACACACATAGCAATAACAGCACATCAACATTGACGACAATGTGGTACAAAGTGCAACACGTTCACTACAGAACAGAGGACACAACTGGTTCCGCTTGTGCGTAGAAACTGGCCAAACACATCCGGCATAGCAGGAAACTGTGAGATGATAATGTACGTGTACAACCTCACATCTGTGATGTAGTTCAAATGTCCACTGTCCCGCATCAAATAGTCAGCTCCTCCCAAACAGCCACAATGTACATTGTCATGCAGTCTGTATGTAAACTTGAACAATGCATCAACATACATGTCAACACAATGTTAAAATGCATCTCCCCTTCACATTGCAGAGGGACAATCAACACCTCCTGCAGAGCAGACCAGACAACTCATCAGTGATGATGAAGAGGACCTCCACACCTTCGACACTGATGCCCTGCAACAGCTCATGGACAGCTACGGCAACCCACCTCCAGGAGCAGGGCAGCCCAGCTGCATCGAGGAGACCCCACCCCTGCACAGACCACACAGCAGGAAGCACCCACCACCACGGCTGGCTCCCAGCACCTCACCGAAGAACACATCGCATTCCAAGGCCATGTGTTAGACTGCCAGAAGGAGGTGGCTGAACAGGTGCGGGTGGGGTTCGACCTCATGGCAGCCAAACTAGATGCCATACGTGGGTGTCTAAGTCCCATCAGGGACCACTTACACTCCCTAACGGACACCCACAGTTCGCTCCATGATGTCCAACAATCCATGCCCGACATCGTGGAGTCATGACTCTGAGAGGAGAACAACTGTCTAGTCAGAGTGGCCTCAGCAATGTCAGCCGAGAGTTGGCACAGATGCTGAGGATAATGGAGAACATGGAGCGGATGCATGCGGAAAGAATGACTGCCACGGATGCACACCAGCGAAAAGTTGTTGGGATCTTCCATGCCCGGCAGATCCTCATCATCGCATTGCTGCCACTAAGGAAGTCGCTGATGAATGCTGCTGGTACTTCGACACACACATCTCCGGCCACTGATGTGTCAGTGGCACACAGTGCTGCAGACCAAAGATCAGCACCCATATGTCAGACAGATGACATAGAGGACGAAGATGCGGGTGATTCCACCTTTGTAGTAAGAAGGAGCCAGTAGCATTCTTCTCCGCCATATGCCCTGTTTCAGCTTGGTTCTGCCCTCTGCATCATGCCCTGTAACAACACCTCCCACTGTCCCCCGAAACACTCTGCGACACTCACCTTGGACCTCGACATGGACTGCCATATTTCGTTTGCTTACCAATGACACAGCAATCAGACTGCGGACTGTACTGTTCCTCTTCCGATGTACTTGTCAATCCCTACATGACTCTGGCTGGCCCTCCACTGGGCTACAATGTAATGTGGGGTTTGCATGGCCATGTACTGCTCCAGCTCTGACACTCCACCGAATGTGAATAAATCATTCAAATTCACACAGATGTGTCATGTCCATAATCGATCAAGTATGAAAGTATGGATAAATGTAAGGACATTGATTGCCCAAAAAGATACACCCTGGGAAATGAAAGCAATGCGCATGTGTGACCGTGACACACATAGGAAGTGAGATGACTGGGAATGTGTGCACTAGCTGTGGCCTCATTGCTCTGAAACAACAATCGCGCAATTTCTCAGCTTTGCCCCATGCAGTGTTAGAAATAGGGCTGGGTATGAGATGTCAAAGTCGTTGGCAGGCCTAAAGTAGTGTCCACCATCACATTTGACAACAGAACATCTCTTCGCATACCTACTCACACTCAACTGGGTGGACACAGCCTGTAGTGATGGATCACATTGATCCACATGGCAAGAATATGGACACCATACTCACATTGCTGAACACACGTAAGAGCACAGGTCTATCAGCAACTATCCCAACCACTATGTCTGGCTCACAGAGGTGGAGCTGGCATTAGGGACTCACCCCTAAGTGAAATGCGTCAGTCAGTCCCTCCCTGTGTACGGACAATGCTCATTGAGGCACACGATTTGACATTCTAATCAACACTCATCACAGTTGAACACTAGTGAAGTTGCGTAGACTTTATTAGCATGTGTGTGTCAGTACGGGCAAGACAAGGGCCACAACATGCAGACCAATGCATCAGACACTAACAGGCAGCATTCGGTCATGGTACAGTTCCACGTGACAGGCATTGTGCATGCGCCCGGGATGTTCTGCCATTGCGTTGGTGGCTCTCGTAGAACCGGCACTCTTCTGACCTGCAGGAGTTATGTGGATGATATGCCACAGCTCGGAGCAATGAGTCGTATGTGCGTGCAACATTTGGACGTATGGGTTGTTGTGTACGTAAGTATCAAGGGCATTCCATGCAAGAGTACCTCGAGCAAGAACTTCTGTGTGTGGGGTGTGGATACGTTGGTCTTTCATTAGCGCTGTGAGTCGTCATCATCTGCTATGGTATCTCTCTCAGGGGGTGCCTGCCACTGCAAGACCAAGGTCGGAGGTGCAGATGTCCTTCCACATTATGTATTGAGACAAAGGAACTTTCATCCCTAACTTTAGTCTGACTACTGCTTGCATTCTGGAAATGTGATATGGCTTTCGCGCTGCAATTGAGGCTAGGCCTTAGGCTTATGGTGCACCAATGGCGATACACACACAACAGTTGGCATGCATGAGCCAAGAGCCCGAGTGGCCTTGCGCTCCTTGTACAATCCCTTCATGCGCGGCCGCCCTCCGGGTGCATGCAACATTGCAACATTGTCGATTGCGGGCCGTGTGGCGCAGACACTGCAACAGAGACACACGCATCAGTTGGTTTCCTGTCCAGCCCAGAAATTAACCACGCCCAGAGCCCAGCGATAATAATTCACACCCCTACGCTGTACTTGCGCACGCCGGCCCAGTTCACCCCTCGTACGTATTAAGGGGGGGACGACAAAGCTACATGTCCAAGGTCTTACCCACTGCCTGTGGTGACATGGTTGCGTCCGCTGTACACAGCACAAGACTCAATCAGACAGGGTCCATGAGTTGTGGTGCACTGAGTTAGTGGCACCTGAAGAGCTGAGCAGGGTATCAAGCTGATGATGGCATCCAAGACAGGTGTGAGCAACTCTGGTAGTCTGGCTGTAAGACTCTTCCGACTCTGGCAGTTGTTGGTTGGAGGTGGTCCTGGCGGTGGTGGCGTGTGCAGCCAGCGGTGATGCGTCGTCCGGGCAGGTCAGGACTCAATTTGATGTGTGAGCCATGGTGGACCGCAGTTGAGGCCGGAGGCAGCGGACAGCGCAGGGCCACAGACACATGGTGTTGATGACCCCCTCAGAGGCCATCCAATATTCAATCAGACAGGGCCCATGACTAGAGCTGCACAGAGTTAGTGGCCCCGGATGCAGTGCGGCCGGCACAGGCACACCGCCACGGGACGGTGACTTGCGGTGCACTGAGGTAGGGCCACAAGAGCTGAGCGGGTCCTCGTTGATGTCGAAGGTGAATGTCGCGGAGTGTTTCGGGGGACAGTGGAAGGTGTTCTTCCAGGGCATGATGCAGAGGGCAGAACCAAGCAGAAACAGGCAATATGGAGGAGATGAATGCTACAGACTCATGTTTAACACCAAGTCAGTACCAGCCACATGATGATGAAGACAACCCCCACGCCATAGACTCAGACGCCATCAAAGTTCAACCAGAGTGTCCATGAATTTCGTGGCACAGAGTTAGTGGCACCAGAGCTGAAAGGGGTTGCAGTCTGCGATGAGGCCTGTACATGGTATAAACTCTGCCATAAATAAATCAAGACTCAGTTCCAAATGTGTGACCTACTTGACCGCAGTGTAGGCCGGAGGCAGCGGTCAGCAGGGGCCCACAGCCACGTGTCGTTGGCTTGCGATGCACAGAGTTAGTGGCACCAGAGCAGTTGTTGGTACTGTTCGATCACCTCCATAACGATGATCCTTTTTTCCTCCGGACTGAACCGCGTCTTCCTCTTACTCCTCTCCTTGTGTACAATGATATGTACTCAGCCATTGAATAATCAAGACTCAGTTTCAAATGTGTGACCTACTGGACTGCAGTGTAGGCCGGAGGAAGCGGTGGAGTACGCCAACGAGAAAGGAGTGCTGGGGGCCTGTGTCGCGGAGGCCGTGATGGTCTGAGGAGGCTGCCAAGGTCGTGGGCCTCGGGCTTGGAGCTTGCACCGGCACGTGTTGGGCCCTCTTTGACACACGCCGGTGTCGGCAGGTGAGCAGTGAGACCTGGTTGCACAGGGGCGGCCAAGACGGGTCTGGGGACCAGCGGCCTGGGGTGCAGCAGGCGCACAGGATCGCAGGCACTGCCGCTCACGGCGTCGGCCTCGTGGCGGGCTGAGAGGTGCCACCCTGGCAGACACGTTGGCCATTCCAGAAGAGAACCACGCCCAGAGCAACTGGCTTTTTATTCACACCCCTACGCTGGCGTGGCGTATGCCGGGCCAGCCCACTCCGCTCACGCTTACAGGGGGGGACGTAACAAGCTACATTTCCGCGTTCTTCCCCACTGCCTGGGGTGACATGGTTGCGTCCACTGTCCACTACACTCCAGACACCAGCAGTATATGTCAACATGGACATGTCTGTGGTCTGCATACTGCAGTCTGTCCAGCACATCCACGCCACACTTGGCATTGTGTACATTCTCATTCATGGGTCACTTGCCTCCTTTGCACATGCCTGGTTCCCACCTCTCCCCACATTCTGCTATTGTGTGGCTGAGGTGCCATGCCGTTGATGGCTTGTGTACAAGGCTAGCCCAGGTTACCACAGTAAGTTGTGCTGTCGTGTCTTGTAGGTGGGCATGTTGTTTGGCATGTTGTATGTGAGTTTGTAACATGTGCATCCCCAGAGTCGTGAGTTGCATGACTGTGTAGTTGGGGTGTGTGGTGTGTTCATTTGGTACTTACCAACAAGCAATGCATTCCCATAGGTGTCATCCTGAAAGCGCTGGTTGATGATGGACTGTCGGGAGATGAAGGAATCATGCACACTGCCTGGGTAGTTGGCGACGACATTGGTGAAGAGTCCCAGGTGGTCCACTATGCCTGCACATTGATGGAATGCGTGTGCTTTCTGTTGCGGTAATTGTGTGCAGTGGCGGCAGGGGGCACGAGGAGTACATGTGTGCAGTCGATTGCCTCCAACATGTGCGGGAAGCCAGCTATGGAGTAGAAGCCTTGCTTGGTCTCCAGCTGTTCCTGCGCAGTGTGTGGGAAGTAAATGTGCTGGAGTACCAAGCTGATGATGGCATCCAAGACAGGTGTGAGGAACTTGGATAGGGCTGGCTGTGAGACTCCTCCGACTCTGGCAGTTGTTGGTTGGAAGGTCCCAGAGGCCAACAGGTGCAGCACAGCCAGCAGCTTTGTCTGCGGAGGGTGCTGGTTGTCCGCTGTGTTGGTACCGTCAGCCTGTGGGCAATGATGGTCAGGATGCGGAGGATGGTTGTCCTTTTGAGCCTGTAGTGGGCAATGACTTCCTCTGGTGTTAAGTCTGTGAGGCTGGTGCATTTTCTGAAGGTCCGCTGTCTTTGTCTGCGCTGCCTCTGTGGTAGTCCGGGGGGTGGGGTCCGGGGGTTGGCAGGCCTGGGTGTGGTGGCGGTGGGTGTTGTGGCCCTCTTGGGGCTCCGAGCTGCATGATCAGTAGCTCCATGGCATCTGTTGTTCTTCAGGTGTGGCTCTGGTCTGGCCTCTCTTTTGTGGTGCAGGTTGTCGTCCGACTTAACACCAGGTAAGAGCAGGTGTTAAATCCCTGCTGCTAACGCGCCTTATCGCCTGTTTTGGGATCTTATCGCCGATCTGGCTGGTCGTAGAGAATATTGGGAAGTGGTGTTTTCGCGGCTTGTTGCACTGGAACGCCTACTCTGCATCTCATTAGCGTTAGTTGCCGGTGTCATCCGTGGCGATGTTTTTTGCGGCTGCTATCGCAGGAAAACTGGCGATATCGGCTGTTAGCACCTGCTTGTGAATAGGGCGATAAATCTATCGCCACTTTGGCTGCGATAAAGTGCTGCTAACTCGGCGATAAGTCCTTGAGAATATGCCCCGTAATGTATTTAAAAAGAAAAAATGAAACTTTAAAGTTTCATTTTTAAAGAGTAGGCAGTGGTCCGTGGGACCACTGCCTGCTCATAAAAACTAATTTTTTCAACATTCACAAAGGGGTAGGGTTCCCTTGAAGACTCCTTCCCATTTGCGAACCACCCTTGAGTTGTCAGTAAAAAATGAATGAACCATAATTCGCGCAAAACATTCATACATACCACTGTGATTTGGTTTTAGGAAGGGGCGCCTGATGCACGCCCCTTTCAAATACGGAATTGCAAATCCAAATTGCGGATCGGTTTTTAACAGGTTATTGAATCACAATTTGGCTTTTGTACATTTTAAAATCCTTTTTTGCAGTCACAAAAGACCCAATTCTACCAATCAGGCCAATTACAACCTCAAAATAGGTTTTGTACATTTGGATCTGGAAGCCTAATGCTGAGCAAAGGATCCCCAATCTCATTTTTTAATCATTATTTAGAGTTTTTTCAGTGATATCTTATTTTTAATGTCTTGACTGTTAAAATCAACATTAAGATTTTATCTGTTCATATTTAACAAATTGGACACTGTCTCACTTATCATTAATCCATTGGTTAATGGGACTGGGATATATCTTTGTACAATGTATACATACCAAATAACAATGCCTTTCTGTTAGAAATTGGGTTTCTGGTTGGCAGAGGTTTGCACCTGGTCCAAGCAGGAATCAAAATCCTTGTCAGGGTAAGTCAGATACACACCCTAAATTAAATTGTGCTCTCTCCCTGGTAGCTTGGCACAGAGCATCCAGGCTTAACTTAAGAGGCAGTGTGTAAAGTATTTGTGCAACACTTAAAACAGTAACACAGTGAATACACCACAGAAAGATACAACACCTAGTTAGAACTACGGAGCTTAATTTATTGAACAAAACAAGACTGAAATGACAAAAATCCAATAAGAAGAACCTGAGTTGTGAATTTTTAAAGAATATCTTAAAATGTATTGCTTAAAAGCATAAAGCGCCAACCAAGGCTATCTGGTCGCCCTAGACTGGGTCATAGCCAAACGTTCAGGTCGACCATGATAGAAGGATGCAGGGACCAGCCTTGGCCCACTGAAAACAGTACCTTTGTTTGCAGTTGTATCAACGTTGAGTATGGCATGCAAGGAGCAAAGGAGGTGTTGATCCTTGAGATGTAGGTGATGCATCGGCTCTGAGCCACGCAAAGTCGAAGTTGCGTGGGGAATGGAGGCGATGCGCAGCACCATCACAGATGCAATGCACTGGATCCTCGCAGCAGCGGTGATGCATCACCATAGATGGAGATGCGCCGGTTCCGAGCAGTGCAATGGCGTCGATGAATGGATTTCTGCTGGAGCAGCACTTTATACCCACTTCCAAGGGCCCAGGACTGGATTGGCACTACTTGGCAGGGCAAGACTCACAGATGGCAGAGTCCAGGTGCTCCAGCAGGGTTGCTGGAACTCTTTGATGTCATTTAGTCTTCAATACAGAAGGCAAGCAGACAAGCCCTCGGAGTCACTCTGGGTTCGAGTGGTGTAGATCCAGTCCTTCTCACCCAAGCAAGGAGGGCAGCAGGCAGCAGGGGGGTCAGCACAATTGAAAACCTGTTCTTCCAGAGCAGCAGTCCAGCAGAGTGACAGTCCTTTAGCAGCACAGCAGTCCTTTTTCCTGGCAGAGTATCCACAGGTCCAGAAGTATACTGAGTTGGTAGGGTCGGAAGTCCAGTTTTTATTTCCAGTGGTACCTTTGAAGTGGGGGAGCCTTCAAAGAGGGGCTTTGATCCTCCCTTCCTCCCTGGCTCCAGACTCACTACAGGGGGTTAAGCAGTCCTTTTGTGTGGGAACAGGACACAGCCTATTCAGGTGTAAGTGTGAGGCTGTGTCCAGCTCCTCTCTCTCATCCTGTCCAGGATGACCATCAGGATGTGCATGGCTCATCAGTAACACATAAGCTCCCTTTGTGTGTAGCTGTCTAGAGGGAATGCACAAGGCCCAGCTGTTACCCACCTAGACGTATATTAGAGACAGGTAGCAGGCACACAGGGCTAAGAGCAGAAAAATGCCATCTTTCTAAAAGTAGAAAAGTACTTGTAAGCTTGCACTCCTTCCCTTCAATTTATTTCATTACTATTCCAAAAATATTGTCTTATTAGTGCGTGCGATCAGTTGCTGTGAAACGCCCCACATCACAGATCACTTTCTAAAAGTGGCATTTTTAAAAATGAAATGATAATTTTGACTTTACCATTAAAAAGGATTTATCATTACAATTCCATAGGTACTAAACATGACAGCTTTACCTTCTTCCATTTAAGAAATTGCACTGATTAGATGTAACAAGGAATCCCCAAAGTTAACCTATGGAAGGGGTAGGCTTAACAGTAATGAAAAACAAATTTGGGAGTTTTTACCTATTAGGACACGTAAAGCTTAAAAGTACATGCCCCACCTTTTAATTACATAGCACCTTGCCCTATAGGCTACCCAGGGCCTACTTAGGGGTAACTTATATGTATTAAAAGGGAGTTTAAGACTTGGCAAGGGGTTTTAAATGCCATGTTGACATGACAGTGTAAGCTGCACACACAGGCTCTGCATTGGCAAGCCTGAGACATGTTTTCAAGGGCTACTTAAGCAGGTGGCATAATCGGTGCTGCAGGCCCACTGGTAGCTTTTAATTTACAGGCCCTCGGCACATATAGTGCACTTTACTAGGGACTTACAAGTAAAATAAATATGTTAATTGTGGGTGAGTCAATCAACCGTGTTTAGGGAGAAAGCACATGCACTTTAGCACTGGTTAGCAGTGGTAAAGTGCCCAGAGTCCTAAAACCAACAAAAACAGATCAACAAAATTGGAGGCAAACAGGTAAAAAGTTTGGGGGCAGACCACCCTAAGGCTGATGGGTCTAACACTTTATTTTTTAAAATACATGGGATTCTGCAATTCCTTTTTTTAAACTTGTCCCTAATTTCTTTATAATGGGCAACTTGTGATGCATCCAGTCCCTGATTATAAAGAAATGACAGAACTCAACTGTAATAACTGAAGTCACACTGCCTGCTGCCAGAGCCAGCAGCCAAGGGGAAAGGCAGAACAGGTGACGGAACATAATCAAAACAGCTGCTTAAAAAACAAAAACGTAACATGGATTTTCTTTCTTCTGCTCTGTTTTTCTAGCTGTACATTGACAAGCAGAAAGGAGATATTTGTGGCCATGTTTATTTTTGCACTCCTTAGTTAATCTAAAAAATGTTAGAATCTTTCTGCATGTTTCTACATATTCCGAGCTACTGCACCTTTTATTTTTTTTAGAAATTACATGTATTAAACTGGCTCTAATATCTTTTTGCAGCAAATGTCTAACAGCTTTTTTGCTGTGTTTAATTTTGCATTAGAGATTCTATTTTTATTCTTCATGTTTGCAAACATGCTCTCTCTCTTTTATATAAAAGAGCTATGCAAGGATGTAAGCGGTTTGTGGGAAAGGTGATGGTATGATAATTTATTATGAGCAATAAACTACCCCTGTTGTACATGATAAGGAAATTGCAAGTCACCTCAGAGTTCCATAACCTTATAAAGGAACTCAGCCTTTTACCTCATTCCGGTATATGGTCATGGAATTCCTCAGTTACTTGCAGTATCCTTGTAAACTACAACAGGGTGTACTTTACCCCTAAATTCATGAAATAGCACAATATTTAGTTGAGAGTAATTAATTCAATATCTTTATGGTTGAAGAAATTTGCACACTGTTCATCTATTTAACAAAAGTGATATGATCATTGAGATATAAAAGACAGATCAACTGTGGAAAAGCTAGATCTAGGACTAATTGACAATTGGAGAAAAGCTAATCGAACTGTGAGTGACACTAAATTTCATCCTTCTGCACATGACACTTTCTTATAAATAGGCTATTTTGTCATTGAAAATATTTAAATTAATAACAGACTTTGAGCTACCATAGACTGCTTTTTTGTGGGGATATTTATTTATTGATTTTATGCATAAATAACACATACAATACAATCACAATCATAACACAGCTTTTCTTGTACTCCCTGAATGCCTTAAATCAGGCACAGAGGAAGTGTAGAGTCAATGATCACCGCATCCTGAATCACCCACGCCATCCCACCAGTCCATCCAAGTTCACGCCTAGACATACTGTGGCTTTGCAGGCTAATCCTTGGTTCCCATGTCTGAATCTTAACTTTTCCACCTCATCCCATCTATTTTTCACCATACATCTGTATCCCAGCCTCCCCATAGTTTCGCAAATTTCTTCCAGAACCCTTGTCCCATGTAGATTTTCTTTTCCATGATTTTACAATATTTTTCTTCTGGCACCCTCGTGCCATGTAGATTTCTTTTTCCATGATTTTACAATATTCCATTCCAGTCTCCCAGTCTCGGTGATGAGGAGGAGCCCCAGTTCCCTGTTTCTGAGCAATGACTCATTTTACCACCATACATCCCATATTCACCAATAACGTTTGATATCTTGAGAGATCTGTTGGGCCCCAGATTCAAAGCAGTGCTAATCATATTGTAACTCCAGGGGGAGCCCTGTCACCCTCTCCAGTAAGCCCCTTACCGCATCCCAAAATCCCCCTGAGGTAATTAACATCTTCCAGCCTGCCTATCTTATACATCAGGGTACAGGTATGATAGGCTCAGTGTAAGATTTCGAAATGAATCAGGCGAAAGCTCAGCTTTATGGCCACTTCTGCTGGGAATTCCAGGGCCTCCCACCAATCATCCTCATCTAGTTCCCTTAGGCCTTGATTACATGTTTACCATAATCTTGTCAGTGGGGGTTGTGTATTTCTCATGATTATGCAATATGTCATCGAGATCAACTTCTTGTCAACCCGCTCATCTAGTAATCTACCCTCTAGTGGGGAATCTTCTTGTGTCTCTTCCTCTGAAGGCACACATTCCCTGATGGCATGTCTCAATTGGCCGTAGCGCAGTCACTGTGTCTATGGCATCTGATATTCTTTCATCAGGAAGACAAAGGAAACCACCCTATTAGCATCCCACATGTCCGCTAGCATGGAAAGGCCTATGTTGTTCCATCCTTGAAAGCCCTGTAATGCTGCCACGGGGCGTAGTCTGGAGCCCTCCCACAGCGATGTCCTTGGGGGTCAGTCTCCGGACCTACTCCATCTCTCTGGTCAAACCTTTTCAAACTGCTACCACCGTCTTTGTTGCTGGACAAGCCTCAGGTAGCAACCTGTCCCATTTAGCGCGTGCAGGTAGCTCGTATTTCCCACACCCGCCCTGCTCAGATGAATCGCCAGGTCCTCCCAGTATGCGTAGGCCCAATTGTTTACTATGCTCACCTGCGCCGCAGCAGAGTATTTCTGGATATTTGGCAGGGCTATTCCCCCCTCATATTTAGACCACTGGAGGACTCTCAAAGCAACACTGGGTTGTTCTCCAAATGTCCGCACCAGAGTATCCACCTTAGCAAGTAAACCATCCTGGATGTTTTATGGGCCGTTCTGTAGGACATACAGGAACCAAGGGAGAGCCATCATTTTAAAAATCACTGCCTTTCCTAGCAGTGATATCGGCAGCGACTGTCAATATTTCACATCTTGCTCCAGTCATTTAACCAGGGGGACTGAGTTAATATTGTTGTGCATGTCCGGACATTGGTGATCCAGATTCACGAATACTTAAACTTATTTTTGTCTCTATCTGCAGTGGCAGAGCTAGCATCTGCCACTGTCTCAGTCGCCCAATAGGAACAGTAGCAATTTGCCCCAGTTTATGGCAAATATGGAATGAATTCCAACGATCTGGAAGATATCTCGCAATCTGTCCAGTGTCTTGCCTATATTCTTCAGATATAGCAGGATATCATCAGAGTACAGTGATATACGCTTCTCATTTCTGCTGCCCCCGGCCATCCTCAGACCTGTACTTCTACCCAAACCTACTCCGCCAGGACTTCTGCTGCCAATGCAAACAGCATTGGCGACAGTGGACATCCCTGGCGTGTTCCCCACCGCACCCTGAATTCTCAAGTGGTGTGGTCATTCACTTGTATCATGGCCACCGGTCTATTGTATAGTAGTCTAATCCATCTAATGTACTTCGGTCTGAATCCCGTCATGGCCAGCACTCCAAACAGATATGCCCATTGCACGGAGTCAAAGGCCTAATTTGTTCTAGCCAGGCAATCACCCGTCCCGCCGGTGAGGCCTTTACTGCCGCTAAGTTGCTATGCAGCCTCATCTAGCCACTGGGCCAAAGTTTTGCCTCGTCGTACAACTGGGCATGAAGCCATCTTGGTCCGGGTGTACTAGCTCGGTCACCACTGTCCACAGCCAGATCACTAGGTGCTTGACTAGGATCTTAATATCTGTGTTAAGTAGCAATATTGGTCGATAAGAATCACACCTGTCTCGGGGCTACCCCGCCTTTGGAATGAGGACCACTATCACCAACTGCAAGTCGTCCAGTAGCTCTCCCACTCGGAATACCTGCACATAAGCTGCATGGAGAGGGTTCGTCGTCCACTTGGCCAATGTCCAGAACAACTCAGCTGGGAAGTCAATCGGTCCCAGAGCTTTACCTGCTTGTAGCTGTCTCATAGCCGAAGACACATCTCTCGCTCTGGGACCTGTAGCTGTGTGCCATAGAAAGTTTCTAGGTGTCTTGCAAATTCCTCACCTATTTTCGAGCTGCATCTCACCTGGGTTCCTGCATCCCCCACTAGTTCTGTAATGGACATGCCTTCCTTTTTCCTACTTCCCAACCATGCCAGCAGTTTACCTGCTTCATTACCTCCTTCGTATATCTGCTTCTGTTTTGCTAGATGAGTTGTTTTGAACTCATGGGTGGGGGCTGCCTGATACTCAGCCCGTTTAAGGTCCATTGCTATCTTCCCATGAGGGTGGAGTTCTCCACATATTGCCTCTCTACTTGAGTCAACTCCCCTTCAGTTTTGTCAACCTAGCATGCCTTTTCTTCCTGTCCCAGAGTTCCCCAGTGAGTATGATTGCACTAATCGTGGCCTTGTATGCCACCCAGAGAATAACAGAGCTCTGTACTGAGTTCTTATTTTCCTCAAAGTAAAGTCCAGAGGACTCGCCTAACTGTTTGACCACCTGCTTGTTTGTTAAATGCCATGTTTCCATTTTCCACATCCCCCGTGGTTTCCCCAGTGGACAGCATTACTCAGAGTGGTGATTGGTTGCTAATTCCCCGTGCCAGGTAGTTGGCTTCACCAAATCTGGGGAGTGTATTGCCTGTAGTGAAAAAATAATCGAGTCTCGATTGAATGGCATGTGCCCCAGACTAGACTGAGTACCCTCTTTCATTCTCAAGGAGGGGCCTCCAAATATCACACAATCCCATGGCCTGTGTGAAGCTCTCTAACCACCCTTTGGTCATCTCTCCCTCTACTCTGGAGCCCGTCCTATCCATATGCTTGTCCATTACTAAATTAAAGTCTCCGTCCAGCATCAGTAGCCCGGGGGTGCTTCCAGCAGAACAGCCACTATTTTTAGAACTGAGGCTGACTGGAGCCTTGGGGCGGGCATAAATATTAAGCAACAGCATTTTTTCTCCCTCATACTTCCCCCCCAGGACTGCAGTGTAACATCCCTGAGCATCCGTCCATGCTCATAATGTATGAAACGGGAGTGTCTTCCTATTAAGAATCATCACCCCTCCGGAGCCAAAAGTGTATTGGGCATATCCGGCCACTCGGTACCTTCCCCTCCCCATGCTGCCATTCCTCTCTTCTGTAAGATGTGTCTCTGCAGGTAGACTACACCCAATTTGTGTGGGTATGACCAAACTTGTCTTTACCTTATTTCTCAGGCCGTTAATGTTCCAGGTCAATAATGTCAGGAGTTGAGTCAGAATCATGGTGGGTGTGAAGAGTCCTTCCCCCATAACAGGCGTGTCCCCTATGTGTGGGGTGAGTGAGGCACCTCCCATATCAGGATCTAAGATGCTGTGAAAGACCCCTAAACTTTCCCACCTCCCTACCTTATCGTGCTGTGATCCTAAAACTAAACCCCCCAATTCACGGTACGTTTGAGTTCCGAACTTTAACAACAATAAACAAGCCTGTGCTATCACTGCTGGGGCGAAGCCTGAATCTACCTGTCTAGCATTGTCCATGAATTTATGCCTCATCGCAGGCAGGCTCAGTCCTAAAATGAGAGCTCAGCCCCCCCTGTGGTCCCCCAGAGTATATCTCATGCCAGATCTCTTCGGCCATTGGATCTCTCCTGCCCAAAGTGTTCAGATGTCCTGGTGGCTATGATGGGCAACTGGTCATCCTTCCTTTCTGGTTCCATTTGCTTGCGGTCTGAGCTGTTGCCATCATCCTCCCACATGAGGGGTCTCCACCTTTTGTTGCCTAGAATATCACTGTGTTGCGGAACCTGCTTGCCAGTTTTCTCTTGCACTGCCTTCATCTGTTCTTTGTTCAGGGAGACCATAGTATTCTTCCTGTTGTTTTTGACCGTCAGGGTGCCGGTTTCCATCCATCGCCATTTCTCATGTCAGGTGTCGGGCCTGACTTGAGACCCTGGTATTTGACCATGTCCATGCCTCCTGTGCTGTTGCCAGAAAGTGAGTCTCCCCCCCCCCCATTGCGACACCTGCAGTTTCGCCGGGTAGAGGAGTGAGTACTTGAAATCCAGCTGCATCAGTACCTTCTTGATTGAAACAAATGCTCCTTGCCGTCTCTGAACTAAGTTGTTCTAAATCAGATAGAATTTCACCTCTTGTCCATCAATCCTCTAGGGACCTTGTTTCCTCACTGCCTGGAGGATGACGTCCCTATCCCTGAAGTTCATCAGTCTCACTATGATCAGGTGGGGTCATGCCCCGGGTGATGGTGGGTATGCCAGGATCCTGCGCGCCCTTTCCACTGAGAAGAATTGGGAGGGGTACCCTTGTAGAACTGTCTTATCCAGCCATTCTTCCACAAACAGTTCCATGTTGGGACCTTCCGCTTTCTCTGGCACTCCAACTATCCTGACGTGCTGGTGTGACCTACCCTCCCCCACTTCCAGCCTGTTTGTCAGCATCTTCACCGAGTATTTCTTTGCAAGCAGCGGCAAGGCAGTGCCTAGTTGTTCCTCTGATTCTTTAACCTGATCAGTTAGTTTTCGGTGATCATCTCGCAGCAAGCTAAGCTCTCCCACCACCACAGCAATCTGGCTTTCCAGAGATGATTTATTGTCTTTGACGGCTTGCAGAATGATTGCTGTGTTTGCTGCCAGGGGTTCATCGCCAGCAGTCTGTTCAGGCTGGCCAGTCCCCGGAGTTGGGTCCTCCGTCACCTTGGAGGTCCCTTTCAGTGTGCATGTTCGAACCCTTTTCCCGCCAGGTATGCACTTACTAATATCCTCAGGGTATATACGCCATGTAGTCCAGCATCCAGATACCCTTTGCTGTCCTCAACTTCCTTGATGTCTTCGTTGTTAAGGTCAGTTCAGAGTTCAGCCCATCGTTCTAGGAGGCAGCCTGACACTGTTACTCTCTGGGTTACACTTACCTCGCCTCCCTGCTTGAGAGCAGTGGTCCCCCTCTGGGGCCCCTTCCCCGCTCAGCCTCAGTCCCTTTGGGCTAGCTCAACAGCTTCTCTGCTGCGGGTGTTTCATGTTTAGAGCGGGGGGCATCGCTGACTCACTGACTCATTGTCAGTGAAATTGCTCTCCCACCCTCGCAGCTCCATCATTAAGTGAGGCCTGCCCCTGCACCTGCACTCTCGAGTGTTGGTGATCGAGGCCCTCCTCCACCCGCAGGTTTCCCTGCGCCTCATCCCTGGTGGTCCAGTGGACCTCTGTCTCCTTCCTCTAACTCTGCTCTTTCACTCGTTTTTCTACCCTTTTTATCTTTCACCTTTCTGCACTTTTCTGCATCTCTGCTCTTTTGTGCCTTATTTCTGCTCATTTTCCCTTCCTCTCGCTCTGCCCTTTCACTAGTTTTCACTCGCTTTTTCCACCCTCTTTTATCTTTCACCTTTCTGCATCTCTGCTCTTTTGTGCCTTATTTCTGCCTATTTTCCCTTTTTTTCTTTATCCCTTATTTCCTCCCTTTCCCTTTCCCCGCCGCTGCTGCCCCCGCGGCCCCTCCCCCCCAGCGCGACCGGCCAATCCAGCTCCCCTCCCTGCTCCCGCCTCCCAGCTGTCCAGCCCTCCTCGACTCCTACTTAATGGCGGCCACTGCGGGGACAGGCGAGCAAGACCACTGACTCATTGTCAGTGAAATTGCTCTCCCACCTCGCAGCTCCACCATTAAGTGAGGCCTGCCCCTGCACTCTCGAGTGTTGGTGATCGAGGCCCTCCTCCACCCGCAGGTTTCCCTGCGCCTCATCCCTGGTGGTCCAGTGGACCTCTGTCTCCTTCCTCTAACTTTGCTCTTTCACTCGTTTTTCTACCCTTTTTATCTTTCACCTTTCTGCACTTTTCTGCATCTCTGCTCTTTGTGCCTTATTTCTGCTCATTTTCCCTTCCTCTCGCTCTGCCCTTTCACTTGTTTTCACTCGTTTTTCTATCCTCTTTTATCTTTCACCTTTCTGCACTTTTCTGCATCTCTGCTCTTTGTGCCTTATTGCTGCTCATTTTCCCTTCCTCTCGCTCTGCCCTTTCACTAGTTTTCACTCGTTTTTCCACCCTCTTTATCTTTCACCTTTCTGCATCTCTGCTCTTTTGTGCCTTATTTCTGCCTATTTTCCTTTTTTTTCTTTATCCCTTATTTCCTCCCTTTACCTTTCCCCGCCGCTGCTGCCCCCGCGGCCCCGCCCCCCCAGCGCGACCGGCCAATCCAGCTCCCCTCCCCGCTCCCGCCTCCCAGCTGTCCAGCCCTCCCCGACCCCTACTTAATGGCAGCCACTGCGCGGCCGCGGGCCGCGGGCGCGCCGCTGGCGCGCCGAAGGCGCATCAAAGGCAAGCCCGTCCGCGACCCGATCGCGACCAGCGCCAGGAACCCTGGACTTCCGCCCCGCCAACGCTACAACCCAGCAGCACTCCACGCACTCAACCCAGGCCGCAACAACAACTGCAAGCTAGCATCACCAGCCGACTCCCACGGACCCTTCAGCTGTCACCGCTGCCGGCTCACCTGCAGCACCGCCAAGAACACGGATCCAGCACAACCCGCCCACAAGAACACAACCGAACCGAAGACCCTGCAATGCATCCTCCTCAACGTCCGATCCCTCCACAAACACGCCACAGAAATCTGGGACCTCCACGACAGCACCACCCCGGACATAGCGTTCTTCACCGAAACCTGGACCAACACCACCTCGGGACCGGACATCGCCATCGCCATCCCCCAAGGATACAAGATCTCCAGGAAGGACCGCCCCACCCGCCCAGGAGGAGGAATCGCCATCGTCCACAAATCCAGCCTCCGCCTGAGCACACTCCCTGACGAGCCCACAGAACTGATGGAACACCTTCACTTCAAGATACTGGCCAGCCCCACCGCCACCCTCCGAGGAACCCTCATCTACCGACCCCCTGGACCCCGCGGACCCTTCGCCATCTCCATCACGGACATTATCTCCCCGCAGGCCATCGCATCCACCAACTACACCCTGCTGGGAGACCTCAACTTCCACCTCGACAACCAACTGGACCCCATCACCACATCCCTCCTGGACAACCTCCACAACATTGGACTGCGCCAGATCGTGACCGAGCCCACGCACTCAGCAGGACACACCCTCGACCCCCTCTTCACTACAGGAAACTCCATCACCTTCAGCCACACCACCGAACTCCCATGGACCGACCATCGTTGCGTCCACTTCACCTTCAGAACACCCACCATCCACAGACACCAGCACCTGCTTCCACGAAGAAACTGGACCAAAATCACTGACGACCAGCTCACCTCCTCACTCAACAACTCCACCCCAACCATCACAGAAAACGACGACCCCAACACCGCAGCCCGAACCCTGCATAGATGGATCACGGACAGCACCAACACCATAGCCCCCCTCAAGAAAAACAACAATACCCGCGCCAAGAAAGCCAGATGGTTTACCACCGAACTTCGAGAGTCCAGAAGCACATGCCGCCGCCTCGAAAAGGCCTGGAGGAACACCAAATCCACAGAAGCCCACGACAACTTCAGAGCCGCCGCCAACGCCCACCATCAACTCATCAGAGAAACGAGGAAAAAAGCGATTGAAGACAGAATCTCCACCCACGCGCACAACAGCAAGGTACTCTTCAGCATCATCAAGGAGTTCGCCCAACCCACTAGCGAGTCTACCGACATCCCTCCCTCACAAGACCTCTGCGACAAACTCAGCACCTTTTTCCACCACAAAATCAAGAGCATCTACGACAACTTCGACGAAGACAACCAACACACTGAACCCTCACCAACCACCCCCGACACCCGGAAACCAGTGATTGACGACTGGACAGTCCTCACCACGGAAGACACACTAAAGACAATGAAGTCAATCCACTCAGGGGCCCCCACGGACCCCTGCCCCCACCACATGTTATGTTATGTTATGTTATTTTGTTCTTATATAGCGCATGTATACCGACAGGTCTCTTAGCGCTTCGGAAGAAGAAAAACGGCATCAGGGCAGGGTGGTCCCCATGTTACTAAGAAGAATTAGGTCATGTCTAGAGCTTCCCTGAAGAGAATGGTTTTAAGCTGTTTCCGGAAGGGGAGCAGACCAGGTTCTTTACGGAGGGTGTCGGGCAGCCGGTTCCAGAGTTGTGGCAGGAGGACCGAGAAGGCTCGTCCTCCCTTAGAAGCGAGATTACCCCGCGGGCAGACCATCTGGGCGGCTTCTGTTGAGCGAAGCGCCCGCCCAGGCACATATTTGATTAGGCGTTCCCTTATGTACCCTGGGGCGTGTCCATAAAAGGCTTTATGGGCAATACAGAGTCCCTTGAACTTCGCTCTTTGCCTAACCGGCAGCCAGTGCAATTTGCACAGCAAAGGAGTGGCATGAGTTCTTCTGGGCAGCCTGAAAATCAGCCTAGCAGCATCATTCTGTACCACCTGTAGCTTATTCATAAGTTTCTGGGGAGCCCGACATAAAGCGCATTGCCATAGTCGAGTCGCGAGACGATAGTTGCTAATACAATGGTTTTCAGAGATGAAACTGAGAGCAGTGGGACCAGCTTCCTCAGCTGTCTTAGAAGACCAGTGCAAGTGCCCACTACCGAGTTGACTTGGTTAATCATGGAGAGCTCGGAGTCGATCTTGATTCCCAAGCTTTTTACCATTGGTGCTGGGCTGGGACAGGCCCCCAGCTCTTGGGGCCAAAACAAGCCGCTCCATGGGTTATTTTTTGCCGGAATTGCTAGGACTTCGGTTTTATCAGGATTAATTTTTAGGGAGTTTGCAGTCATCCAGTTTATTGTGAATCTGAGGATGTTCTGGGCAGACTCTTGGGCGCAGACCGAATTATCGATCTTCAGGATAAGCTGGGTATCGTCTGCGTAATTGAAGACCCGGCATTCCATTTTGGATAGTGCTGCCACCAGGGGCTGCAGGTATATATTGAAAAGGAGCGGGGACAATGCGGAGCCCTGGGGGACCCCGCAAGAGATGTTACCCTTTTCCGATACCTGATCGCCAAGTTGAACCCTCTGCGAACGTCCTGATAGGAAGGATTCTAACCAATTATAGGCGTGCCCCCGGATGCCCAGGTCCGATAGCCGGGTCAGTAGTATTGTGTGGCTGACCGTATCGAACGCCGCCGAAAGATCTAAAAGAATCAGGGCGCTCGACTCTTTATTATCGGCTTTTATCCTGAGATCGTCGAGTACCGATAGCATTTTCAACAGAGCCGCCGACACCATCGCACCCATGCTCCGCCACACCATCAACCGCTCCCTGGCGACCGCCTCGTTCCCCGACGACTGGAAACACGCCGAGGTCAACCCCCTCCTAAAGAAACCCTCAGCGGACCCCACCGACCTCAAAAACTACAGACCCATCTCCCTGCTCCCGTTCCCAGCGAAAGTCATCGAGAAAGCCATCAACAGCCAACTCGCCACATTCATTGAAGAACACAACATCCTCGACTCCTCCCAATCCGGCTTCAGAAAAACCACAGTACGGAAACCGCCCTCCTCGCCGCAACCGACGACATCTGCACCCTACTGGACAAAGGAGAAACAGTAGCCCTCATCCTCCTCGACCTATCAGCGGCGTTTGACACAGTCTCCCACCGCACCCTAATACGCAGACTCTACGACGCAGGAATCCAGGACAAGGCCCTCGACTGGATCCGCTCCTTCCCTCTCCGGCAGGACGCAGCGGGTCAGACTCCCCTTTCCTCTCGGACCCCACACCTACCACCTGCGGAGTCCCCCAGGGCTCCTCCTCAGCCCGACGCTCTTCAACGTCTACATGGCTCCACTCGCCCCCATCGTCAGAACCTACGGACTCAACATCGTGTCATACGCAGACGACACCCAGCTCATCCTCTCCCTATCCAACGAGCCCAACACCGCCAGACGCAACTTTCGAGAAGGCATGGAAGCCGTCGCCAAATGGATGAAAAACAGCTGCCTACAACTAAACACCAACAAAACAGAAGTACTCATCATGGGCCCAAACCCTGATGCCTAGAGCGACACCTGGTGGCCCCCCGCCCTCGGAAACCCGCCAACCCCCACGGACCACGCACGCAACCTAGGAATCATCCTGGACTCCGAGCTCAAAATGGACCGCCAGATCAACTCTGTCTCGTCTTCCTGCTTCCACACCCTCCGCCTTCTTCGTAAGACCTTCAAATGGATCCCCTCGAACACCGAAAGACCGGTCACTCACGCCCTGGTCACCAGCAGACTCGACTACGGCAACGCACTCTACGCCGGAATAAACAAAAACCTCACCTGCAAGCTACAGAACATCCAGAACGCCGCCGCAAGACTGGTCCTCAACCTGCCAAATCACTGCCACATCTCCCAGCACCTGCGCACACTCCACTGGCTCCCTGTCGAGGCGAGAATCACTTTCAAGATGCTCACCCACGCACACAAGGCCCTCCACGGCACCGGACCAGCATACCTGAACAGCCGACTCAAATTCCACGCACCCCAAAGGACCCTACGATCAGCCCAGCTCTCCTACGCCGTGGTCCCCCGCACCAGAAAGACCAGATCGGGAGGCCGCTCCTTCTCCTTCCTCGCGGCCAAAGCATGGAACGCCCTTCCGCTCCACCTCAGACAGACAACATCGCTCCCCATCTTCGCAAGAAACCTCAAAACCTGGCTTTTCGACAGACCCCTCCTTGATGGATGGAACCTGCATCCCCCCCTCCTAGCGCCTTGAGACCCTTACGGGTGAGTAGTCGCGCTTTAACAAACCCCTGATTGATTGATTGATTGATTTGTTATGTCCCAGTCAAGCCCACCAGTCACAAGAGGCTTACCAGGAGGTGGGTGGCAATGATATAAATTTTCCCCTATTAGTAGCTCTGTCCAGGCACTTATTCCTAGGTGCCCAGGCCTCCTTTCTCACTTTTACCAGCTGCAGTTGTCATTGCCCGCACGATTGGATGCACGCCTCCACACATAGACAGTTTGTGTTCTCCCTGGACGCCTAGCTTCGTTCACAGGGGGCCAGCAAGGGATAGCGCCCGCTCGGAACCTCCCCTGAACCCACCAGCTGGGCGTGATCAGCCTCCTCTTGTCACTCCAAAAACCTTTCAGGTCTCGCCAGGTGCCGTCTGCGGCATCAGGACTGTCACCGTGTTTCCTATTGAGGGCTGCAAGCAGGGCCGGTGCTAGGCATGGGCAGTGTGGGCTGCTGCCCAGGGCCCCACCTTCACCTTATCCACACGGGGCCCCGCATCAGTTGGTCACAGACCACAGCACGCTTCTCACACGCATTTCTGCCCACCCTGTGTGCTCCTCTTGTGCCCCCCCCCCCATCCTGCACTATTTAGCAGCCAGGTGTGGCTCTGTCTCACACTTCAAAGGGCAAGGTAGATTGTCTGGGGGCGACGATTAACACCCTGCACAGAAGATTCGGGCGGGGTGGAGGAGGCAGCAGCCACACTGTCTGCTGCTCATGAGGGTGCCTCATTTGTTGCCTTGGTCACAATCGCTGCGAGGCCTAAGGAAGGGGCCCCCTACCCTGGGCCTCTCACCACTACACAATTGCTGGGAGGCCCAAGAGAGGGCCCCCATCCCTGGGCATTGCAGGGGTATACCATGGCTGTGTTACCAAGGAGAGGGGGGCTTCAACCCTGGGCCTCGCAGTTATGGTATTGTGCTGCGAGGCCCAGGAGAGGTGTGAATTGCCCTGGGCCTCAGCACTAGACCAGGGCTGCCACAGGCAGAGAGTGAGGGCCTCCCCTTCGGGTCGCGCAAGGCTACAGAATGTCTGAGAGGCCTGGGAATGTTTTCAGTCTGCTTATGTGTGCCATTTCCATGTTTTCGGTGTGCTCATGTGACATTTTATTTAGTGGAAAATCATTTACGTTCTGGGATATGTAGTTTTGTTTGCCAATTAAAGCAGGGCTTCCCAGCCTTGGGATGTAAGTGATATTGGCTAACATAGCAGATTTGCCAGTGAGCATGTATAGATGATCTTAAAATTTAATGATTTAACAATTAGATTAAATAATATAATGTATTTCCACTTAAAATAGTTTTAAAATATTCCAACTTATTTTATCAATGCAAATATTTATATTTCTGTTGATATTGCATCAGTAAAGTTAATTCATGCAAAATCACTTCAACAACGCCATAGGATTAATAGTCAATTTATAGTAATAATGTGATGTCACGCCATATGCAAATTAGGGGGGCCTCTCACATTCCCTTTCTGCCCAGGGCCCCAAAAATCCTAGGACCGGCCCTGGCTGCGAGTAGTCAGTCTCTGGGTAAATGTATTATTGGTGCAATCACAGGAAAGTGGCGTGGTTCCCCGGGGCCGGACCACGGATCCCCTGCCCGCACCCCCATAGGGGAAGGGGGGTAGGGGGAAGCAGCAGAAGAGTCCCTGTTGGTGTGCAGCCCCCTCTTGGCCTTTCCCAGCGCTGGAGTCCTCTCATCGCGCAGCGACTGCTCCAGGCCCTGTCGCCGTGTGTCTCAGCCTATCTCTGTACAGAGGGCCGATCATGCCACCTCTGCTGGTAGCATAGAGCCCCTGTTGCTGCGCGGCCCTCTCACGGCCGTCTCTGGCACCTGATTCCTCTTGCTATGCAGCGGCTGTTCCTGTCCTTGCCGCAAAGTGTCATATCCTGCCGCACTAAAGTGGCCGGTCCAGCTAACAAACTCTCTCTGTCTCCAGAGTCAGATCTGGCCTGGGGCCCGAAGTAAATGCCCCACTTCCCCCATATTGCCTCCTCCTGCCAGACTGGAGCCACGTCTGCTGCCCCGCAGCCCTCCGTGCAGCTCAACTGCAGGGTCCTCGATCTTTCATCAAACCGGCAGGCCAATATGCGGCACAATGGGATCTCCGCTGTTTTGCAAAGCAGTCTCCCTATTTTGCGGGGTCCGCAGCCCGTTTTTGTCAGGATCTCTGCTCCGGGGCCTTTGGTGGGCGCTGGAGCTCCGGTACTTGCGACCTACTCCATGGCTGGCTAGGCCAAGTCCTCCACAGACTGCTTTTTAATCTCTGACCATGCACCACCAGAGGTCACAGTGGATCATTATGTGAAACATACTAGTAGAAAACAGTTAAGATGGGACCCCTCTATTCTTAAACAACCATCTTACAGTAAAACAAACATACAGATGTGGAAAGCTTCTTTTAGAAAAAAAGGTCCAGTTGAATGAAAACACCCTTGGTAGGCAATGAAAGCAGCAATATCAGATACATTTTTGCAAACTGTGTAAAGATAAATCTAAGATAACTCCCAATGATGGAACTTGTAAAAGAGACGTTATTCAGATAAAATACAAACTAAAGTTTATTCTCAACAAAAAGGTAGAAAAAGCTCTCTTGCAAATTAAGCAATTGTTCTGGGTGAGTGGAGAAATATTTGGCAAACTTCTAGATGATAGGCTGAAGCCCAAGGAAAACAGTACATTTATAATTGGAATCAAAGATAACGCAGGTAGTATCCTCTTATGAAGAAATATGGTTTACAATTTTTTTCAAAAATATTATCATGATTGCTAGTGCAGAAAACAAGTAGACATGGCAAACACTTTGGATTATTTAGAATCTTGCCAATTTCTAAAGGTTCGGATGAAGATACCCAATTGCTGATCAAGAGATGACTAGAGCTAAAGTGCAAAAAAAAGAAGATGCTCCACTTGGCCTAAGTGGCTTTACAGATATATTTTATAAGACTTTTAAGTTACACCCTGTCCTATTTAACATGTACACTCTGAACATTGAAAAGAAGTTTCTCAGATTCTTTCAAATCATCAA
This sequence comes from Calotriton arnoldi, assembly GCA_963921515.1. Taxonomy (NCBI): domain Eukaryota; kingdom Metazoa; phylum Chordata; class Amphibia; order Caudata; family Salamandridae; genus Calotriton; species Calotriton arnoldi. The sequence goes on along the minus strand of CAWUFW010004732.1, from coordinate 262,332 downwards.
CAGTTGTAGTCACTCCAAAATCAGGAAAGGATTTATTTGATTTAAAAACACTAAGGACCAAAATTATTACGCAACAATGATTGTAAAATCCTAACTAAAGTGCAGGGAGATTATATAAGTTGTTAAATCATTGGTATATAAAGTGATATATGCAGGCTGATCTGGCTTTATTTGAAAGCAATATGGAAGAAATAATGCACAAGCGTTTGATAACGTACACTTCACTATAAGTCGATATATACTTTGGGGCCTGTTCAGAAAAAAAAATCTACACATGAGTAAATCTACATGTGCAAATGTACTTTTATTCTATGGAGTAAATTTACTACCACTGGCTATTTATCATTTCGAGTGTAAATTTACTCCAAAGTGTAAAGTTATATGTCTTCACCCCCTAAAATCAGGGGGTAGAACCAAATTTACTGGTTTAAAGTTACTAGTTGTAGCTTTTCACATGGAGGGGGAGATCTGCACCACCACTGTTCTGGAGATCTTCACCAACATGGCCACCGCAGTCCAGATCACCCTATCGGGAAGAATAGGGAAAATAATTAAAGTTAATTCTTTTTTTTAAAACCTTTTTCAATTATTATGTCTTAAAATATAAAGGTGAAATAAAATAAAATAATTATTTTTACCCTTGAACCAACAAAATAAAATGTTAGAACACACTTCCTCCTCATAATAGTTGCTTACTAAATACTTAAATTGTTTAAATAAGTTAATTTAATTTGTAAATATTAATTTTTAAACAAAATAAATTTAAACCATTCTATCCAATAATTTTATTTTTAATTATTATTTAGTACATTTAATTGAAGGTTGTATTGTATTAATTTAATTACATTTACATTTTAATAGATAGATAGATAGATAGATAGATAGATAGATAGATAGATAGATAGACCAAAAATACCCTTTCAGGGTTAGAGTGCTGCTTAAAATATGCACAAACGATGCAGGGAACTCTGGGTAGTACCAAGTTTAGGTGGAGAGCATCTCATTTATATGGAGCACCCTAGAACACCATCAACGCTCTGAATCTGCTCACCTCAAATGTTTTTAGTTTTTAGCAGATTTAATGGCATCCATTCCATACTGAGCTGTAAAATGACAAAAGCCTTTTACCACTCCAGGCACAGTATTACAGATTTGGATTGGTAAAATGCCATCCAAGCTAACCTGGAAGGAATAAAATCAACCCCTGACATGTGTTTCACTCAAATTAGAGCCCAGCAGAGAGGTATAGCTTTATCCAGACTTACAGGAGAACCCTGCATAAGTCAAGACAGTGCCCTTTTCGGCTTAGAGTGCCACATAAATTATGCAAAAAAGGAAGTAGGGAACTCTTAATAGTTCCCAAGTTTAGGCAGAGAGCAGCTCCTTGATACTGAGCAATCTAAATCAATGACGCTCTGAATCTGCTCACCTCAAAGGTCTGCTTTTCTAGCAGAGTTTTAAGCACAGGATTAGCACAGTGCAATCCACTCTAAGCTAGAAAGGGACAACGTCTTTTGCCATTTTTACAGCAAAGCCTTTAATCATAAGATTAGCTGATGCCATCCATGCCCAGCTTCAAATTATGACAAAAGCTTTTTACCACTTCAGGCACAGTTTTACAGATTTGGATTGGTAAAATAGCACCCAAGCCAACCTGGTATGAATTAAAGCAACCACCTCACACGTGTTTCGCTCCACATTGAGCATCAGCGAGGTATAACTTTGTCCAGACACATGTGAGCACCCATTAAATGATAACGCCAAATTAAAACTGTTGCGAAACAAAGAACAAGCTGAATGTTGCATGTTATTGGTAAGCATAACATATTTGATTTAGGTGAAATGACACGTTGTGTGCCTTATACACACATGGTTGTCCTTGCATTGAAATTTGTACTGGAGGTGTAACTCAAACACCAATCTCATGCAAGGCAGTGCTGATTCACCTTTGCATTTTAGCACAATACTTAAAGTTTGCACTAAAACGTTTTTTGAGTTTGAGCTCGGCCAATAAGATCACCAGCATTCGACGCTCACTAAACGCAGTGTTGCACAATTTTTTACTGTTCACACAATGGGGGCTGCTGATATTCACGCAGTGCTGTGTAAACTTTCGTACAGTAGCGGCTCCTGGAGGGAGTGCTGCGGGGCGGTGGGGCGGGGAGGGGCAGGGTGGGGGTAGTAAACTCGGCTACGGCCGAACTGAGTTAAGTACATAAATAAATAAAGAAAACAAATTACATAGCGCGCGCTGCATCGCCGATTGCGATGCAGCGCGCGCAATGTAATTCGCTTTATTTATTTATTTATGTACTTAACTCAGTTCGGCCGTAAACTGGAGTTTACTACCCCCAACCCTGCCCCTCCCCCGCCCCGCCCCACCCCACCGCCCCACAGCACTCCCTCCAGGAGCCGCTACTGCTTTCGTAAGTCTGGGTCCAAATGTGTTCGTTGTCAAATGCTCCCACAGAATGAAATTTGCAATGTGTGCATAGACCCAGCCGACCTATAACAGACTAAACATCATAACCATTGCAGAAGCAAAATATTAAATTATGGGCACCATATTTGATTAAAAATACCACGTTCACTCTGCCTTAGTTTCGAAAAAATCATGTGTGGTTATAGCAGCAAATCCCCAGGATGATCATTTTAACTAGTTTTACTGAGCTGAAAATGATGATCTTGAGACTTGAAGTAATATATCATAACTAGTGTTGTAGAGTGCAGCTGGCACTTGCTTCACTGATGTTATTACTTGTTCTTCCAGACATGCCAGAAGAGCTCAGTACAGTACATTTTCTCCCCAAGGTGTAATTTGGTGCTTTATTGCAACCTACTGTAATTGTAAGCTGTGCGTTGTTTGAGGGCTGGTTAATCTCTTAACATTGCATCTCTAAAAATCCCCAGCTAAGAATAGCTCTTCAATTCCTTTCTTCCCAAGATTCCAGACAGGATCGTCACACCACACGCCACATAAAGGAACTCTGAAGAGGCAAGTTAATGTTGCTCGCTTTCAAAGATTGCATTAGACCCCTGCAGCAAGAGGCTGTTCAAAGAGGAATGGGATTTGGAAGGGGAAATATGAAAGAAACGGTATGCCTACGCTTTGTCTCGGACTGAAATTTCTATTGGATTTGAGGCAATTATTTTACCACGCATGAACATTCTGTAGGTCAGCATGTGGGCTGGATCGTTACCATGGATCAAAGAGATTGCATCCACCCGTTCAGCTGTCATCCGCCTGGCTCACCCTAGCACGAGAAATCAATGGATGCGGGAACGAGCAGCAGAAGTAGACTTCTGAAAGTTGCTGCTGTCTTTGTTTCTACCCAGAGGCTGCCTAAATTAGAGGCAGTATCGTGAACAGTTGAGCTGGCTTGGTAAAGAGTTGTATGTGTGTTCACTCATATGAGGCGCATGCATATAGACTGGGATTTCTGAAATTAATGGGTGGTTTTCAGGCAGCCCTGCTCGGGAACAGACATAGGCAATGAGGGGCTTATTTACAAGGCCCTTGCGCCACTTTTGCGACATTTTTAACATGGGAAAAGTGAGGCAATAGTGGGGCAAGGGGCTTGTAAATCTGCCCCTGAGTGTTCAGTGTTACCGAGACATGCTTCTTGCAGTTCATCTATTAACTAGGATAAATTCAGTTATATGCAGTAGCGGTCCGTGGTAGGAGTGCCGGCCGGGCGGTGACGTGGGGCGGGGGGTAGTAAACCACGGATTACGGCTGAATACAGGGAAGTAAACATTTAAATAAATATAACGAATTTCGTTGCGCGCACTGCATCGCCAAATGCGATGCAGCGCTCACAACGAAATTCGTTTTATTTATTTAAATGTTTACTTACCTGTATTCGGCCGTAATCCGTAGTTTACTACCCCCCACCCTGCCCCTCCCCCGCCCCACATCACCGCCCGGCCGGCACTCCTACCACGGACCGCTACTGGTTATATGTATGTGCTTTCGACACCACAAATGCGGAAAGACAAGTGCGCAGCTCTGTGCTGAGTCAGCGCAACTGTTCATGATAAGGCCCCTGTGGAGCCAAATGTTCAAATGGTAATTTGGTGCATGGTGAGCGATCACTCCACCAAACCACGTCAATTCCAATATTTATTTGATACTGCCTCACTTTATTCAACAAGGTGTGAAAGCAACTTAACTTTAGCTCACCAAAAACCGTGTTGTGTAATTAATGGTCTTGCAGTCGCAAAGCCTGTGATTCACAATATCCCGTAACAACACATTTTGCAATGTACCAAAGGCACAACAAATGTATGAAAAAATACTTAGGCAACAGCTTTAATTGGGGGCATCAAAGTCTAAATACAAGAACCCAGATCGCAGATGATAATAGAATCTTTTATTTGTATCAAAAGGGAATAAAAAATTGATCATAAATATACATTTCCATTTATATGTCAGAAAATATAGTTAAAAAGAATTTCATTGTTGACATGTGACGTAACAACCCTATCATTCAGTCATACTTATTCATTCATCCTTCAATGTTATTACTCTGTCAGTATTGCATGATTATAACAATAAATTCACCAATTCATAGAATGTTCTCTTTTGTATCTCACATAAAGTGTTTTCTTCTTTCTATGTATTCATATACATGTGATAGTAACTTTTTCTAAGGCAATGACACATATTCTTGTAAACTTATTAGCAAGAAAGCATCTTGGTTCTTTCGTCAACCGTTAGAATTGGTTTAGAGCTGAATTCTCATCTTCATCATGGCTTATTTGTTCCCATCACACTACGGGCGTTTCGGCTTAACAGCCTTCATCAGGAAGCCATGTATACTGGATATTGCTGCCTCTGACCGCTGCACAACCGCTGCAGGATCACGGATCCCTGACAGTTGCAGCTGTCCTGTGGCGGTCCAACTGCCAAAGTCGTAATACAGCAGGTGGACCTCTGGGTTGGCGGTCCACCACCATGATTATGGCAGTCCTATGGACCGCCATAGTCATAATAAGGCCCTCTGTGAATAGCAGAATAAAAGTGTTTCAGAGAAAACTCTCCAACTGCAGGCTATGTACTGTAAAAATCGATATGCATAGTGACAAAAGTTTAAAAAATATTGTAAAATCATAAAAGGAGAATAGAAGAGGACACAACCTTTAGAACACAGTTCTTATCACAAGACACCTTTACAGTGCAGTCTTTAACACGCAGATGTCTTTACCACGCATGCCTATACCATGCATAATGGTAAGTATAGGTAAGTATGTTTTTATTATGCTAAAAACATTCCTCATCAGTAAAACAATTAATTATGTATTTAATTTAAAGGGAAACATTAATAAAAATATAACGAGGGGGCGCGGCCAAGCAGCAGAACAAGATGGCAGCATATTAGGTGAGCTCCGAAGCTGGAGTTTTCAATTCGCCATGCCACTTCATTAAAATCGCCAATCTCCTGCTCCCAGCGCAGCGAAGCAATGTTGGAGCACCCCTGGCACCCGGGTGTCTAAGTGCGGCCGCGGTGTGGGTATGGACAGCCATGTGCCAGACAAAGGCCTCCCATGTGGTGGCCTGTGCGGCGGTCAGTCAGAGTGAGGGGGGCATAAGGAGATGGCTGCATTGCCCCGGGGCTACGCCTTGTGCATGTCTGCTGTGTGGCCTTCAGCCTGCCTGCTGTTTAGCTGAGGGCGCTCATTGGGGTTCCCTGGTGGCTGGGCGGGTTGCTGATGACTGGCGGGAATGGCCAGTCGGAGCTGCTGGTGGCCCTATTAAGCACCAGGGCCTACTGCGGCCTAAGGCGAATGGACCGCACGGTGCTCCAGAAGACACTATTATTGCAACTATCACATGCCCATCACCAGAGCTGGGAATTTGACGGCACCCACCAGATGAGAGCAGGTACCAGTGATTTCCTTTGCCTACCTGCCTGATTCCCTCAAGTGCATGGATTCTTGCTGACCACTGCCCCTTGGTGGCCCTCTACAACACACAGCTTGGTAGTCCACCCCTACTGCCTTCAGGCCTCTTGGGAGGCACTCCCTCCTAAACCCCCTGAACCATGTTAGGGGTGGGCAGCTTCGCAGTACAGGTGCTCTTTTGCTGGCCGGGATTTAGGCTGGCTCTGGTGACTGCCTCCCCAATAGTTGCTTTGTCTGAATGACCAGCATTCCTGAACGATACCTCCTGTGGGACGGTTAAACCCGGGAGAGTGGTCTTGGGAGCAGAGCTTCAGCACCAATCTGATCGTCATGGGCAAGACAGTCACATCTGGTATTTGAATCCAAGAGACAAAGCAAGCTCCCCGCTTCTGATGACTCTCATGGCTCCGACAGAGATGACGCAGCTGAGGGTGAATGTTTCTTGCCTGCGGGCATTATGTTACCAATGCTGAACATGAAGTCTAACCTCACAACAATAGGCCATAAGATAAACTCACTGACACAAAGGATGGATGACATGTGAGATCTACTGGATAAGCAACATACCCATATTTTGAATGCTGAGCAACGAATTTCCCAAATTGAAGATGACGAGATGCAATGATCCAAACTGGTTAGCAGGATGCAGGAAGAATACGTCTCAAAAATCAAGATTTGGAAGCTAGATCAATGCGAAACAACGTGCACAGATTGGGAATTTCTGAATCCACCGCCATGGGTTGCAGTGGGGAATATATTGAGAACTTGTTGATTACACTTTTTGGTACCAACAACGTCTCCAAAACATTCGTGATGGAGAGAGCACATCGATCCCTGGCTCCCAAAGCAATACCGGGCCCGCCATCGCGTCCTATTATCGCTAAGTTCCTCAGCAACAGGGAACCAACTGCTGCGCCAGGCTCGTGAAGCCAAGGAAACACACCATGAGGAAAATGTGAAGCCAAGGAAACACACCATGAGGAAAATGTTAAGCCAAGGAAACACACCATGAGGAAAATGTGACTCTTCTTTTATCCAGATTTCACGAAGCTGTACAGGATGCCCAAAAGAAATTTCTCCCAGTAAAGAAAAAAACTGCAAGAAAGGGGAACTCCCTATGCCATGCTGTATCCTACAAGACTTCGGTTTGCTTGGAAGGGTAAGCCGAAGATATTTTCATACCCTGGAGAGGCTCTTTCCTTTCTACAGAATAATGCTTCATCTCATGTTACAGGATCGCCCCGCATGCGGGTGGACTCTGGATCACCACTGGAGGAGGTCGAATGAGACTTTCTCCCACAGAAAAGTCAACCAATTAGGATGGTTCACCTTCTGCTACGTTCTGATGCTCAAATACATTGATTTGTGGCTATCTCTTGCCTGATTGTCCATTTTGAGCTGCATGTGGGTATGTGACACACTCGAAGTTGTTGGTCATTGTTATATTACCGTTGTGCCAAGGTATTTGTCATATGTGCATGCCGAACATTTAATGCTCACTCGTGTTATATGTTGCTCTGGCCGCCCCTGCTTTTCGCTGTTGTGGGATAAGAGTTGGTTTACTAGGCACCTCACCTAGTGTAAAATTGTGTTTTGTGGGCTGCAGTGTTCAGGGTGTCCACTGGGAAGTTGGGTCCTGGTATGGGTGAGGGGAGGGGTCAGAAAGTTTATCAAAATGAGGCAATGTTATGTTCCACTCAGTCTTCTGTAAGGCAATGGTCTATTATGCTTCATACCGGGCAGGCATTACGGTTGAATGATTTTTATGATCAGATGCAGGGATAAAGGACACAGCACAATTAAACTGATCACATGAAATGTCAGAGTGCTCAGTAATCTGAGGAAATGAAGTAAGCTCCTTGCTTACTTAAAGAGGCACGCTTTGGACATTATTCTTTTAAAGAGACGCACCTTCCTCCTCGTCAAGGGCACTCTTTTGCTTCAACATGGGGTACTCATAGATACCTTTGCTCATATTCCACTTAATCCAGAGGGGTGGTCTTTCTCAATCCTAAATCAATTCAGTTTCAGCATATATGAAGTATGTTTGACTCAGAGGGTAAATTTGTTATTTTAAAGGGCCTGATTAACTATGCACATGTGCCCTTATTAATAGGTATGGCTCGAATACAGACAGCCCGGAGTTCTTTCATGCTATAAAGAAGCATTGTGCAGAGTTAGACCCACAAACCATTATCTAGGAAGGTGATCACGATATTGCATTGGATACCGCTTTAAATGCTCCGACCGGGGGGTTCGACAAAACACTAAAGCTTGCACGACTCTTCTGGGGTCACGCAGCACTTTGAGCTTGTTGATATTTGGTGGTCGCAAGGTCCGACACATCAAGAGAATATTTTTCATTCATAGGTTCAAAGCTCCTCTTCCAGCATAGACTTTTGACTGGGCTCGAGGGATGTGGTAGGCTGGCTTGGAGAGATAGTTCATCTTCCTAGGACCCTGTACAATCACTCCCCTGTGATGTTAGTACTTGATTTAACCTGTGGTTGGAAATAGACATACTTATGGTGTCTCTCTCCTAAGAATTTATTCGATCCAGTATTTAGAGAGGAAATTTGCCAAATCATTGGGAACTATCGTGAGTTAAATAGGGGCTCAGCCGACACACTGGCTACCCTGTGGGATGCCCTTAAAACTGTTATACGTGGGGACACATTTCAAAAGGTAATGGGATTTTAAAGTCCATTCAAGCCTCTCCTCATAGACAGGGGAACGAATTGCGCAGCCTAGAGCAGTGATATAATTCTCAGCAAGACAGGTCCCTTTTACCCCATATGTAAACTAAACTGACGGAGTTTAAGGAGGAGGCAGCCAGAGAGCTAAAACTCCTGAGCAAATACGCATTAGCACAAACATATCAGGAGGGAGACAGATCGAGACATACACTACCCTCACTGCTCAGACTTAGCAGCGCTTGTTGTCATATTACTCACATAAATATGCCTGACAGCAGTGACCTCCAAATGCCTGATGCCATTATAGACACATTTGCTGCATTCTATAGGGATTTATACACCTCCAAATTTCAGGTTGATGGCATGGCTATTCATATTTACCTAGAGAGATCAACTTTAGCATAGTTGGTGCACAAGGAACGTACTAGCACTGAATCAACCTAGTACGGGAGAGGAGGTCAAATCTGTGATCTGGCAGCTTAAGAATGGGAGTGCCCCTGCAGCGATGGCCTCCGTGCTGATTTTTATTAATAATACACTGAGGAACTTGCTCCTTTGCTTCTGGCCATCTATGATGAGCCTTACGAGGAAGGAACACTCCCACAGTCCATGCGGGAGGCGCTTATTATAATGTTTCTTAAGCCTGATAAACCCTCAGAGCACTGCGATTGTTATAGCCCTCTATCTCTAATAGACGTAGACAGCAAGATTCTAGCTAAAACACTGGCAAACAGATTATTGCCCCTTATGCCCCTCTGGTTTTTTTTATAGGGTGCTCCTTGGCTGATAACCTCCGATCATTGTTTGCTCTCGCTCCTCAGCTGGACTCTAGCCTCAAAGTTGCAGCAGTATTTCTTGATGCCGCAAAGGCATTTGATACGGTCGAATGGCCCTTTCTCTTGGCGGTGCCGATTCAAATGGGATTGGGAGGAGCGGTGACAAGATGGATTTAAGTCATTTATACTACTGACCCCTTTGCCTGGGTGATGGTCAATTGAGGGATGTCCTCCGCTTTTTTGATTAGTAAATCTCCAAGGCTGTCCCCTCTCCCCCTTACTTTATGCCCTGACTGTGGAACCCCTTGCATGCCTCCTTCGGGAGTTCCACTATCGGCACAGGATTGCTCTGGGCTATCGGTACACCCTATTATCCATGTATGCAGATGATGCTTTACTGGTGTTGCGGGACCCAGGCTAATCTATGCTCTATTTTAGACGAGATACTACACTTTGGTCGCTGGGTGGGGTTTCAAATTAACTGGTCGAAGTCCATTCTAGTTCCGCTCATAAGTGCTACCACACAGCACTCCCCGTTGGTCCTGCTGCAGTGGCAGACGGGACTGGTACAAACTTGGGCATCCTGTACCACGTAGATCCGCAGACGATTCTCCTTGAGAACTATGGGGCATATGTTGAAGGGCTGCGTGCAAGGGTGAAACATTAAAATTTCCTCCCTCTGTCTTTGGCAGGCAGGGTAGCTCTGATCAAAATGATGATACTGCTGAGGTTACTCTACATGCTGCAGAACATACCTATTCCTTTGGGCAAGGCCTTCAGCTAAACTCCCTTATGATTCAACTTGCCTGGGTGGTTAAGCAGCCTCATCTGAGCTGGAATCAGTTATGTCTGCCTATGATGGGGAGGTGAGGTTTGCGGTACCCCATTTACCAGGTATATTACTTGGTGGCCCAAGTTCAATTTATGCACCATTGGATTCATAATAGCCGGCATGCCCCACATCTTGCTTTGGAACAGGGGCAAATACACCCACTTCCTATAAAGGAGGCCCCCTATTCTCAGTTTGCAAGACCAGTGCAAGAGATCCACATGGTAATATGCACATCCTGGGCCTTGTCTAGAATGGCTACTTTATGCGGCATGGCTTTGCCCTACGCCCCATTCAGCCATATTATACACTATGGCCCTCTCCCTATAGACCACTCCTCTATTTTGACGACTCATCTCCGGAAAAAACATAGCACTACCTTAGGTGACCTATTCCAGAATCATGAATTTAAACAGTATGGGGAGTACCTGGGGGATACAGAGACCACACTCATGGACAGCATTACCTATGGCATGCTTCACCATGCTCTTCGTAGTCTTTATCCTACGTTGCCTAAAGAGCAGCCGGAAATGTCAGTACTGTCCCTTCCATTATCGTCTCCAAGCCCCATTAAACGTATGTTGTGCTTGTACTCCGCGATTATGTCCCTGAAAGATGGGAGCTCACCCCAAACACAATTTCAATGGCTCAGGATTTGGGCATTGAGGTTACGCATGAGATGCGGAAATACTGCTGTCAGCAGACTGAAGAGGTCTCCCCCAATGGTAGATATAGGTTGATCCACTATAAGTTCCTACTGCAGGCATATCTTACCCTGAAGATCCTAGCTGAGTACAATCACACTGAGGACACTCGGTGTAAAAGATATGGGCTATGGGATGCAGATTTGCTTCATTTAGCATGTGACTGCTGAGCATTGCTATGCTCTGGGACCATGATACAAACTGAAATATGTCTCTCTGTTGATACTGTGTAATTTGGGCATGTTAAACCTACTCCCAAGTGTAGTATCTTGCGAGTTTGAAATGATGGAACCCTTTTGGCTCCTGATAGATGCCATAGAATTGCATCATAAGTATTAGAGCGGAATTTCTCAGAAGAGGTGAGGGACACTCTGTTTTTCTTTGGGTAAGGAGGACAACCTCACCTACACTGACATGAAGGAGGCCCTTCTCACTAGGTATGGTCTCACACCTGACAAATACTGGGATCAGTTTAGCTCTAGTAAGAAAACTTATTCCCAGATATGATTGGTGTAGGAGAGTAGGATCTGCTTCACATGGGTACCCCCACTTTTTGCTGATGCTTCACTGTTTTTCGACATTAGTCTGGCTGGGGCCCTGCTAATCAGAACCCCAGCCTAGCTGCTTCCTCTCTAAAATGGTTTCCATGTGCCTTAGGCACATCACTGATTGGAATCTGGAGTGCCCTTATAAGTCCCTAGTATATGGTATACTATGTACCAAGGGCATAGGTACCTCAGAGGCCTGCCAGGGGCTGCAGCATGTATTATGCCACCCCTGGAAGGCCATCCAAACTGACACCACAGGTCTGCTACTGCAGCCTGGGTAAGGTAGTGCATGCACCCCTTACTGTGATATAGGTTACCTATATCACTAAATACATACACACATATAAACCTATAAGTCACTCCTAAGGCAGGCCTTATCAATCCTAAAGGCAGAGTGCATGGTTCCTATGTGAGAGGGTGCCCCTGCATGAGCAGGGCCCCTCTGCAGCGTTCGGAGACCATCTCTGATGCTGTTTGTAGTGCAGCCTGACCATATACTCTTAAGCGCATTATAACCTCGCGGTAAAATGCTAACTTGGGAATGGCTGCACCTAAACATGTCGTGTTTGGTGTCAAACATCTTGGAATACTACCCCCCCCCGCCAATTCTGGCGGCGGGGTTAGCATTCCACCCTTCTAGAGGGAAAGACATGTTAACTCTGACTAACCCGGTAACTTCTTTCCAAAGCCCTGGCATCACAAAATGGATGCTGCTGCCACAGACACGAGTCTGGCCTCCTGCTGCTGGACGAAACTCCGGCAGGGGAGGCCTGGACAATAGGTTTCCTGTCCCAGGGAGGTGTGACCACCTCCCCAGACAGGATAATGTGTATTGGGGCTGGGCGGGACCACCATCTGTGTGCTTTGAAGTCCTGCACTGGGGGCACATTTGGTGTCCCTGTGCATACCCCAGTTCAAACCGGATCAGGGGCTTGCAGCCCCTGCTTTGGCGTGAACTGGACAAAGGGAAAGGGGTGTAGCCACCCCTCTGCCCTGACCCACCCATAGGTGGGGCCACAGAGTAGTCCAACCCCTATCTTTAGTATAAAGATAGGAACCCAGTCCTTAGGACTTTAGATTATCCCTGGACGAAACTCTGAAACTGAATCCTGGACCTTCGACGCTCTACTCACGATTAGAGGACAGAAGAATCTCCCTTGGGGTCAAGGAGTGACTCCCCTGCTTGGCAGGCACCAAAGAAGCATCTGTCCGGTTCGCATTTCTGAAGCTCCCGTCGGACGCCGAAGACATCGCATCACCAGAGGTGGATTCTCAGACTTCCCCGAGGCTACCCTGAGTCCCCAGCAAAGCTGAGGCCCGTGGCTATCGTGGGTGACTTGAGACCGTGACCCCTGGACACTGAGCACATTTGCAAGTGCATCCTCTTCTGGGTCTTCCAAGAAGTCGTGCTTTGGGCTTCGAGTAGCCCTAGCCTCCAGCACCACCTGCACCGAAGATCACTGGCCCCCACTCCACGAGTGTCCGGTGAGCCAGATCCACGTGCGGCGTCACGAGGCTCCTTCGCGGTCGCTAGCCCGTTGGCTAGTAGCCCTTAACGAAGGCCAATATTTTCCTAACTTGGCATCCTGGTTGCTCCAGGCCAGCCCTCACTTACCCTTGCTGGGTGAGTTCCCCAGACCTTGCTGGTCTGCACCATCGACGATCTTCCTCTGCATCGAGACTTGCCGTTGCCAAGGCTTGTTGGGTCCAATCTGGTCGCCGACACCTCAGCACTCGACAGACATTGTGTACCAGCCCGAATCCTGCTCCTGGTCGCCGACAACGCCTCCTGGACCTCGTGGCTGAAGAGTCAAGACAACCGTCAACGCACCTGAAGCACTCGACATCGGTGGGCATCTGTCCATCGCCTTCCTGGTCACTGGCTAGTGACCCAGACTCTGTCCCCTCTGCTTTCAGGTTCTTCAGAACTCCGATCCACTCTTGGATCCACCCGGACACTTTTCACTTGGTCGCCAGCAGCACTTTGCAGCAGATCGCCATTCAAATCGACGACGAAACCCGACCCCGAAAGGCACCTATGCACCCGGCTTCCCTGGGTGAGGTAACACGAGTACTCCGGTGCTCCCGTGGGTAGAGACTCTTCAAAGTCCTAGATCTCAAAGGGTTTGGTCCAAGTCCTCTTTAAAGTGTCCCTTTTCTCTAATTTCCCGATCACGACTTTCTCCATAGAAGTCAACGGCGTATCGCGGTTGTGTATTTACACTGCACGCGTCTCCCGTGGGTCCCCTGTGTCACTACCTTGGGTGGTTCCTTGTGGTCCAAGCACTTCTAGAGGCTCTAGGCCTAGTGTCTAGTTCAGTCGTGGTTCGCATACCACTTTATTGGTATATGGTTTGGTACGCCCCTAGGGCCCAAACGTGTATTTGTGCTATTACTGTGTTTAAATAACTTCTAACTTATGTACTTCAAACTCTAGCCTCATAAAGAGACTAGAGGGGTGTGTTTAGCAATAAATACATATATTTTGAATATATACCTGGTGTGGTGCTCTTTCATTTGATCACTCAAGAGATTATAGACTGGTAAAACAAGCTGCTTTACATTCCTTCAAGACTTAGCCTGAAGGCTGCTCTCCATAGCTACCACTAGGATAGCTTTCAATAAGGTTGTCTTTAACCTATCTCCAATAAGGGGTTGTTTGGACTGGTGCAAGGTGCCCACTATAATTAGTGGACAGCATATACCAGGCCAACTTCTCACATTGGTGTGCAGCGTGTGGGATTCCAGCTTGCTATTGTTTTACCAGATAATCTCAATTGAATTGATCAACTGAAAACCACTAAAGGTACCTAAGGTACATATAATTTAAGCTTAGAATCCAGTAAGTTCTACTGAACTTAGAGTTGTGTGTTAAGGGATAGCACAACCCTTTCTACAACTCAAGAGAGTTTAGTAGGCCACACTAGAGTAGGTAGTGCATACACCACACCACACTAGTAATGTCTTTAAGGGTAGGATCTAAAGAATCCTTGCAGGAAGCCACTGAGCTTCCACCCTCCAAGTATGATACACTCCCATTCTTGGAATTGAGAGCTTTATGCAACTTGAGAAAAATAAGGACAGGCCAAAGCCCCACCACCCAACACCTCAAGGAGTTGTTGGTGGCTTATGACCTTAGTAGGCCCTTGGGGACTGAAGGGGCAGGAGCTGAGGGTGGGGCAGATGATGAGGATGGGACCAGGGGTACCAGTACCCCCAGCCCCCCCTCTGAAACTGGCCAGGAGGGCGACAATGGCCCTGACCTGGATAATCCAACCGCTCCTGAGGAAGATGAAGAGGAGGATCAGAATGATGCTCCCTTTGTCCCCCAGGAAGGATTGTGAGTGTGCCCAGAAGGTCTAGATCTTCTTCTCAGGAGTCTAACCACTCTGGCACCTCAATAGGGAGCTCTGTCTCATCTCATAGGAGGGAATCCTCTCATGAGAGAAGAAAGAGGCTGGTTCAATATGAGGAAGCTCAGCTTGAACTCAAAAAGAAGCAACTAGCCATAGACAGGGAGTCCCTAGATCTCTTTAGAGAGAGAAGAAAGTTGGGACTAGAGTCCCATGGTGGCAGCCATGTCCCTAGAGATAGGGAAAGGTCCTATGACCATAGGAACCTGAGCAAGATTGTCCCTCCCTATCAGAATGGGGATGACATCCACAAGTGGATAACTGCTCTAGAGAGGGCCTGTAAGGTACAGAAGGTCCCTCAGGAGCAGTGGGCAGCAATCTTGTGGCTCTCCTTTGCTGACAAAGGTAGAGATAAGCTCCTCACTGTTAGAGAGGAGGATGCTGATAATTACAAGGTCTTGAAGAGTGCTCTTATTGATGGGTTTGGCCTAACCACTGAACAGTACAGGTTGAAGTTCAGAGATACCCAAAAGCACAGACTCAAGACTGGGTAGACTATGTGGATTGTTCTGCCAAGGCTCTGGAAGGCTGGTTGATGGGCAGTAAGGTGTGTGACTTCTCAGGATTGTACAATCTGATAATGAGGGAGCAGATTCTTAATAACTGTCAAAATCAGCTGTTGCATCAATACCTGGTAGACTCTGATCTGACCTCTCCCCAAGAATTGGGAAAGAAGGCAGACAAATGGGTCAGAACCAGGGTGAAGCAGAAGGTACAGAACCAAGGTGGGGAAACCAAGAAGCAAGATGCTAAGAACTCTGAAAAGGGTGGGGAGAAGGGTAAAGATCAAAAGTCTTCATCAGGCCCCCAAAAATCTTCTTCTGGTGGGGATTCACAGTCTACCAAAGGGAAAGGCCAAAGAAAACCATGGTGCAAGGTCTGTAAGCAAAAGACCCACTGGACCAGTGATTGCACCAAGTCCAAAGACTCCAGTCCAGCACCCACCAATGCCCCTAAGGCACCTGTTCCCCCTAGTACAGTTGGTGGGAGTGCTCCAGCCAAGGGTTTAGTAGGGTTCACCCTGGGTACTGAGTTGGGCTCTGACCTAGTCAGAGAACTGACTCAGGCTGTGTTAGTCTGTGATGGAGGCATGGATGTGCCCTCCTCTATGAGTCCCAGTAATCTGGGCAAGTACAGACAACAGCCTTTAATCAATGGACGTGAGGCTTTGGCATTTAGGGACACAGGGGCAAGTGTCACCATGGTGACACAAGACCTTGTGAATCCTGGGCAAGTTATACTTGGTGAGATGTACCAAGTGACCAATGCTAGCAATGTCAGAACAGACCATACTCTGGCAGTTGTTAACTTCTCCTGGGGAGGGGTAACTGGCCTTAAGAAGGTTGTGGTAAGTGCAAACCTACCAGTCGAATGCTTGCTTGGCAATGACTTAGAGACTTCTGCTTGGGCAGAAGTGGAGCTCAGGACCCATGCAGAAATGCTGGGGATCCCTGCAGATGTGTTTGCTGTGACCAGGTCACAAGCCAAAATGTCTAGCACTGAACAGGCCTTGGATCCTGGAAGAATGGACCAAGTGCCTTCCAAGAGGAGGAGTAGTAGGGTTAAGGCAGTGCCTTCCCCTTGGCTCAGGAGGAAGATCAGTCCCTTGAGGGGATGATCTCAGCCCTGAAGAAGGAACTGTCCCAGAGGAACTTGAACCTGACCAGGTTGAGTTCTTGGGGACAGGGGGACCTTCTAGGGCAGATCTGAGCCAGGAGCAGCAGAGCTGCCCCTCCCTTGAACCCCTCAGACAGCAAGCTGCTGCTGAGGCTGCTGGGAAAGCTAGTGGTCCCCATACAGTGTATTGGGATGATGGACTCCTGTACTCAGAGAGTAGAGACCCCAAGCCTGGTGCTACCAGGAGGTTGGTTATACCTCTGAAGTTCAGGGGCTTCCTATTGACCCTAGCCCATGATATTCCCTTAGCAGGTCACCTGGGCCAGAACAAGACTTGGGACAGAATTGTCCCTCACTTTCACTGGCCCCACATGTCTGAAGACAGCAAGGAGTTTTGTCGCTCCTGTGTAACCTGCCAAGCCAGTGGCAAGGCAGGTGGCACTACAAAGGCCCCCTGATACCACTACCTGTGGTGGGGGTGCCCTTTGAAAGGGTAGGGATTGACATTGTTGGTCCCATGGATCCCCAAACAGCCTCTGGGCACAGGTTTATCCTGGTGGTAGTGGATCATGCCACCAGGTACCCAGAAGCTATTCCCCTCAGGACCACTACAGCACCTGTGGTGGCAAGGGCCCTCCTGGGAATCTTCTCAAGAGTGGGCTTTCCTAAGGAGGTAGTCTCAGACAGGGGTGCTAACTTCATGTCTGGGTACTTAAAAGCAATGTGGAAGGAGTGTGGAGTGACTTATAAGTTCACCACACCCTATCACCCACAATGCAATGGTTTAGTTGAGAGATTCAACAAAACCTTGAAGGGCATGATTAAAGGGCTCCCAGAAAAGCTTAGGCGTAGATGGGACATACTCTTGCCCTGCCTTTTATTCGCATATAGGGAGGTGCCTCAGAAGGGGTTGGTTACAGCCCTTTTGAACTTCTGTTTGGCCACCCTGTGAGGGGTCCACTGTGCTTGGTGAAGGAAGGATGGGAGTTACCTCTCAAGCCCCCAAAGCAAGATATAGTGGACTATGTACTTGGTCTCCGCTCCAGGATGGCTGAGTACATGAAAAAGGCAACCAAAAACCTTGAGGCTAGCCAGGAACTTCAAAAGGCCTGGCATGACCAAAAGGCTGTTCTGACTGTTTACCAGCCAGGACAGAAGGTGTGGGTGTTGGAGCCAGTGGCCCCAGCAGCTCTCCAAGACAAATGGAGTGGACCCCACACTATTGTTGAGCAGAAGGGTGAGGTCACTTACTTAGTAGACCTAGGAACACCCAGGAGTCCCCACAGGGTTCTCCATGTCAACAGGTTAAAACCATATGTGGACAGGGCAGACATGGGCTTGCTCATGGCTACTGATGAAGGGCAGGAGGAAGAGAGTGACCCACTCCCTGACCTGCTCTCACAGAACCCTGACGATGGGTCAGTTGATGGTGTAGCCTTGGCAGGCAGCCTCACTACCCAGCAACAAACTGATTGCAGGCAAGTTCTCAATCAGTTTAGACATATGTTTTCACTGACACCCAGTCAGACCACCTGGTGCACTCATGAAGTGGACACTGGGGACAGTCTGCCTATTAAAAACAAGATTTATAGGCAACCTGACCATGTCAGGGACTGTATCAGGACTGAAGTCCAGAAAATGTTGGATTTGGGAGTTATTGAACCCTCAGATAGCCCTTGGGCTAGTCCAGTGGTCCTTGTACCAAAACCTCACACCAGTGGTGGAAAAAGAGAGATGAGGTTTTGTGTGGACTACAGGGGTCTCAATGCAGTCACTAGGACTGATGCCCATCCAATACCCAGGGCAGATGAGCTCATAGATACTTTGGCCTCTGCCAAATATCTCAGCACATTTGACCTAACAGCTGGCTACTGGCAGATCAGACTAGCTGATGCTGCAAAGCCCAAAACAGCATTCTCAACCCCTAGTGGGCATTATCAATTTGTGGTAATGCCCTTTGGTCTGAAGAATGCACCTGCCACTTTCCAGAGGTTGGTGAATACAGTTCTCACAGGTC
The DNA here is from genome assembly GCA_963921515.1 of Calotriton arnoldi. Taxonomy (NCBI): domain Eukaryota; kingdom Metazoa; phylum Chordata; class Amphibia; order Caudata; family Salamandridae; genus Calotriton; species Calotriton arnoldi. Next base: position 243,828 of record CAWUFW010004732.1, on the reverse strand, counting down.
TGGAAGCCTATAGTGCAGCATATCTAGATGATATTGCTGTCTTTAGCTCCACCTGGGAGGATCACCTGGTCCACCTCAGGAATGTTTTACAGGCCCTGCAAAAGGCAGGCCTGACTATCAAGGCCACTAAGTGCCAGATAGGGCAGAGTCAGGTTGTGTACCTGGGCCACCTTGTGGGTGGAGGCCAGGTTCAACCTTTGCAGAGCAAGATCCAGACCATCATGGACTGGACTGCTCCCACTACCCAGACTCAGGTGAGAGCCTTCTTAGGCCTGACTGGGTACTATAGGAGATTTGTCAAGGGGTATGGATCAATAGTGACACCCCTGAATGACTTAACTTCTAAGAAAATGCCCAAAAAGGTTCAGTGGACAGTTAGCTGTCAAAAGGCATTTGATGACCTGAAGCAGGCCATGTGCACTGCTCCCATTCTACAGAGTCCTGATTACTCCAAGAAGTTCATTGTTCAAACTGATGCATCTGAATTGGGGGTAGGGGCTGTACTGTCACAATTGAATGAAGAAGGTCAGGATCAGCCAGTAGCTTTTATTAGCAGAAGGCTGACCCCTAGAGAGAAACGTTTGTCAGCCATAGAGAGGGAGGCCTTTGCTGTGGTCTGGGCTCTGAAGAAGTTGAGGCCATACTTGTTTGGTACACACTTCCTGGTTCAGACAGACCATAAGCCCCTCTTATGGCTAAAACAAATGAAGGGTGAAAACCCCAAACTGCTTAGGTGGTCCATTTCCCTACAGGGGATGGACTTTACAGTGGAACATAGACCTGGGAGTAACCATGCCAATGCAGATGGACTCTCTAGGTACTTCCACTTAGAACATGAAGACTTAACTGGGCAAGGTTAGTTTAATGTCCCTACGTTTGGGTGGGGGGTTGTGTAGGAGAGTAGGATCTGCTTCACATGGGTACCCCCACTTTTTGCTGATGCTTCACTGTTTTTCGACATTAGTCTGGCTGGGGCCCTGCTAATCAGAACCCCAGCCTAGCTGCTTCCTCTCTAAAATGGTTTCCATGTGCCTTAGGCACATCACTGATTGGGATCTGGAGTGCCCTTATAAGTCCCTAGTATATGGTATACTATGTACCAAGGGCATAGGTACCTCAGAGGCCTGCCAGGGGCTGCAGCATGTATTATGCCACCCCTGGAAGGCCATCCAAACTGACACCACAGGTCTGCTACTGCAGCCTGGGTAAGGTGGTGCATGCACCCCTTACTGTGATATAGGTTACCTATATCACTAAATACATACACACATATAAACCTATAAGTCACTCCTAAGGCAGGCCTTATCAATCCTAAAGGCAGAGTGCATGGTTCCTATGTGAGAGGGTGCCCCTGCATGAGCAGGGCCCCTCTGCAGCGTTCGGAGACCATCTCTGATGCTGTTTGTAGTGCAGCCTGACCATATACTCTTAAGCGCATTATAACCTCGCGGTAAAATGCTAACTTTGGAATGGCTGCACCTAAACATGTCGTGTTTGGTGTCAAACATCTTGGAATACTACCCCCCGCCAATTCTGGCGGCGGGGTAGCATTCCACCCTTCTAGAGGGAAAGACATGTTAACTCTGACTAACCCGGTAACTTCTTTCCAAAGCCCTGGCATCACAAAATGGATGCTGCTGCCACAGACACGAGTCTGGCCTCCTGCTGCTGGACGAAACTCCGGCAGGGGAGGCCTGGACAATAGGTTTCCTGTCCCAGGGAGGTGTGACCACCTCCCCAGACAGGATAATGTGTATTGGGGCTGGGCGGGAGCACCATCTGTGTGCTTTGAAGTCCTGCACTGGGGGCACATTTGGTGTCCCTGTGCATACCCCAGTTCAAACCGGATCAGGGGCTTGCAGCCCCTGCTTTGGCGCGAACTGGACAAAGGGAAAGGGGTGTAGCCACCCCTCTGCCCTGACCCACCCATAGGTGGGGCCACAGAGTAGTCCAACCCCTATCTTTAGTATAAAGATAGGAACCCAGTCCTTAGGACTTTAGATTATCCCTGGACGAAACTCTGAAACTGAATCCTGGACCTTCGACGCTCTACTCACGATTAGAGGACAGAAGAATCTCCCTTGGGGTCAAGGAGTGACTCCCTGCTTGGCAGGCACCAAAGAAGCATCTGTCCGGTTCGCATTTCTGAAGCTCCCGTCGGACGCCGAAGTCATCGCATCACCAGAGGTGGATTCTCAGACTTCCCGAGGCTACCCTGAGTCCCCAGCAAAGCTGAGGCCCGTGGCTATCGTGGGTGACTTGAGACCGTGACCCCTGGACACCGAGCACATTTGCAAGTGCATCCTCTTCTGGGTCTCCCAAGAAGTCGTGCTTTGGGCTCCGAGTAGCCCTAGCCTCCAGCACCACCTGCACCGAAGATCACTGGCCCCCACTCCACGAGTGTCCTGTAAGCCAGATCCACGTGCGGCGTCACGAGGCTCCTTCGCGGTCGCTAGCCCGTTGGCTAGTAGCCCTTAACGAAGGCCAATCTTTTCCTAACTTGGCATCCTGGTTGCTCCAGGCCTGCCCTCACTTACCCTCGCTGGGTGAGTTCCCCAGACCTTGCTGGTCTGCACCATCGACGATCTTCCTCTGCATCGAGACTTGCCGTTGCCAAGGCTTGTTGGGTCCAATCCGGTCGCCGACACCTCAGCACTCGACAGACATTGTGTACCAGCCCGAATCCTGCTCCTGGTCGCCGACAACGCCTCCTGGACCTCGTGGCTGAAGAGTCAAGACGACTGTCAACGCACCTGAAGCACTCGACATCGGTGGGCATCTGTCCATCGCCTTCCTGGTCACTGGCTAGTGACCCAGACTCTGTCCCCTCTGCTTTCAGGTTCTTCAGAACTCCGATCCACTCTTGGATCCACCCGGACACTTTTCACTTGGTCGCCAGCAGCACTTTGCAGCAGATCGCCATTCAAATCGACGACGAAACCCGACCCCGAAAGGCACCTATGCACCCGGCTTCCCTGGGTGAGGTAACACGAGTACTCCGGTGCTCCCGTGGGTAGAGACTCTTCAAAGTCCTAGATCTCAAAGGGTTTGGTCCAAGTCCTCTTTTAAGTGTCCCTTTTCTCTAATTTCCCAATCACGACTTTCTCCATAGAAGTCAACGGCGTATCGCGGTTGTGTATTTACACTGCACGCGTCTCCCGTGGGTCCCCTGTGTCACTACCTTGGGTGGTTCCTTGTGGTCCAAGCACTTCTAGAGGCTCTAGGCCTAGTGTCTAGTTCAGTCGTGGTTCGCATACCACTTTATTGGTATATGGTTTGGTACGCCCCTAGGGCCCAAACGTGTATTTGTGCTATTACTGTGTTTAAATAACTTCTAACTTATGTACTTCGAACTCTAGCCTCATAAAGAGACTAGAGGGGTGTGTTTAGCAATAAATACATATATTTTGAATATATACCTGGTGTGGTGCTCTTTCATTTGATCACTCAAGAGATTATAGACTGGTAAAACAAGCTGCTTTACATTCCTTCAAGACTTAGCCTGAAGGCTGCTCTCCATAGCTACCACTAGGATAGCTTTCAATAAGGTTGTCTTTAACCTATCTCCAATAAGGGGTTGTTTGGACTGGTGCAAGGTGCCCACTATAATTAGTGGACAGCATATACCAGGCCAACTTCTCACACCAAGCAGAAGAAGAGTTGCCTTCGGGAGGGCCCACTAGCCAACAGACTAGCGACCACGAAGGAGCCTCAAGTGGACCCACTTGGAGCTGGCTCACAGGACACTCGTGGAGTGGAGGCCAGTGATCTTCGATGCAGTTGGTGCTGGAGGTGGGGGCTACTCAGAGCCCAGAGCACAACTTCGTGGGAGGCCAGGAAGAGGATGCACTTACAAAAGTTCTCTGTGTCCAGGGGTCACGGTTCCACATTACCCACGACAGCTACATGCCTCAGCTTCACTGGGGTCTCAGGGCAGTCTCAGAGAAGTCTTGAAATCCACCTCTGGTGTTGCAAAGTGTTGGAAATGGCCCTTTTTGCAGGGTCACCCCTAAACTTTTTGCCTGCCTCCTGTATTTTTGCTGACCTGTTTCTGTTGGTTTTATGACTCTGGGCACTTTACCACTGCTGTTCAGTGCTAAAGTGCATATGCTCTCCCTTTGTAAATATGTCTATGTGAATTGGTATATCCCTGATTGGCTTATTTGGTTTACCTGTTAGTCCCTACTAGTGGGGCCTATGTGTGCCCAGGGCTGGTAAACCAAATGCTGCTGGTGGGCCTGCAGCACTGATGTGTGCCACCCACAGAAGCAGCTTGTAAAGTGTGTCTCAGACCTGCCACTGCAGTGTCTGTGAGCAGTCCAGAACTGCCATCTTGGCTGTGAAGTGCACCCACTTCCCAGCCCCTGAACCTTCCCTTGGCATCTTGTAAGTCACCCCTATGGTAGGGTGCATTGTATGTGTAAGGTAGGACATGCCTTGGTGTGTGTAGCATGTCCTGGTAGTGAATTATGCCCCATTTCGTTTTTCACTACTGTAAGGCTACCTGTTCCTCATAGGCTAGAATGGGCAGTTTGGCTATTACATTCTATAGTCCTAACTGACCCCAGGAACATGGTAGAAAAACGAATTTAGTATGCCTGAGCTCAGAATATTAAAATACATCTTTTAGTGAAGTTTATTTTTATATTCTGTGTTTGAAAATACCACTTTTAGAAAGTAGGTATTTTCTTGCCTAAGCCTTCCAGTGTGCTCTGCTGTTATGTGTATTGGCTGTCTGGTTTTAGAGGGGCAGGGCAGGCTGAGTCAGACCTGGGTTGAATAGAGAGATCTGCATTTAGAGTGTGGGGAGGGGTGGCTCCTTGACCTGAATAGGGCTGTGCCTGGCAAGGTGAATGCTGGCTCCACCTCCTACTGTGTGTCTGCTAGCAGACCCCTCTTTCTGAAAGGAAGAATGCAGCCTGGTAAACAAAGTGCTCCAGGCCTGAGCGGAACTGGTTCTGGCTAGGTTCAGTGACTTGTAGCTTCTGAGAACAAAGACTTTTGGGGTATAAATATCTGTGCTCAAACCCCTACAATTTGTATTGCTTTTGGATCTGGAGAGGAAACTCTGTCCGTGCCACTGGAGGAATCTGCAGGAAGTGACTGTCCCTGTGCTTGTGTGTTGTTTCTTGCACTGGCCTGCAGCAGTGACCACTGGACCTTGAAGAAGAGAGAAAAGGACTTTTGAGAGAACTTTTATTTTTGTTACAGCAATTACCCAAGGGCTAGGAAAAGAGCTAGCCTCCTGCTGGAGTCTCAGGCACATCTGACTCCACCACCAACCTCTTGCTTCCTCCCTGCGAGGATTGCTATCTGCTGATGAGGCTCCTGTGAGTTCCAGGGCCTCTAGTTTTGCTTCAGAAAAAACAGTGCTGGAAATCGTCGCTAACGCACGTTTGCGAGCCGCTGCAGCCGAGAGGCCTGGAAAAATCATCGCGCTGCTGCCGCTGGGTGCTCGCAACACGAAACCATCGCTAACGCCCCTTTGCGAGCCGCTGCAGCTGAGACGCGCTGGAAAAATCATCGCGCTGCTGTCGCCGAGCGCTCACAACCCCTAAAGAAATCATCGCTTCAAGACATCGCTTTGCGGACGCCGTGCGTCCGCCATTTTCATCGCATCGCACCGGATTTCGTCGCTCCCTCGCGGAGCGCTCATCTCTTCGCATCGCAACACAATCGCACAGCGCAACAGGATCATCGCATCGACTTCTCCCTCGCGGCAAGAAAGTCATCGCATCGGCGGCCTAGCGTGCAGAAGTTGGTCGCAGTGTCTCCGCACGCATCACGCTGATCGGCGCATCATCCTCCCTTGCGGCAAGGATTTCAACGCATCGCCGGCCTCGCGTGCCGAGAATCATCGCTACCACTTCTTTGCGGCATTTTGTTGGTTTTGCTACTAAACCCAGGTCCTTTGTGAGAGAAAGGGTCGCAGAGACCACTGCTTTGAATTTGAACCTTATTTTTGCAACCTTTGAACTATTTTTTGACAGTCCTTCAACAGCCATCCTATTTTTGACAGTCTTATGAGAGAAAGGGTCGCAGAGACCACTGCCTGGAATTTGAACCTTATTTTTGCAACCTCTGAACGAGAAAGGGGCGCAGAGACCCCTGCCTTGAATTTGAACCTTATTCTTGCAACCTTTGAACTATCTTTGACAGCCCTTCAACAGCTATCCTATTTTTGACAGTATTGTGGCTTTTACAGTTATTGGTCTTGTGATAAATCTGCCTTTATATAAAGATACTTATTTTTTATAACTACTTGTGTGGTGTCCCTCTGTAGTGTTCCTCACTGTGTTACTGTGTATGGTCATAAATGCTTCACACCCTGCCTCTGAGATAAGCCTACCTGCTCGTGCTACGTTACCACAGGGTTGAGCAGGGGTATCAAGGAGGGTAGCCCTCTTACTCTGACTTAGGAAGAAGGGTCCCTACTTGGACAGTGGCCAGCCATTGCCAACTAGAGACCCCCATTTCTAACATTGGTGGTCAGCGGTGAGGATCTGGACTTGCATTTATGATCGCATACAGTAATTATAGTGTACACTACTAGTGAGTACAGACCATAACGTACCACATACATTTTTGAAGTTTTTTTTTGGTTCTATCTTTGATTGATATTGCCCGTGATTGTTACAATGGGCAAGCCTATGTTTTATTGATATTGCCAGGTGATAGTACCCGCATACATTTTTGAGAATTGTTGGATCCTATATTGTAATTGATATTGCCGGTGATTTTTTACCAGCATACATTTTCTTGAGAAGTTTTCTTCTATCTTTTATTGATATTGCCCGTGATTGTTACAATGGGTAAGCCTATGTTTTATTGATATTGCCAGGTGATAGTACCCGCATACATTTTTGAGAATTGTTGGATCCTATATTGTAATTGATATTGCCGGTGATTTTTTACCAGCATACATTTTCTTGAGAAGTTTTCTTCTATCTTTTATTGATATTGCCCGTGATTGTTACAATGGGCAAGCCTATTTTTATTGATATTGCCGGTGATAGTACCCGCATACATTTTTGAGAGTTTTTGGATCCTCTATTGTTATTGATATTGCCCGTGATTGTTACAATGGGCAAGCCTATTTTTTATTGATATTGCCGGTGATAGTACCCGCATACATTTTTGAAAGTTTTTGGATCCTATATTGTGATTGATATTGCCGGTGATTTTTTACCCGCATACATTTTCTTGAGAAGTTTTCTTCTATCTGTACTGATATTGCCCGTGATTGTTACAACGGGCAAGCCTATTTTTTTATTATTGATATTGCCAGATATTGCTACAATGGGTCTTGCTGAAATGAGACCTACCTTTTATATAGATGATCTGTTGACCTACAGTCTAGAGGAGCTAAGGGGTTCTGTGAGGAGAGGGGCTTAGCAGTGAGTAGGAAGGAGACTCAGCTATCCCTGCAGACATCCCTGAGACTTTGGCAACAAGACAGATGGAGATTCTTGGAGTCCCAGTACACCTACCAAGAGGGTAGTTGGTCTGAGGGTGGCTCTGGACAGTCTGAAGAGGAGGAAGAAAGTGTTATGGAATATCTCATAGGTGGGGAGTTCCTTGATGAGTCTAGTGCCTATGGTAGTGCCAGATTCCCCTCAGGGTCCCCAGAGGAGTTGGTGGACAGGCGGGAAGGTCCCATAGGTAGGGAGTCCCTTGCTGGATCTAGTGCACAGGGTAGCACCCAATCCCCTTCATGGTCCCCAGAGGAGTTGGGCCGACAGAGGGAGAGGGAGTACCAGCTGGAATTGGAGAGGCTCCAAATAGAGATTGCCCAGCTGGAGGCGCACCTAGCGCAGATAGCAGAAAAGGAGAAGTTAGCTCAAGAGGGTAGGTTACCCCTGGAGCGCAGTTTTAATTGTCTGGATTCCCCAGAGAGGGTGGGGTCCAGTGGTGGCAGCAAAATTGAAGTATATAGTGATGACAGTGTAGTACACCCACCCAGAGATGTAGCACCTGACTTGAAGGAGGGGTTGATCTACACCAGGGGATTCAAGGATATGAGGTAGCTCCATTAATATGCAGTGTCCCTGAGGTGGATTGGGGAACTAGCGCAGGGGCCCATAGTCCTAGTGAAAGGAGGGATACTCTACCGACTCTGGATGAGAGGTGCAGGGAGAGGGGTTCCCCCGTGGTTGAAGTCCTGGTGTATGAGTGTGAGGACCGCCCAGAAGAGTGTGGGTTGAGTGATAGAGACAGTCAGTTAATGTCTCGCCCACTTCAAGAGAGTGGTGTGGGGTACGTGTGTAAGACACTGGATTGTGAGGTAAAGGTTAGCACCTGCGTGGAACTGTGTAATCCAATTGTGGGAGAGCATATTGTGAGTTCCTATTTTCCAGAGCTAAACCAACATGTGTTAGAGTGCGAGTTCTCTGATCCTAGGGAACTTGCGAAGGAGGCAGACCTCTGGGTGAGTACCAGAGGCTCTGTAGAGGCATTAGGGAATGACCCTAAGAGAAGTGGTTCAGAAGTTTTCCAACCCAGAGTGCTGGGAAAGGTTAGGAGTGTTACAGCTGGGTCCCCTTGTTGTGAGGAGGTTGTAGGGCCTCACATCCTGTCTCGTGGGAGCAGGAGTGAGACTGGGATAGGTCCCGAAGTGCCCCAGCCTCAGTCCCCAGGACTGGATGGTTCAATGAGGGAACACCAGGTGGGGAGCCTAGTCTGTCTGGACGGACCGTCCATTGTGGGGGGTACCCCAGTGTTAGGTGAGCTGGGAGTGCCTGTAGTCAGGCCTCCATCAGTTCTTGTGCCTGGCAGTGCCACTCCTAGGGGAGGGTACAGAAGTCCAGTCTGAGGGATGAAAGGGGGAAAGAGTCCCCAGTGGAAGAACCAGTGGGTCAGGGGCCAGCCAGAAGGGCTGAGCCTCATAGGATTGGCCATGGTGATGCCACTTCTGTCCTGGGGCATCTTCACGCACTGTCAGAGGGACAGGAGGTCGTGAGCTCTGTGCCAGGCAGACTGTCACGCAACACGCTAGGTATGTGTCACCCTCAGGAAGTCCTGGTTGGCCAGGCAGTTGTTCAGCCGCAGGGGTTGGTCCCTGGGTTGGTAAGTCAGGTCCAGGAGTTGCCTGACCTGGAGGGAGGGACAACTGTAAGCAGTGTCCCGACCATTTTTTCCAAGAGCACCATTCCAGGTGGGAGGGTGCAGTATGCTGGAAGGGGTGCAGAGGGAGGGAGTCCTCGCCTCTGACCCCGGTGCACCCTGAGGGTTTTTCAGGTTGGTAGGTCAGTTGCAGGGTCCAGGCCCTGAACTGGTGGAGGGGTGTGTTTCCCTTGAGGGGAGCCTGTGTGCTCCCCAGGAAGTCCTGGGTGGCCAGGCGGTTGTTCAACCACAGGGGTTGGTCCCTGGGATGGTAAGTCAGGTCCAGGTGTTGTCTGACCTGGAGGAAGGGACAACTGTAAGCAGTGTCCCGACCATTTTTTTCCTAAAAGCACCACTCCAGGTGGGAGGGTGCAGTATGCTGGAAGGGGGTGCAGAGGGAGGAGTCCTCGTCCCTGACCCCAGTACCACCTGAGGGTTTTCCAGGTTGATGGATCAGTTGCAGGGACAAGGCCCTGAACTAGTGGAAGAGTGTATTTTCCTTGGGGGAATTGGTGTACTCCCCCAGAAGTCCTGGGTTGCCAGGCACAGGCCCAGCCTAAGGGTACAGACCCTAGGTTGGGGGACCAGGTTCCGGGTGTCCCCCCTGATCTGGAGAAAGGGGCAACTGCTAACAGTGCCCCTCCCGGTTTGTGTTATGGAGGCACCTCTCCAGGTGGGAGGGTGCCGGGCCCCAGTAAAGGGGGCAGGGAGAGGGCAGCCTCACCCCTGACCTCCGCCCAGTCTAAGGGTACAGACCCTATGCTGGGATACCAGTTGCAGGATAGAACCCCTGAACTGGTGGGTGAATTATGCAGGACACCTGCCTCAGGTGCCCTGACAATTCTGGAGGGGGTACCGCTCCAAGTGGGAGGGTACCGAGCCCCAAAGAGAGGGACCGGGTGTGGGGAGCCCACCCCAGTCTCTGGCCCCGCCGCTGGGAACAGGCCCAGGGCTGGTGGGTCAGTGTCAGGGTGCGTCACCTGACCTGACAGGAGGGAGAGTGGACAAAAGGTGCCAGACACCTGGGGTTACTGCCCCTCACTCTCTGATGCCACAAAGTTTGAGAGCCCTGAGAGGTATAGGGCTTGGATTTCATCACTGACTACTGTCAGTGGCTACTGGGGCTTGTTGTTTATCTGTTGGGACACACCTGGGGGCCAGTTAAGGTTTGGTGCTGCACAGGTGGTGTCCACAGGTAAGGGGAAGAGTTCCCCATTGGTTGTCTTAGTGAGCCCTGGGAGGTATAAGGCCTGGGTCTCATCCCTGACTACTGACAGTGGCTACTGTGGCTTATTGTTTATCGGTTGGGACACACCTGGGGGCCATTTAAGGTTAGGTGCTGCACAGGTGGTGTCCACAGGTGAGGGGCAGAGTTCCCCATTGGTTATCTTAGTGGGCCCTGGGAGTGTGGACAGAGGGATCCACCAGGGTTCAGATTGGAGTAGAGCTGGCATATGCCCCTGCAGTTGCGGGCCTGTTCCGTGTTCTATCGCCCGAAGCAGGGAAGCCCATCAAAGTAGTGATTGGTCTACCCTGCGTTTTGGCTGGAAGGGGTTGTGTTGGAAATGGCCCTTTTTGCAGGGTCACCCCTAAACTTTTTGCCTGCCTCCTGTATTTTTGCTGACCTGTTTCTGTTGGTTTTATGACTCTGGGCACTTTACCACTGCTGTTCAGTGCTAAAGTGCATATGCTCTCCCTTTGTAAATATGTCTATGTGAATTGGTATATCCCTGATTGGCTTATTTGGTTTACCTGTTAGTCCCTACTAGTGGGGCCTATGTGTGCCCAGGGCTGGTAAACCAAATGCTGCTGGTGGGCCTGCAGCACTGATGTGTGCCACCCACAGAAGCAGCTTGTAAAGTGTGTCTCAGACCTGCCACTGCAGTGTCTGTGTGCAGTCCAGAACTGCCATCTTGGCTGTGAAGTGCACCCACGTCCCAGCCCCTGAACCTTCCCTTGGCATCTTGTAAGTCACCCCTATGGTAGGGTGCATTGTATGTGTAAGGTAGGACATGCCTTGGTGTGTGTAGCATGTCCTGGTAGTGAATTATGCCCCATTTCGTTTTTCACTACTGTAAGGCTACCTGTTCCTCATAGGCTAGAATGGGCAGTTTGGCTATTACATTCTATAGTCCTAACTGACCCCAGGAACATGGTAGAAAAACGAATTTAGTATGCCTGAGCTCAGAATATTAAAATACATCTTTTAGTGAAGTTTATTTTTATATTCTGTGTTTGAAAATACCATTTTTAGAAAGTATGTATTTTCTTGCCTAAGCCTTCCAGTGTGCTCTGCTGTTATGTGTATTGGCTGTCTGGTTTTAGAGGGGCAGGGCAGGCTGAGTCAGACCTGGGTTGAATAGAGAGATCTGCATTTAGAGTGTGGGGAGGGGTGGCTCCTTGACCTGAATAGGGCTGTGCCTGGCAAGGTGAATGCTGGCTCCACCTCCTACTGTGTGTCTGCTAGCAGACCCCCTCTTTCTGAAAGGAAGAATGCAGCCTGGTAAACAAAGTGCTCCAGGCCTGAGCAGAACTGGTTCTGGCTAGGTTCAGTGACTTGTAGCTTCTGAGAACAAAGACTTTTGGGGTATAAATATCTGTGCTCAAACCCCTACAATTTGTATTGCTTTTGGATCTGGAGCGGAAACTCTGTCCGTGCCACTGGAGGAATCTGCAGGAAGTGACTGTCCCTGTGCTTGTGTGTTGTTTCTTGCACTGGCCTGCAGCAGTGACCACTGGACCTTGAAGAAGAGAGAAAAGGACTTTTGAGAGAACTTTTATTTTTGTTACAGCAATTACCCAAGGGCTAGGAAAAGAGCTAGCCTCCTGCTGGAGTCTCAGGCACATCTGACTCCACCACCAACCTCCTGCTTCCTCCCTGCGAGGATTGCTATCTGCTGATGAGGCTCCTGTGAGTTCCAGGGCCTCTAGTTTTGCTTCAGAAAAAAACAGTGCTGGAAATCGTCGCTAACGCACGTTTGCGAGCCGCTGCAGCCGAGAGCGCTGGAAAAATCATCGCGCTGCTGCTGCTGGGTGCTCGCAACACGAAACCATCGCTAACGCCCCTTTGCGAGCCGCTGCAGCTGAGACGCACTGGAAAAATCATTGCGCTGTTGTCGCCGAGCGCTCACAACCCCTAAAGAAATCATCGCTTCAAGACATCGCTTTGCGGACGCCGTGCGTCCGCCATTTTCATCGCATCGCACCGGATTTCGTCACTCCCTCGCGGAGCGTCATCTCTTCGCATCGCAACACAATCGCACAGCGCAACAGGATCATCGCATCGACTTCTCCCTCGCGGCAAGAAAGTCATTGCATCGGCGGCCTAGCGTGCAGAAGTTGGTCGCAGTGTCTCCGCACGCATCACTCTGATCGGCGCATCATCCTCCCTTGCGGCAAGGATTTCAACGCATCGCCGGCCTCGCGTGCCGAGAATCATCGCTACCACTTCTTTGCGACATTTTGTTGGTTTTGCTACTAAACCCAGGTACTTTGTGAGAGAAAGGGTCGCAGAGACCACTGCTTTGAATTTGAACCTTATTTTTGCAACCTTTGAACTATTTTTTGACAGTCCTTCAACAGCCATCCTATTTTTGACAGTCTTATGAGAGAAAGGGTCGCAGAGACCACTGCCTGGAATTTGAACCTTATTTTTGCAACCTCTGAACGAGAAAGGGCGCAGAGACCCCTGCCTTGAATTTGAACCTTATTCTTGCAACCTTTGAACTATCTTTGACAGCCCTTCAACAGCTATCCTATTTTTGACAGTATTGTGGCTTTTACAGTTATTGGTCTTGTGATAAATCTGCCTTTATATAAAGATACTTATTTTTTATAACTACTTGTGTGGTGTCCCTCTGTAGTGTTCCTCACTGTGTTACTGTGTATGGTCATAAATGCTTCACACCCTGCCTCTGAGATAAGCCTACCTGCTCGTGCTACGTTACCACAGGGTTGAGCAGGGGTATCAAGGAGGGTAGCCCTCTTACTCTGACTTAGGAAGAAGGGTCCCTACTTGGACAGTGGCCAGCCATTGCCAACTAGAGACCCCCATTTCTAACACAAAGACTTCGGCATCTGGCAGGAGCTTCAGCGATGCAGACCGGACAATTGCTTCTTAGGTGCCTGCCAAGCAGGGGAGTCACTCCTTGACCCCAAGGGAGATTCTTCAGTCCTCTAATCTTCAAGTAGAGCATTGAAGGTCCAGGATTCGGCTTCAGAGTTTCATCCAGGGTAATCTAAAGTCTTAAGGACTGGTGTCCCATACTTATACTAAGGTAGGGGGTTGGACATACTCTGGGGACCCACCTATGGGAGGGTCAGGGAAGAGGGGTGGTTACACCCATTCCCTTTGTCCAGTTTTGTGCCAGAGCAGGGTCAGGTAGCCCCTGCAACCGGTTTGAACTGGCCTATGCACAGGGACACCAAATGTGCCCCCAGTGCAGGACTTCAAAGCACCAGAGAGTGCTCTCGCTCAGCCCCAATACACATTATCTTGTCTGGGGAGGTGGTTACACCTCCCTTCGACAGGAAACCTATTGTCCAGGCCTCCGCTGCCGGAGTTTCGGTCAGCAGCAGGAGGCCAGACCCGTGTCTGTGGCAGCGGCATCCATTATGTGATGCCAGGGCTCTGTAAAGTTATTACCGGGTAGCCCGGTGTGTACATGTCTCTCCCTCTAGAAGGGTGGAATGCTACCCCCTCCGCCAGAACTGTGTGCAATGGTAGTGATATAGGTAGCCTATACCACAGTAAGGGGTGCATGCACCACCTTACCCAGGCTGCAGTAGCAGACCTGTGGTGTCATTTTGGAGGGTCTTCCAGGGGTGGCACAATACATGCTTCAGCCCCTGGTAGGCCTCTGGGGTACCTATGCCCTGGGTACATAGTATCCCATATACTAGGGACTTATAAGGGCACTCCAGAATCCAATCAGAGATGTACCTAAGGTACATGGAAACCATTTTAGAGAGGAAACAGCTAGGCTGGGGTTCTGATTAGCAGTGCCCCAGCCAGACTAAAGTCAAAAAACAGTGAAGCATCAGCAAAAAGTGGGGGTACCCATGTGAAGCAGATCCTACTCTCCTACAACTAGTGACAAGGAAATGGCTGGACTGCATCAGTAGTGCTCAGGGGATAGTAGCAGTGAATGTGTTAGTGCCTGGGTCATTGCATGAGTACATGGGTAGTGACTGGATGATTACAGTACTGCAAGGAGAGTGCATGGTGAATTTATAAGTGCTTGTGTTTTGGCGCAGTGATTAGATAAGGACATGGAACTGGCTGGGTGATTGGAGGAGTGCATGGGTAGTGACAAGGAGATGGCTGGACTGCATCAGTAGTGCTCAGGGGATTGTAGCAGTGCATGTGTTAGTGCCTGGGTCATTGCATAAGTACATGGGTACTGACTGGATGATTAGACTACTTCAAGAAGAGTGCATGGCGAATTTATAAGTGCTTGTGTTTTGGCACAGTGATTAGATAAGGACATGGAACTGGCTGGGTGATTGGAGGAGTGCATGGGTAGTGACAAGGAGATGGCTGGACTGCATCAGTAGTGCTCATGGGATTGTAGCAGTGCATGTGTTAGAGCCTGGGTCATTGCATGAGTACATGGGTACTGACTGAATGATTACAGTACTGCAAAAAGAGTGCATGGTGAATCTATAAGTGCTTATGTTTTGGCGCAGTGATTAGATAGGACATGGAACTGGCTGGGTTATTGGAGGAGTGCATGGGTAGTGACAAGGAGATGGCTGGACTGCATGGGTAGTGCTCAGGGTATTGTAGCAGTGCATGAGTTAGTGCATGGGTCATTGCTTGAGTGCATTGGTAGTGACTGAATGATTAGAGTGCTGCAAAGAGAGTGCATGGTGAATTTATAAGTGCTTGGGTTTTAGCGGAGTGATTGGATAAGTACACACATGTCACATCAGGCCCCTCCCTTCACCACTGTGTAAATGCACCCCCTTGTGGGTTTTAAGTTGGGGGATTAATTCCCCTTGAATCCTGAGGGTCCCTGGAGCCCAACTAGCCCACCAGGTACCTCCAGTAAGCACCACAGAGCTGCGTTGCAGAGAGGTGGTCCGAGGCCACGCCCTTTTACACCTCTCTACACGGCAACTCTGTGGCACTTACTGGACGTACCTGGTGGGCTACCCTCTCTGCTTTAATCTCTCCATGGTTTCCTGGATTTTTTCCTCTGCGTCTTCTGGTTGGGAGCAATTGCGTTTCATCCGCATGAACTCCCCATAGGGGATACTATTCATTAGGGGTTTTGGGTGGAAGCTGGTTCCGTGCAGGATACTGTTAGTGGCTGTTTCTTTCCTATAGAGCGTAGACTGTATTTGATCATCTTTGATGAATATTAGAGTGTCAAGGAAAGGGATCTCAGTTCTACTCATGCTGCATGTGAAAGATAGACCAACGTGGTTAGTGTTCAGTTTGTTATAATAGTCTTGGAATTCTTTTTCAGTTCCATTCCATATTAAAAACAAATCGTCTATATAACGAACCCATAGTATGATCCTGTCCAGATCATCTTGGTTGTCCACATCCCAGGCCACTGTTTTCTCCCACCACCCCATTGTGATGTTAGCGTAGTTCACTGAAAATGAAATGCCCATCGCAGTTCCACACATATATTCACTGAAAAAACCCAAGGTTTTGGGGACGTTATAGTTAGTTAGACATTTCACTCGTACAAAATTAGAGAAATGTGGCCGTTATAGTTAGTTCAGCTAACTATAACTCCCGCCCCACAATGCACTGCTGATGATGTCACATATTACATCATTCATGACATGGTCAGTGACATTACTGATGACATCACTGATGACATCTCAAATGACATCACTGATGACATCACTGATGACATCACTGATGACATCATCCAGTGACTGTGTGTTTCTGTAAAGTTTAAATATGTTTTAAATATATATGCGAAGGTGTATTGAAAAATGAGTGGGTGTATAAGTGTCTAAATGGATGATTTAGTAGGTGCTTGACTGTCTGTATAAGTGAGTGATTAAACGTGTTTTACTGAATGCATGGGTTAGTGGCTAAACTGTGTAAATGTCTGTATCAGTCAGTCAGTTGGTATGTAAGCAGATGTATGGGTTGGTGAGTAGCTAAATGAGTGTCTATATGGTTTATTGATTGGTTGTCTGAGTAGCTGTATGGGTGCCTGAGTGTCTGTGTGTGTGGGTGGGTTGTATGTGACTGTGCATAGATGTGTGAGTGGGTGATTCACTGGGTGTATGGATTCAAGAGTGCATCTGTGATGGACTGTATGGGTGGGTAAGTGTGTGTATGGGTGCATTGGTGAGTGAATGGATGTCTCAGTGGTACATGTGTGAGTAACTACATATGTAAAAGGCAGTATATGTGAGTGCTGGAGTACATAAATGACTATATGTGAGAGTGAGTTATTGTGAGAGTGGCTGTATGGATGAGTGTGTGCTTGTATTAGTGATTGTATGAGTGTAAGTATTTGTTAGTATATGTATGAATAAGTGAGGTGGTGTGTGTACAACTGTATAGGTGAGTAAATGGGAGTGCGATTGGTTCTATGCATGACTGACTAGGTGTGTGAGTAACTCTATGGATGAGTGGTGGTGTGTGAGTGTCTCTATAGGTATATGAGTGCATATGATAGTGCCGTATTGATGAGTGACTGCATGTATGAGTGACTGTATGGGTGAATGAGTGGATATGTTTGTAGACCAAGGAATCAGTGAGTGGGTATGTAGTAACTGGTATTGGTGTGTCTATGATTTCGAAAATGGTAGTCTGTATTTTAGAGTGAAATGTCTAACTAACTATAACGTCCCTGAAACCTGTTTTTTCAGTGAATTTCTAAGGTTTTTTAAATGCTCATTTATAATTATAACATCCCTGAAACCTATGGTTTTTTAGTGAATTTCAAAGGTTTTTTAAATGCAAATTTCTAACTATTCCTACAGAGGTAGGACATGTGCAGAAAGAGGAAGAAATGTGCAGAAAGAGGCAATAGAAGTCCCAAAAGATGAAGAAAGTTGCAGAAAGAAGCAAGAGATATGCAGAAAGAACCAACAGAGGTGCAGAAAGAAGCCTTGCTGCAGTCATCCTGTGCCCCCAACATTTTGCTGACTGGTACTGGTGGTAACTGACTCTGACTAACCAGGCCCGGAGCCAGTGCTATGCTGAAAGACACGTAGAATACAGTGAAAGTACCTACATACACTAGGGTACACTATGGGTTGGGGTACCCCTGTGATTGGCATTAACTCCCCTTAAGGCCCAATACATAATAGGGCAGGGGGATTAAAACTAATTCTAAGTCAGAGGTGCTGAAAGAGGCAAGAGAAGTGCAGAAAGAAGCAACAGAGGTACCGAAAGAGGCAAGAGAGGTACAGCAAGAAGCAAGAGCAGTGCAGAATGAAACAACAGGGTTGCAAAAAGAGGCAAGAGGCGTGCAGAAAAAGGTAGGAGGGGTGCACAAAGAGACAAAAGAGGTACAGAAAGAGGCAGGAGGAGTGCAGAAAGAAGGAAGAGGAGTGCAGAAAGAAGTAACAGAGGTGCTGAAAGAGGTGCGTAGGGTGCAGAAAGAGGCAAGAGAAGTACAGAAAAAGCTACATAGGTGCCGAAAGAGGCAAGAGAGGTGCAGAAAGAAGCAAGTGAAGTACAGAAAGAGGCAACAGAGGTGCAGAAAGACGCAAGAGAGGTGCAGAAACAAGCAAGAGAAGTGCAGAAAGAGGCAAGAGAATTGCTGAAAGATGAAACAGAGGTGTAGAAAGAAGCAAGGGAAGTGCAGAAAGAACCAACAGATGTGCAAAAAGAGGCAAGAGGGGTACAGAAAGAGGAGAGAGCAGTGCAGAAAGAACTAAGAGATGTGCAGAATGAGGCAAGAGACATGCAGAAAGAAGCAAGAGCAGTGCAGAAAGAACCAAGAGACATGCAGAAAGAAGCAAGAGAGGTGCAGAAAGAGGCAAGAGAAGAGCAGAAAGAAGCAAGAGAGGTGCAGAAAGAGGGAAGACGAGTGCAGAAAGAGACAAAAGGGGTGAAGAAAGAGACAACAGGATGCAGAAAGAAGCAAGAGAGGTGCAGAAAGAGGCAATACAAGTGCAGAAAGAAGCAACAGAGTTGCAGAAAGAGTCAAGAGGGGTGCAGAAAGAGGAGAGAGAGAAAAGAGCAGATAGAGGCAAGAGAACTGCAGAAAAAGGCAAGAGAGGTGCAGAAAGAGTCAAGAGAGGTGCACAAAGAGGCACAAGGGGTACAGAAAGAGGCAAGAGGGGTATAGAAAGAAGCAAGATAAGTGGAGAAAGAAGCAACAAAGGTGCTTAAAGAGGCAATAGGGGTGCAGAAAGAGGCAAGAGAAGTGCAGAAAGAAGCAACAGAGTGGCCGAAAGAGGCAAGAGAGGTGCACAAACAGGAAAGAAAGGTACAGAAAGAGGGAACAGGCTTGCAGAAAGAGGTAAGAGGGATACAGAAATTTGCATTAGAGGTGCAGAAAGAAGCAAAAGCATTGCAGAAAGAAGCAAGAAAAGTGCAGAAAGAAGGAAGAGAGGTGGAGAAATAGGGAAGAAGGGTACAGAAAGAGGCATGAGGGATGCAGAAATTTGCAAAAGAGGTGCAGAAGGAAGCAAGAGAAGTGCAGAAAGAACCAACAGAGGTGCAGAAAGAGGCAAGAGGGGTGCAGAAATAGGTAGGAGAGGTGCAGAAAGAGGCAAGAGGGGTGCAGAAAGAAACAAGAGAAGTGCAAAAAGAGGCAGGTGAGGTACAGAAAGAGGCAGGAGAGGTACAGAAAGAGACAAGAGAACTGTAGAAGAAGTGCAGAAAGAGGCAAGAGAAGTGCAGGAAGAGGCAAGTGAGGTGCAGAAAGAGGCAAGAGAGGTGTAGAAAGAGGCAAGAGAGGTGCAGAAAGAGGTAAGTGAGGTTCAGAAAGTGGCAACAGTAGTACAGAAAGAGTCAAGAGAAGTACAGAAAGAAGGAAGAGAAGTCCATATAGAGGCAATAGAAGTGCAGAAAGAGGAAAAAGAAGTGCAGAAAGTGGGAAGAGAAGCGCAAAAGAGGGAAGAGAAATACAGAAAGAGCCAAAAGAAGTGCAGAAAGAAGCAAGAGAAGTGCAGAAAGAGGTAAGAGAAGGGCAGAAAGAGGAAAATGTGTTGCAGAAAGAGGCAAGTGATATGCATAAAGAGGCAAGAGAGGTACAGAAAGAGGCAAGTAAGGTGCAGAAAGAGGCAAGAGAGTTGCAGAAAGAAGCAAGAGAAGTACAAAAAGAAGAAATAGAAGTGCAGAAAGAGCCAAGAGAAGTGCACAAAGAAGCAACAGAAGTGCAGAAAGAGGCAAAAGAACTGCAGAAAGAGGCAAGTGATATGCAAAAAGAGGCAAGAGGGGTACAGAAAGAGGCAAGTAAGGTGCAGAAAGAGGCAAGAGAGTTGCAGAAAGAAGCAAGAGAAGTGCAAAAAGAGGGAAAAGAAGTGCAGAAAGAGGGAAGAGAAGCGCAAAAAGAGGGAAGAGAAGTGCAGAAAGAGGCAAGAGATGTGCAGAAAGATGAAAGAGAAGTGCAGAAAGTGGAAATAGTAGTACAGAAAGGGCCAAGAGAAGTGCAGAAAGAAGCAAGAGAAGTGCAGAAAGAGGCAAGAGAAGTGCAGAAAGAGGTAAAAGAAGTGCAGAAGGAGGCAAGAGAGGTACAGAAAGAGGCAAGTAAGGTACAGAAATAGGCAAGAGATGTGCAGAAAGAAGGAAGAGAATTGCAGAAAGCGCTAAGAGAAGTGCAGAAAGAGGCAAGAGAGGTGCAGAAAGAAGAGAGTGAGGTGCAGAAAAGACAAAGAGAAGTGCAGAAAGAGGCATGAGAGGTGCAGATAGAAGAGAGTGAGATGCAGATAGAGGCAAGAGAACTGCAGAAAGAGGCAAGTGAGGTACAGAAAGAGCCAAACAAGTTACAGGAAGAAGCAAGAGAAGTGCAGAAAGAGGCAAGAGAAGTGCAGAAAGAGGCAACAGAAGTGCAGAAAGAGGCAAGTGAGGTGCAGAAAGAGGCAAGAGAGGTAGAGAAAGAGGCAAGTAAGGTGACAAAAGAGGCAAGAGAGGTGCAGACAGAAGCAAGAGAAGTGCAAAAAGAGACAAAAGAAGCACAGAAAGAAGGAAGAGAAGTGCAGAAAGAGGCAAGAGAAGTGCAGAAAGAGGCACAAGAGGTGCAGAAAGAAGCATGAAAAGTGCAGAAAAGAGAAAGAGAAATGCAGAAAGAGGAAAGAGAGGTGCAGAAAGAAGAGAGTGAGGTGCAAATAGAGGCAAGAAAACTGCAGAAAGAGGCAAGTGAGGTGCAGAAAGAGGCAAGAAAAGTACAGAAAGAGGCAAGAGAAGTGCAGAAAAAAAAGAAAAGTGCAAAAAGAGTAAGAAATATGCAGAAAGAGGCAAGAGAAGTGCAGAAAGAGGCAAGAGAGGTGGAGAAAGAGACAAAAGAAGTGCAGAAACAGGCAAGAGATGGACAAAAAAAGGCAAGAGAAGCACCGAAAGAAGGAACAGAAGTGCAGAAAGAGGAAATAGAAGTGCAGAAAGAGCCACGAGAAGTGCAGAAAGAAGCAAGAGAAGTGCAGAAAGATGCAAGAGAAGGGCAGAAAGTGCCAAGAGAAGTACATAAAGAGGCAAGTGAGTGTAGGAGAGTAGGATCTGCCTCTTATGGTTACCCCCACTTTTTTGCTGATGCTACACTGTTTTCTGACTTTAGTCTGGCTGGGGCCCTGCTATCCAGGACCCCAGCCTAGCTGCTTCCTCTCTAAAGTGATTCCATGTACTTTAGGTACATCCCATATTGGATTCTGGAGTGCCCTTATAAGTCCCTAGTATATGGTATACTATATACCCAGGGCATAGGTACCCCAGAGGCCTACCAGGGGCTGAAGCATGTATTGTGCCACCCCTGGAAGGCCATCCAAAATGACACCACAGGACTGCTACTGCAGCCTGAGTGAGGAGGTGCATGCACCCCTTACAGAGATATAGGTTCACTATATCTCACCTATCACTGCACATAGAAACCTATCAGTCACCCCTATGGCAGGCCTTATCAATCCTGAAGGCAGGGTGCTTGGTTATATGTGAGAGGGTGCCCATGCATGAGCAGAGCCCCTCTGCAGCCCTCGGAATCTCCTATCCGGGGTTGTCTGTGCTGCAGCCAGACCATATACTCTTAAGTGCATTATATCCTCGTGGTAAAATGCTAACTTTGGACTGGCTGCACGGAAACATGTTGTGTTTGGTGTCAAACATTTTGGAATCCTACCCCCCCCGCCAGTCCTGGCAGCAGGGGTAGAATTCCATCCTTCTAGAGGGAGAGACATGTCCCCACCGGTATACCCAGTAGAAACCTTAAAGAGCCCTGGCATCACAAAATGGATGCTGCAGCCACAGACACGAGTCTGGCCTCCTGCTCCTGACACAAACTCCGGCAGGGGAGGCCTGGACAATAGTTTTCCTGTCACTGGGAGGTGTGACCACCTCCCAGACAGGCCTTAGTGGATTGGGGCTGGGTGGGTGCACTCTCTGAGTGCTTTGAGGTCCTGCACTGGGGGCACATTTGGTGTCCTCGTACATACCCCAGTTCAAACCAGTTGCATGGGCTACCAGCCTCTGCTCTGGTGCTAAACTGGACAAAGGAAATGGGTGTAGCCACCCCTCTTTCCAAACCCTCCCATAGGTGGGTCCCCAGAGTTAGTCCAACCACTTTCTTTAGTATAAGTAAGGGAACCCTGGCAAAAGGACTTTAGATATCCCTGGACGAAACTCTGAAGCTGAATCCTGGAACTTCAACACTCTACTAAAGACTAGAGGACTGAAGAAATCTCACTTGGGGTCAAGGAGTGACTCCGCTGCTTGGCAGGCACCAATAAAGCATTTGCCAGTCTGCATCTCCGAAGCTCCCACCAGACTCCGAAGTACTTGCAGCCCAGGAAGAGGATTTCCAGACATCTCAGAGGCCGACCCGAGTCCCCAGGAAAGCTGAGACCCGTAGCCCTCGTGAGTAGCGTGGAACTGGAACTCCTGGTCACCGTGCACATTGGCTAGTGCATTAACTTCTCGACAACTCTTGAAGTCCTGCTTTGGGTTACTCGTAGCCCAGGCCCCAAGCACCATTTGCACTGAAGATTGTGAGACTACACTCCATGAGTGTTCCGTGGGCCCGCTTCTTGCATTTCCGCTTGAGGCTCCTTTGCAATCCCTGGTCTGTCAACTGGTGGGTCCCTGTGAAGGCAACTCTGATTCTCATTGGGCGTTTCTTGTTGCTCTAGATGTGCCCTAACTCTCCACCAAGTGGTGAGTCCCCCAGACCTTGCTGGTCTGCTCCGAATCATCTTTCTCCTTTTTGCGTGGATTGCTGTTGCCAAGGCTTATTGTGTTCAATCCGGACACCAAGACTGCAGCACTCGACATCCTTCATGGGACAGCTGGAATCCAGCTCCTGGTTGTCATCGACACCTCCTGGTGCTCGTGGCTGAAGAGTCAAGCTTCACCTCTTTCACCTGAAGCACCCGACATCGGTGGGCATTCGACTATCGTGCCCCTGGTCACTGGCAAGTGACCCAGACTCTGTCCCCTCTGCTTTAACGTTCTTCTCATCTCTGATCCAGGCTTGGATCTCTTTGGACACTTCGCATCTTCCCGGCAGCAGCACTTCGTGGCAGGCTGCCATTGAAAACGATGACGCAACCTGACACCATTTGACATCTATGCACCCGGCTTCCCTGGGTGAGGTAACTCGAGTTCTCCGGTGCTCCCGTGGGTGTTGATCCTAGAACTGTCTAAGTCCAAGAGGGTTTGGTCCTAGTCCATTTCTAAGTGTCCCTAAACTCTAAAACGACAACCGCGGCTTTCCCATAGACTTTAACGGAGCTCGCGGCTGTGTTCACACACTGCACACAGCCCCCGTGGGTCCCCTGCGTCACTACCTTGGGTGGTTCCTTGGGGTGCCAGCGATTCTACAGGCTCTAGGCCTTGTGTCTACTTAAGTCGTGGTTCTTATACCACTTTCTTAATATATGGTTTGGCACGCCCCTAGGGCTAATCGTATATTGTGCTATTTTACTGTGCTATTCGACTTGTAAATTGAGTACTTTCACATCTAGCCTCATAAAGAGACTATTGGTTTTTGTTTAGTAATAAATACATATATTTTATATATATACCTGGTGTGGTTCTCCTTTCATTTGGTCATTCATGAGGTTATAACTGGTAAAACAATAGCTTAACACTCCTTCAAAACTTAGCCTGAAGGCTGCACTCCATAGCTACCACTAGGATAGCTTTCAATAAAGGTTGTCTTTAAACCTATCATCAATAAAGGTCGATTGGACTGGTGCAAGGTGCCCACTATAACTAGTGGACAGCATATACCAGGCCAACTTCTCACATTGGTGGGCAGCGGTTGGATTAAAGCTTGCCTTGTTTTACCAGATAATCTCAAGTGTGTGACTAACTGAAAACCACTAAAGGTACCTGAGGTACATATAAATTGAAGCTTAGAAATACAGTAAGTTTTACTGAACTTAGAGTTGTGTGTCAAGGGCTTATCACACCCTTTCTACAACTCAAGAGAGTTTAGTAGGCCACACAAGAGTAGGTAGTGCATACACCACACCTCATTAGTGATGTCTTCAGGGCCAGGAACCAGTAGGTCCCTGCCAGAAGCCAGTGGGCTTCTACCCTCCAAGTATGACAGTCTCCCATTCTTGGAATTGAGAGAATTGTGCAAGACTAGGAAGCTGAAGACAGGCAAAAGTGCCAACACCCAACGTCTCAAGGAGATGCTTCTGCTGGATGATCTCAGAAGACCCCTAGGGTCTGAAGGGGTAGGCAGACAGGGTAGGGCAGAAGATGAGGAAGGGACAGGGGGGTGAAAATACCCAGGACCTGACCTCTGAAACTGGCCAGGAAGATGACAATGATCTTGCCCTGGACAATCCAGCTCCTCCTGCAGATGAGGAGGGCCAGAATGGCCTCCCCTTTGTCCCCCCAGGAAGAGTTGGGAGTGTGCCTAGAAGGTCCAGATCTCCTTCTCAGGAGTCTAACCATTCTGACACCTCAGTAGGGACGTCTGTTTCCTCTCATAGGAGGGAATCCTCTCATGAAAGGAAAAAGAGACTGCTCCAGTATGAAGAAGCTCAGCTTAGGATCAGAAGAGAGCAGCTGGCTATAGACAGGCAGTCCCTAGAGCTTCATAGACAAAGAAGAAAGTTGGGACTAGAGTCCCATGGTGGCAGCAACTTCCCTAGTGGTAGAGAAAGGTCTTATGACCATAGAAACCTGAGCAAGATTGTCCCTCTCTACCAGAGTGGGGATGACATCCACAAATGGATTACTGCACTGGAAAGGGCCTGTAAAGTTCAGAGGGTCCCCCAGGAGCAGTGGGCAGCAATCTTGTGGCCCTCCTTTGCAGACAAAGGTAGAGACAAGCTCCTCACTGTAAGAGAAGAGGATGCTGATGATTACCAAGTCCTGAAGAGTGCACTGATAGATGGGTTTGGCCTAACCACTGAGCAATACAGGTTAAAGTTCAGAGATACCCAAAAGGCACAGACACAGGACTGGGTGGACTTTGTAGATGGTGCTACTAAGGCTCTGGAAGGCTGGTTACTTGGCAGTAAGGTGTGTGACTTCAAAGGATTGTATAATTTAATCATGAGGGAGCAGATTCTTAATAACTGTCAGAATCAGTTGCTACATCAGTACCTGGTTGACTCTGATCTGACCTCTCCCCAAGAGTTGGGTAAGAAGGCAGACAAATGAGTCAGGACCAGGGTGAAGCAGAAGGTACAGAACCAAGGTGGTGACCAGAAGAAGCAAGATTCCAAAAACTCTGACAAGGGTGGGGAATAGGGTAAAGACCAGAAGTCTTCTCAAGGTCCCCAAAAATCTGCATCTGGTGGGGAATCCCAATCTACTAAAGGAAAAGGCCAAAAGAAACCTTGGTGCAAAGTCTGTAAGCAAAAGACTCACTGGACCAGTGATTGCACCAAGGCCAAATACTCTAATCCAGCCACCATTGCCCCTAAGGCAACTGTTCCCACTAGTCCAGCTACAAATGGTGGTGGAAATACTCAGAATAAGGTTTTAGTAGGGTTGACCCTGGGTACTGAGATGGGCTCTGGCCTAGTCAGAGTGCCAACTCAGGCTGTACTAGTCTGTGATGGGGGCATGGATATGTCCCCCTTTGTGAGTCCCAATAATTTGGGCAAATACAGACAGCAGCCTTTGATTAATGGAAGAGAGGCTTTGGCATTCAGGGACACATGAGCAAGTGTCACCATGGTGACAAAAGATCTTGTGGATCCTGGGCAGATTATACTTGGTGAAATGTACCAAGTGACCAATGCTAGCAATGTCAGAACAGACCATTCTCTGGCAGTTGTTAACTTCTCCTGGGGAGGGGTAACTGGCCTTAAGAAGGTTGTGGTGAGTGCAGACCTACCAGTTGAATGCTTGCTTGGTAATGATCTTGAAACCTCAGCTTGGGCAGAGGTGGAGCTCAGGAAACATGCAGAAATGCTAGGGATCCCTGCACATGTCTTTGCTGTGACTAGGTCACAGGCAAAAATGTCAAAAACTGAACAGGCCCTGGATTCGGGAATAATGGACCAGGTGCCTCACAAGAGGAGGAGCAGGAGGGTTAAGGCACTGCCTTCCCCCTTGGCTCAGGAAGAAGATCAGTCTTTTGAGGAAGATGATCTCAGGCCTGAAGAAGGAACTGTCCCAGAGGAGATTGAACCTGATCAGGTTGAGTTCTTGGGGACAGGGGGCCCTTCAAGGGCAGATCTGAGCTAGGAGCAGCTGAACTGCCCCTCTCTTGAACCCTCAGACAGCAAGCTGCTGCTGAGGATGCTGGGAATGCTAGTGTCGCCCATAAGATGTATTGGGATGATGGACTCCTGTACTCAGAGAGTAAAGACCCCAAGCCAGGAACAGCCAGGAGGTTGGTTATACCTCTGAAGTTCAGGGGCTTCCTATTGACACTTGCCCATGATATTCCTTTAGCAGGTCACTTGGGCCAGAACAAGACTTGGGACAGGATTGTCCCTCACTTTCACTGGCCCAACATGTCTGAAGACACCAAGGTGTTTTGTTGTTCCTGTGTAACCTGCCAAGCCAGTGGAAAGGCAGGTGGCACCACAAAGGCCCCCCTGATAACACTACCTGTGGTGGGGGTTCCCTTTGAGAGGGTGGGGATTGACATGGTTGGTCCCATGGATCCCCAAACAGCATCTGGGCACAGGTTTATCCTGGTGGTGGTGGACCATGCAACCAGGTACCCAGAAGCCATTCCCCTTAGGACCACTACAGCACCTGTGGTGGCAAGGGCCCTCCTGGGAATTTTCTCAAGAGTGGGCTTTCCTAAGGAGGTAGTATCTGACAGAGATACAAACTTTATGTCCAGTTACTTAACTGCAATGTGGAAGGAGTGTGGAGTGACTTATAAGTTCACCACACCCTATCACCCACAATGCAATGTTTTAGTTGAGAGATTCAACAAAACCTTGAAGGGCATGATTAAAGGGCTCCCAGAAAAGCTTAGGCGAAGATGGGACATACTCTTGCCCTGCCTTTTATTTACATACAGGGAGGTGCCTCAGAAGGGGTTGGCTACAGCCCTTTTGAACTTTTGTTTGGCCATCCTGTCATGGGTCCATTGTGTCTGGTGAAGGAAGGTTGGGAGTTACCTCTCAAACCCCCTAAACAGGACATAGTGGACTATGTACTTGGTCTCCGCTCCAGGATGGCTGAGTACATGAAAAAGGCAACCAAAAACCTTGAGTCTAGCCAGGAATTACAGAAAGCCTGGCTTGACCAAAAGGCTGTGCTGACTGTTTACCAGCCAGGACAGAAGGTGTGGGTGTTGGAGCCAGTGGCCCCAGCAGCCCTCCAAGACAAGTGGAGTGGCCCCCATACAATTGTTGAGCAGAAGGGAGAGGTTACCTATCTGGTAGACCTGGGAACTCCCAGGAGCCCCCACAGGGTGCTCCATGTCAACAGGCTGAAGCCATATGTGGACAGGGCTGACATGGGCTTGCTCATGGCAACTGATGAGGGACAGGAGGAGGAGAGTGACCCTCTCCCTGACCTGCTCTCACAGAACCCTGATGATGGGTCAGTAGATGGTGTAGCCTTGGCAGGCAGCTTCACTGCCCAGCAGCAAACTGATTTTAGACAGGTGCTCAATCAGTTCAGACACATGTTTTCTCTGACTCCAAGTCAGACCACCTGGTGCACTCATGAAGTGGACACTGGGGATAGTCTGCCTGTTAAAAGTAATATTTACAGGCAACCTGACCAAGTCAGGGACTGTATCAGGACAGAAGTTGTAGGAGAGTAGGATCTGCCTCTTATGTTGCCCCCACTTTTTTTCTGATGTTTACACTGGTTTCTGGCTATAGTCTGGCTGGGACCCTGCTAATCAGGGCCCCAGCCTCTCTGTTCTCTCTAAACGATTTGGAGTGCACTCTAGGTGCACTAGTGATTGGATACTGTGGTACCTTATGAGTCCCTAGTATATGGTACCTTAGGTACCAAGGGCATAGGTACTTCACAGGCCTACCAGGGGCTGAAGCATGTATTATGCCACCCCAGGCCTGCTACTGCAGCCTGGGTGAGGAAGTGCTAGCACCCCTCACTGAGATATAGGTCCCCTATATCTCTCCTGCCCACACATTGAGACTTATCAGTCACTCCTAAAGCAGGCCCTATCAATCCTGAGGGCAGGGTGCTTAGTTTCCGTGTGAGGGGGTGCCTCTGCCTGAGCAGGGCCCCTCTGCAGCTCTCAGAGGCCATTCTCTGGGGCTGTTTGTGGATGCGGTTAAACCATATACTTTTAAGTGCATTATATCCTCGCGGTAAAATACTAACTTTGGAATGGCTGCATCAAAACATGTTGTGTTTGGTGACAAACATCTTGGAATACTACCCCCCCGCCAGTCCTGGCGGCGGGGGTAGCATTCCACCCTTCTAGAGGGATAGACATGTACCTGCTGTGGAAACGCGGTAGAATCCTGCAGAGCCCTGGCATCACAAAATGGATGCCACCAGTCACAGACACTGGGCTGCCCTCCTGCTGATGACCAACACTCACAGTGGAGGAAGCCCAACAATAGATATCCTGTCCCAAGGGGGTGTGACCACCTCCCAGACAGGGTTTAGTGTCTTGGGGCAGGGTGGGTGCACTCTTAGAGTGCTTTGAAGTCCTGCACTGGGGGAGCAGAAGGCTCCTCTGTGCATATGCCAGTTCAAACCGGCTCAGGGGCTACCTGCCCCTGCTCTGGCATGAAACTGGACAAAGGGAAGTGGGTGTAGCCACCCACTCCCCTGACCCTCCCATAGGTAGGGTCATAGAGCTAGTCCCTCCCTTTCTTTTAGTATAAGAGGGGGAACCTGTGCATTGCAACCTAGATTTCCCTGGACGACGCTCTGACAAAGAATCCCGGACCTTCAACGTTCCACTACCTTTGGAAGACTGAAGAATCTCCCTTGGAGTCAAGGAGTGACTTCCCTGCTTGGCAGGCACCAAAAACTACAAACGACGGTTGCAAACTACGCCGCTCCCGCCGGAGTCCGAAGACCCTGCAGCCCAAGAAGTGGATTTCCTGACTTCTCAAAGGCCATCATGAGTCCCCAGTGAAGCTGAGGCCAGTGCACCCCAAGAGTGATGAGGAACTGCGACCCCTGTGTAGCGTGCACTATTGTCCTGTCCAACCCCTTCACAATGTTCCACGAACTTGTGCTTTGGACCACGTGTGGTCCTAGCCTCCAGCAGGAACCTCTCCGAAGATCAGAGGCCTACCACCTCCCGAGTGACCGTGGGCCCCTGTGAGCAAATCCTCCCGAGGCGTCTTTGCGATCACTTGCCGGCCAGCTTGTGGGTCCCCAGAAGACTTTCTAAAGAAACCGAAGAGCTCCCCTGGTTGCTCCAGAACTGCCCTGACGTACCCTTGCTGGATGAGTCCCACAGACCTTGCTGGTCTGCGCCATTGCCTCTTCACACTTTCCCCGAGACTTGCCGTTACTAAGGCTTGTTGGCTCCAATCGAGTTGCCGACACTGCAGTAAGCTGCAGACATTGTGGGAAACGCCGAATCCAGCTCCTGATCATCGTCGACTCATCCTGGACCTCGTGGCTGAAGAGTCAAGGCACCTGCGAATGACCTGAATCTTGCGACGACGGTGGGCATCCATCTTCCTTGCCCCGAGTCACTGCCAAGTGACTTTGAACACTGTCCCCTCTGCTTTCAGGTCTTCCATCTTCTGAATCCAGGCTTGGATTCCTCCGGACACTTCTCCTGTTGCCGCAAGCAGCAAGTCTTCACTGGCTCCCATTGAAAACGATGCCGCGACCCGACACCAAAGGACACCTATGCACCCGGCTCCCCTGGGTGAGGTAACTTCAGCACTACGGTGCTCCTGTGGGTGTGGGCCCTAGAACTACTTACCCTGTAAGTGACTTGCTTGTAGCTTCCCTAGAAGTGTCCTAAAACTCTAATTTTCTAAGTGCGACAATTGCGCTGACTCGTACAGGGTTCGCGTCTGTGTTAGACACACCGCGTCCGTCTCCTTTGCAACACTAGCTAGAACTGTATCCTTCGACTCGTACTGAGTCCGATCGGTGTTCGCCTCGAACACACAAAGGGCCTGTAACTCTAAGAACTACATTGCACTGACTCGCACAAGGTTCGCGTCTGTGTTAGACACAGCGCGTCCATCTCCCTTGCATCTCTATCTGAAACCGCGTCCTTCGACTCGTACGAGGACCAATCGGTGTGTTCGCCTCGAACACGCAAGGGACCTTTAACATTGAAATCTCAATCGCGTCTGAGCGCATAGACTCGCACAGGACTCGCACCGGTGCCAGGTCACCGCGTCCGTCCCCTGTGGGTCTCCTACAACTACCTGGGGTGGTTCTTGGGGGTCCCTCGATTCTAGATGCCCTAGATCTAGGTCTATCAAACTAAGATTGTGATATTCGATTGTGCTAAACTTATTTTGATAACATTTGACTTGTACATATGTTCCTGACCTCTAATCTCATAAAGAGATTAGTAGAGAGTGTTTATTAATAAATACATATATATTTGATATATATACCTGTGTGGTGTCTTTTCATTTGGTGATTCAAGAGATTGTGTGGTAAAACAAGCTGCTTTACATTCCTTCAAGACTTAGCCTGAAGGCTGCTCTCCACAGCTACCACTAGGATAGCTTTCTATAAAGGTTGTCTTAAACCTATCTACCATAAGAGTCGAATTGTTCTGGTGCAAGGTGTCCACTTTAATTAGTGAACAGCATATACCAAGCCAACTTCTCACATTGGTGGGCAGCGTGTGGGATTCCAGCTTGCTATTGTTTTACCAGAAAATCTCTATTTGAATTACTAACTGAAAACCACTATAGGTACTTAAGGTACATATAAAGTCAAGCTTAGTATCAATAAGTTCTACTGAACTTAGAGCTGTGTGCCAAGGGATAGCACACCCTTTCTACAGCTCAAGCTAGTATCAGTAGGCCACAAACTAGTGTAGGTAGTACAACACTGCACAACACTAGAATGTCCTTAAAGGGTGGAACCAGTGGATCCACTCAGCCTCAGTATAAGGACATGGCTTTCTCTGACCTGAGAGCCATGAAGACACCTGAGACTAGGACAGAGTCCCTCCACCCTACACCTGATAGATCTGCTGACAGCAGATGATCTTAGATTGGCTCTAGGAGCTAATGGGTCTGAATCAGTGAGTGGGTCAATTACAGTATCTGGGTCAGATGATGAAAATCAGAATGACCAAGACTCTGTGATTGAAGGGCCAGGCCTCAAGGGGCCTGAAAAGGACAGAGGAATTCTCCCTAAGAGAGCTGACAGAGTGGAGGAGAGGCATAGGTCCCCTTCCAGGGAATCTGACCACTCTTATCACTCTGGCAGAGAATTTGTCCACCAGAGGAACTCATACTTTCCCATAGGAGAGACCTCCTCTGAAAGAATGTGCAAACTGCTGCAGTATGAGGAAGCAAGAGTTGCCCTCAGAACCAAGCAGTTGGCACTGGATAGAGAAGCCCTGGAGATCCAGAGAGCTTCTAGAAGAGAGGGGTTAGAACCCCTTGGTGGCAGCAACAGTGTCCCTAGAGGCAGAGAATCTATTCCAGACCATAGGAACCTGAGCAAGGTTGTTCCTCCCTACCAGAGTGGGGATGATATCCACAAGTGGATAACTGCTATGGAGAGGGCCTGTAGAGTACAGCAGGTCCCCCAAAAGCAGTGGGCAGCAATCTTGTGGCTCTCCTTTTCAGATAAAGGTAGAGACAAGCTCCTCACTGTTAGAGAAGAGGATGCTGATGATTATGAAGTACTGAAGAGTGCACTGATAGATGGGTTTGGCTTAACCACTGAGCAGTACAGGTTGAAGTTCAGAGACACCCAGAAGGCACAGACTCAGGACTGGACTGACTTTGTTGATTGTGCAACCAAGGCTCTGGAGGGTTGGCTGGTTGGCAGTAGGGTTACTGATTTCAAGGGATTGTATAATCTGATGATGAGAGAACAGATCCTTAATAATTGCCAGAACCAGTTGTTGCATCAATACCTGGTGGACTCAGATCTGACCTCTCCCCAAGAATTGGGAAAGAAGGCAGACAAATGGGTCAGAACCAGGGTGAGGCAGAAACCCCAGAACCAAGGGGTGACACCAAGAAGCAAGATCCTAAGGGCTCTGAGAAAGGTGGGGATAAGTCGAAAGACCAGAAGTCTTCACAAGGGCCCCAAAAATCTGCATCTGGTGGGAAGTCACAATCCAACAAGGGAAAAGGCCAAAAGAAGCCATGGTGCAAATTCTGTAAACAGAAAGGGCACTGGACTTCTGATTGTAACAAGTCCAAAGACCAAACCACCACCACTCCTGCCCCTAAGGCAACTGTTCCCCCTAGCTCAGCTACTGGTGGAGGTGGTACACAGAATAAGGGTGTAGTAGGGTTGACCCTGGGTTCTGAAATGGACTCTGACCTAGTCAGAGTGCCCACTCAGGCAATGCTGATTTGTGAGGGAGACCTTAATATGTCCTTCCTAGTAAGCCCCAGTAATCTGGGCAAATACAAACAGCAGCCTGTAATAAATGGCAAACAGGCTTTGGCATTTAGGGACACAGGTGCTAGTGTCACCATGGTGGCAGAGGATCTTGTGGACCCTGGACAGATCATCCTGGGCGAAATGTACCAGGTGACCAATGCAAGCAATGACAAGACCAACCATAGTCTGGCAGTTGTGAATTTCTCCTGGGGAGGGGTAACTGGCCTCAAGAAGGTTGTAGTCAGTGCAGACCTCCCTGTCGAATGTCTATTGGGCAATGATCTAGAGACTTCAGCCTGGTCTGAAGTAGAGTTATGGACTCATGCTGAGATGTTGGGCATCCCTGCAGAGGTATTTAGTGTGACCAGGTCACAAGCAAGAATGCATGACACTGAACCAGCTCTGGATCCTGGAACAATGGACCAGATGCTTCCCAAGAGGAGGAGCAGTAGGGTAAAGGCAGTGCCTTCCCCTCTGTCTCAGATCACAGATTCACCCCCAGAGGGAGGTGAAGCAGATCCTGAAGAAGGAACTGCCCCAGAGGGACGTGAGCCTGATCAGGTTGAGTTCTTGGGGGCAGGGGGCCCTTCTAGGGAAGATCTGAGTAAGGAGCAACAGTGCTGCCCCTCTCTTGAACCCCTCAGACAGCAGGCTGCTGCTGAGGCTGCTGGGAGTGCTAGTGGGTCCCATAAAGTTTATTGGGATGAGGGACTCCTATATTCTGAGGGTAGAGATCCAGCCCCTGGAGCCACCAGGAGGATGGTAATACCTCAGAAGTTTAGGGGTTCCTCTTGACCCTAGCACATGACATCCCTTTAGCAGGACACTTGGGCCAAAACAAGACCTGGGACAGGCTTGTTCCACATTTTCATTGGCCACATATGTCAGAGGACACTAAGGAGTTTTGTCGCTCCTGTGTCACATGCCAAGCCAGTGGTAAGGCAGGTGGCACCACAAAGGCCCCCTGATACCACTACCTGTGGTGGGGGTACCCTTTGAAAGGGTAGGGATTGACATTGTTGGTCCCCTTGACCCTCAAACTGCATCTGGGCACAGGTTTATCCTGGTGGTAGTGGATCATGCCACCAGGTACCCAGAAGCAATTCCTCTGAGGACCACCACAGCCCCTGTGGTGGCAAGAGCCCTCATTGGAGTCTTCTCCAGAGTGGGTTTCCCAAAGGAGGTCATTTCTGACAGAGGTACCAACTTCATGTCAGGATATCTGAAAGCAATGTGGAAGGAGTGTGGTGTAACTTATAAGTTCACCACCCCTATCACCCACAATGCAATGGTTTAGTTGAACGCTTCAACAAAACCTTGAAAGGAATGATTAAAGGACTCCCAGAGAAGCTTAGGCGGAAATGGGACCTTCTTCTTCCTTGCCTGTTGTTTGCATACAGAGAGGTTCCACAGAAGGGGTTGGTTACAGCCCATTTGAGCTTCTGTTTTGGCATCCTGTGAGAGGTCCATTGTGTTTGGTAAAGAGGGCTGGGAGTTACCTCTCAAGCCCCCAAACAAGATGTGATGGACTATGTACTTGGTCTCCGCTCCCGGATGGCTGAGTACATGAAAAGGCAACCAAAAACCTGGAGGCCAGCCAAGAATTACAAAAAGCTTGGCATGACCAAAAGGCTGTACTGACTGTATACCAGCCAGGACAGAAGGTGTGGGTATTGGAGCCTGTGGCCCCAGCAGCCCTCCAGGACAAGTGGAGTGGCCCCCATACAATAGTTGAACAGAAGGGAAAAGTCACCTACCTGGTGAATCTTGGAACTCCCAGGAGCCCCCTGAGGGTGCTCCATGTCCAACAGATTAAAGCCATATGTTGACAGGGCTGACATGGGCTTGCTCATGGCAACTGATGAGGAACAGGAGGAGGAGAGTGACCCTCTCCCTGACCTGCTCTCTCAGAACCCTGATGATGGGTCAGTAGATGGTGTTGCTTTGGCAAGCAGCCTCACTGACCATCAGCAAACTGAGTGCAGACAAGTTCTGCAACAGTATAGACATATGTTTAGCCTGACCCCTAGTCAGACTTCCTGGTGCACCCATGAGGTGGACACTGGAGACAGTCTGCCTGTCAAGAATAAAATCTACAGGCAACCTGACCATGTCAGGGACTGTATCAGGACTGAAGTCCAGAAAATGTTGGAGCTGGGTGTAATTGAGCCTTCAGATAGCCCTTGGGCTAGCCCAGTAGTCCTGGTACCCAAGCCTCATACCCAGGGTGGTAAGAAAGAAATGAGGTTTTGTGTAGACTACAGAGGCCTCAATGCAGTCACTAGGACTGATGCCTATCCCATACCAAGGGCAGATGAGCTGATTGATTCTTTGGCCTCAGCCAAGTATCTAAGCACGTTTGACCTGACAGCTGGCTACTGGCAGATCAGGTTAGCTGATGATGCAAAAGCCAAAACAGCATTTGCGACCCCTGGTGGGCACTACCACTTTGTGGTGATGCCCTTTGGATTGAAAAATGCACCTGCCACTTTTCAGAAGTTGGTGAATAAAGTTCTGACAGGGATGGAAACTTATTGCGCAGCTTATCTAGATGATACTGCTGTCTTTAGTTTCTCCTGGCAGGATCACCTGGTCCACCTCAGGAATGTTTTGGAGGCCCTGCAGAAAGCAGGCCTCACTATCAAGGCCACTAAGTGCCAGATAGGGCAGAGTCAGGTTGTATACCTGGGCCACCTTGTAGGTGGAGGCCAGGTTCAGCCTTTACAGAGCAAAATCCAAACCATAATGGAATGGGTTTCTCCAACCACCCAGACACAGGTGAGAGCCTTCTTAGGCCTGACTGGGTACTATAGGAGGTTTGTCAAGGGATATGGATCTATAGTGACCCCCTTGAATGATCTGACCTCAAAGAAAATGCCAAAAAGGTTCAGTGGACAGCTAGCTGTCAAAAGGCATTTGAAGACCTAAAGCAGGCCATGTGCACTGCCCCCATCTTACAGAGTCCAGACTACACCAAAAGTTCATTGTCCAAACAGATGCTTCTGAGCTGGGTGTGGGAGCTGTACTGTCTCAACTGAATGATGAAGGTCAAGACCAGCCAGTAGCTTTTATTAGCAGAAGGCTGACCCCTAGAGAGAAACGTTGGTCAGCTATAGAGAGGGAGGCCTTTGCTGTGGTGTGGGCCCTGAAGAAGCTGAGGCCATACTTGTTTGGTACTCACTTCATAGTTCAGACTGACCACAAGCCCCTCCTATGGCTTAAACAGATGAAAGGTGAAAACCCAAAACTTTTGAGGTGGTCCATTTCCCTACAGGGGATGGACTATACAGTGGAACATAGACCTGGGACCCAACATGCCAATGCAGATGGACTCTCAAGGTATTTCCACTTTGAACACGAAGACTCAACTGGTCAAGGTTAGTTTAGTGTCCCTGCGTTTGGGGGGTGGGGGTTGTGTAGGAGAGTAGGATCTGCCTCTTATGTTGCCCCCACTTTTTTTCTGATGTTTACACTGGTTTCTGGCTATAGTCTGGCTGGGACCCTGCTAATCAGGGCCCCAGCCTCTCTGTTCTCTCTAAACGATTTGGAGTGCACTCTAGGTGCACTAGTGATTGGATACTGTGGTACCTTATGAGTCCCTAGTATATGGTACCTTAGGTACCAAGGGCATAGGTACTTCACAGGCCTACCAGGGGCTGAAGCATGTATTATGCCACCCCTGGGAAGCAGACTAAATCTGACACCACAGGCCTGCTACTGCAGCCTGGGTGAGGAAGTGCTAGCACCCTCACTGAGATATAGGTCCCCTATATCTCTCCTGCCCACACATTGAGACTTATCAGTCACCCCTAAAGCAGGCCCTATCAATCCTGAGGGCAGGGTGCTTAGTTTCCGTGTGAGGGGGTGCCTCTGCCTGAGCAGGGCCCCTCTGCAGCTCTCAGAGGCCATTCTCTGGGGCTGTTTGTGGATGCGGTTAAACCATATACTTTTAAGTGCATTATATCCTCGCGGTAAAATGCTAACTTTGGAATGGCTGCATCAAAACATGTCGTGTTTGGTGTCAAACATCTTGGAATACTACCCCCCGCCAGTCCTGGCGGCTGGGGTAGCATTCCACCCTTCTAGAGGGATAGACATGTACCTGCTGTGGAAACGCGGTAGAATCCTGCAGAGCCCTGGCATCACAAAATGGATGCCACCAGTCACAGACACTGGGCTGCCCTCCTGCTGATGACCAACACTCGCAGTGGAGGAAGCCCAACAATAGATATCCTGTCCCAAGGGGGTGTGACCACCTCCCAGACAGGGTTTAGTGTATTGGGGCTGGGTGGGTGCACTCTTAGAGTGCTTTGAAGTCCTGCACTGGGGGAGCAGAAGGCTCCTCTGTGCATATGCCAGTTCAAACCGGCTCAGGGGCTACCTGCCCCTGCTCTGGTGTGAAACTGGACAAAGGGAAGTGGGTGTAGCCACCCACTCCCCTGACCCTCCCATAGGTAGGGTCATAGAGCTAGTCCCTCCCTTTCTTTTAGTATAAGAGGGGGAACCTGTGCATTGCAACCTAGATTTCCCTGGACGACGCTCTGAAGAAGAATCTTGGACCTTCGACGTTCCACTACCTTTGGAAGACTGAAGAATCTCCCTTGGAGTCAAGGAGTGACTCCCCTGCTTGGCAGGCACCAAAAACTACAAACGACGGTCACAAACTATGCCACTCCTGCTGGAGTCCAAAGTCCCTGCAGCCCAAGAAGTAGATTTCCTGACTTCCTAAAGGCCATCATGAGTCCCCAGCAAAGCTGAGGCCAGTGGACCCCAAGAGTGACGAGGAACCGCAACCCCTGTATACCGTGCACTATTGTCGAGTGCAACCCCTTCGCAATGTTCCATGAACTCGTGCTTTAAACCACCTATGTTCCTAGCCTCCAGCAGGAATCCCACTGAAGGTCAGAGGCCTACCACGTCCCGAGTGACCGTGGGCCCCTGTGAGCGAATCCTCCGGAGGCGTCTTCGCGATCCCTTGCCAGCCGGCTTGTGGGTCCCCAGAAGACTTTCTAAAGAAACCAAAGGGCTCCCCTAGTTGCTCCAGACCTGCCCTGACTTACCTTTGCTGGGTGAGTCCCACAGACCTTGCTGGTCTGCGCCATTGTCTCTTCACACTTTCCCTAAGACTTGCTGTTACCAAGGCTTGTTGGCTCCAATCGAGTCACCGACACCGCAGTAAGCTGCAGACTTCGTGGGACACGCTGAATCCAGCTCTTGGTCATCGTCGACGCCTCCTGGACCTCGTGGCTGAAGAGTCAAGGCACCCGCGAACGACCTGAATATTGCAACGACGGTGGGCATCCATCTTCCTTGTCCCGAGTCACTGCCAAGTGACTTTGAACACTGTCCCCTCTGCTTTCAGGTCTTCCATCTTCTGAATCCAGGCATGGATTCCTCCGGACACTTCTCCTGTCGCCGCAAGCAGCAAGTCTTCACTGGCTCCCATTGAAAACGACGCCGCGACCCGACACCAAAGGACACCTATGCACCCTGCTCCCCTGGGTGAGGTAACTTCAGCACTACGGTGCTCCTGTGGGTGTGGGCCCTAGAACTACTTACCCTGTAAGTGACTTGCTTGTAGCTTCCCTAGAAGTGTCCTAAAACTCTAATTTTCTAAGGGCGACAATTGCGCTGACTCGTACAGGGTTCGCGTCTGTGTTAGACACACCGCGTCCATCTCCTTTGTAACACATCTAGAACTGTATCCTTCGACTCATACTGAGTCCGATCGGTGTTCGCCTCGAACACACAAAGGGCCTGTAACACTGAGATCTCCATTGCACTGACTCGCACAAGGTTTGCGTCTGTGTTAGACACAGCGCGTCCATCTCCCTTGCAACTCTATCTGTAACCGCGTCCTTCGACTCGTACGAGGACCGATCGGTGTGTTCGCCTCGAACACGCAAGGGACCTTTAACATTGAAATCTCAATCGCGTCTGAGCGCATAGACTCGCACAAGACTCGCACCGGTGCCAGGTGACCGCGTCCGTCCCCTGTGGGTCTCCTACAACTACCTGGGGTGGTTCTTGGGGGTCCCTCGATTCTAGATGCCCTAGATCTAGGTCTATCAGACTAAGATTGTGATATTCGATTGTGCTAAACTTATTTTGATAACATTTGACTTGTACATATGTTCCTGACCTCTAATCTCATAAAGAGATTAGTAGAGAGTGTTTATTAATAAATACATATATATTTGATATATATACCTGTGTGGTGTCTTTTCATTTGGTGATTCAAGAGATTGTGTGGTAAAACAAGCTGCTTTACATTCCTTCAAGACTTAGCCTGAAGGCTGCTCTCCACAGCTACCACTAGGATAGCTTTCTATAAAGGTTGTCTAAAACCTATCTACCATAAGAGTCGAATTGTTCTGGTGCAAGGTGTCCACTTTAATTAGTGAACAGCATATACCAGGCCAACTTCTCACAGAAGTCCAGAAAATGTTGGAACTGGGTGTCATTGAGCCTTCAGATAGCCCTTGAGCTAGTCCAGTGGTCCTGGTGCCAAAACCTCACACCAAAGATGGTAAGAGAGAGATGAGGTTTTGTGTGGACTACAGAGGCCTCAATGCAGTCACTAGGACTGATGCCCATCCAATCCCCAGGGCAGATGAGCTAATAGACACTTTGGCCTCAGCCAAGTACCTAAGCACATTTGACCTAACAGCTGGCTACTGGCAGATCAGACTAGCAGATGATGTGTGAGAAGTTGGCCTGGTATATGCTGTTCACTAATTAAAGTGGACACCTTGCACCAGAACAATTCGACTCTTATGGTAGATAGGTTTAAGACAACCTTTATAGAAAGCTATCCTAGTGGTAGCTGTGGAGAGCAGCCTTCAGGCTAAGTCTTGAAGGAATGTAAAGCAGCTTGTTTTACCACATAATCTCTTGAATCACCAAATGAAAAGACACCACACAGGTATATATATCAAATATATATGTATTTATTAATAAACACTCTCTACTAATCTCTTTATGAGATTAGAGGTCAAGGACATATGTACAAGTCAAATGTTATCACAATAAGTTTAGCACAATCGAATATCACAATCTTGGTTTG
This sequence comes from Calotriton arnoldi, assembly GCA_963921515.1. Lineage (NCBI taxonomy): Eukaryota > Metazoa > Chordata > Amphibia > Caudata > Salamandridae > Calotriton > Calotriton arnoldi. The sequence continues at coordinate 204,595 of CAWUFW010004732.1, read as the reverse complement.
CTAGACCTAGGTCTAGGACATCTAGAATCGAGGGACTCCAAGAACTACCCCAGGTAGTTGTAGGAGACCCACAGGGACGGACGCGGTGACCTGGCACCGGTGCGAGTCCTGTGCTGAGTCTATGCGCTCAGACGCGATTGAGATATCAATGTTAAAGTTCCCTTGCGTGTTCGAGGCGAACACACCGATCGATCCTTGTGCGAGTCGAAGGACGCGGTTTCAGATAGAGATGCAAGGGAGATAGACGCGCTGTGTCTAACACAGACGCGAACCTTGTGCGAGTCAGTGCAATGTAGTTCTCAGAGTTACAGGCCCTTTGTGTGTTCGAGGCGAACACCGATCGGACTCAGTACAAGTCGAAGGATACAGTTCTAGCTAGTGTTGCAAAGGAGACGGATGCGGTGTGTCTAACACAGACGCGAACCCTGTATGAGTCAGCGTAATTGTCGCACTTAGAAAGTTAGAGTTTTAGGACACTTCGAGGAAGCTACAGAAAGTCACTTACAGGGTAAGTAGTTCTAGGGCCCACACCACAGGAGCACCGTAGTGCTGAAGTTACCTCACCCAGGGAGCCGGGTGCATAGGTGTCCTTTGGTGTCGGGTCGCAGCGTCGGTTTAAATGGGAGCCAGTGAAGACTTGCTGCTTGCGGCGACAGGAGAAGTGTCCGGAGAATCCAAGCCTGGATTCGGAAGATGGAAGACCTGAAAGCAGAGGGGACAGTGTTCAAAGTCACTTGGCAGTGACTCGGGGCAAGGAAGATGGATGCCCACCGTCGTTGCAAGATTCAGGTCGTTCGCGGTTTGACTTGACTCTTCAGCCACGAGGTCCAGGAGGCGTCGACGATGACCAGGAGCTGGATTCGGCGTGTCACACAATGTCTGCAGCTTACTGCAGTGTCGGCGACTCGATCGGAGCCAACAAGCCTTGGTAACAGCAAGTCTCGGGGAAAGTGTGAAGTGACAATGGCACAGACCAGCAAGGTCTGTGGGACTCACCCAGCGAGGGTAAGTCAGGGCAGTCCTGGAGCAACCAGGGGACCCACAAGCCGGCTGGCAAGGGATCGCGAAGTCGCCTCGGGAGGATCTGCTCACAGGGGCCCACGGTCACTCGGGACATGGTAGGCCTCTGATCTTAGGAGGGATTCCTGCTGGAGGCTGGGACCACACGTGGTCCAAAGTACAAGTTCATGGAACGTTGTGTAGGGGTTGCACTCGACAATAGTGCACGGTACCCAGGGGTCGCAGTTCCTCGTTACTCTTGGGGTCCACGGGCCTCAGCTTCGCTGGGGACTCACGATGGCCTTTGAGAAGTCAGGAAATCTACTTCTTGGGCTGCAGGGACTGCGGACTCCGGCGGGAGTGGTGTAGTTTGCGACCGTCGTTTGTAGTTTTTGGTGCCTGCCAAGCAGGGAGTCGCTCCTTGACTCCAAGGAGATTCTTCAGTCTTCCAAAGGTAGTGGAACGTCGAAGGTCCGGGATTCTTCTTCAGAGCGTCGTCCAGGGCAATCTAGGGTGCAATGCACAGGTTCCCCCTCTATACTAAAAGAGGGGAGGGACTAGCTCTATGACCCTACCTATGGGAGGGTCAGGGGAGTGGGTGGCTACACCCACTTCTCTTTGTCCAGTTTCGTGCCAGAGCAGGGACAGGTAGCCCCTGAGCCGGTTTGAACTGGCATATGCACAGAGGAGCCTTCTGCTCCCCCAGTGCAGGACTTCAAAGCACTCTAAGAGTGCACCCACCCAGCCCCAATACACTAAACCCTGTCTGGAAGGTGGTCACACCCCTTGGGACAGGATATCTATTGTTGGGCTTCCTCCACTGCGAGTGTTGGTCATCAGCAGGAGGGCAGCCCAGTGTCTGTGACTGGTGGCATCCATTTTGTGATGCCAGGGCTCTGCAGGATTCTACCGCGTTTCCACAGTAGGTACATGTCTGTCCCTCTAGAAGGGTGGAATGCTACCCCCGCCGCCAGGACTGGCTGGAGGTAGTATTCCAAGATGTTTGACACCAAACACAACATGTTTCGATGCAGCCATTCCAAAGTTAGCATTTTACAGCGAGGATATAATGCACTTTAAAAGTATATGGTTTAACCGCATCCACAAACAACACCAGAGAATGGACTCTGAGAGCTGCAGAGGGGCCCTGCTCAGGCAGAGGCAGCCCCTCACATAGAAGCCAAGCACCCTGCCTTCAGGATTGATAGGGCCTGCCTTAGGGGTGACTGATAGGTTCATATGTGTGTGCAGGAGAGATATAGGGTGTGAGAAGTTGGCCTGGCATATGCTGTCCACTAATTATAGTGGGCACCTTGCACCAGTCCAAACAACCCCTTATTGGAGATAGGTTAAAGACAACCTTATTGAAAGCTATCCTAGTGGTAGCTATGGAGAGCAGCCTTCAGGCTAAGTCTTGAAGGAATGTAAAGCAGCTTGTTTTACCAGTCTATAATCTCTTGAGTGACCAAATGAAAGAGCACCACACCAGGTATATATTCAAAATATATGTATTTATTGCTAAACACACCCCTCTAGTCTCTTTATGAGGCTAGAGTTCGAAATACACAAGTTATAAGTTATTTAAACACAGTAATAGCACAAATACACGTTTGGGCCCTAGAGGCGTACCAAACCATATACCAATAAAGTGGTATAAGAACCACGACTGAACTAGACACTAGGCCTAGAGCCTCTAGAAGTGCTTGGACTACAAGGAACCACCCAAGGTAGTGACACAGGGGACCCACGGGGAGACGCGTGTAGTGTAAATACACAACCGCAATACGCCGTTGACTTCTATGGAGAAAGTCGCGATCAGGAAATTAAAGAAAAGGGACACTTAAAGGAGGACTTGGAGCAAACCCTTTGAGAACTAGTACTTTGAAGAGTCTCTACCCACGGGAGCACCGGAGTACTCGTGTTACCTCACCCAGGAAGCCGGGTGCATAGGTGCCTTTCGGGGTCAGGTTTCGTCGTCGATTTGAATGGCGATCTGCTGCAAAGTGCTGCTGGCGACCAAGTGGAAAGTGTCCGGGTGGATCCAAGAGTGGATCGGAGATCTGAAGAACCTGAAAGCAGAGGGGACAGAGTCTGGGTCACTAGCCAGTGACCAGGAAGGCGATGGACAGATGCCCACCGATGTCGAGTGCTTCAGGTGCGTTGACGGTCGTCTTGACTCTTCGGCCACGAGGTCCAGGAGGCGTTGTCGGTGACCAGGAGCAGGATTCGGGCTGGTACACAATGTCTGTCGAGTGCTGAGGTGTCGGCGACCGGATTGGCCCCAACAAGCCTTGGCAACAGCAAGTCTTGATGAAGATGAAGATCGTCAATGGTGCAGACCAGCAAGGTCTGAGGAACTCACCCAGCAAGGGTAAGTGAGGGCAGGCCTGGAGCAACCAGGATTCCCAAGAAGAAAAAGATTGGCCTTCGTTAAGGGCTACTAGCCAACAGGCTAGCGACCGCAAAGGAGCCTCGAGACATCGCACGTGGATCTGGCTCACAGGACACTCGTGGAGTGAAGGCCAGTGATCTTCGGTGCAGTTGGTGCAGGGGGCTAGGGCTACTCAGAGCCCAAAGCACAACTTCGTGGGAGACCCAGAAGAGGATGCACTTGCAAATGTACTCGGTGTCCAGGGGTCACGGTCTCACGTCACCCACGATAGCTACGGGCCTCAGCTTTGCTGGGGACACAGGGTAGCCTCGGGGAAGTCTGAGAATCCACCTCTGGTGATGCGAAGACTTAGGCGTCCGACAGGGAGCTTCAGAAATGCAGACCCGACAGATGCGTCTTTGGTGCCTGCCAAGCAGGGGAGTCACTCCTTGACCCCAGGGAGATTCTTCTGTCCTCTAATCTTGAGTAGAGCATCGAAGGTCCAGGATTCTGTTTCAGAGTTTCGTCCAGGGATAATCTAAAGTCCTAAGGACTGGGTTCCTATACTTATACTAAGTTTAGGGGTTGGACTACTCTGTGGCCCCACCTATGGGTGGGTCAGGGCAGAGGGTGGCTACACCCCTTTCCCTTTGTCCAGTTCACACCAAAGCAGGGGCTGCAAGCCCCGAGTCCGGTTTGAACTGGGGTATACCTAGGGACACCAAGTGTGCCCCCAGTGCAGGACTTCAAAGCACCCGAAAGTGCTCCCGCCCAGCCCCAATGCACATTATCCTGTCTGGGGAGGTGGTCACACCTCCCTGGGACAGGAAACCTAGTGTCCAGGCCTCCCCTGCCGGAGTTTCGTCCAGCAGCAGGAGGCCAGACTCGTGTCTGTGGCAGCAGCATCCATTTTGTGATGCCAGGGCTTTGGAAAGAAGTTACCGGGCTAGCCAGAGTTAACATGTCTTTCCCTCTAGAAGGGTGGAATGCTACCCCTGCCGCCAGAATTGGTGGGGGGGTAGTATTCCAAGATGTTTGACACCAAACACGACATGTTTAGGTGCAGCCATTCCAAAGTTAGCATTTAACGCGAGGTTATAATGCGCTTAAGAGTATATGGTCAGGCTGCACTACAAACAGCATCAGAGAAGGGTCTCCGAACGCTGCAGAGGGGCCCTGCTCATGCAGGGGCACCCTCTCACATAGGAACCATGCACTCTGCCTTCAGGATTGATAAGGCCTGCCTTAGGAGTGACTTATAGGTTTATATGTGGGTATGTATTTAGTGATATAGGTAACCTATATCACAGTAAGGGGTGCATGCACCACCTTACCCAGGATGCAGTAGCAGACCTGTGGTGTCAGTTTGGATGGCCTTCCAGGGGTGGCATAATACATGCTGCAGCCCCTGGTAGGCCTCTGAGGTACCTATGCCCTTGGTACATAGTATTTCCATATACTAGGGACTTATAAGGGCACTCCAGATTCCAATCAGTGATGTGCCTAAGGCACATGGAAACCATTTTAGAGAGGAAGCAGCTAGGCTGGGGTTCTGATTAGCAGGGCCCCAGCCAGACTAATGTCGAAAAACAGTGAAGCATCAGCAAAAAGTGGGGGTACCCATGTGAAGCAGATCCTACTCTCCTACACAACCCCCCAAACGTAGGGACATTAAACTAACCTTGCTCAGTTAAGTCTTCATGTTCTAAGTGGAAGTACCTAGAGAGTCCATCTGCATTGGCATGGTTACTCCCAGGTCTATGTTCCACTGTAAAGTCCATCCCCTGTAGGGAAATGGACCACCTAAGCAGTTTGGGGTTTTCACCCTTCATTTGTTTTAGCCATAAGAGGGGCTTATGGTCTGTCTGAACCAGGAAGTGTGTACCAAACAAGTATGGCCTCAACTTCTTCAGAGCCCAGACCACAGCAAAGGCCTCCTCTCTATGGCTGACCAACGTTTCTCTCTAGGGGTCAGCCTTCTGCTAATGAAAGCTACTGGCTGATCCTGACCTTCTTCATTCAATTGTGACAGTACAGCCCCTACCCCCAATTCAGATGCATCAGTTTGAACAATGAACTTCTTGGAGTAATCAGGACTCTGTAGAATGGGAGCAGTGCACATGACCTGCTTCAGGTCATCAAATGCCTTTTGACAGCTGTAGGAGAGTAGGATCTGCTTCACAGGGGTACCCCCACTTTTGCTGATACTTCACTGGTTTTCGACATTAGTCTGGCTGGGGCCCTGCTATTCAGAACCCCAGCCTAGCTGTTTCCTCTTTAAAAGGGTATCCATGTGCCTTAGGCACATCTCTGATTGGGATCTGGAGTGCCCTTGTAAGTCCCTAGTATATGGTATACTATGTACCAAGGGCATAGGTACCTCAGAGGCCTGCCAGGGGCTGCAGCATATATTATGCCACCCCTGGTAGGCCATCCAAACTGACACCACAGGTCTGCTACTGCAGCCTGGGTAAGGTGGTGCATGCACCCCTTGCTGTGGTATAGGTTACCTATATCACTAAATGCATACACACATATAAACCTATAAGTCACTCCTAAGGCAGGCCTTATCAATCCTAAAGGCAGAGTGCATGGTTTCTATGTGAGAGGGTGCCCCTGCATGAGCAGGGCCCCTCTGCAGCGTTCGGAGACCATCTCTGATGCTGTTTGTAGTGCAGCCTGACCATATACTCTTAAACGCATTATATCCTCGCGGTAAAATGCTAACTATGGAATGGCTGCACCAAAACATGTCGTGTTTGGTGTCAAACATCTTGGAATACTACCCCCCCGCCAATTCTGGTGGCGGGGGTAGCATTCCACCCTTCTAGAGGGAAAGGCATGTTAACTCTGACGAGTCCGGTAACTTCTTTCCAGAGCCTGGCATCACAAAATGGATGCTACTGCCACAGACACGAGTCTGGCCTCCTGCTGCTGGACGAAACTCCGGCAGGGGAGGCCTGGACAATAGGTTTCCTGTCCCAGGGAGGTGTGACCACCTCCCCAGACAGGACAAAGTGTATTGGGGCTGGGCGGGAGCACTTTCGGGTGCTTTGAAGTCCTGCACTGGGGGCACATTTGGTGTCCCTGTGCATACCCAGTTCAAACCGGATCAGGGGCTTGCAGCCCCTGCTTTGGCGCGAACTGGACAAAGGGAAAGGGTGTAGCCACCCCTCTGCCCTGACCCACCCATAGGTGGGGCCACAGAGTAGTCCATCCCCTATTTTTGGAATGAAGGTAGGAACCCAGTCCTTAGGACTTTAGATTATACCTGGACGAAACTCTGACACGGAATCCTGGACCTTCGACGCTCTACGACAAGATTAGAGGACTGAAGAATCTCCCTTGGGGTCAAGGAGTGACTCCCTGCTTGGCAGGCACCAAAGAAGCATCTGTCCGGTTCGCATCACTGAAGCTCCCGTCGGACGCCGAAGTCATCGCATCACCAGAGGTGGATTCTCAGACTTCCCCGAGGCTACCCTGAGTCCCCAGCAAAGCTGAGGCCCGTGGCTATCGTGGGTAACGTGAGACCGTGACCCCTGGACACCGAGCACACTTGCAAGTGCACCATCTTCTGGGTCTCCCAAGAAGTCGTGCTTTGGGCTCCGAGTAGCCCTGGCCTCCAGCACCACCTGCACCGAAGATCACTGGCCCCCACTCCACGAGTGTCCTGTAAGCCAGCTCCACGTGCGGCGTCACGAGGCTCCTTCGCGGTCGCTAGCCCGTTGGCTAGTAGCCCTTACCGAAGGCCAATCTTTTCTTTACTTGGCAGTCTGGTTGCTCCAGGCCTGCCCTCACTTACCCTTGCTGGGTGAGTTCCCCAGACCTTGCTGGTCTGCACCATCGACGATCTTCAGCTACATCGAGACTTGCCGTTGCCAAGGCTTGTTGGGTCCAATCTGGTCGCCGACACCGCAGCACTCGACAGACATCGTGTACCAGCCCGAATCCTGCTCCTGGTCGCCGACAACGCCTCCTGGACCTCGTGGCTGCTGAAACGAGACGACCGTCAACGCACCTGAAGCACTCGACATCGGTGGGCATCCGTCCATCACCTCCCTGGTCACTGGCTAGTGACCCAGACTCTGTCCCCTCTGCTTTCAGGTTCTTCAGAACTCCGATCCACTCTTGGATCCACCCGGACACTTTTCTCCTGGTCGCCAGCAGCACTTTGCAGTAGATCGCCATAAGAACCGACGACGAAACCCGACCCCGAAAGGCACCTATGCACCCGGCTTCCCTGGGTGAGGTAACACGAGTACTCCGGTGCTCCCGTGGGTAGAGACTCTTCAAAGTCCTAGATCTCAAAGGGTTTTGTCCTAGTCCTCTTCTAAGTGTCCCTTTCCTCTATTTTCCCGATCCCGACTTTCTCCATAGAAGTTAACGGCGTATCGCGGTTGTGTATTTACACTGCACGCGTCTCCCGTGGGTCCCCTGTGTCACTACCTTGGGTGGTTCCTTGTGGTCCAAGCACTTCTAGAGGCTCTAGGCCTAGTGTCTAGTTCAGTCGTGGTTCGCATACCACTTTATTGGTATATGGTTTGGTACGCCCCTAGGGCCCAAACGTGTATTTGTGCTATTACTGTGATTTAAGATCTTATAACCTATGTACTTCGAACTCTAGCCTCATAAAGAGACTAGAGGGGTGTGTTTAGTAATAAATACATATATTTTGAATATATACCTGGTGTGGTGCTCTTTCATTTGGTCACTCAAGAGATTATAGACTGGTAAAACAAGCTGCTTTACATTCCTTCAAGACTTAGCCTGAAGGCTGCTCTCCACAGCTACCACTAGGATAGCTTTCAATAAGGTTGTCTTTAACCTACCTACCATAAGAGTCGATTTGGACTGGTGCACGGTGCCCACTATAATTAGTGGACAGCATATGCCAGGCCAACTTCTCACATTGGTGTGCAGCGTGTGGGATTCCAGCTTGCTATTGTTTTACCAGATAATCTCAATTGAATTGATCAACTGAAAACCACTAAAGGTACCTAAGGTACATATAATTTAAGCTTAGAATATCAGTAAGTTCTACTGAACTTAGAGTTGTGTGTTAAGGGATAGCACAACCCTTTCTACAACTCAAGAGAGTTTAGTAGGCCACACTAGAGTAGGTAGTGCATACACCACACCACACTAGTAATGTCTTTAAAAGCAGGATCTAGAGATGCCCTGCAGGAAGCCATTGAGCTTCCCCCCTCCAAGTATGACACACTCCCATTCTTGGAACTGAGAGCTTTGTGTAACGTGAGGAAATTAAGGACAGGCCAAAGTCCCACCACCCAACACCTCCAGGAGTTGTTGGTGGCTTATGATCTTAGTAAGTCTTCAGAGACTGAAGGGGTAGGAGCAGAGGGTGGGCCAGCAGATGAGGAAGGGACCAGGGGTACTACTACCCCCAGCCCCCCCTCTGAAACTGACCAGGAGGGTGACAATGACCCTGACCTGGAAAACCCAATCCCTTCTGGGGAAGATGAAGATGAGGATCTAGAGAACCACACCTTTGTCCCCCAGGAAGGATTATGAGTGTGCTCAGAAAGTCTAGGTCTCCTTCTCAGGAGTCTAACCACTCTGGCACCTCAATAGGGAGCTCTGTTTCTTCTCACAGGAGGGAATCCTCTCATGAGAGAAGAAAGAGACTGGTCCAGTATGAGGAAACTCAACTGGAGATCAGGAAGAAGCAATTGGCTTTAGATAGAGAATCCCTAGATCTCCTTAAAGAGAGAAGAAAGTTGGGACTAGAGTCCCATGGTGGCAACCATATCCCTAGAGATAGGGAAAGGTCCTATGACCATAGGAACCTGAGCAAGATTGTCCCTCCCTACCAGAGTGGGGATGATATCCACAAATGGATAACTGCTTTAGAGAGGGCCTGTAAGGTACAGAAGGTCCCTCAGGAGCAGTGGGCAGCAATCTTGTGGCTCTCCTTTGCTGACAAAGGTAGAGACAAGCTCCTCACTGTTAGAGAGGAGGATGCTGACAATTACAAGGTCTTGAAGAGTGCTCTTATTGATGGGTTTGGCCTAACCACTGAACAGTACAGGTTGAAGTTCAGAGACACCCAAAAGCACAGACTCAAGACTGGGTAGACTATGTGGATTGTTCTGCCAAGGCTCTGGAAGGCTGGTTGATGGGCAGTAAGGTGTGTGACTTCTCAGGATTGTATAATCTGATAATGAGGGAGCAGATTCTTAATAACTGTCAAAACCAGCTGTTGCATCAGTACCTGGTTGACTCTGATCTGACCTCTCCCCAAGAATTGGGAAAGAAGGCAGACAAATGGGTCAGAACCAGGGTGAAGCAGAAGGTACAGAACCAAGGTGGGGAAACCAAGAAGCAAGATGCTAAGAACTCTGACAAGGGTGGGGAGAAGGGTAAAGATCAAAAGTCTTCATCAGGCCCCCAAAAATCTTCTTCTGGTGGGGATTCCCAGTCTACCAAGGGTAAAGGCCAAAGAAAACCATGGTGCAAGGTCTGTAAGCAAAAGACCCACTGGACCAGTGATTGCACCAAGTCCAAAGACTCCAGTCCAGCATCCACCAATGCCCCTAAGGCACCTGTTCCCCCTAGTACAGTTGGTGGAAGTGCTCCAGCAAAGGGTTTAGTAGGGTTCACCCTGGGAACTGAGTTGGGCTCTGACTTAGTCAGGGAGCTGACTCAGGCTGTGTTAGTCTGTGATGGAGGCATGGATGTGACCTCCACTGTGAGTCCCAGTAATCTGGGCAAGTACAGACAACAGCCTTTAATCAATGGACGAGAGGCTTTGGCATTTAGGGACACAGGGGCAAGTGTCACAATGGTGACACAAGACCTTGTGCTACCTGGGCAAGTTATACTTGGTGAGATGTACCAAGTGACCAATGCTAGCAATGTCAGAACAGACCATACTCTGGCAGTTGTTAACTTCTCCTGGGGAGGGGTAACTGGCCTTAAGAAGGTTGTGGTGAGTGCAAACCTACCAGTCGAATGCTTGCTTGGCAATGACTTAGAGACTTCTGCTTGGGCAGAAGTGGAGCTCAGGACCCATGCAGAAATGCTGGGGATCCCTGCAGATGTGTTTGCTGTGACCAGGTCACAAGCTAAACTGTCTAAAACTGAACAGGCCTTGGATTCTGGAAGAATGGACCAAGTGCCTTCCAAGAGGAGGAGTAGTAGGGTTAAGGCAGTGCCTTCCCCCTTGGCTCAGGAGGAAGATCAGTCCCTTGAGGGGATGATCTCAGCCCTGAAAGAAGGAACTGTCCCAGAGGAACTTGAGCCTGACCAGGTTGAGTTCTTGGGGACAGGGGGACCTTCTAGGGCAGATCTGAGCCAGGAGCAGCAGAGCTGCCCCTCCCTTGAACCCCTCAGACAGCAAGCTGCTGCTGAGGCTGCTGGGAAAGCTAGTGGTCCCCATACAGTGTATTGGGATGATGGACTCCTGTACTCAGAGAGTAGAGACCCCAAGCCTGGTGCTACCAGGAGGTTGGTAATACCTTTGAAGTTCAGGGGCTTCCTATTGACCCTAGCCCATGATATTCCCTTAGCAGGACACCTGGGCCAGAACAAGACTTGGGACAGAATTGTCCCTCACTTTCACTGGCCCCACATGTCTGAAGACAGTAAGGAGTTTTGTCGCTCCTGTGTAACCTGCCAAGCCAGTGGCAAAGCAGGTGGCACTACAAAGGCCCCCTGATACCACTACCTGTGGTGGGGGTGCCCTTTGAGAGGGTAGGGATTGACATTGTTGGTCCCATGGATCCCCAAACAGCATCTGGGCACAGATTTATACTGGTGGTAGTGGATCATGCCACCAGGTATCCAGAGGCTATACCCCTTAGGACCACTACAGCACCTGTGGTGGCAAGGGCCCTCCTGGGAATTTTCTCAAGAGTGGGCTTTCCTAAGGAGGTGGTATCAGACAGGGGTGCAAACTTCATGTCTGGGTACTTAAAGGCAATGTGGAAGGAGTGTGGAGTTACTTATAAGTTCACCACACCCTATCACCCACAATGCAATGGTTTAGTTGAGAGATTCAACAAAACCTTGAAGGGCATGATTAAAGGGCTCCCAGAAAAGCTTAGGCGTAGATGGGACATACTCTTGCCCTGCCTTTTATTCGCATATAGGGAGGTGCCTCAGAAGGGGGTTGGTTACAGCCCTTTTGAACTTCTGTTTGGCCACCCTGTGAGGGGTCCACTGTGCTTGGTGAAGGAAGGATGGGAGTTACCTCTCAAGCCCCCAAAGCAAGATATAGTGGACTATGTACTTGGTCTCCCGCTCCAGGATGGCTGAGTACATGAAAAAGGCAACCAAAAACCTTGAGGCTAGCCAGGAACTTCAAAAGGCCTGGCATGACCAAAGAGCTGTCCTAACTGTTTACCAGCCAGGACAGAAGGTGTGGGTGTTGGAGCCAGTGGCCCCAGCAGCTCTCCAAGACAAATGGAGTGGACCCCACACTATTGTTGAGCAGAAGGGTGAGGTCACTTACTTAGTAGACCTGGGAACACCCAGGAGTCCCCACAGGGTTCTCCATGTCAACAGACTTAAGCCATATGTGGACAGGGCAGACATGGGCTTGCTCATGGCTACTGATGAAGGGCAGGAGGAAGAGAGTGACCCACTCCCTGACCTGCTCTCACAGAACCCTGACGATGGGTCAGTAGATGGTGTAGCCTTGGCAGGCAGCCTCACTACCCAGCAACAAACTGATTGCAGGCAAGTCCTCAATCAGTTTAGACATATGTTTTCTCTGACACCCAGTCAGACCACCTGGTGCACTCATGAAGTGGACACTGGGGACAGTCTGCCTATTAAAAACAAGATTTATAGGCAACCTGACCATGTCAGGGACTGTATCAGGACTGAAGTCCAGAAGATGTTGGAATTGGGAGTGATTGAGCCCTCAGATAGCCCTTGGGCTAGTCCAGTAGTCCTAGTACCTAAACCTCACACCAGTGGTGGGAAAAGAGAGATGAGGTTTTGTGTAGACTACAGGGGCCTCAATGCAGTCACTAGGACTGATGCCCATCCAATACCCAGGGCAGATGAGCTCATAGATACTTTGGCCTCTGCCAAGTATCTCAGCACATTTGACCTAACAGCTGGCTACTGGCAGATCAGACTAGCTGATGCTGCAAAGCCCAAAACAGCATTTTCAACCCCTAGTGGGCATTATCAATTTGTGGTGATGCCCTTTGGTCTGAAAAATGCACCTGCCACTTTCCAGAGGTTGGTGAACACAGTTCTCACAGGACTGGAGGCCTATAGTGCAGCTTATCTAGATGATATTGCTGTCTTTAGCTCCACCTGGGAGGATCACCTGGTCCACCTCAGGAATGTTTTACAGGCCCTGCAAAAGGCAGGCCTGACTATCAAGGCCACTAAGTGCCAGATAGGGCAGAGTCAGGTTGTGTACCTGGGCCACCTTGTGGGTGGAGGCCAGGTTCAACCTTTGCAGAGCAAGATCCAGACCATCATGGACTGGACTGCTCCGACTACCCAGACTCAGGTGAGAGCCTTCTTAGGCCTGACTGGGTACTATAGGAGATTTGTCAAGGGGTATGGATCAATAGTGACACCCTTGAATGACTTAACTTCTAAGAAAATGCCCAAAAAGGTTCAGTGGACAGTTAGCTGTCAAAAGGCATTTGATGACCTCAAGCAGGCCATGTGCACTGCTCCAATTCTGCAGAGTCCTGATTACTCCAAGAAGTTCATTGTTCAAACTGATGCATCTGAATTGGGGGTAGGGGCTGTACTGTCACAATTGAATGAAGAAGGTCAGGATCAGCCAGTAGCTTTTATTAGCAGAAGGCTGACCCCTAGAGAGAAACGTTGGTCAGCCATAGAGAGGAGGCCTTTGCTGTGGTCTGGGCTCTGAAGAAGTTGAGGCCATACTTGTTTGGTACACACTTCCTGGTTCAGACAGACCATAAGCCCCTCTTATGGCTAAAACAAATGAAGGGTGAAAACCCCAAACTGCTTAGGTGGTCCATTTCCCTACAGGGGATGGACTTTACAGTGGAACATAGGCCTGGGAGTAACCATGCGAATGCAGATGGACTCTCTAGGTATTTCCACTTAGAACATGAAGACTTAACTGGGCAAGGTTAGTTTAATGTCCCTACGTTTGGGGGGGGTTGTGTAGGAGAGTAGGATCTGCTTCACAGGGGTACCCCCACTTTTTGCTGATACTTCACTGGTTTTCGACATTAGTCTGGCTGGGGCCCTGCTATTCAGAACCCCAGCCTAGCTGTTTCCTCTTTAAAAGGGTATCCATGTGCCTTAGGCACATCTCTGATTGGGATCTGGAGTGCCCTTGTAAGTCCCTAGTATATGGTATACTATGTACCAAGGGCATAGGTACCTCAGAGGCCTGCCAGGGGCTGCAGCATATATTATGCCACCCCTGGTAGGCCATCCAAACTGACACCACAGGTCTGCTACTGCAGCCTGGGTAAGGTGGTGCATGCACCCCTTGCTGTGGTATAGGTTACCTATATCACTAAATGCATACACACATATAAACCTATAAGTCACTCCTAAGGCAGGCCTTATCAATCCTAAAGGCAGAGTGCATGGTTTCTATGTGAGAGGGTGCCCCTGCATGAGCAGGGCCCCTCTGCAGCGTTCGGAGACCATCTCTGATGCTGTTTGTAGTGCAGCCTGACCATATACTCTTAAACGCATTATATCCTCGCGGTAAAATGCTAACTATGGAATGGCTGCACCAAAACATGTCGTGTTTGGTGTCAAACATCTTGGAATACTACCCCCCCGCCAATTCTGGCGGCGGGGGTAGCATTCCACCCTTCTAGAGGAAAGGCATGTTAACTCTGACGAGTCCGGTAACTTCTTTCCAGAGCCTGGCATCACAAAATGGATGCTACTGCCACAGACACGAGTCTGGCCTCCTGCTGCTGGACGAAACTCCGGCAGGGGAGGCCTGGACAATAGGTTTCCTGTCCCAGGGAGGTGTGACCACCTCCCCAGACAGGACAAAGTGTATTGGGGCTGGGCGGGAGCACTTTCGGGTGCTTTGAAGTCCTGCACTGGGGGCACATTTGGTGTCCCTGTGCATACCCCAGTTCAAACCGGATCAGGGGCTTGCAGCCCCTGCTTTGGCGCGAACTGGACAAAGGGAAAGGGGTGTAGCCACCCCTCTGCCCTGACCCACCCATAGGTGGGGCCACAGAGTAGTCCATCCCCTATTTTTGGAATAAAGGTAGGAACCCAGTCCTTAGGACTTTAGATTATACCTGGACGAAACTCTGACACGGAATCCTGGACCTTCGACGCTCTACGACAAGATTAGAGGACTGAAGAATCTCCCTTGGGGTCAAGGAGTGACTCCCCTGCTTGGCAGGCACCAAAGAAGCATCTGTCCGGTTCGCATCACTGAAGCTCCCGTCGGACGCCGAAGTCATCGCATCACCAGAGGTGGATTCTCAGACTTCCCCGAGGCTACCCTGAGTCCCCAGCAAAGCTGAGGCCCGTGGCTATCGTGGGTAACGTGAGACCGTGACCCCTGGACACCGAGCACACTTGCAAGTGCACCATCTTCTGGGTCTCCCAAGAAGTCGTGCTTTGGGCTCCGAGTAGCCCTAGCCTCCAGCACCACCTGCACCGAAGATCACTGGCCCCCACTCCACGAGTGTCCTGTAAGCCAGCTCCACGTGCGGCGTCACGAGGCTCCTTCGCGGTCGCTAGCCCGTTGGCTAGTAGCCCTTACCGAAGGCCAATCTTTTCTTTACTTGGCAGTCTGGTTGCTCCAGGCCTGCCCTCACTTACCCTTGCTGGGTGAGTTCCCCAGACCTTGCTGGTCTGCACCATCGACGATCTTCAGCTACATCGAGACTTGCCGTTGCCAAGGCTTGTTGGGTCCAATCTGGTCGCCGACACCGCAGCACTCGACAGACATCGTGTACCAGCCCGAATCCTGCTCCTGGTCGCCGACAACGCCTCCTGGACCTCGTGGCTGCTGAAGCAGAGACGACCGTCAACGCACCTGAAGCACTCGACATCGGTGGGCATCCGTCCATCACCTCCCTGGTCACTGGCTAGTGACCCAGACTCTGTCCCCTCTGCTTTCAGGTTCTTCAGAACTCCGATCCACTCTTGGATCCACCCGGACACTTTTCTCCTGGTCGCCAGCAGCACTTTGCAGCAGATCGCCATAAGAACCGACGACGAAACCCGACCCCGAAAGGCACCTATGCACCCGGCTTCCCTGGGTGAGGTAACACGAGTACTCCGGTGCTCCCGTGGGTAGAGACTCTTCAAAGTCCTAGATCTCAAAGGGTTTTGTCCTAGTCCTCTTCTAAGTGTCCCTTTCCTCTATTTTCCCGATCCCGACTTTCTCCATAGAAGTTAACGGCGTATCGCGGTTGTGTATTTACACTGCACGCGTCTCCCGTGGGTCCCCTGTGTCACTACCTTGGGTGGTTCCTTGTGGTCCAAGCACTTCTAGAGGCTCTAGGCCTAGTGTCTAGTTCAGTCGTGGTTCGCATACCACTTTATTGGTATATGGTTTGAGTACGCCCCTAGGGCCCAAACGTGTATTTGTGCTATTACTGTGATTTAAGATCTTATAACCTATGTACTTCGAACTCTAGCCTCATAAAGAGACTAGAGGGGTGTGTTTAGTAATAAATACATATATTTTGAATATATACCTGGTGTGGTGCTCTTTCATTTGGTCACTCAAGAGATTATAGACTGGTAAAACAAGCTGCTTTACATTCCTTCAAGACTTAGCCTGAAGGCTGCTCTCCATAGCTACCACTAGGATAGCTTTCAATAAGGTTGTCTTTAACCTACCTACCATAAGAGTCGATTTGGACTGGTGCACGGTGCCCACTATAATTAGTGGACAGCATATGCCAGGCCAACTTCTCACAACAGCTAGCTGTCCACTGAACCTTTTTGGGCATTTTCTTAGAAGTTAAGTCATTCAGGGGTGTCACTATTGATCCATACCCCTTGACAAATCTCCTATAGTACCCAGTCAGGCCTAAGAAGGCTCTCACCTGAGTCTGGGTAGTTGGAGCAGTCCAGTCCATGATAGTCTGGATCTTGCTCTGCAAAGGTTGAACCTGGCCTCCACCCACAAGGTGGCCCAGGTACACAACCTGACTCTGCCCTATCTGGCACTTAGTGGCCTTGATAGTCAGGCCTGCCTTTTGCAGGGCCTGTAAAACATTCCTGAGGTGGACCAGGTGATCCTCCCAGGTGGAGCTAAAGACAGCAATATCATCTAGATATGCTGCACTATAAGCTTCCAGACCTGTGAGAACTGTATTCACCAACCTCTGGAAAGTGGCAGGTGCATTCTTCAGACCAAAGGGCATTACCACAAATTGATAATGCCCACTAGGGGTTGAGAATGCTGTTTTGGGCTTTGCAGTATCAGCTAGTCTGATCTGCCAGTAGCCAGCTGTCAAGTCAAATGTGCTGAGATATTTGGCTGAGGCCAAAGTATCTATGAGCTCATCTGCCCTTGGTATTGGATGGGCATCAGTCCTAGTGACTGCATTGAGACCCCTGTAGTCCACACAAAACCTCATCTCTCTTTTTCCACCACTGGTGTGAGGTTTTGGCACAAGGACCACTGGACTAGCCCAAGGGCTATCTGAGGGTTCAATAACTCCCAACTCCAACATTTTCTGGACTTCAGTCCTGATACAGTCCCTGACATGGTCAGGTTGCCTATAAATCTTATTTTTAATAGGCAGACTGTCCCCAGTCTCCACTTCATGAGTGCACCAGGTGGTCTGACTGGGTGTCAGTGAAAACATATGTCTAAACTGATTGAGCACTTGTCTACAATCAGTTTGTTGCTGGGTAGTGAGGCTGCCTGCCAAGGCTACACCATCTACTGACCCATCGTCAGGGTTCTGTGAGAGCAGGTCAGGGAGTGGGTCACTCTCTTCCTCCTGCCCTTCATCAGTAGCCATGAGCAAGCCCATGTCTGCCCTGTCCACATATGGTTTTAACCTGTTGACATGGAGAACCCTGTGGGGACTCCTGGGTGTTCCTAGGTCTACTAAGTAGGTAACCTCACCCTTCTGCTCAACAATAGTGTGGGGTCCACTCCATTTGTCTTGGAGAGCTGCTGGGGCCACTGGCTCCAACACCCACACCTTCTGTCCTGGCTGGTAAACAGTCAGAACAGCCTTTTGGTCATGCCAGGCCTTTTGAAGTTCCTGGCTAGCCTCAAGGTTTTTGGTTGCCTTTTTCATATACTCAGCCATCCGGGAGCGGAGACCAAGTACATAGTCCACTATGTCTTGCTTTGGGGGCTTGAGAGGTAACTCCCATCCTTCCTTCACCAAGCCCAGTGGACCCCTGACAGGGTGGCCAAACAGAAGTTCAAAAGGGCTGTAACCAACCCCTTCTGAGGCACCTCCCTATATGCAAATAAAAGGCAGGGCAAGAGTATGTCCCATCTTCGCCTAAGCTTTTGTGGGAGCCCTTTAATCATGCCCTTCAAGGTTTTGTTGAATCTCTCAACTAAACCATTGCATTGTGGGTGATAGGGTGTGGTGAACTTATAAGTCACTCCACACACCTTCCACATTGCTTTTAAGTACCCAGACATGAAGTTAGTACCCCTGTCTGATACTACCTCCTTAGGAAAGCCCACTCTTGAGAAAATTCCCAGGAGGGCCCTTGCCACCACAGGTGCTGTAGTGGTCCTGAGGGGAATAGCTTCTGGGTACCTGGTGGCATGATCCACTACCACCAGGATAAACCTGTGCCCAGATGCTGTTTGGGGATCCATGGGACCAACAATGTCAATCCCTACCCTTTCAAAGGGCACCCCCACCACAGGTAGTGGTATCAGGGGGGCCTTTGTAGTGCCACCTGCCTTGCCACTGGCCTGGCAGGTTACACAGGAGCGACAAAACTCCTTGGTGTCTTCAGACATGTGGGGCCAGTGAAAGTGAGGGACAATTCTGTCCCAAGTCTTGTTCTGGCCCAGGTGACCTGCCAAGGGAATATCATGGGCTAGGGTCAATAGGAAGCCCCTGAACTTCAGAGGTATAACCAACCTCCTGGTAGCACCAGGCTTGGGGTCTCTACTCTCTGAGTACAGGAGTCCATCATCCCAATACACTGTATGGGGACCACTAGCTTTCCCAGTAGCCTCAGCAGCAGCTTGCTGTCTGAGGGGTTCTAGGGAGGGGCAGCTCTGCTGCTCCTGGCTCAGATCTGCCCTAGAAGGTCCCCCTGTCCCCAAGAACTCAACCTGGTCAGGTTCAAGTTCCTCTGGGACTGTTCCTTCTTCAGGACTGAGATCATCCCCCTCAAGGGACTGATCTTCCTCCTGAGCCAAGGGGGAAGGCACTGCCTTAACCCTACTACTCCTCCTCTTGGAAGGCACTTGGTCCATTCTTCCAGAATCCAAGGCCTGTTCAGTGCTAGACATTTTGGCTTGTGACCTGGTCACAGCAAACACATCTGCAGGGATCCCCAGCATTTCTGCATGGGTCCTGAGCTCCACTTCTGCCCAAGCAGAAGTCTCTAAGTCATTGCCAAGCAAGCATTCGACTGGTAGGTTTGCACTCACCACAACCTTCTTAAGGCCAGTTACCCCTCCCCAGGAGAAGTTAACAACTGCCAGAGTATGGTCTGTTCTGACATTGCTAGCATTGGTCACTTGGTACATCTCACCAAGTATAACTTGCCCAGGATTCACAAGGTCTTGTGTCACCATTGTGACACTTGCCCCTGTGTCCCTAAATGCCAAAGCCTCTCGTCCATTGATTAAAGGCTGTTGTCTGTACTTGCCCAGATTACTGGGACTCATAGAGGAGGGCACATCCATGCCTCCATCACAGACTAACACAGCCTGAGTCAGTTCTCTGACTAGGTCAGAGCCCAACTCAGTACCCAGGGTGAACCCTACTAAACCCTTGGCTGGAGCACTCCCACCAACTGTAACTGTACTAGGGGAACAGGTGCCTTAGGGGCATTGGTGGGTGCTGGACTTGAGTCTTTGGACTTGGTGCAATCACTGGTCCAGTGGGTCTTTTGCTTACAGACCTTGCACCATGGTTTTCTTTGGCCTTTCCCTTTTGTAGACTGTGAATCCCCACCTGAAGAAGATTTTTGGGGGCCTGATGAAGACTTTTGATCTTTACCCTTCTCCCCACCCTTTTCAGAGTTCTTAGAATCTTGCTTCTTGGTGTCCCCACCTTGGTTCTGTACCTTCTCTTTCACCCGTGTTCTGACCCATTTGTCTGCCTTCTTTCCCAATTCTTGGGGAGAGGTCAGATCAGAGTCTACCAGGTATTGATGCAACAGCTGATTTTGACAGTTATTAAGAATCTGCTCCCTCATTATCAGATTGTACAATCCTGAGAAGTCACACACCTTACTGCCCATCAACCAGCCTTCCAGAGCCTTGGCAGAACAATCCACATAGTCTACCCAGTCTTGAGTCTGTGCTTTTTGGGTATCTCTGAACTTCAACCTGTACTGTTCAGTGGTTAGGCCAAACCCATCAATAAGAGCACTCTTCAAGACCTTGTAATTATCAGCATCCTCCTCTCTAACAGTGAGGAGCTTATCTCTACCTTTGTCTGCAAAGGAGAGCCACAAGATTGCTGCCCACTGCTCCTGAGGGACCTTCTGTACTTTACAGGCCCTCTCTAGAGCAGTTATCCACTTGTGGATGTCATCCCCATTCTGATAGGGAGGGACAATCTTGCTCAGGTTCCTATGGTCATAGGACCTTTCCCTATCTCTAGGGACATGGCTGCCACCATGGGACTCTAGTCCCAACTTTCTTTTCTCTCTAAAGAGATCTAGGGACTCCCTGTCTAAGGCTACTTGCTTCCTTCTGAGTTCAAGCTGAGCTTCCTCATATTGAATCAGCCTTGTTCTCCTCTCATGAGAGGATTCCCTCCTATGAGATGAGACAGAGCTCCCTATTGAGGTGCCAGAGTGGTTAGACTCCTGAGAAGGAGATCTAGACTTTCTGGGCACACTCATAATCCTTCCTGGGGGGACAAAGAGGGCATCATCCTGATCATCCTCTTCATCCTCCACAGGAGGGATTGGGTTATCCAGGTCAGGGTCATTGTCACCCTCCTGGCCAGTTTCAGAGGGGGGGCTGGAGTTATTGGTACCCCTGGCCCCTTCCTCTTCTTCTGCCCCACCCTCAGCTCCTACCCCTTCAGTCCCCAAGGGCTTACTAAGGTCATACGCCACCAAGAACTCTTTAAGGTGTTGGGTGGTGGGACTTTGGCCTGTCCTTAATTTCCTCAAGTTACATAATGCTCTCAATTCCAAGAATGGGAGGGTATCATACTTGGAGGGAAGAAGCCCAGTGGCTTCTGGTAAGGATTCTCTAGATCCTACCTTTAAAGACATTACTAGTGTGGTGTGGTGTATGCACTACCTACTCTAGTGTGGCCTACTAAACTCACTTGAGTTGTAGAAAGGGTGTGCTATCCCTTAACACACAACTCTAAGTTCAGTAGAACTTACTGTATTCTAAGTTTAAATTATATGTACCTTAGGTACCTTTACTGGTTTTCAGTTGATCAATTCAATTGAGATTATCTGGTAAAACAATAGCAAGCTGGAATCCCACACGCTGCACACCAATGTGAGAAGTTGGCCTGGCATATGCTGTCCACTAATTATAGTGGGCACCTTGCACCAGTCCAAACAACCCCTTATTGGAGATAGGTTAAAGACAACCTTATTGAAAGCTATCCTAGTGGTAGCTATGGAGAGCAGCCTTCAGGCTAAGTCTTGAAGGAATGTAAAGCAGCTTGTTTTACCAGTCTATAATCTCTTGAGTGACCAAATGAAAGAGCACCACACCAGGTATATATTCAAAATATATGTATTTATTGCTAAACACACCCCTCTAGTCTCTTTATGAGGCTAGAGTTCGAAATACACAAGTTATAAGTTATTTAAACACAGTAATAGCACAAATACACGTTTGGGCCCTAGGGGCGTATCAAACCATATACCAATAAAGTGGTATAAGAACCACGACTGAACTAGACACTAGGCCTAGAGCCTCTAGAAGTGCTTGGACCACAAGGAACCACCCAAGGTAGTGACACAGGGGACCCACGGGGGACGCGTGCAGTGTAAATACACAACCGCGATACGCCGTTGACTTCTATGGAGAAAGTCGCGATCAGGAAATTAAAGAAAAGGGACACTTAAAGGAGGACTTGGAGCAAACCCTTTGAGAACTAGTACTTTGAAGAGTCTCTACCCACGGGAGCACCGGAGTACTCGTGTTACCTCACCCAGGGAAGCCGGGTGCATAGGTGCCTTTCGGGGTCGGGTTTCGTCGTCGATTTGAATGGCGATCTGCTGCAAAGTGCTGCTGGCGACCAAGTGGAAAGTGTCCGGGTGGATCCAAGAGTGGATCGGAGATCTGAAGAACCTGAAAGCAGAGGGGACAGAGTCTGGGTCACTAGCCAGTGACCAGGAAGGCGATGGACAGATGCCCACCGATGTCGAGTGCTTCAGGTGCGTTGACGGTCGTCTTGACTCTTCAGCCACGAGGTCCAGGAGGTGTTGTCAGCAACCAGGAGCAGGATTTGGGCTGGTACACGATGTCTTTTGAGTGCTGATGTGTCGGCGACCGGATTGGACCCAACAAGCCTTGGCAACGGCAAGTCTTGATGAAGATGAAGATCGTCAATGGTGCAGACCAGCAAGGTCTGGGGAACTCACCCAGCGAGGGTAAGTGAGGGTAGGCCTGGAGCAACCAGGATGCCCAAGAAGAAAAATATTGGCCTTCGTTAAGGGCTACTAGCCAACGGGCTAGCGACCGCAAAGGAGCCTCGAGACGTCGAACGTGGATCTGGCTCACAGGACACTCGTGGAGTGGAGGCCAGTGATCTTCGGTGCAGTTGGTGCTGGAGGCTAGGGCTACTTGGAGCCCAAAGCACGATTTCGTGGGAGATGCAGAAGAGGATGCACTTGCAAATGTGCTCGGAGTCCAGGGGTCACGGTCTCACGTCACCCATGATAGCTATGAGCCTCAGCTTTGCTGGGGACTCAGGGTAGCCTCGGGGAAGTCTGAGAATCTACCTCTGGTGATGCGAAGACTTCGGCGTCCAACGGGAGCTTCAGAAATGCAGACCGGACAGATGCATCTTTGGTGCCTGCCAAGCAGGGGAGTCACTCCTTGACCCCAAGGGAGATTCTTCTGTCCTCTAATCTTGAGTAGAGCGTCGAAGGTCCAGGATTCTGTTTCAGAGTTTCGTCCAGGGATAATCTAAAGTCCTAAGGACTGGGTTCCTATACTTATACTAAGTTTAGGGGTTGGACTACTCTGTGGCCCCACCTATGGGTGGGTCAGGGCAGAGGGGTGGCTACACCCCTTTCCCTTTGTCCAGTTCACGCCAAAGCAGGGGCTGCAAGCCCCTGATCCGGTTTGAACTGGGGTATGCACAGGGACACCAAGTGTGCCCCCAGTGCAGGACTTCAAAGCACCCGACAGTGCTCCCGCCCAGCCCCAATACACATTATCCTGTCTGGGGAGGTGGTCACACCTCCCTGGGACAGGAAACCTATTGTCCAGGCCTCCCCTGCCAGAGTTTCGTCCAGCAGCAGGAGGCCAGACTCGTGTCTGTGGCAGCAGCATCTATTTTGTGATGCCAGGGCTTTGGAAAGAAGTTACCGGGCTAGCCAGAGTTAACATGTCTTTCCCTCTAGAAGGGTGGAATGCTACCCCCGCCACCAGAATTGGCGAGGGGGTAGTATTCCAAGATGTTTGACACCAAACACGACATGTTTAGGTGCAGCCATTCCAAAGTTAGCATTTAACGCGAGGTTATAATGCGCTTAAGAGTATATGGTCAGGCTGCACTACTAACAGCATCAGAGAAGGGTCTCCGAACGCTGCAGAGGGGCCCTGCTCATGCAGGGGCACCCTCTCACATAGGAACCATGCACTCTGCCTTCAGGATTGATAAGGCCTGCCTTAGGAGTGACTTATAGGTTTATATGTGGGTATGTATTTAGTGATATAGGTAACCTATATCACAGTAAGGGGTGCATGCACCACCTTACCCAGGCTGCAGTAGCAGACCTGTGGTGTCAGTTTGGATGCCCTTCCAGGGGTGGCATAATACATGCTGCAGCCCCTGGTAGGCCTCTGAGGTACCTATGCCCTTGGTACATAGTATACCATATACTAGGGACTTATAAGGGCACTCCAGATTCCAATCAGTGTTGTGCTTAAGGCACATGGAAACCATTTTAGAGAGGAAGCAGCTAGGCTGGGGTTCTGATTAGCAGGGCCCCAGCCAGACTAATGTTGAAAAACAGTGAAGCATCATCAAAAAGTGGGGGTACACATGTGAAGCAGATCCTACTCTCCTACATAGGGGACCTATATCTCAGTGAGGGGTGCTAGCACCTCCTCACCCAGGCTGCAGTAGCAGGCCTGTGGTGTCAGATTTAGTCTGCTTCCCAGGGGTGGCATAATACATGCTTCAGCCCCTGGTAGGCCTGTGAAGTACCTATGCCCTTGGTACCTAGGTACCATATACTAGGGACTCATAAGGTACCACAGTATCCAGTCACTAGTGCACCTAGAGTGCACTCCAAGTCGTTTAGAGAGAACAGAGAGGCTGGGGCCCTGATTAGCAGGGGCCCAGCCAGACTATAGCCAGAAACCAGTGTAAACATCAGAAAAAAAGTGGGGGCAACATAAGAGGCAGATCCTACTCTCCTACACAACCCCCCAAACGCAGGGACACTAAACTAACCTTGACCAGTTGAGTCTTCGTGTTCAAAGTGGAAATACCTTGAGAGTCCATCTGCATTGGCAGGTTGGGTCCCAGGTCTATGTTCCACTGTATAGTCCATCCCCTGTAGGGAAATGGACCACCTCAAAAGTTTTGGGTTTTCTCCTTTCATTTGTTTAAGCCATAGGAGGGGCTTGTGGTCGGTCTGAACTATGAAGTGAGTACCAAACAAGTATGGCCTCAGCTTCTTCAGGTCCCATACCACAGCAAAGGCCTCCCTCTCTATAGCTGACCAACGTTTCTCTCTAGGGGTCAGCCTCCTGTTAATAAAAGCTACTGGCTGGTCTTGACCTTCATCATTCAGTTGAGACAGTACAGCTCCCACACCCAGCTCAGAAGCATCTGTTTGGACAATGAACTTTTTGGTGTAGTCTGGACTCTGTAAGATGGGGGCAGTGCACATGGCCTGCTTTAGGTCTTCAAATGCCTTTTGACAGCTAGCTGTCCACTGAACCTTTTTTGGCATCTTCTTTGAGGTCAGATCATTCAAGGGGGTCACTATAGATCCATATCCCTTGACAAACCTCCTATAGTACCCAGACAGGCCTAAGAAGGCTCTCACCTGTGTCTGGGTGGTTGGAGCAACCCATTCCATTATGGTTTGGATTTTGCTCTGTAAAGGCTGAACCTGGCCTCCACCTACAAGGTGGCCCAGGTATACAACCTGACTCTGCCCTATCTGGCACTTTGTGGCCTTGATAGTGAGGCCTGCTTTCTGCAGGGCCTCCAAAACATTCCTGAGGTGGACCAGGTGATCCTGCCAGGAGGAACTAAAGACAGCAATATCATCTAGATAAGCTGAGCAATAAGTTTCCATCCCTGTCAGAACTTTATTCACCAACCTCTGGAAAGTGGCAGGTGCATTTTTCAATCCAAAGGGCATCACCACAAAGTGGTAGTGCCCACCAGGGGTCGAAAATGCTGTCTTGGCTTTTGCATCATCAGCTAATCTGATCTGCCAGTAGCCAGCTGTCAGGTCAAACGTGCTTAGGTACTTGGCTGAGGCCAAAGTATCAATCAGCTCGTCTGCCCTTGGTATGGGATAGGCATCAGTCCTAGTGACTGCATTGAGGCCTCTGTAGTCTACACAAAACCTCATTTCTTTCTTACCACCCTGGGTATGAGGCTTGGGTACCAGGACTACTGGACTAGCCCAAGGGCTATCTGAAGGCTCAATTACACCTAGCTCCAACATTTTCTGGACTTCAGTCCTGATACAGTCCCTGACATGGTCAGGTTGCCTGTAGATTTTATTCTTGACAGGCAGACTGTCTCCAGTGTCCACCTCGTGGGTGCACCAGGAAGTCTGACTAGGGGTCAGGCTAAACATGTGTCTAAACTGTTGCAGAACTTGTCTGCACTCAGTTTGCTGATGGTCGGTGAGGCTGCTTGCCAAAGCAACACCATCTACTGACCCATCATCAGGGTTCTGAGAGAGCAGGTCAGGGAGAGGGTCACTCTCCTCCTCCTGGTCCTCATCAGTTGCCATGAGCAAGCCCATGTCAGCCCTGTCAACATATGGCTTTAATCTGTTGACATGTAGCACCCTTAGGGGGCTCCTGGGAGTTCCAAGATTCACCAGATAGGTGACTTCTCCCTTCTGTTCAACTATTGTATGGGGGCCACTCCACTTGTCCTGGAGGGCTGTTGGGGCCACAGGCTCCAACACCCACACTTTCTGTCCTGGCTGGTATACAGTCAGTACAGCCTTTTGGTCATGCCAAGCTTTTTGTAATTCTTGGCTGGCCTCCAGGTTTTTGGTTGCCTTTTTCATGTACTCTGCCATCCGGGAGCGGAGACCAGGTACATAGTCCATCACATCTTGTTTGGGGGGCTTGAGAGGTAACTCCCAGCCCTCTTTTACCAAACACAGTGGACCTCTCACAGGATGCCCAAACCGAAGCTCAAATGGGCTGTAACCAACCCCCTTCTGTGGAACCTCTCTGTATGCAAACAACAGGCAAGGAAGAAGAAGGTCCCATTTCCGCCTAAGCTTCTCTGGGAGTCCTTTAATCATTCATTTCAAGGTTTTGTTGAAGCGTTCAACTAAACCATTGCATTGTGGGTGATAGGGGTGGTGAACTTGTAAGTTACACCACACTCCTTCCACATTGCTTTTAGATATCCTGACATGAAGTTGGTACCTCTGTCAGAAATGACCTCCTTTGGAAAACCCACTCTGGAGAAGACTCCAATGAGTGCTCTTGCCACCACAGGGGCTGTGGTGGTCCTCAGGGGAATTGCTTCTGGGTACCTGGTGGCATGATCCACTACCACCAGGATAAACCTGTGCCCAGATGCAGTTTGAGGGTCAAGGGGACCAACAATGTCAATCCCTACCCTTTCAAAGGGTACCCCCACCACAGGTAGTGGTATCAGGGGGGCCTTTGCTGTGCCACCTGCCTTACCACTGGCTTGGCATGTGACACAGGAGCGACAAAACTCCTTTGTGTCCTCTGACATATGTGGCCAATGAAAATGTGGAACAAGCCTGTCCCAGGTCTTGTTTTGGCCCTAGTGTCCTGCTAAAGGGATGTCATGTGCTAGGGTCAAGAGGAACCCCCTAAACTTCTGAGGTATTACCATCCTCCTGGTGGCTCCAGGGGCTGGATCTCTACCTTCAGAATATAGGCGTCCCTCATCCCAATAAACCTTATGGGACCCACTAGCACTCCCAGCAGCCTCAGCAGCAGCCTGCTGTCTGAGGGGTTCAAGAGAGGGGCAGCACTGTTGCTCCTTACTCAGATCTTCCCTAGAAGGGCCCCCTGCCCCCAAGAACTCAACCTGATCAGGCTCAAGTCCCTCTGGGGCAGTTCCTTCTTCAGGATCTGCTTCACCTCCCTCTGGGGGTGAATCTGTGATCTGAGACAGAGGGGAAGGCGCTGCCTTTACCCTACTGCTCCTCCTCTTGGGAAGCATCTGGTCCATTGTTCCAGGATCCAGAGCTGGTTCAGTGTCATGCATTCTTGCTTGTGACCTGGTCACAGCAAATACCTTTGCAGGGATGCCCAACATCTCAGCATGAGTCCATAACTCTACTTCAGACCAGGCTGAAGTCTCTAGATCATTGCCCAATAGACATTCGACAGGGAGGTCTGCACTGACTACAACCTTCTTGAGGCCAGTTACCCCTCCCCAGGAGAAATTCACAACTGCCAGACTATGGTTGGTCCTGGCGTTGCTTGCATTGGTCACCTGGTACATTTCGCCCAGGATGATCTGTCCAGGGTCCACAAGATCCTCTGCCACCATGGTGACACTAGCACCTGTGTCCCTAAATGCCAAAGCCTGTTTGCCATTTATTACAGGCTGCTGTTTGTATTTGCCCAGATTACTGGGACTCACTAGGAAGGACATATTAAGGTCTCCCTCACAAATCAGCATTGCCTGAGTGGGCACTCTGACTAGGTCAGAGTCCACTTCAGAACCCAGGGTCAACCCTACTACACCCTTATTCGGTGTACCACCTCCACCAGTAGCTGAACTAGGGGGAACAGTTGCCTTAGGGGCAGGAGTGGTGGTGGTTTGGTCTTTGGACTTGTTACAGTCAGAAGTCCAGTGCCCTTTCTGTTTACAGAATTTGCACCAGGGCTTCTTTTGGCCTTTTCCCTTGTTGGATTGTGACTCCCCACCAGATGCAGATTTTGGGGCCCTTGTGAAGACTTCTGGTCTTTTGACTTATCCCCACCTTTCTCAGAGCCCTTAGGATCTTGCTTCTTGGTGTCACCCCCTTGGTTCTGGGGTTTCTGCCTCACCCTGGTTCTGACCCATTTGTCTGCCTTCTTTCCCAATTCTTGGGGAGAGGTCAGATCCGAGTCCACCAGGTACTGATGCAACAACTGGTTCTGGCAATTATTAAGGATCTGTTCTCTCATCATCAGATTATATAATCCCTTGAAATCAGTAACCCTACTGCCAACCAGCCAACCCTCCAGAGCCTTGGTTGCACAATCAACAAAGTCAGTCCAGTCCCGAGTCTGTGCCTTCTGGGTGTCTCTGAACTTCAACCTGTACTGCTCAGTGGTTAAGCCAAACCCATCTATCAGTGCACTCTTCAGGACTTCATTATCATCAGCATCCTCTTCTCTAACAGTGAGGAGCTTGTCTCTACCTTTATCTGAAAAGGAGAGCCACAAGATTGCTGCCCACTGCTTTTGGGGGACCTGCTGTACTCTACAGGCCCTCTCCATAGCAGTTATCCACTTGTGGATATCATCCCCACTCTGGTAGGGAAGAACAACCTTGCTCAGGTTCCTATGGTCTGGAATAGATTCTCTGCCTCTAGGGACACTGTTGCTGCCACCAAGGGGTTCTAACCCCTCTCGTCTAGAAGCTCTCTGGATCTCCAGGGCTTCTCTATCCAGTGCCAACTGCTTGGTTCTGAGGGCAACTCTTGCTTCCTCATACTGCAGCAGTTTGCACATTCTTTCAGAGGAGGTCTCTCTAATGGGAAAGTATGAGTTCCTCTGATGGACAAATTTTCTGCCTTAGTGATAAGAGTGCTCAGATTCCCTGGAAGGGGACCTATGCCTCTCGTCCACTCTGTCAGTTCTCTTAGGGAGAATTCCTCTGTCCTTTTCAGGCCCCTTGAGGCCTGGCCCTTCAATCACAGAGTCCTGGTCATTCTGATGTTCATCATCTGACCCAGATACTGTAATTGACCCACCCCCTGATTCAGACCCATTAGCTCCTAGAGCCAATCTAAGATCATCTGCTGTCAGCAGATCTATCAGGTGTAGGGTTGAGGGACTCTGTCCTAGCCTCAGGTGTCTTTCAACACACATGGCTCTCAAGTCAGAGAAAGCCATGTCCTTATACTGAGGCTGAGTGGATCCACTGGCTCCACCCTTTAAGGACATTCTAGTGTTGTGCAGTGTTGTACTACCTACACTAGTTTGTGGCCTACTGATACTAGCTTGAGCTGTAGAAAGGGTGTGCTATCCTTGGCACACAGCTCTAAGTTCAGTAGAACTTACCGATACTAAGCTTGACTTTATATGTACCTTAATTACCTATAGTGGTTTTCAGTTAGTAATTCAAATAGAGATTTTCTGGTAAAACAATAGCAAGCTGGAATCCCACACGCTGCCCACCAATGTGAGAAGTTGGCCTGGTATATGCTGTTCACTAATTAAAGTGGACACCTTGCACCAGAACAATTCGACTCTTATAGTAGATAGGTTTAAGACAACCTTTATAGAAAGCTATCCTAGTGGTAGCTGTGGAGAGCAGCCTTCAGGCTAAGTCTTGAAGGAATGTAAAGCAGCTTGTTTTACCACACAATCTCTTGAATCACCAAATGAAAAGACACCACACAGGTATATATATCAAATATATATGTATTTATTAATAAACACTCTCTACTAATCTCTTTATGAGATTAGAGGTCAGGAACATATGTACAAGTCAAATGTTATCAAAATAAGTTAAGCACAATCGAATATCACAATCTTAGTTTGCTAGACCTAGATCTAGGGAATCTAGAATCGAGGGACCCCCAAGAACCACCCCAGGTAGTTGTAGGAGACCCACAGGGGACGGACGGGGTGACCTGGCACCGGTGCGAGTCTATGCGCTCAGACGCGATTGAGATTTCTTTTTTAATTTAAATATTTCTTTATTAAAACATTTTTTTTTACATTTACACCCTCACAGATATCCCACCCTCCACCCCGACCGAAGCTCAGACATGCCAAATATTACCAAAAACAAACAATATTTCATTTCATTCCATATTATCGATAATATTATAGTATAAAAACAGAAACAAAAAAAAACCAAAAAACAGAATTTTGCTTAATATGCAAGCCTAAACAGTTCCAATCTATATTGGAGATTTATCATGGATTAATTTAATTATTGTCCATTGGTCTTTGTAATCGTAACCATTGTAAGCGGATCCCATATTGCCAGTCCTTTTTACGTTTACCACGCCCCTTTCTCTTATATATTGCAACTTCTAGACTACAGGTAGCCAATAATCGGGATCTCCACTGCTGAAAAACAGGTGGGTTTGTGTCCTGCCATGCTGACGCGATACATAATCTATAGACCGCCATAGCGACAAATATCAGCCCACGCATATATTTTGGTCGGTCGATATTAGCTACACCTAGCATAATCTCATCATTTAGAATTTCTATTCTTTCGTTAAATATTTCAGATAAAAAGGCGAAATATCATTCAATACTTTTGTTAATACTGTACAGGTAGCAAATATATGTATACTATCAGCTTCAGGTAATGCACATCTAGGACAAATAGTTCCTTTCCCCGTCCCCCATTTAGCAATTTTATAGGGGGTATAATATAGGAAAAAAAAGGTTTTGTAATATTGAGCCTGTAGCTTGATAGACATTAAACAGGACTGATATTTTACAAAGGAATGGTGAACTGTTTTAGCCGAGACTCCAAGTTTACCCTGCCATTTCCTAATGTATTTATCCAAATCATCTGAATTACAGATGTTCAATGTTTTGTAAATTTCTCCTATTTTTATATCGATCTTTTTAGACAAATTCTCCATAATCTGAGCTATTTGGAATTTAAGTTCCCCCCCACCTTTCTTCATGAGAAAATCCCGAATTTGAAGGAATTTAAAGAAATCCCGATGATCTAGATTGTATTCCAATTGTAATTCCCCGAAGGATTTCAGTCCTAAAGTCGTATAAAAACATCCAAGTTGTGTAATACCGTTCGATATCCATCTTTCCATACATATGTCGTTAAAAATCCGGGAAGATTACTATTGTTATAAGTTGGGGTATAGTAGGATAATCGTCCGATACCGACTAATTTACGGATAAAATTCCAAGCCTTGTAAATACCAAATATAGACTTAAATCTAACTTTTTTAAAATAACTATCGTTCACATGGCGCCATAGACATTCTCTAGACTCATTTCCTAATAGCAGCTCTTGCGGTGTTAGAATATTCCCTACACTACTGACATCAGTCTTAAATAGTAAATTAATACAATATTTCAATATGGTAGCCCAATAATATAGTTTAAAATTGGGCAATGCCATTCCTCCTCTGTCTTTAGGTAAAGTAATGTTTCGTAGTGCTCTTCGCGGTTTCTTATACCCCCATACAAATCTAGAAAACATACTATCCATGTCTTTAAATAATTGTGGTGGGAATTCCAGACAAATTGATCTAAAAAAATATAAAAATCTGGGCAAAAAAAGCATTTTAATCAAATTGCACCGCCCTCCGATAGATAGATGGAGATTATTACAGCGAATCATATCTTTTTTTGTACGTTGCATTAGTGGAGCAATATTATCATTAACTAAATTCTCTATTTTGGCGGTTATGCTAACGCCAAGATATATAGCTTTCTCTGTAACTCGGCTATCGATCATCTCGAGTTTACTATTCAGAATAATTTGAGTTTTGGTTTGATTTAATTTATAACCGGATATCTCACCAAAGATCCTAGATTCTTCTTCAATTACCCCGATTGCATTCTCTGGGTCGCTAGTGACCAACGCGATATCATCTGCGTATGCAAGTATTTTTGTCGCTTGGTCTCTTACCCAAACAGGTGGAATCAATACATTATTATCCAATCTCCGGATAAATACGCGATTGAGATTTCAATGTTAAAGGTCCCTTGCGTGTTCGAGGCAAACACACCGATCGGTCCTCGTACGAGTCGAAGGACGCGGTTACAGATAGAGTTGCAAGGGAGATGAACGCGCTGTGTCTAACACAGATGCGAACCTTGTGCGAGTCAGTGCAATGGAGATCTCAGTGTTACAGGCCCTTTGTGTGTTCGAGGCGAACACCGATCGGACTCAGTACGAGTCGAAGGATACAGTTCTAGATGTGTTACAAAGGAGATGGACGCGGTGTGTCTAACACAGACGCGAACCCTGTACGAGTCAGCGCAATTGTCGCACTTAGAAAATTAGAGTTTTAGGACACTTCTAGGGAAGCTACAAGCAAGTCACTTACAGGGTAAGTAGTTCTAGGGCCCACACCCACAGGAGCACCGTAGTGCTGAAGTTACCTCACCCAGGGGAGCCGGGTGCATAGGTGTCCTTTGGTGTCGGGTCGCGGCGTCGTTTTCAATGGGAGCCAGTGAAGACTTGCTGCTTGCGGCGACAGGAGAAGTGTCCGGAGGAATCCAAGCCTGGATTCAGAAGATGGAAGACCTGAAAGCAGAGGGGACAGTGTTCAAAGTCACTTGGCAGTGACTCGGGGCAAGGAAGATGGATGCCCACCGTCGTCGCAAGATTCAGGTCATTCGTGGGTGCCTTGACTCTTCAGCCACGAGGTCCAGGAGGCGTCGACGACAACCAGGAGCTGGATTCGGCATGTGCCATAATGTCTGCAGCTTACTGCGGTATCGGTGACTCGATTTAATCCAACAAGCCTTGGTAACAGCAAGTCTCGGGGAAAGTGTGAAGAGGCAATGGCGCAGACCAGCAAGGTCTGTGGGACTCACCCAGCGAGGGTAAGTCAGGGCAGGTCTGGAGCAACCAGGGGAGTCCTTTGGTTTCTTTAGAAACTCTTCTAGGGACCCACAAGCTGGCTGGCAAGGGATCGCGAAGACGCCTCTGGAGGATTTGCTCACAGGGGCCCACGGTCACTCGGGACGTGGTATACCTCTGATCTTCAGAGGGCTTCCTGCTGGAGGCTAGGACCACAAGTGGTCTAAAGCCCAAGTTCGTGAAACATTGTGAAGTGGTTGCACTCGACAATAGTGCACGCTACCCAGGGGTCGCGGTTCCTCGTCACTCTTGGGGTACACTGGCCTCAGCTTCACTGGGGACTCACGATGGCCTTTGAGAAGTCAGGAAATCCACTTCTGGGGCTGCAGGGACTTCGGACTCCGGCGGGAGCAGCATAGTTTGTGACCGTCGTTTGTAGTTTTTGGTGCCTGCCAAGCAGGAAGTCACTCCTTGACTCCAAGGGAGATTCTTCAGTCTTCCAAAGGTAGTGGAACATCGAAGGTCCGGGATTCTTCTTCAGAGCATCGTCCAGGGAAATCTAGGTTGCAATGCACAGGTTCCCCCTCTTAGACTAAAAGAAAGGGAGGGACTAGCTCTATGACCCTACCTATGGGAGGGTCAGGGGAGTGGGTAGCTACACCCACTTCCCTTTGTCCAGTTTCGCGCCAGAGCAGGGGCAGGTAGCCCCTGAGCCGGTTTGAACTGGCATATGCACAGAGGAGCCTTCTGCTCCCCCAGTGCAGGACTTCAAAGCACTCTAAGAGTGCACCCACCCAGCCCCAATACACTAAACCCTGTCTGGGAGGTGGTCACACCCCCTTGGGACAGGATATCTATTGTTGGGCTTCCTCCACTGCGAGTGTTGGTCATCAGCAGGAGGGTAGCCCAGTGTCTGTGACTGGTGGCATCCATTTTGTGATGCCAGGGCTCTGCAGGATTCTACCGCGTTTCCACAGCAGGTACATGTCTATCCCTCTTGGAATGCTACCCCCTCCGCCAGGACTGGCGGGGGGGTAGTGTTCCAAGATGTTTGACACCAAACACGACATGTTTTGATGCAGCCATTCCAAAGTTAGCATTTTACCGCGAGGATATAATGCACTTAAAAGTATATGTTTTAACCGCATCCACAAACAGCCCCAGAGAATGGACACTTCTAGGGAAGCTACAAGCAAGTCACTTACAGGGTAAGTAGTTCTAGGGCCCACACC
Organism: Calotriton arnoldi; assembly: GCA_963921515.1. Classification (NCBI taxonomy): domain Eukaryota; kingdom Metazoa; phylum Chordata; class Amphibia; order Caudata; family Salamandridae; genus Calotriton; species Calotriton arnoldi. The sequence goes on along the minus strand of CAWUFW010004732.1, from coordinate 170,768 downwards.
CACAGGAGCACCGTAGTGCTGAAGTTACCTCACCCAGGGGAGCCGGGTGCATAGGTGTCCTTTGGTGTCGGGTCGCGGCGTCGTTTTCAATGGGAGCCAGTGAAGACTTGCTGCTTGCGGCGACAGGAGAAGTGTCCGGAGGAATCCAAGCCTGGATTCAGAAGATGGAAGACCTGAAAGCAGAGGGGACAGTGTTCAAAGTCACTTGGCAGTGACTCGGGGCAAGGAAGATGGATGCCCACCGTCGTCGTAAGATTCAGGTCATTCGTGGGTGCCTTGACTCTTCAGCCACGAGGTCCAGGAGGCGTCGACGACAACCAGGAGCTGGATTCGGCATGTGCCACAATGTCTGCAGCTTACTGCGGTATCGGTGACTCGATTTAATCCAACAAGCCTTGGTAACAGCAAGTCTCGGGGAAAGTGTGAAGAGGCAATGGCGCAGACCAGCAAGGTCTGTGGGACTCACCCAGCGAGGGTAAGTCAGGGAAGGTCTGGAGCAACCAGGGGAGTCCTTTGGTTTCTTTAGAAACTCTTCTAGGGACCCACAAGCTGGCTGGCAAGGGATCGCAAAGACGCCTCTGGAGGATTTGCTCACAGGGGCCCACGGTCACTCGGGACGTGGTATACCTCTGATCTTCAGAGGGCTTCCTGCTGGAGGCTAGGACCACAAGTGGCCTAAAGCCCAAGTTCGTGGAACATTGTGAAGTGGTTGCACTCGACAATAGTGCACGCTACCCAGGGGTCGCGGTTCCTCGTCACTCTTGGGGTCCACTGGCCTCAGCTTCACTGGGGACTCACGATGGCCTTTGAGAAGTCAGGAAATCCACTTCTGGGGCTGCAGGGACTTCGGACTCCGGCGGGAGCAGCATAGTTTGTGACCGTCGTTTGTAGTTTTTGGTGCCTGCCAAGCAGGGGAGTCACTCCTTGACTCCAAGGGAGATTCTTCAGTCTTCCAAAGGTAGTGGAACATCGAAGGTCCGGGATTCTTCTTCAGAGCATCGTCCAGGGAAATCTAGGTTGCAATGCACAGGTTCCCCCTCTTATACTAAAAGAAAGGGAGGGACTAGCTCTATGACCCTACCTATGGGAGGGTCAGGGGAGTGGGTAGCTACACCCACTTCCCTTTGTCCAGTTTCGCGCCAGAGCAGGGCAGGTAGCCCCTGAGCCGGTTTGAACTGGCATATGCACAGAGGAGCCTTCTGCTCCCCCAGTGCAGGACTTCAAAGCACTCTAAGAGTGCACCCACCCAGCCCCAATACACTAAACCCTGTCTGGGAGGTGGTCACACCCCCTTGGGACAGGATATCTATTGTTGGGCTTCCTCCACTGCGAGTGTTGGTCATCAGCAGGAGGGTAGCCCAGTGTCTGTGACTGGTGGCATCCATTTTGTGATGCCAGGGCTCTGCAGGATTCTACCGCGTTTCCACAGCAGGTACATGTCTATCCCTCTAGAAGGGTGGAATGCTACCCCCTCCGCCAGGACTGGCGGGGGGGGTAGTGTTCCAAGATGTTTGACACCAAACACGACATGTTTTGATGCAGCCATTCCAAAGTTAGCATTTTACCGCGAGGATATAATGCACTTAAAAGTATATGTTTTAACCGCATCCACAAACAGCCCCAGAGAATGGCCTCTGAGAGCTGCAGAGGGGCCCTGCTCAGGCAGAGGCACCCCCTCACACAGAGACTAAGCACCCTGCCCTCAGGATTGATAGGGCCTGCTTTAGGGGTGACTGATAAGTCTCAGTGTGTGGGCAGGAGAGATATAGGGGACCTATATCTTAGTGAGGGGTGCTAGCACTTCCTCACCCAGGCTGCAGTAGCAGGCCTGTGGTGTCAGATTTAGTCTGCTTCCCAGGGGTGGCATAATACATGCTTCAGCCCCTGGTAGGCCTGTGAAGTACCTATGCCCTTGGTACCTAAGGTACCATATACTAGGGACTCATAAGGTACCACAGTATCCAATCACTAGTGCACCTAGAGTGCACTCCAAGTCGTTTAGAGAGAACAGAGAGGCTGGGGCCCTGATTAGCAGGGTCCCAGCCAGACTATAGCCAGAAACCAGTGTAAACATCAGAAAAAAAGTGGGGGCAACATAAGAGGCAGATCCTATTCTCCTACATGATGCAAAGCCAAAAACTGAATTTTCTACCCCTGGTGGGCTTTACCAGTTGATGCCCTTTGGTTTGAAGAATGCACCTACCACTTTTCAGAGGTTGGTGAACACACTCCTTACAGGTCTGGAAGCCTATAGTGCAGCATATCTAGATGATATTGCTGTCTTTAGCTCCACCTGGGAGGATCACCTGGTCCACCTCAGAAATGTTTTGTAGGCCCTGCAGAAGGCAGGCCTCACTATCAAGGCCACCAAGTGCCAGATAGGGCAGAGTCAGGTTGTGTGCCTGGGCCACCTTGTGGGTGGAGGCCAGCTTCAACCATTGCAGAGCAAAATCCAGACCATCAAGGCCTGGGTTGCTCCAACTACCCAGACTCAGGTGAGAGCCTTTTTAGGCCTGACTGGGTATTACAGAAGATTTGTCAAGGGGTGTGGATCAATAGTGACACCCCTGAATGATTTAACCTCTAAGAAAATGCCCAAAAAGGTTCAGTGGACAGTTAGCTGTCAAAAGGCATTTGATGACCTGAAGCAGGCCGTGTGCACTGCTCCCATTCTGCAGAGTCCTGATTACTCCAAAAAGTTCATTGTGCAAACAGATGCATCTGAGTTGGGGGTAGGGGCTGTACTATCACAGTTGAATGATGAAGGTCAGGATCAGCCAGTAGCTTTTATTAGCAGAAGGCTGACCCCCAGAGAGAAACGTTGGTCAGCCATTGAGAAGGCCTTTGCTGTGGTTTGGGCTCTGAAGAAGCTGAGGCCATACTTGTTTGGCACTCACTTCATTGTTCAGACAGACCATAAGCCCCTCCTATGGCTAAAACAGATGAAGGGTGAAAACCCCAAACTTTTGAGGTGGTCCATTTCCCTACAGGGGATGGACTATACAGTGGAACATAGACCTGGGAGTAACCATGCCAATGCAGATGGATTCTCCAGATATTTCCACTTAGAACATGGAGACTTAACTGGTCAAGGTTAGTTTAATGTCCCTGCGTTTGGGGGGGGGGTTGTGTAGGAGAGTAGGATCTGCCTCTTATGGTTACCCCCACTTTTTTGCTGATGCTACACTGTTTTCTGACTTAGTCTGGCTGGGGCCCTGCTATCCAGGACCCCAGCCTAGCTGCTTCCTCTCTAAAGTGATTCCATGTACTTTAGGTACATCCCAGATTGGATTCTGGAGTGCCCTTATAAGTCCCTAGTATATGGTATACTATGTACCCAGGGCATAGGTACCCCAGAGGCCTACCAGGGGCTGAAGCATGTATTGTGCCACCCCTGGAAGGCCATCCAAAATGACACCACAGGACTGCTACTGCAGCCTGAGTGAGGTGGTGCATGCACCCCTTACAGAGATATAGGTTCACTATATCTCACTTATCACTGCACATAGAAACCTATCAGTCACTCCTACGGCAGGCCTTATCAATCCTGAAGGCAGGGTGCTTGGTTATATGTGAGAGGGTGCCCATGCATGAGCAGAGCTCCTCTGCAGCCCTCAGAATCTCCTATCCGGGGTTGTCTGTGGTGCAGCCTGACCATATACTCTTAAGTGCATTATATCCTCGTGGTAAAATGCTAACTTTGGACTGGCTGCACGGAAACATGTCGTGTTTGGTGTCAAACACCTTGGAATCCTACCCCCCCCCCCACCAGTCCTGGCGGCAGGGATAGAATTCCACCCTTCTAGAGGGAGAGACATGTCCCCACCGGTATACCCGGTAGAAACCTTAAAGAGCCCTGGCATTACAAAATGGATGCTGCAGCCACAGACACGAGTCTGGCCTCCTGCTGCTGACCGAAACTCCGGCAGGGGAGGCCTGGACAATAGGTTTCCTGTCACAGGGAGGTGTGACCACCTCCCAGACAGTCCTTAGTGGATTGGGGCTGGGTGGGTGCACTCTCTGAGTGTTATTCACAGGGGTATGAGAGGCAATATAAGAAAGATGACAATTAAAATTGTATACAATGAGAAAATTAAAAATTGAGTCCACGTCGTAGCTTGTATTCTTTAGTTGTTTTTATTCATATTTAATATTCAAAACAGCCAACGCGTTTCGCCCAAACATGGGCTTCTTCACGGCTGTAATATCATACAATATAAAAAATATTTTAATAAAAAATATAAATATTAAGTGAGAAAAATATTTAAATATTTAAAATAAACCCAATTGTAGCCTACCATTTTAAAATTTAAAAATAATTAGTGACATGAAAAAAGTGCAATGGTGACGAAAATCAAATACCCTACAAAGTGCCACATATGAGATAAGAAACAGGAGGAGACTTGAATTGAGAAAAAGGTGAACAGTCTGAACACCCATATTTACAAGTGGTGAAAGTGAATCATTATGTGACAACTGCCAATTTGATTTGGTAAATACAGAAGACGAAAACGAAACCAAAAAGACTCCCAAGAAACTGTGGATGAGAAAAAGAAGAGGTGAGCGAAGAAAAGGCTTCCCAAGAATGCCAGATTGATGTAAATAACGCTTACCTAGGCGAGTATGAATAAGCGCGCCACAAGGTACAATGCGCGTCCAAGTTGAATATGGTCAATCACGGTACAAAAAGATATTTAAAAGATAAAGAACCTGATAACAAAGAAGAAAGATCCATAAGACTAAAGATTCAGATCAATTAAAAAAGTTAAAAAAGTAAAAAAAATGTGCAACAAAGTACAGCTCACTAACCTTATATTGTTAGTGCAAATAAATGGTCCAAGAAAATTGGAGGACAAACAATTTCCTCCCTTGTGCCGTTCCGTGGTATGATATAAAGATATCTAAATAAAAGATAAACTGTTCAGTTAACGAACAGACTAAAATAACTAAAATACATTCCGTAGAAAAACTCTAAAGAGACACCCTAACCTGAGTATATGAAGCATGTACTACACAAGCAAAAGTGGGCGAGAGCTATAAAAACGCCTTAGGGAGTGTGTGCCTAACATCCTTGAGTAGCGGGAAATTTAAACTGTAACTAAGATACTGGAAGCAGCAACGCCTTGTCCTAGGTCATAGCGAACATACTGATGTAAAAACAAGGCTTCCAATACCTGTATAACAAAGAGCTACGGCTAAAAAACCACTAAGCATTAATATGGCAAAAACGACAAAAACTATAATATGATGATAAGTCAGCACAGTAGCTATGCAGAGTAAAAAGAACAAAATTTATATATGAAAAGAGGCAGCCGCAGCCCGGTATCTACATAAACCGCTCACTGCAGTCCTAAGTCTTACTTGATCGAGGTGCTCCGTGTTCGGGCAAATACCGACGCAATTCCGCGCTCGATGAAAAGAGTAATACGGAAGCAATGACACAAAACCAATTTAAGTACGATGCCGGTTGAGTACTTCCGGGTTAGGGGCCAAGTAAATGAAACCAAAACTAGAACGTGTACCAAAAAACTGAACCCGCCATGTTGCTAGTGAGCCTAATAACCCATACCAACTATGCGACCTAGTACCGGTAAAAAATGATTATAAGCTTGCATATGTATCTGGAACTATAAGTAAAAAGAGGACATGTAGACAAACCGTGTCATAAAATAAAAAATGTAAAAAATGAAACACAAGGAACGGTACTCCGATGTAAAACAAACTGATGTAGAAAAGTTTGTTTATATAAATGGACCAGAAAAAGCGCGACAATTTAAGCGCGCAACAAAAATTGTTAGCTCCACGCTGGTCGATCCAACGCGTGAGCCAAATAATGTTAGTGAGAGAAAGGAGGACATGTAGAAAAACTGTATCCTGATGTAAAGAATAAAAACACAAAGGACAATACTCTGATATAAAACAAACTGATGTAAAAAAGCTTGTTTATATAAATGGACCAGAATTTAACCGCGCGATAATTTAAATGCGCGACAAAAGTTGTTAGCTTCACGCTGATCGATCCAACGCGTGAGCCAGAATGGTAAAAGTGAGAAGATGTTTAATAATTCATACATACTAAAACACAGGAGCAGATAGAGGGAAAGGCACAGATAAAGGTAACTTAGGTGACTTTTGTCCATTATACATGCCATGTTAATGAACGTACTACGTATTTAAACTTTGTTATACATTATAAAATTCCAATCAACTCTAAACTTAGTAGTTGCAGTATAGAGCGGGGGAAATATGATACACATATGTAAGTAGAGAGATATTATAAACACAATCACCATCATATATGGGCTGTGAAACAGATGGAAAAGCATAAGATATACTCATTTCTCGTGATGGTAAATAGAGATACATACAATAATGCACACTTAGTCCTTTCGCTCTAAGTGAATGAACTGCAGAGTTTCATTTAATAAGCCAATGACGCTACGTTAGATATTAATGTAAATATATACCAACCATGGTATATTGCATTTAACACTGTAGAAAGCTGCAAGATTAGGACAGTGGCTACAAAAAGTAATGCATTTCAGTATCAATATTGAGGCCCAGCGTGGCAGATCGCAGAGTACAAATCCACCTAACTCTCTGAGTGCTTTGAAGTCCTGCACTGGGGGCACATTTGGTGTCCTCGTGCATACCCCAGTTCAAACCGGTTGCAGGGGCTACCAGCCCCTGCTCTGGTGTGAAACTGGACAAAGGAAATGGGTGTAGCCACCCCTCTTTCCAAACCCTCCCATAGGTGGGTCCCCAGAGTTAGTCCAACCCCTTTCTTTAGTATAAGTAAGGGAACCCTGGCAACAGGACTTTAGATATCCCTGGACGAAACTCTGAAGCTGAATCCTGGAACTTCGACGCTCTACTAAAGACTAGAGGACTGAAGAAATCTCCCTTGGGGTCAAGGAGTGACTCAGCTGCTTGGCAGGCACCATTGAAGCATTTGCTGGTCTGCATCTCCGAAGCTCCCACCGGACTCCGAAGTACTTGTAGCCCAGGAAGAGGATTTCCAGACATCGCAGAGGCTGACCCGAGTCCCCAGCAAAGCTGAGACCCGCAGCCCTCGTGAGTAGCGTGGAACCGGAACTCCTGTTCACTGTGCACATTGGCTAGTGCATTGATTTCTCAATGACTCTTGAAGTCCTGATTTGGGTTACTCGTAGCCCAGGCCCCGAGCACCATTTGCTCTAAAGATTGTGAGCCTACACTCCACGAGTGTTCCATGGGCCCGCTTCTTGCATTTCCGCTTGATGCTCCTTTGCGATCCCTGGTCCATTAACTGGTGGGTTCCTGCGAAGGCAACTCTGATTTTCATTGGGTGTTTATGGTTTCTCTAGATGTGCCCTAACTCCCCACCAAGTGATGAGTCCCCCAGACCTTGCTGGTCTGCTCCGAAGCATCTTTCTTTTTTCTGCGTGGGTTGCTGTTGCCAAGGCTTGTTGTGTTCAATCCGGACACCAATGCTGCAGCACTCGACATCCTTTGTGGCACAGCTCGAATCCAGCTCCTGCTTGTCGTTGACACCTCCTGGTCCTCGTGGCTGAAGAAGAGTCAAGCTTCACCTCTTTCACCTGAAGCACCCGACATCGGTGGGCATTCGACTATCGTGCCCCTGGTCACTGGCAAGTGACCCAGACTCTGTCCCCTCTGCTTTCAGGTTCTTCTCATCTCCGATCCAGGCTTGGATCTCTTCGGACACTTTGCATCTTCCCGGCAGCAACACTTCGTGGCAGGCTGCCATTGAAAACGACGACGTGACCCGATACCATTTGACACCTATGCACCCGGCTTCCCTGGGTGAGGTAACTCGAGAACTCTGGTGCTCCCGTGGGTGTTGACCCTAGAACTGTCTAAGTCCAAGAGGGTTTGTTCCAAGTCCATTTCTAAGTGTCCCTCAACTCTTAAACGACAACCGCGACTTTCCCATAGACTTTAACGGAGCTCGCGGCTGTGTTCACACACTGCACACAGCCCCCGTGGGTCCCCTGTGTCACTACCTTGGGTGGTTCCTTGTGGTCCCAGCAATTCTACAGGTTCTAGGCCTTGTGTCTACTTAAGTCGTGGTTCTTATACCACTTTCTAAATATATGGTTTGGTACGCCCCTAGGGCTAATCGTATATTGTGCTATTTTACTGTGCTATTCGACTTGTAAATTGTGTACTTTCACCTCTAGCCTCATAAAGAGACTATTGGGTTGTGTTTAGTAATAAATACATATATTTTATATATATACCTGGTGTGGTTCTCCTTTCATTTGGTCATTCATGAGGTTATAACTGGTAAAACAATAGCTTAACACTCCTTCAAGACTTAGCCTGAAGGCTGCTCTCCATAGCTACCACTAGGATAGATTTCAATAAAGGTTGTCTTTAAACCTATCATCAATAAAGGTCGATTGGACTGGTGCAAGGTGCCCACTATAACTAGTGGACAGCATATACCAGGCCAACTTCTCACAGTGAGGTGCGGAAAGAGGTAAGAGAGGTACAGAAAGAGGCAGTAATGTGCATAAAGAGGCAAGAGAGTTACAAAAGAGGCAAGTGAGATGCAGAAAGAGGCAAGAAAGGTGCACAGAGATGCAAGAGAAGTACAGAAAGAGGAATAGAAGTACAGAAAGAGCCAAAAGAAGTGCAGAAAGAGGCAAATGAAGTGCAGAAAGAGGCAAGTGAAATGCAGAAAGAGGCAAGAGAGGTACAGAAAGAGGCAAGTAAGGTGCAGAAAGAGGCAAGAGAGTTGCAAAAAGAAGCAAAAGAAGTGCAAAAAGAGGAACTAGAAGTGCAGAAAGAGCCAAGAGAAGTGCAGAAAGAAGCAAGAGAAGTGCAGAAAGAGGCAAAAGAAGTGCAGAAAGAGGCAAGTGAGGTACAGAAAGAGGAAAGAGACTTGCAGAAAGAGGGAAGAGAAGAGCAAAAAGAGAGAAAAGAAGTGCAGGAAGAGGCAAGAGAAATGCAGAAAGAAGAAAGAGAAGTACAGAAATAGGAAATAGAAGTACAGAAAGAAGCAAGAGAAGTGCAGAAAGAGGCAAGAGAAGTGAAGAAAGAGAAGTACCGAAAGAGGCAAAAGAAGTGCAGAAAGAGGCAAGTGAGGTGCAGAAGGAGGCAAGAGAGGTACAGAAAGAGGCAAGGAAGGTGCAGAAATCGGCAAGAGAGGTGCAGAAAGAGCTAAGAGAAGTACAGCAAGAGGCAAGAGAGGTGCAGAAAGAAGAGAGTGAGGTGCAGAAAAGACAAAGAGAAGTGCAGAAAGAGGCAAAAAAAGTGCAGAAACAGGCAAGATATGCGCACAAAAAGGCAAGAGAAGCGCCGAAAGAAGGAACAGAAGTGCAGAAAGAGGAAATAGAAGTGCCGAAAGAGCCAAGAGAAGTGCTGAAAGAAGCAAGAGAAGTACAGAAAGATGCAAGAGGAGTGCAGAAAGAGGCAAGAGAAGTGCAGAAAGAAGCAAGAGAAGTACAGAAAGAAGCAAGTGAAGTGCAGAAAGAGGGAAGAGAAGTGCAGAAAGAGGCAAGTGTGGTACAGAAAGAGGTAAGAGAGGTACAGAAAGAGGCAAACAATGTGCAGAAAGAAGCAAGAGAGGTACAAAAGAGGCAAGTGAGATGCAGAAAGAGGCAAGAGAGGTGCACAAGGAGGCAAGAGAAGTGCAGAAAGAGGTACGTGAGGTGCAGAAAGAGGCATGAGAGGTACAGACAGAGGGAAGTGAGGTGCAGACAGAGGCAAGAGAAGTGCAGAAAGATGCAAGAGAAGCGCAGAAGCAAGAGTGATTTATGCACCATTAGTACCAATTTAACACCCACATTTAGCAATAAGTAACAGTTGACCATTCCAGCTTTGCAAAGGACCTTCCACCATGCTGTAACACTTGCCGCTGCATTTTTGGTAACTTTTGAGCTCTTTGAGCTAGAAACAAGATTTTTTTGTTCACGTCTGCAGATTATACAGCAGATGATGGATTATGCGGAAAATGCAGAAAATTGATAATTATGCAAAAATCAGTGCAGCCAAACAGTCGCATAATTCCAGTGGCCTTGCTCATACCTCTGACTAGGTCTGTAAGTGCTCCTCAGTGGTTCCTTCTTTTTTTGTCTCATTGAGTTTATAGTTTAGCTTCTATAGAGATGAGGAAGACTAAACCTGAGGTTACCACTCCACAACACAGACTACCATACCACATAATTACTCACTTTAACACATAATCCCACTCTACATACTTCCTGTTAGAAATGGGATCTCTAGTTGGCAAGGGCTTGCACCTTGGTCCAAGTAGGGACCCTTCTTCCTAGTCAGGGTAAGGGAGTTACACTCCTAAAATAACCCCTGCTCACCCCCTTGGTAGCTTGGCACGAGCAGTCAGGCTTATTCTAGAGGCAGTGTGTGAAGCATTTGCACATAACCAACAGTAATACAGTGTAAGCACTACAAATGGACACCACACCAGTTTAGAAAAATAACCAATATTTTTATATACTCAAGACAAGACCAATTACGACAAAAATCCACAATACTATACTTTAAAAATGAATGCTTGATAAGGTAACTTCTTCTTTGCAGGAATAACACAAAAGCAAAGTTCGTACGAGTCGGTAGCCCCGTCCGGGTCTACCGCGATGCTGAATTACACAGAGTCCAACAGTTCCAGCCGACCGCGTCGCTACGGGCCAGCAGAGTCGTGAACAGACTCGGTCACAGTACCTTTCTCGTTGTGGCTGGTACGGAGTGTACGAGCCGGTCGGTGTTCGTCGCGGTTGCGGTGCAAGACGGAGCGATGCAAGGTGCGGTGTCCCTCGATGCGGTGCAGGCAGCGGCTCGATGAGCGTCGTGCAGACGGAGTCGGTGAGTCCAAGGCGTGCGGTGCAGGGCGAGACGGTGTACGATGCGGTGCTGACAGGTTGTGATGCAGGCGACCAAGCCGGAGTGCGGGAGCTGGCATCGGACAGCGGTGCGAGTCGGAGCGGTGCGTCGCAAACGTGTGAACGGTGCCCCAAATGCGATGCGGTCACGACTGTTGAGCCAGTTGCAGCGTCCGCGTCGGTCGGGTCCGGCTGGTTCAGTGAAGCGATGCGATGCGAACTGCGGTGCCCACAGGTCACGGTGCAAGCAGCGGCTCGGTGTTGACGGCGTCGGACGTCGCCTATGGTGAGACCAGGGTTGCGATGCGAAGCGGGGGCGATGCGGTCTGCGGTGCAAACAGGTCACCGGTCAGGGATGGATTCGGTTGACGGAGTCGGTTGCAGTTCCCTTCCTCTGTGGCAACTGAAACAGCGTTCCAGAAGCGGTACCCAGAGGCTTGTGAAGTCTTTGTAGTCCCTGAGACTTCTTAACAGGAGGCCAGCTCGGTTTCAGGCCCTTGGAGATACTCAGCACAAGTTTGTAGAAAGTTCAGTCCTTTCACTGCCCAAGGCAGAAGCAGCAGCTGCAGGCCAACCCAACAAAGCAACAACACAGCAAAGGGGCAGTACTCCTCCTGGCAGCTCTTCCAGCTCTTCGTCTTGGCAGGTTCCTTGATTCCAGCGAGATCTAAATTCATGGGGTCAGGGCCCCAATATTTATATCCCAAATTCCTTTGTTCTCTGAAGGCAGAGAGGCCTTTGCCTAGTCCAAACCAGTTCTGGAGCACTTTGTTGACAAGTCTCCGTACCTTCTTTCAGAGAGTAGGCCAGGGACATCAGACGCACCACAGGAGGTGGAGCCAGCATTGTGGAGGGAAGGCACTGTCCTATTCAGGGCCCAGGTGCAACCCCTCCCACCCATCTACATGTAGATCTTGCTATTCAGCCCTGTGCTGACTCACCCTGTCTCCTGGCATCCCCCAGCCCCTGTCACTCACACTCCAGACAAGGAATACACAACCTCGCAGAGGCAGGCTTGGATGGTTAGACAAGAAAATACCCACTTTCTAAAAGTGGTATTTTCAAACACAGAATGTTAAAACCAACTTCACTAAAAGATGCATTTTATCATTCTGAGTCCAGGCATACTAAACTCGAATTTCTACCATGTTCCCGGGTTCAGTTAGGATTATAAGCTGTAATAATCAAAACTGCCCGTTCTGGCCTATGGGGAACAGGTAGCCTTGCAATAGTGAAAAACAAACTAGGCTGTAATTCACTATCAGGACATGCCACACACACCCGGCCATGTCCTACCTTTCGCATACAACGCACCCTGCCCACAGGGGTACCTTGGGCCTACCTTAGGGGTGACTAACATGTAGAAAAGGGAAGGTTTAGGGACTTGCAAGTGTGCGCACTTGCCAAGTTGACATGGCAGCCCCAGGCTGCGCACAGGCTCTGCAATGGCAGGCCCGAGTTACATTTTACGGGCTGTTTGCGTGGGTGGCACAATCCAGTGCTGCAACCCACCAACAGCATTTGGTCTATAGGCCCCGGCACTCGCAGTGCACTTTACAAGGGACTGACACATAAACCAAATAGGCCAATCATGGGAACGCCAATCCATAACACATTTTAAACAGGAGCACTTGCACTTTCCCACTGGATAGCAGTGAGGAAAGTGCGCAGAATCATTACACCTGCAAAAACAGAGTCAAAACCGGGAGGTCAGAAAGCAAAAAGTCAGGGGAAACACGCCAAAAGATGCCAAGTCTAACACATGTCCCCTCCAGCTGAAAGTAGGGAGAACTACCCAACCCCATTGGAGTTCTCTTCACTAAGGCGGAAGAACCTGGACAGACCATCTGCGTTGGCGTGTTCTGTACCAGGACGGTGTTCCACCGTAAAGTCCATTCCCTGTAGGGAGATGGACCACCTCAGCAGTTTTGGATTCTCACCCCTCATTTGCATCAACCATCTGAGGGGCCTGTGGTCTGTCTGAACCCGGAAGTGAGTCCCAAACAGGTATGGTCTCAATTTCTTCAGCGCCCAGACCACAGCAAAAGCTTCCCTTTCCATGGCACTCCACCTCTGTTCCCTGGGGAGTAGTCTCCTGCTAAGGAAGACTACAGGCTGATCCAGGCCCTCTTCGTTCAGTTGTGAGAGCACCGCTCCCACACCATGCTCTGAAGCGTCAGTCTGCACGACGAATTCCTTGGAGAAGTCAGGTGCCTTGAGCACGGGCGCCGTGCACATGGCTGCCTTCAGGGCATCAAAAGCTTTCTGGCAGGACTCAGACCAGATCACTTTCCTGGGCTGCTTCTTAGAAGTCAACTCTGTTAAGGGGGCAACGATGGTGCCATAGCCCTTAACAAATCTCCTATAGTAGCCGGTGAGACCTAAGAAGGCTCTCACCTCTGTCTGGGTCTTGGGGGGCTCCCAAGCCAGAATGGTGTCAATCTTGGGTTGTAGGGGCGCCACCTGGCCGCTTCCTACCTGGTGTCCCAAGTACACCACAGAACCCTGCCCGATCTGGCACTTACTGGCCTTGATCGTGAGGCCTGCACCTTGCAGGGCCCTCAACACTTTCTCAAGGTTCTGTAAATGTTCTTCCCAGCTGGAACTGAACACAACAATGTCATCCAGGTAGGCGGCACTGAAATCCTCCAGCCCAGCCAACACCTGATTGACCAACCTCTGAAAGGTGGCAGGGGCATTCTTCAACCCAAAGGGCATCACCCGGAATTGGTAATGACCTTCTGGGGTTGAGAATGCTGATCTCTCCTTGGCCCCATCGGTTAAGGCAATCTGCCAGTACCCAGACATCAAATCAAACGTGCTGAGGAACCGGGCAGCTCCCAACCGATCAATGAGCTCATCAGCTCTGGGGATGGGGTGCGCGTCAGTCCTGGTGACGGCATTGAGCCCACGGTAGTCCACACAAAACCGGAGTTCTGGAGTGGCACCGGGCGCAGCAGCCTTTGGGACCAAGACCACTGGGCTGGCCCAAGGACTGTTCGAGGGCTCAATCACCCCTAACGCCAACATCTTAGAGACCTCCTCCTTGATGCTGGCTCTGACCGGTCAGTCAACCTGTAAATCTTGTGCTTCACAGGAGGGCTGTCACCAGTGTCCACGTCATGGGTACACCAGTGAGTAACACCGGGAGTCAGAGAGAACAGTGGGGCGAACTGTCCCAACAACTGGTGACAGTCCCCCTGCTGCTCCTGAGTCAGAGTAGGGGAGAGGATCACACCTTCTACTGACCCATCATGCTCCTCGGTAGACAGGAGGTCAGGGAGAGGCTCACTCTCCTCTTCCACCCCATCATCTGTCGCCAAGAGCATACTCACTTCGGACCTCTCAAAGTGGGGCTTGAGGCGGTTCACGTGAAGGACCCTCAAAGGGTTCCTTGGAGCTTGCAAATCCAACAGGTAGGTGACGTCACTTTTGCGCTCCACCACCTCATATGGCCCAGTCCACTTGTCCTGCAAGGCACAAGGTGCCACTGGGGCCATGACCCACACTTTTTGCCCAGGTTGAAATTCGACCAGAGTGGCATTCTGGTCATACCATCTCTTCATTTCTTCCTGGCTTGCTTCTAGGTTCGCCTGAGCGAGTTTCCTGAAGCGGGCAGTTTGGTTTCTAAAGGCCAGCATGTAGCTAAACACATCCTGGGGAGTTTTCCTGGGAGCTGCCTCCCAGCCTTCCTTTACCAAACTCAGAGGTCCTCAGACAGGGTGGCCATACAGGAGCTCAAAGGGGCTGTACCCAAGAGACTTCTGAGGCACCTCCCTGTATGTAAAGAGTAGGCATGGCAAGAGGACGTCCCACTTACGCCTCATGGGTTCTGTTAGACCCTTGATCATGCCTTTCAAGGTCTGGTTGAATCTCTCCACCAGACCGTTTTCTTGTGGGTGGTAAGGAGTGGTGAACTTGTAGGTTACACCACACTCCTTCCACAGGGATGTCATATACTTGGATATGAAATTGGTCCCCCTATCAGAAACCACCTCTCTGGGGAATCCCACACGGGAAAAGATCCCCATTAATGCCCGGCCCACCACTGGCGCCGTCGTTGTCCTGAGAGGGATTGCCTCCGGGTACCGGGTGGCATGGTCCACCAAGACCAGGATGTACCTGTTGCCCATGGCTGTCTTGGGATCCAGTGGCCCCACAATATCCATCCCTACCCTTTCAAAGGGTGTTCCAACAACAGGAAAAGGTTGGAGAGGAGCTTTGACCTTCCTCCCACTCTTACCACTTGCCTGGCAAGTTTGGCAAGACCTACAGTGTGCATCTGACTGCCTTCGCATTTGGGGCCAAAAGAAGTGGGTGACAAGCCTGTCAAAGGTCTTGTCCTGCCCCAAATGTCCTGCCAAAGGCACATCATGAGCCAGACCCAGTAGGAAGGTCCTGAAGCGCTGGGGTACCACCAGCACACGGGCTGACCCAGGTTCAGCAACCTTAGGCTCACTGTATAGGAGACCACTCTCCCAGTAGATCAGATGTGACCCGGACTGATTACCAGCTGCCTGGTCTGCAGCCTGCCGCCGCAGACCCTCCAGAGTAGGGCACTCGTTCTGCTCCCTGCAGAACTCCTCCCTGGTGGGACCCCCTTCTTGCTGCCAATGGGTCAGCTCAGAGATGTCTCCCA
Source organism: Calotriton arnoldi (assembly GCA_963921515.1). Classification (NCBI taxonomy): domain Eukaryota; kingdom Metazoa; phylum Chordata; class Amphibia; order Caudata; family Salamandridae; genus Calotriton; species Calotriton arnoldi. The sequence continues at coordinate 155,282 of CAWUFW010004732.1, read as the reverse complement.
GTTCGGCTACCTGCTCCCCTGTAGGCACCGGGGCGTCCCCCTCGAGGTCCGCCTCCTCCCAGTCCGTGGGAACTTCGGGGGCCGGTTTCCCGCGCCCCCTGCCCTTTCTCTTGGCAGGGACTTGGGCCACTGTTCCAGGCTCCAAGTCCTCGTGATCACCCTTTCTGGCTGCCATTGACCGAGTAGACACGCATGCCCACTCTGGCAACCCAAGCATCTCCAAGTGAGACCTGAGCTCAACCTCCTTCCATAAGGACTGCTCCAGGTCGTTACCTAGCAGACAATCTACAGGCATGGTAGGGCTCACAACCACCCTCAAGGGACCTGAGACCCCCCCCCCATTCAAAGGGAACCTGCGCCACCATACACTGGCGCTCAGAGTTGTCTACAGCAACTACTTGGTGGAATGCCCCTGGGACTACCTGCTTCTCAGAGACCAGGTGACACCGGACTGAGGTCACACTGGCTCCAGTATCTCTGAGAGCCTCTACCCTGTTCCCATTGATGGTCACCCAGGTGCTATATTTCTTTGTGTTAAGGGGCACCTGGTTTCCTGGGACCATCTCACTGTCCCCTAGTGAGACAAGGGTCATTTCTGCGGGATCACCACCCTCCTGTGGGCACCCCTCCTCCCCAAGCGCTACACTAGCCAACACTTTGGACTGTCCACCGGTGGGTGGCTGTGTCCCCTTTGGGCACTTGGGGTCCCCCTTAAAGTGACCTACCTGGTCACATGCATAACACTTGCGGGGGCCGGTCTCAACAGGCTTCCCTGTAGAGACCCCTTTCTTCTTATCACCGGGGGCTGGGAACCTTTACCCTGGGTACTAGTTTGGGGCCCTTTAGAGAACTCCTGTGCTTTACCCTTGTCCCCCCCACCTTTCTGCTGGGGACCCTGCCCACCTTTGGCTGAGTCTCCCCCAAACGCTTTCTTGTGTACCCTGGTACTCACCCAGCGGTCCGCTTCCATAGCAAGCTTCCTGGGGTCAGTTAGCTTACTATCCACTAGGTGCTGGCGCAGATCTGCAAAACATAGACTAGACAAGTGCTCCCATGCAATCAAGTTGTAGAGCCCCTGAAAATCTGTCACATTACTGCCCTTTACCCAGCCATCCAGCGACCTGCAGAACACATCCACACATTCCAACCAAGTGTTGGCATCAGACTTCTTACTGGACCTTAACTGATCCCTGTACTTTTCAGGAGTAAGACCATACTTAGTGACAAGGGCATCCTTCATGTCAGCATAGGTGAGGTGATACCCCTTACCCAAAGCTATCAGAGCATCCCTTGCTTCTTCAGGGAAAAGTGGCCACAATCCTGCTCCCCAATTCTCCTCAGGGACCCCATTCATGTGTATGGCTGCCTCATAACCCTGAAACCACCTTTGTATGTCATCCCCCTTCTTGAACTCCTTGCCTACATTCTTGGGAATGTGCACAATCCTGTCTGCCTTCCTGGACGAATTGCTGCCACCATCTGAGCCTGACTTACTCCTAAGTTCTAGCTCCTTCAGTTCTCTCTCATGCTCTAAGAGCATCTTCTTCTCCTCCATGGCCAATCTCCTCTCCTCCCTCTTCTCCTCCCGCTCACCCTCCAGCCTGAGCTTCTGCAGCTCAAACTGCCTTGCCTCTCGCCTGTCCTCCAGCTCCTCTGGGGACAGACTGCTGCTGCCTGACCTGGCGGGTTCCCCCCCACCCAAAAGCACATCCACCCTGGAAATAGGCTCCTCCACCTCCTCACTGAGATTACCAGGCTGCCCACTGGCATGTCTGGCTGCAACCCAGGCCCTCAGCGCCTTCTGTAGCTCCTCCTTCCTTGTGAGGCCTTTAATTTGGACTTTCAGGTTTTTACAAATTGCTCGTAGTTCCTTTACGGCGTAGGTTTCCAACCTATCCTCCTCAAAGATAACTTCCAGAGATGCAACGGATGATGCAGCTGAGTCAGGCATGACAAAAGTAGTGAGTTGAAAACTGGCAAGATCAAAAATAGGCCAAAAGAAAAAGAACCAGTAAGTGGTACGTAATGGTCTGCGATATGGTAGTAGTGCACACCAATCACTGTAAGTCAAGTGCAAACACAAGTCCTATCATCACCGCTGACAACCAATGTTAGAAATGGGATCTCTAGTTGGCAAGGGCTTGCACCTTGGTCCAAGTAGGGACCCTTCTTCCTAGTCAGGGTAAGGGAGTTACACTCCTAAAATAACCCCTGCTCACCCCCTTGGTAGCTTGGCATGAGCAGTCAGGCTTATTCTAGAGGCAGTGTGTGAAGCATTTGCACATAACCAACAGTAATACAGTGTAAGCACTACAAACGGACAGCACACCAGTTTAGAAAAATAACCAATATTTTTATATACTCAAGACAAGACCAATTACGACAAAAATCCACAATACTATACTTTAAAAATGAATGCTTGATAAGGTAACTTCTTCTTTGCAGGAATAACACAAAAGCAAAGTTTGTACGAGTCGGTAGCCCCGTCCGGGTCTACCGCGATGCTGAATTACACAGAGTCCAACAGTTCCAGCCGATCGCGTCGCTACGGGCCAGCAGAGTCGTGAACAGACTTGGTCACAGTACCTTTCTCGTTGTGGCTGGTACGGAGTGTACGAGCCGGTCGGCGTTCGTCGCGGTTGCGGTGCAAGACGGAGCGATGCAAGGTGCGGTGTCCCTCGATGCGGTGCAGGCAGCGGCTCGATGAGCGTCGTGCAGACAGAGTCGGTGAGTCCAAGGCGTGCGGTGCAGGGCGAGACGGTGAACGATGCGGTGCTGACAGGTTGCGATGCAGGCGAACAAGCCGGAGTGCGGGAGCTGGCGTCGGACAGCGGTGCGAGTCGGAGCGGTGCATCGCAAACGTGCGAGCGGTGCCCCAAATGCGATGCGGTCACGACTGTTGAGCCAGTTGCAGCGTCCGCGTCGGTCGGGTCCGGCTGGTTCAGTGAAGCGATGTGATGAGAACTGCGGTGCCCACAGGTCACGGTGCAAGCAGCGGCTCGTTGTTGACGGCGTCGGACGTCGCCTACGGTGAGACCAGGGTTGCGATGCGAAGCGGGGCGATGCGGTCTGCAGTGCAAACAGGTCACCGGTCAGGGATGGATTTGGTTGACGGAGTCGGTTGCAGTTCCCTTCCTCTGTGGCAACTGAAACAGCGTTCCAGAAGCGGTACCCAGAGGCTTGTGAAGTCTTTGTAGTCCCTGAGACTTCTTAACAGGAGGCCAGCTCGGTTTCAGGCCCTTGGAGATACTCAGCACAAGTTTGTAGAAAGTTCAGTCCTTTCACTGCCCAAGGCAGAAGCAGCAGCTGCAGGCCAACCCAACAAAGCAACAACACAGCAAAGGGGCAGTACTCCTCCTGGCAGCTCTTCCAGCTCTTCGTCTTGGCAGGTTCCTTGATTCCAGCGAGATCTAAATTCATGGGGTCAGGGCCCCAATATTTATATCCCAAATTCCTTTGTTCTCTGAAGGCAGGGAGGCCTTTGCCTAGTCCAAACCAGTTCTGGAGCACTTTGTTGACAAGTCTCCGTACCTTCTTTCAGAGAGTAGGCCAGGGACATCAGACGCACCACAGGAGGTGGAGCCAGCATTGTGGAGGGAAGGCACTGTCCTATTCAGGGCCCAGGTGCAACCCCTCCCACCCATCTACATGTAGATCTTGCTATTCAGCCCTGTGCTGACTCACCCTGTCTCCTGGCATCCCCCAGCCCCTGTCACTCACACTCCAGACAAGGAATACACAACCTCGCAGAGGCAGGCTTGGATGGTTAGACAAGAAAATACCCACTTTCTAAAAGTGGTATTTTCAAACACAGAATGTTAAAACCAACTTCACTAAAAGATGCATTTTATCATTCTGAGTCCAGACATTCTAAACTCGAATTTCTACCATGTTCCCGGGGTCAGTTAGGATTATAAGCTGTAATAATCAAAACTGCCCGTTCTGGCCTATGGGGAACAGGTAGCCTTGCAATAGTGAAAAATGAACTAGGCTGTAATTCACTATCAGGACATGCCACACACACCCGGGCATGTCCTACCTTTCGCATACAACGCACCCTGCCCACAGGGGTACCTTGGGCCTACCTTAGGGGTGACTAACATGTAGAAAAGGGAAGGTTTAGGGACTTGCAAGTGTGCGCACTTGCCAAGTCGACATGGCAGCCCCAGGCTGCGCACAGGCTCTGCAATGGCAGGCCCGAGTTACATTTTACGGGCTGTTTGCGTGGGTGGCACAATCCAGTGCTGCAGCCCACCAACAGCATTTGGTCTATAGGCCCCGGCACTCGCAGTGCACTTTACAAGGGACTGACACATAAACCAAATAGGCCAATCATGGGAACGCCAATCCATAACACATTTTAAACAGGAGCACTTGCACTTTCCCACTGGATCGCAGTGAGGAAAGTGCGCAGAATCATTACACCAGCAAAAACAGAGTCAAAACCGGGAGGTCAGAAAGCAAAAAGTCAGGGGAAACACACCAAAAGATGCCAAGTCTAACAATTCCTATTCACTTAAATACCACATACTTTCTATCCACATAATTTCACTTCACAACATACCACATAATTCCACTTCACACAACGTACATTCACTCCACTCCAAAAAACATTAGTAAAAATCTTTTACATTTACAACGCCAATAGCTCTAACTCTCGCAAATGCGAATCCTATTACATTGCAAATGCTTCTTTAACTAGTAGTCGCATTTGCAGAGTGGTGGAGAAAGGGTGCTGGGCCTCCGACCACCGCTCAGGAATTCTGCTGCGTAGGACTTACAGGAGGTCTTCTTGGCCCCTAAAGTCCCCCAGGAGTAAAGTGGACTTCATACCCCAACCCATAGTGTGCCAGGAGGTGCATTTGCAGAGTGCTGGGGAAAGGGGGTGTGGCCTCCGAAGACATCTTTGCAATACCACTGTGTGGGACTTACTGGAGGTAATAGGAGGGGTAGTTGGCCCCCAAGGACAACCTTAGGGGCCAACTACCCCTCCTATTACCTCCTGTAAGTCCCAAACAGCAGCAATGGTAAGTTCTCAAAGCATGCCACGCCCCCTAGCCCACCAGTCTTCAAACACTCTCCCTGGTATGCTCTTAGATGGGGATTGAAGTCCCCTTCATTGCTGGGGGTCGTTAGGGGCTGACTAGCCTACCTGACACCTCCAGTAAGCCCCAGATAGTGGGATTGCTGAGAGTGGACACAGGCCACACCCCCTTTCTCCATCACTCAGCAAACGCACCTCCTGGCACTCTCTTGGTTGGGGGATGAAGTCCCCTTGCCTCCTGAGGGTCCCTGGGGGCCAACTAGTCCACCAGGTACCTCCAATAAGTGCCACACAGCTGGATTGCAGAGAGGTGGTCTGAGGCCATGCCCCCTTTTCACACCACTCTGCAAACATGCCTCCTGGGGCACTGCTGCTCAGGGGATGAAGTCCACATGTATCCTGAGGTCCTCAGGACACAAGAGATCCTCATTGCCCCACCAGCAGTGTGCCAGGAGGCACGCTTGCAGAGTGGTGTAAAAAGGGGCATGGCCTCGGGCCACCTCTCTGGAATCCAGCTGTGTGGCGCTTATTGGAGGCACCTGGTGGGCTAATTGGCCCCCAGGGACTCTCAGTATTCAAGGGGAACTAATCCCCCAACTCAGAACGTGCCAGGAGGCACGTTTGCAGAGTGGTAGAGGGAGGGGCGAGGCCTCCCGCGAGATGCTTGCTTTTTTTTTTCCATAGAAGGGGGCTGTGTGGCTCCCTTCTTTTAATATTTTTGGGGCCCTTGGGATCCCATCCCCCAGAGCCTGACCCCTTTTTTTTAAAAAAATGAAAAAAATACCCCTCCCGAGGCCGATTTTGGCCCCGGGGACCCCATCCCCCGGGGCATGGCCTCCTTTTTTATACATATTCAAAGGGAAGGGGGGCCACGTGGCCCCCCTTCCCTGGGCCACTTTTGGCCCCGGGGACCCCATCCCCCGGGGCATGGCCTCTTCTTTTATAAAATATTTACAGGGAAAGGAGTCCGAGTGGCCCCCCTTCCCTGGGCCATTATTGGCCCTGGGGACCCCATCCCCTGGGGCTTGGCCATTATTAAAAGGATACATTTTTGAGGAGGGGAGCCGTGCAGCCCACCTCCCCAGGCCGATTTTGGCCCTGGGGACCCCATCCCCCAGGGCCCGGCCATTCTTTTTTTTAACTAAAGGGAGGGGAGCCGCATGGCCCCCCTCCCGTGCCACTCCTGGACCCCATCCCCCGGGGCCGGCCCCTTGTGTTGGGGACCATGGGGGGAGCACCAATGCCCCCACAGTCCCTGCCAGCTCCCCGCCTCCTGTGGGAGCCGGCATTGCTTTTGAGCAAGGGGAGCTGCTGACATGCAGCTCCCCTTGCTCAAAATCAATCCTGCTTTGCTTTGTTGAAGTGAGAGCAGGTTTCCTACTCTCACTTCAAGGAAGCAAAGCAGTGTTTGCTATGACAGGGCTGGAGCCATGCTCCCGCCCTGCCATAGCAAATGGCAATTGTGAGAAGTTGGCCTGGTATATGCTGTCCACTAATTATAGTGGGCACCTTGCACCAGTCCAAACAACCCCTTATTGGAGATAGGTTAAAGACTTTATTGAAAGCTATCCTAGTGGTAGCTATGGAGAGCAGCCTTCAGGCTAAGTCTTGAAGGAATGTAAAGCAGCTTGTTTTACCAGTCTATAATCTCTTGAGTGACCAAATGATAGAGGACCACACCAGGTATATATTTAAAGTATATGTATTTAGTCTTAAACACACCCCTCTAGTCTCTTTATGAGGCTAGAGTTCGAAGTACATAAGTTACAAGTCGAATATCAACAGTAATAGCACAAATACACGTTTGAGCCCTAGGGGCGTACCAAACCATATACCAATAAAGTGGTATAAGAACCACGACTGAGCTAGACACAAGGCCTAGAGCCTGCAGAAGTGCTTGGACCACAAGGAACCACCCAAGGTAGTGACACAGGGGACCCACGGGGGACGTGTGCAGTGTGAGAACACAGTCGCGAGCCACCGTTGACTTCTATGGGGAATGTCGCGGTTGGAGTTTTAAAGAAAAAGGGCACTTGGAGGAGGACTTGGAGCAAACCCCTTTAGAACTAGGCCGTTCTAGAGTCAATACCCACGGGAGAACTGGAGTACTCGAGTTACCTCACCCAGGGGAGCCGGGTGCATAGGTGTCTTTCGGGGTCGGGTTTCGTCGTTCGTTTTCAGTGGCGATCTGCTGCAAAGTGCTGCTGGCGGCCAAGTCGAAAGTGTCCGGGTGGATCCAAGGATGGATCGAAGATCTGAAGAACCTGTAAGCAGAGGGGAAAGAGTCTGGGTCACTAGCCAGTGACCAGGAAGGCGATGAGCAGATGCCCACCGATATCGCGTGCTTAAGGTAGGTTGACGGTCATCTTGACTCTTCAGCCACGAGGTCCAGGAGGCGTCGACGACAACCAGGATCTGGATTCGAGCTGTCCCATGACGTCTGTCGATTGCTGCAGTGTTGGTGACCGGATTAGACCCAACAAGCCTTGACAACGGCAAGTCACGTGGAAACAAAGAAATGAGGTTGATGCAGACCAGCAAGGTCTGGGGGACTCACCCAGCGAGGGTAAATCAGGGCACCTCTGGAGCAACCAGGAAAGCTCAAGCAGAAGAAGAGTTACCTTGGGAGGGCCCACTAGCCAACGGACTAGCGACCGTGAAGGAGCCTTGAGTGGACACACTTGGAGCTGGCTTACAGGACACTCTTGGAGTGGAGGCCAGTGATCTTCGGTGCAGTAGGTGCTGGAGGGAGGGGCTACTTGGATCCCAAAGCACAACTTCATGGGAGACCAGGAAGAGGATGCACTTGCAAAAGTTCTCAGTGTTCAGGGGTCACGGTCCCACGTTACTCACAACAGCTACAGGCCTCAGCTTCACTGGGGACTCAGGGCAGCCTCGGGGAAGTCTGGAAATCTACCTCTGGTGATGCAAAGACTTCGGCGTCTGGCAGGAGCTTCAGCAATGCAGACCATACAATTGCTTCTTAGGTGCCTGCCAAGCAGGGGAGTCACTCCTTGACCCCAAGGGAGATTCTTCAGTCCTCTAATCTTGAAGTAGGGCGTCGAAGGTCCAGGATTCGGCTTCAGAGTTTCATCCAGGGTAATCTAAAGTCCTAAGGACTGGGGTCCCATACTTATACGAAGGTAGGGGGTTGGACATACTCTGGGGACCCACCTATGGGAGGGTCAGGGAAGAGGGGTGGTTACACCCATTCCCTTTGTCCAGTTTCGCGCCAGAGCAGGGGAAGGTAGCCCCTGCAACCGGTTTGAACTGGACTATGCACAGGGACACCAAATGTAGGACTTCAAAGCACCAGAGAGTGCTCCCGCCCAGCCCCTCCCATGCCGGAGTTTCGGTCAGCAGCAGGAGGCAGCGGCATCCATTTTGTGATGCCAGAGCTCTGTAAAGTTAATACCGGGTAGCCCGGTGTGTACATGTCTCTCCCTCTAGAAGGGTGGAATGCTACCCCCGCCACCAGAACTGGCGGGGGGGTAGTATTCCAAGATGTTTGACACCAAACACGACATGATTCCGTGCAGCCATCCCAAAGTTAGCATTTAACGCGAGGTTATAATGCACTTAAGAGTATATGGTCAGGCTGCACCACAAACAGCATCAGAGGAGTGGCTCCGAATGCAGCAGAGGGGGTCTGCTCATGCAGGGGCACCCTCTCACATAAAAACCAAGCACCCTGCCTTCAGGATTGTTCAGGCCTGCCATAGGACTGACTTATGGGTTTATATGTGTGTGCAATGGTAGTGATATAGGTAGCCTATACCACAGTAAGGGGTGTATGCACCACCTTACCCAGGCTGCAGTAGCAGACCTGTGGTGTCATTTTGGAGGGCCTTCCAGGGGTGGCACAATACATGCTTCAGTCCCTGGTAGGCCTCTGGGGTACCTATGCCCTGGGTACATAGTATACCATATACTAGGGACTTATAAGGGCACTCCAGTATCCAATCAGAGATGTACCTAAGGTACTTGGAATCCATTTATAAGAGAAAGCAGATAGGCTGGGGACCTGAATAGCAGGCTCCCAGCCAAACTAAGTCAAAAACCATCAAAACACCAGAAAAAAAGTGGGGGCAACCATGTAGTCAGATTCCACCTTCCTACATAACCCCCCCAAACGAAAGGAGATAAGGCTAACCTTGGCCAGTTGAGCCTTTATTGACTAAGTGGCCATATAAGGAAGTACCTGCACTAGCATGGTTACCCCCTGTCTTATGGTCCACTAAGCCATCCTTTACCCTAAGGGTATGAGAGGGTCTCCACCATGGGGAATTACTACCTGTGGTGTGCTTTGGTAAAGTACAAGGCTGGTGAGGTGTCTGAGTAGGGAAGTGAGGCCCTAGGAATGTTGGTCTCAGCTTCCTCAGATCACTGGTCACCATGTAGGCCTGTCTTTCCATGACTGAGTTGCACTTTGCTCTAAGGGTCAACCTTTGGCTGCCTACAGCTGAGGTTTGGGTCCATTTGGGTGGAACACTGGAGGGACATGGCAGGTTTGGAACCTTTTGATCCCAGGTTTGCCCTTGCCTAACAGAGTCCTTCTGGGGAAAGTCCCTACACAATAGTATGGGGGATCCCTCAGTGTGTTGAGGAATATTCACCTGGCTAGGGCTACTAGACTGGGTGCCCCTAATCTGCTGATGGGGGGGTTCCTCTGGACAGAGGGCCCTGTGGGGTCGACTGACCTTCCTGACCTCTGCAGCCCTGGGCTGACTGAGTCAGGGTAGAGAGGGGCAGGCCACCTGTTCCAGACTGGGTACCACCTTGGAAGGGTCCTCTGCCATCAGGGGTGTGACCAGGCCAGGCCTGACTACCTCTGGGGCAGTTCCTTCACTAGGGGTAGGATCAGTTCCCTGAGGAGGCTGACCCTTTCCTACTGTCTGGGGGGAGGAAGACTTTTCTTCAACCCTTGTGCTCTCTTTTGGGGGAGAGTGGGCCATTCTTCCAGGCTCCATCTCTCCAAAATTTCCCTGGGCTTGGGCTGTGGCCATCACAGCCCCACTAACTCTTTCAGAGACGCCTAGCATCCTCAGATGGGCTTGGTGTTCAACTTCAGCCCAGGCTGAAAGTTCCAAATCATTGCCCATCAGGCAATCTACAGGCAAGTTGGGGGACACTGCCACTCTTTTTGGGCCTGTGACCCCTTTCCAGCTGAGATTGACTATGGCCATGGGGTGATCTGTTCTGACACCATCAATGTTGGTCACCTGGTATTTAAACTCAGGTAAAAGCTGGTGAGGGGGGACTAGTTTCCCTGCCACCATGGTGACACTAGCCCCTGTGTCCCTGAATGCCACAGCTTTCTGACCATTAATCATTGGCTCCAGTCTGTACCTGCCCAATGCATTGGGACCCATGGTAAAGGTGGCAAATCCTATGCCACCATCAGAGTCAGAGGAGTCTGTTGAGGGGGTCCTGTCTAAACTAGGGCCAACCTCTGTTCCCCTTGCAAAAGCACCTAACTTTTTGGATGCACTACTCCCAACTGGAGGATTACTACTGGTAGTACCAGGAGGGGTGGTAGTATTTGTTGGAGGAACATTTTCTTTATTGCCAATCCTGGGGCAACTGGGATCAGTTTTCCAGTGTCCAGGCTTTTTACAGACATGGCAATATGGTTTCTTTTCAGGAGAGGAAGGAGTTTGGGGCCCACCCCCAGAAGAGGACTTTTGGGGCCCTGTATTGGATTTATCATTGGATTTATCCCCACCTTTCTCTTGGGACTTGGTAGAATCTTTCTTCTGGTCACCACCCTGATTCTTAGTCTTTACTCTGGTTCTGACCCATTTGTCTGCCTTCTTTCCTAATTCTTGGGGAGAGGTCAGATCAGAGTCCACCAGGTACTGGTGTAAAAGCTGGTTTTGACAATTATTAAGGATCTGCTCCCTCATAATCAAATTGTACAATCCTAAAAAGTCATGCACCTTGTTGCCATGTATCCAACCTTCCAGAGCCTTAGTAGCACAATCTACAAAGTCAACCCAGTCTTGAGTCTGAGCCTTTTGGGTGTCTCTGAACTTCAACCTATACTGTTCAGTGGTTAGGCCAAACCCATCTATCAGAGCACTCTTCAAGACTTTGTAATTGTCAGCATCCTCTTCTCTTACAGTGTGGAGCTTGTCTCTACCTTTGTCTGCAAAGGAGAGCCATAAGATTGCTGCCCACTGCTCCTGGGGGACCCTCTGTACTTTACAGGCCCTCGCTAGAGCAGTTATCCATTTGTGGATGTCATCCCCACTCTGGTAGGAAGGGACAATCTTGCTCAGGTTTCTATGGTCATAAGAGCTTTCCCTATCTCTGGGGAAATTGCTGCCACCATGGGACTCTAGTCCCAACTTTTTTCTTTGTCTATAAACATCTAGGGACTCCCTGTCTATAGCCAACTGCTGTTTTCTGAGCTCAAGCTGGGATTGTTCATACTGAAGCAGTCTCTTTTTCCTTTCATGAGAGGATTCCCTCCTATGAGAAGAAACAGAGGTCCCTATTGAGGTGTCAGAGTGGTTAGACTCCTGAGAAGGAGATCTAGACCTTCTGGGCACACTCCCAACTCTTCCTGGTGGGACAAAGGGAGGTCATTCTGAGTCTCCTCCTCATCCTCAGGAGTAGCTGCATTGTCCAGGTCAGGATCATTGTCATCCCCTGGCCAGTTTCAGAGGTCAGGTCCTGGGCATTTTCATCCCTGGCCCCTCCCTCATCTTCTGCCCCACCCTCTCTGCCTACCCTTGCAGACCCTATGGGTCTTCTAAGATCATCTAGCAGAAGCATCTCCAGGAGACGTTGGGTGTTGGCACTTTTGCCTGTCTTCAACTTCCTAACCTTGCACAACTCTCTTAATTCCAAGAATGTGAGGTTGTCATATCTGGATGGCAGGAGCCCACTGGTTCCTGGCAGTGAAGACATTACTAGTGTGGTGTGGTGTATGCACTACCTACTCTAGTGTGGCATACTAAACTCTCTTGAGTTGTAGAAAGGGTGTGCTATCCCTTAACACACAACTCTAAGTTCAGTAGTACTTACTGTATCCTAAGCTTGAATTATATGTACCTAAGGTACCCCTAGTGGTTTTCAGTTGATCAATTCAATTGAGATTATCTGGTAAAACAATAGCAAGCTGGAATCCCACTGCTGCCACCAATGTGAGAAGTTGGCCTGGTATATGCTGTCCACTAATTATAGTGGGCACCTTGCACCAGTCCAAACAACCCCTTATTGGAGATAGGTTAAAGACAACCTTTATTGAAAGCTATCCTAGTGGTAGCTATGGAGAGCAGCCTTCAGGCTAAGTCTTGAAGGAATGTAAAGCAGCTTGTTTTACCAGTCTATAATCTCTTGAGTGACCAAATGAAAGAGGACCACACCAGGTATATATTTAAAGTATATGTATTTAATCTTAAACACACCCCTCTAGTCTCTTTATGAGGCTAGAGTTCAAAGTACATAAATTACAAGTCGAATATCAACAGTAATAGCACAAATACACGTTTGAGCCCTAGGGGCGTACCAAACCATATACCAATAAAGTGGTATAAGAACCACAACTGAGCTAGACACAAGGCCTAGAGCCTGTAGAAGTGCTTGCACCACAAGGAACCACCCAAGGTAGTGACACAGGGGACCCACGGGGGACGCGTGCAGTGTGAGAACACAGCCGCAAGCCACCGTTGACTTCTATGGGGAATGTCGCGGTTGGAGTTTTAAAGAAAAAGGGCACTTGGAGGAGGACTTGGAGCAAACCCCTTTAGAACTAGGCCGTTCTAGAGTCAATACCCACGAGCACCGGAGAACTCGAGTTACCTCACCCAGGGGAGCCGGGTGCATAGGTGTCTTTCGGGGTCGGGTTTCGTCGTCGTTTTCAATGGCGATCTGCTGCAAAGTGCCGCTGGCGGCCAAGTCGAAAGTGTCCGGGTGGATCCAAGGATGGATCGAAGATCTGAAGAACCTGAAAGCAGAGGGGACAGAGTCTGGGTCACTAGCCAGTGACCAGGAAGGCGATGAGCAGATGCCCACCGATGTCGGGTGCTTAAGGTAGGTTGACAGTCATCTTGACTCTTCAGCCACGAGGTCCAGGAGGCGTCGATGACAACCAGGAGCTGGATTCGAGCTGTCCCATGACGTCTGACGATTGCTGCAGTATCGGTGACCAGATTGGACCGAACAAGTCTTGGCAACGGCAAGTCATGTGGAAACAAAGAAAGGACGTTGATGCAGACCAGCTTGGTCTGGGGGACTCACCCAGCAAAGGTAAGTCAGGGCACCTCAGGAGCAACCAGGAAAGCCCAAGCAGAAGAAGAGTTATCTTTGGGAGGGCCCACTAGCCAACGGACTAGCGACCGTGAAGGAGCCTCAAGTGGACGCACTTGGAGCTGGCTTACAGGACACTCGTGGAGTGGATGCCAGTGATCTTCGGTGCAGTTGGTGCTGGAGGTAGGGGCTACGTGGAGCCCAAACTAAATTTTGGTGGGAGACCAGGAAGAGGATGCACTTGGAAAAGTTCTCAGTGTCCAGGTGTCACGGTCCCACGTTACCCACGACAGCTATGGGCCTCAGCTTCACTGAGGACTCAGGGCAGCCTCGGGGAAGTCTGTAAATCTACCTCTGGTGATGCAAAGACTTCGGCGTCCGGCGGGAGCTTCAGCGATGCAGACCGGACAATTGCTTCTTAGGTGCCTGCCAAGCAGGGGAGTCACTCCTTGACCCCAAGGGAGATTCTTCAGTCCTCTAATCTTGAAGTAGAGCGTCGAAGGTCCAGGATTCGGCTTCAGAGTTTCGTCCAGGGTAATCTAAAGTCCTAAGGACTGGGGTCCCATACTTATACGAAGGTAGGGGGTTGGACATACTCTGGGGACCCACCTATGGGAGGGTCAGGGAAGAGGGGTGGTTACACCCATTCCCTTTGTCCAGTTTCACGCCAGAGCAGGGGCAGGTAGCCCCTGCAACCGGTTTGAACTGGACTATGCACAGGGACACCAAGTGTGCCCCCAGTGCAGGACTTCAAAGCACCAGAGAGTGCTCCCGCCCAGCCCCAATACACACTATCTTGTCTGGGGAGGTGGTTACACCTCCCTTCGACAGGAAACCTATTGTCCAGGCCTCCCCTGCTGGAGTTTCGGTCAGCAGCAGGAGGCCAGACTCGTGTCTGTGGCAGCGGCATCCATTTTGTGATGCCAGGGCTCTGTAAAGTTAATACCGGGTAGCCCGGTGTGAACATGTCTCTCCCTCTAGAAGGGTGGAATGCTACCCCCGCCGCCAGAACTGGCGGGGGGGTAGTATTGCAAGATGTTTGACACCAAACACGACATGTTTCCGTGCAGCCATCCCAAAGTTAGCATTTAACGCAAGGTTATAATGCACTTAAGAGTATATGGTCAGGCTGCACCATAAACAGCATCAGAGGAGTGGCTCCGAACGCAGCAGAGGGGCTCTGCTCATGCAGGGGCACCCTCTCACATAAAAACCAAACACTCTGCCTTCAGGATTGTTAAGGCCTGCCATAGGAGTGACTTATAGGTTTATATGTGTGTGCAATGGTAGTGATATAGGTAGCCTATACCACAGTAAGGGGTGCATGCACCACCTTACCCAGGCTGCAGTAGAAGACCTGTGGTGTCATTTTGGAGGGCTTTCCAGGGGTGGCACAATACATGCTTCAGCCCGTGGTAGGCCTCTGGGGTACCTATGCCCTGGGTACAGTGTATACCATATACTAGGGACTTATAAGGGCACTTTAGAATCCAATCAGAGATGTACCTAAGGTACATGGAATCCATTTATAAGAGAAAGCAGATAGGCTGGGGACCTGAATAGCAGGCTCCCAGCCAAACTAAGTCAAAAACCATCAAAACACCAGAAAAAAAGTGGGGGCAACCATGTAGTCAGATTCCAACTTCCTACAGCAATGTCCTGGGGCTGGACAGCCTGGGACATTGCAGGAGCTGGCCCTGAGGGTTGGTGGTCCTCAGGGCCATTGAGGGCTCCAAGAGGGGGCAGTGCAGCCCCCCTCCCTACATTTTCAAAGCCCTGGAGAGGTGGTGGTTACCGGGGCTGGGGGTCTGCCACGGACCCCCGCATTCAAATAATTAGTGACCCGGGGAGGTGGTGGTCCCCAGGGCAGTTTTGGGGGGCAGGATCCCCCCACACTTTAATTTTCCACACATTTATAAAACAAAGCCCCGGGGAGATGGCGGCCCCCGGTGCTGCGGGGGGACCGCATGCCCCCTGCATATAATTAAAGAAAGCCCCGGGTAGGTGGCTGTCCATGGGGCTGCTGGGGCCCCCATGGCCCCCACTAATTTACTAGGCATAGCCCCCGGACCTGGCCCACCAGGGGGTTTACAGATAACAAAGCACAGGAGCCCACGCTTTGTTTTGTTTTTTAATTCTCAGCAGGATTCGAGCACCCAGCGCAAATTCTGCCGATTGTTTTTTTTTAAATGCTTTTTTGGGGCCTGGGGGTCCCTGTGGGACCCCCCGAGCAGGCCTAGGGGGTCAGGGTGTTTTTACCCTGCCCCTTTTCTTGTTTTTTATCTTTTTTCCACTGTTTTCTTGTGACTCGGTTACCGAGTCACAAAATGGCTGCCAACACTTCCTGGTTTGGAGTGCTGACAGCCAATCAGATCTCACGATGAAATGGGTGGTTAGGCTCCGCCCAGATATCGATATTTATTTATTTTTTAATTTCTTAGAAAGTACTGAACGGATTTACACCATTTAAAAAAAAGCACGCTTTCTAGACCAAGACCTACCTTTTTGCCAAATTTGGTGTAATTCCGTTCAGCAGGTCGGGCTGTAACCTGTTTCAAAATTCCTATGGAAATTAACATGTGGAAAATGCGTTTTTGGACCCCCCTTTTTTCTCAACCCCCGCTTGACCAAGCACCCCGAAACCTTTAAGACAGGAGCTGACAGGTTCCTCCCCATTAGTTTTGAAAATTTCACGAAGATTCGTCAAACTTTGCCAAATATATTGGCAAATCAAAAAATGCTTTTCCTATGGAAACTAGGTCCTAACTATAACTGCCGACTGGCAACCGCCAGTAGGTAATATATATATATATATGATATGTTATAAGTTTTATAGGGCACATAGCTGCCCCAGCAAAGGGGCATCCCAGCACTAAAATGCAACTGTCATAGGCAGACCGTGATATATATTAGAAATGGGGTCGCCATTGGCGAGGGCTTGCACCTTTGTCCAAGTAAGGACCCTTTTCCTAGTCAGGGTAAGGGAGTTACACTCCTAAAATGACCCCTGCTCACCCCCTTGGTAGCTTGGCATGAGCAGTCAGGCTTATCTCAGAGGCAGTGTGTAAAGCATTTGCACATAACTAACAGTAATACAGTGGAAACACTACAAAAGGACACCACGCCAGTTTAGAAAAATATCCAGTATTTTTATATTTCCAAAACAAGACCAAAACGATAAGAATCCAACATACAGTACTTAAAAATATATACTTTGCAGAAATATCTCAAAAACACAGTTCTTCCGAATCAGTAGCTCCGTCCGGGGCTACTGCAATACTGAAAAAACAGAGTTTAACAGTTCCAGCAGAACACGTCAGTGCTGGCCAGCTAAAGCGTGGACAGACTGTGAACAGTGCCTTTCTCGTTGTGGCTGACATGGTGCGCACCAGTCGTGGCAACCATTGCGGTTGCATTGCAAAATGGAAGTGGTGCAGGGTGGGGTGCCCTCACGAATCTGTGCATGCAGCGGCTCGTTGACGATAGTCCAGACGGCATCAGTGAGACCAAGGATTACAGGATTACGGGGCGAGGTGAGGCGGTGCTCGATGCAGTGCTGGCAGGTTGCAGTGCAGGTGACAGAGCCAGTTAGCAGGATCTGGCGTTGGTCGGCCCAGACGTGAAACTTATGAGCGGTGCCCCCAGTCACGATGCGGTCATGGGTGTCGAAGTCAGCAGGCAGTGACGGCCCCCGTTAGACCAGGGTGGCAAGGTAAAGCGTGGCGGTGCGGAGTTCAGTGACCACAGGTCATGGTGCAGGCAGCGGCTTGTGGCCATCATCATCGGTGTGATCAGTTTTGTGGTGTGAGATGCGGCAGTGCCCTCTGCGGTGCCTTCAGGACACGGAGCCAGTGACAGAGTCGGTTGCTTTTCCCTTCTCTGTGGCAACTGAAACAGCGGTTCCAAAAGTAGTACCCAGAGGTTGGTGAAGTCTTTGCAGTCGCTGAGACTTCAGAACTGGAGGCAAGCTCTACTTCAAGCCCTTGCAGATGCTCAGCACAAGTAATTAACGTGCAGTCCAGTCCTTTCACTTCCCAAGGCAGAAGCAGCAACTGCAGGCCAACCCAACAAAGCAAAAACACAGCAAAGGGGCAGTACCAATGTCTGCATCAACCCCTCTGCTGTGCTCTTGCATCCTGAAGTTGGTGTAGTTGAGTGTGCAGCAAAGCATCTTTGACATGACCTGCCCCGGTTAAGGACAGCTACCTCTGCACCCAGAACCACCAAGCAAGGTAGAAGAAATCCAGTTGTTGAACCAGGGTCATAGGACCCTAGAGGTCTCTACTCCACGTGGTAGCATTGAACTCCATCTCCAAGTGTGGTTTTGTCATCTGCTGCAAGTTTGACAGCTCCCGCAGATCCCTTCTGTATGAAGGACAGCCAAGTCACCTCTGCACAAGGAATACCTGGGCAAGGTAACAAAGTAGCTACTGTTGGACTAGGGACCCATATGACCCTGTCCATAAGAGAATTCATTTGAACTCACCCTGCAAGTGACCAGGGTGTCACATGGGCTTTTTTCCATGGACTTCACTAGGACCAGTTTGACAGCTCCAATTACATTTATTTTTAAAAGCTTTAAAACTCTACAACTCCGGTTGAATGTAAGATATCAAGTTTCGTTTTAGTGCCTATATTTATATAAAAATATACATATATTTTATAAATTGGTGTCAGATTTCTTTTGAGTCATGGAACTAACTTATTTGTCAATGTTGGTACTGTGAAATGCTAAACACATGTTCCTCTGAAGTATGCTGATTTGCTCTGTACCGCACTACCAGGACTGAGCTGAGGCTACTAAGAGTAAAACTGATTTCTATCTCTGTGGATTGTGAGGATATCACATGATAAAGGCCACCAGCCATACCACATAATATTTCACCTTCAAGCACCCACTCACAGACCCACTCAGAGGCTCATGCACCCACTAACACACCCACTCAGAGAATCAGGCACCCGCTCACAAACCAACTCAGGCAGTCATTTACCTATGCAGTTACTCAGTCAAATTGTCTTACACCAACTCACAGACCCAGTCAGACACTTATGCACCTACTGAGAGGCTCATGCACTCTCTCACAGACCAACACAGACACTCACGTACCCACTAACTCACCCACTCATAGGCTTAAGTACCTACTCACAGGCCCACTCACAGACTCACACACTCACTCACAGACCCACTCAGACACTCAAACACCCAATCGCAGACCCACTCAATGACTCATAAACCCACCCACAGACCCACTCAGACACTCATTGTAGGACAGTACCTATTTTGTCATGGTTAACCCCCACTTTTTGACGGATGCATGATGTGATTTGGACTGTTTGTGCACCGGGTCCCTGAAAACCATGATTGAAATCGCTTCAGTCCCCCTTCTAAGTCCCTAGTAAATGGTACCCATAGTACGTAGGACATTGGAACTGAAGAGGGTCCAGTAGGGCTGCAGCATGTATTATGCCAAACCACTGGGTCCCCTCACCAAGATTATGCACACTGCCAATGCAGGTTGTGTGTCTTAGTGTAGAGAAAACCAGAGAGTCAACATGCCCTGTGTGCCATGCCCATAGACATTGCATAAGATGTAGGTAATCCACCTGAACAGCAGGCCTTACAGCCCCAAGGCAGGGTACAATATATCACATGTGTGGGCATATCTGCATTAGTGAATATTCCCTTACAATCTCCAAGTCCATTCTTGGAAAGTGTAAGTGCACAGGGAAGACATAGTGAAACCATGGGCTTGAAACTTGCTATATTATGAGTTTCATAGCTCTATGATGGCTACAGTGTACCTGAAGAATTTTATGTATCAAACATGTCGTCTTAACAAATCCTCACTGATGCAAGTGTTGGATTTATTTTTGTAAAAATTGTTTTTATTGAATGTTATACACCAACAAAGAAACATTAGACAATTGCAGTTTAGCAACCCTACACAATACTGGATTGCACAAACTTAGCAGCTATACATAGTGTTTAAATCATCTCCCATATTTTCAGTGTGTTCTGGCCAAGGAGGCACGGATCTAATCCAGAGGCAAATTAGGTGGCATTAAGCTGCCCAGGGTCTGGGGCCCCAGAAGTGGGAGATTGATCAATGGATTTGTGTGTCAGAGTGTGAAGATATATGCGTAAGGGCACCCAAATGTCTCTGGGGCGTGATGTAGGGGGCTGTAGGTTGGTATAGTCTCCCACCATGCTTTCACAACGGCTCATACTCCAGCCATTCTGCAGGGGTCGGTGACCTGATACTTCCCGATCGCAGCACTACCTCCCTTTTGCCCAACAACAGGGCCATGGAGACTAAACAGCGAGACGCATGGGGCACATTGTATGTATATCCCAGTAATGCCACAAAGGGGCCCAGGGTTATGGCATGTCGCATCAAGGCAGATATATGTGTGAATATGGCTGCCCAATAGAGGGAGATTTTCGGGCAGGTCCAGGTCTAGGTCACATGGGTAAAGTCTGCTCCCAGAGTGTGACATTTAAGGCCTGGAGTGGTCAAATTTGGCAATATCTATCAGGGAGAGATAATATTGATATATATACTTAAAGTGTAATAGTCTATGTCTCTAGAGATGCTTTTAATTTGTACACAACAGTAACTCTAAGTGGTTACCCAGTTCCTCCTCCCACTTACCCCACACTCATGTGGTTGTGTCTGGTCTCAGGGTCATGCACGAGCGGTAGAGCCTGGATGTCATTTTGTAGAAATAAAAACCTTCTTAGGGGTTCACTGATACATCTGGTCCTTAAGACCAACAAAGAAGAGATTGGCACAGAAGCTGTAATATCAAAAAACATGTTTTATTAACCTCAGATGAGGGAGATTGCATCTTACGGTACCCGCAGGCCACTGTAGGAGGCATTCTAATGAGTGCAGAGAACAGGGTCCTTATATATGCATTTGTTATATACTCAGCATAAAATCAAGGGGAGGTCCTAGCACATACAAGCATGCTTATTGACTAATATGGGTATACAAAATTTGCTTGCTCCACAAAGTGGGAGGGGAGACTAAACTGCTTACATGAGTAAGAATAGCCTGACAGTTCTATACTAGGAGCAGGTGCATTCTACCAGCTAGGCCTCTCTGAGCATGTGCAAGACTCTGGAAGAGGGAGAAAGCACATGGCGAGCACATGGCTAACTAAAATGGCTGCCAAGTACAAAATGGCTTTCAGCTCATGCTAACAGCGATTCCTGCAATCTTTAACAATGTGGCTGCCGTCTGTTGCCTTAGCTACTACAGTTAAAGGTGGAAAGTCATCGAGCGGGAGCGGGTAGTAAGGTAGGAGAGATCATAAAGTGTTCTGTAGTCTCTTAAAGATGAAGAGGTCCATGTAGGGGGTGTCTCCTACTGTTGTAATGTCCGTCAAGTGTAAAACATGGCAGTTGGGGAATAAGTCATATAGTGAACAGAGAATATATCCTGAGCATGCGCTTCACTAGTGTCTCCTGCGTGAGCAGGAGCCACGGATTGTATGAGAGGGGAAGAGTGCCCGAGTAGAGAGGTCTCCCACCCAGTGAGCGTTGCATCTTACGCCATGCCCAAAAGTTTGGACATCCTGAGTCTCCAGGGGAATGCCCCTTGGCAAAAGTTGTGAATGTAAAAGCCCATCAAGTTGCACGCGTTCAGGGCAGATGTATGGGATGTGGGCATCAGGGACCACCAGTATGTGTAGTGACATTGGGCAGCAAGATAGGTATAGTAGAAATCTGGTACTCGAAGGCCCTCATGGTCATACGGAAGTGTAAGAGTATCCCAGCGGACCCTTGGACGAGGCCCTGCCCACACCATTAGCTGCAGGGTACTACGTAACGTGTGGGAAAAGGTGTGTGGCAGCGAGAGAGGGATGCTTGTGAATAAATATAAATATTTGGGCAGCACTACCATCTTAATTATAGCCACTCGCCCCACCATAGAAAGTGGTAGTCTGGGCCATCTGTCCACCTGTGTCGTGAGGGATGACAAAGATGGGCTGTAGTTGCGCTGTAGGATCTGGTCTCTGTTTCTGTGTAGATGGATGCTAAGGGATTTGGTGCCATCTTCAGCCCATCGGAGAGGAGAGTCAGCTGGGGGGATGTGATGGCGTTGGTTAGAGGGAAAAGCTCTGATTTTGTCCAATTGATGCAGAGTCCTGAGAGTTCTCCGTATCTAGCTATTTCTTGCATGATTGGGGTTAGATTATCCTGTGGGTGTCTGACAAATAGCAGGATATCATCTGCATATAGGGAAAGTAATGGAGGGCCATAGGCTAGTTGTAACCCGCAGTGGGAATGTCGATCTAAGAGGGCGCGCACCAGTGGGTCCATGGCGACTATGAAAAGGAGAGGAGACAGAGGGCACCCCAGCCTAGTGCCTTGGAGTTTGAGAAAGGTGTCTGTAAGAGCCACTGTTCACCCGTAGACGAGTTGTGGGCTTGGTGTATAAAACCATATGCGAGGAAATGGGGGACATGCCCAGCTTACGCAGAACCACGCTGAGGAACGGCCACTCAAGAGAGTCAAATGTCCCGATCGCTGATGGCATTGTTTGGGATAAAGTGCCATACGATGTATATGGTCCTACAGAGACCCTACAGATACCATATGTCTTCTGTGTTTATTTGGGTGATGTTGTTATACTGGAGTACATTCAGATGGTTGGGATGTTAATGCTGTTAATTCTTTGTTTTCTGATTTGCAATACTATACTGTTTTTAATACCAAGGAAATTAGCAAATTACGCTGATTTATTTTGTTACCAGCATTATGGGCATCACTTTCTTCACAAAACCAGTACTCAGCGTACAGCTTTTAATTTTACATAATTGGAACATTGCCCAACACCATCTACAGGGAGTTCTACAACACAGAAAAAGAAATATACATATTTCACTGGTTACAATCTATCCGACCCTGCATCATATTATTTCAAATTGAATATCCCCACATAGAACAAATATATGTTTACCCAGACTAAGTTGATTTATTCCTCAACCTTCATAGCATATCTGTCCCTGAAAGGTTACAATTAATGAAAGGACAAAATTGATTTAAAATCTATTTGGGCCACCACATTTTGGCAAGTGCAAATGACTTGTTTCAGTTTAGCAACTGCTAAAAATGTAAATACTCCCACTATTCCTTCTCTGTATCAGTATGAGACATGGCAAACACATACCAATTATACTACAGAGGAATTACCTTGTATGATAAAAAATGTCACTTTTAATTTTTCTATGATTAATCCATACGCTTGGGTACTATGGCCTACAGACACTAATTCTTGAATTTTGGAAACCATCACAGATGGAGGCAGCAGTACGCTTACGCCAAATATATCAGGATCATTTGGAAAAGGTTCTTGTAGTTGTTGATAACAGCATGCACACAATATCTTCTCATATATACACCATAGATAAAATTGTGTTTTCTGTTATTGATATTGTTCAGAATGAAGTGAATACTTTCTATCATGGTCAGAATCAACTTCAATCTGTTATGCAATTTGGATGGACATTACAAACACTTAAAAATGGGAGGGTACCATGGAATTACCTGAATGCTACCACATTGTTTTTGCCTTTTAATTTGACTGACAAACAAAAATTAATGTCCATGAAAGACACTAAATATACTATATTACACATTGAAAAACTAGAAGAGTTACCATTCACTGTAGCAGAAATGTATTCAGCAGTACGGTTAATACATAGGGTTATTTCATTACCTATCTCACTATTCCAATTTACTGCTTGCATGAAACACTATCCTGTGGGTTGGTACAAACTGCTTGGGAGCAGTTACATACATGAGCTGTGGTACTTGCCATTTGCGTTCCATTGCCAGCGTGCAGAAAAATAGTTTTTTCTTACAGGGGAGGATTGTGACTCCATGGTTGGCCACTACCTTGTGTGTAAAGAAGTAAAACTTCATGGCGCTTGCAACGTTTCAGCCTCAAATATAGCTTGTTTTTTAAAAGGAACCCCCTTTTCTGCTATTATTCAAGCTCTTACTGTTCTTTCTAGTGGCAGTTATCTCATTCTCAACAATCAGAACTGCTGCGGGTTGCGGACAGGCATCCAGTACATTGTAATTAGTTTGCAACAAGCTATTTTTTGCAGCAACGTCCTGTTTCCCCCCACATGGGAGTGTAGATAGTCTGTGGTGGCCTTCCATTCTGACTTTGAATACAGATCAATAAGCTAAGCAGACTCAAAGTACTATTGTTTCAACAAGCAGTGGCTCTCACTACAGCTCGTGAGACCGTTGAATTGCAGGTGATGAGAACATCCAGTGAAATTCAATCATTGTTGAACACTAATCTCCCCCTACACTTTGGAGAACTAATTCACCAAATATTTAATGCGTCTGATACAGTGGGCCTAGCAAATTTTTTAAACTGTGCGATCCGGCCTTGTATCCTCTTTTCAGACTATTTTTGGAGTAATCCCAGCCATTATTTGTTCGATTTTTTCCAGCGTATTTAGGGGGGTTCCCTCTGCTGCTCCTTCTGGTTTGTGGTGTCCTTGTACTTCTATTGCTGTTCCACAATGTCTGCTCGATCTGTGGTTCTTTCAAGCCAGGAACAGTTGCAGCTGTACCATGAATGGATGCAGCTGCTTTTTGGTTTGATGCCATTGGAATCTCTTGACATCGACTATTGGCTAACCTTCCATTATCACAAAAAATGGGGGAGGGGGGACAAGGAGCTGGCTCTAGGTCCAGTGACTCGTGCTCCTGAAAACTAGAATCGTAGCTTGTGGAAGTCACAGTTTCTTTAAGAGTGAAGAAGAGTAGGAGGTGGGAGGATGAAGTTGTTCTCAAATTATAGTGTTTGGGGACAGTATATCCTTGTCTTGGTGCCCTCACACACCCCGAAGAATGTCATGCTTCATCATTGGGCAGTGCTCCTCGTCGGGCCGGTGCTGCAATGCCCTACGGGTCCCCCGAAGGGTCACTTTATCGGAGATCTTTTAAGTGATAAAGCCGTAAGGGTGTGTGCGGGTCTGAATGGCAGTGATATCCTAGTGTGAAGTTAAAAGATGGCTGGAGGGGTGACTAGTACATTTAATAGGGAATAGCCCCTCTGTCATCAGTAGAAACCCAGATGGTTGTGCTGCTTGAGGGTGGTAATGGCCCTCGGTAGCTAGACAGGTGTCATACCCATATTGGACATGTTGAAGGTCGACATGTTTCATGCAGTTCATGGTCTCAGGAGGAGATCCCTTGCACTTCTTCAGGACCAGTAAAAAAGGTGCAGTGAGTATTAGTGTAGTGTAGTGGCCCCTCAGTTAGATGTAGTGCCACTTGTTAAAGAAGAATAATCTGGAACAACAAAAGAGACAAAACAAAAGGAATAAATATAATAGTACGTATAAACCCTTGTAGAAGGGTATAGTTAGAGAGAGGAGCCAAGGTCCCCCATTAGTCGACGGTGTCCTTGTGATATTTACAAACTACTGTAATTTTCCAGCATGTTTTTTGCCAGGTGGTGAGCTATCAATATATAGTATGATGGTGAAGCTCAGGTGTACGAACAGACATGTAAACATAGAATATTCTCGGATAAAACCATGACGTGATGTTGAAATACTGACATAGACAAACAAACACATGATGCATCACGTTCGGCCAAAGATCAAGGTCAAGGACCAGATGCACTGGTATGATTGGTAACGTGGTATTGTGAGCACAAACATATAACTATTCAAGGTAAACCATTGGTCCAACGGTTCTTCAGTGAAATGAAATTAAATGAAATTTGTACTTGTAAAGCGCACTGTTACCCTAGGGTGTCCTGGCGCTGTACGCATACCGCTGTGGAACCCTTCCTGTCTTTTCCCTGTGAAATGTCCACTCCTGGGCACCCCCAAGGTGAAGCCAGGCATCCCAGCGCTGGTGGGGCCGTTGGCTCACCCTGAATATTTTGAGGACCCTGACACGTTTTTCACCATTAGTAGAAAAGCATTGAAAGGGGAGGCAGTGACTCATTTGGAAAATCTTAACTTGATAACCGAGCTTCCAAAACCTTCTGTTTTACATATTTAACTGATATTATCCACTTTTAATATGCAGCCTTATCTTATTACTGTGCAAAACTCACGGCATAGGTTTGTTCTTACATGCCTAAGACTGGATATATTCCATAGACTATGCACCTTTCCTACTATAAATGATTGGTCAATAGATTTGATAAACTGTCCTTGCGACGACAGGATGCCCCAGAACACAATGCATGTGGTACTCCTATATAAATTTTACTCCAAATATAGGAAGCGGTTCATCTTACCAATCATAAGACAGTTAAGTTTCAGACAAAGTCGCCCTGCATATTTGTATCTCCTATCATTGCCATCGCTAGAAATTTATTGTAGAATGTTTTCCTTCTTATGGGCTGTTTTCTATGTGAGAAAGAGGATGACACTAGGTACCACCGAGGACATGGCATAGGGATTACATATTTAAGGGGCACACAAAGTATTGGCGTGGGGAAGAACTGAACCTGGAAGTCGACAGGAAAAATATTGCACTAAAGCACTTTAACCACCTTAGAAATATAACAATATAAACGTCAAATGGAAGAATTGGTAGTCAGGTGTCTTTTTTAGTATTCTGTTCTTATGTCTATAATGTTTATTTAATGTATTTGATTGTACCCAGGTAGATGTTTTTTAACATTTCGAGCTCATGATCATTTTGTTTTAACGTATTTGATTGTACTCTTTCTCTTTTTAGATGCAATGAAATTAAACTGATGATTGTTGCTTTTTTATCTATGTAAATGATTTTATGGTTGTTTGTTATGACTCCGAATAAAGCTATATATGAGTGACTATGACAATGAGTCTCTGTTCCCCTGCACAGCACCTCTTGGATTTGAGTTTCATCGAAATCTACACAGGTTGCCCATGAATGCTCCTAGCTGCCATTGGATATGAGGAGCACGTCTGTTCCTTTGAATTACTTAATTGGATGGCATCGCTTTTCACTATGGAAGGTTCTGATGCCTTATTGGAGCTCATGGCATTCCATTTATCACACAAAGTTTTTGGCCCAGATGATGTACTGTAATTGGATATATTTTCTCCATTTTCCTTTCTATCTCAGTCCTGCCTTGGGACTTTAGTTTCAATTTGGCCTCTGATTGAGACGCATTGGTTCTGCCGACCTGTGACTTCTGTATTA
The DNA here is from genome assembly GCA_963921515.1 of Calotriton arnoldi. Classification (NCBI taxonomy): domain Eukaryota; kingdom Metazoa; phylum Chordata; class Amphibia; order Caudata; family Salamandridae; genus Calotriton; species Calotriton arnoldi. The sequence continues at coordinate 128,796 of CAWUFW010004732.1, read as the reverse complement.
GTCCAATGCTAACGTCCTGACGAAGGGGAGGGTGTCATATGGCCTATGGGGACATTGTCGTCTTCCCTATGTTAACATGAGCACGCAGCTTACTGTCAGCTGCTTTGCACACAATAAGTACATGCGTTTATTTTGCAAGTGCTATCTGAAACTTTCACATAAGAACATACAGTTGTTTTCATGCTTTGCAGGTTCCTGGGATTTAGTCTGAAAATTGTGAACATGGTTGAACAACAATGCCCCTTGTTATTCTTTTCTGGTCAGGCCATAACACCTAGAAAAAACATTCAGATGCAGCTGTTGTTTGGGAACAAGTACTTTGGTCTTATTAGAATACACAATAGGTGGCACACACTTGGAGGCAGACCTTTGAAGGAAGAAGAGCATGACAGCATCTATGATGTCGATCTACCATCTATAGACTGAGGTACAGGGTCTGCTGATAATGACCAGAGATCGTCTAATATATAATCATCCTACTTCTATACAAGGGGAGGGAGGTTAGGTTACCCTGTCATTCATCATGACAGCTACTTTTATGATTTACGGACTACTTGCTATGCTAACCGTATTACTCTTATGCATTTTTCTGCTGATTGTGGCTAGTACTCTGCATATTAGATCACGTTAGTTAAACAAATATATTTTAAGGGGGGGTGTGGCTTGGAAAGCAGAGAAGATGGCGGCGTGAGCCTTCAGCTCCGTCTCTACAGAACACATATGAGATTAAAAAAATGCAATTAATGTGATCTTTAAGCACAAACTCATTGGGCTGTGGAAGTGAATGTCTAGGCATCCCTCCGCAAGAGCGTTTTTGCCCCAGTCGACTTAGTCCAGATGATAGATGATCGGAACGAGCCAGCCCATGTGGCACCATGAACAAGTGATGTCGGGCTCCTACGGTCTCTGCATACTACTACTGTGAGCTCTGTGACTCCCCAACAACCAGCGACAACCAGTAGGCACTTCAATTGTCCAAATATGCGCAAATGAGTATAGCGCGATCTACATGAGCCATTGCATCTACACATAGATGCAAGTGGAACAGGTGATCCTGACCCCCAGCGCCATTTTGTGAGGCCTCCACGGGCATAGGATCCAACCTGCGCATAAATCACTAAACCTCACTTGGACTCACCAACAACGCGAGTACCTGGTTACCTGGCTCCAGACCCGTCTGTCTGATTGAACGCGGACATCTTGGAGACATTGGTTTCCACCACGGCTCTCCCACGTGGCATGTGGCAGTCTCCTCAAGTCCCCAGTCTCCAGTCAGTGAACTGCCTAAGCGCGTCTTGAACCCATCCAGCAACACGACTCCAGGAACCTTACCTGGCACTGGATCCATCTTTTTGTTTGAGCGCAGACCCCATTGACGCATCAGGTTCCCCCAGGTCTCTCCCGCGAGGCGGGTGGTGGCCATTTCAGGACTTTCAAGGCTTGAGCTGGTGTTCTACCTCAACGCGACTTACAACCTGCAGAGAGCACAACCCATGAGGCCAACCTTTCAACAAGTAAGCAAATAAATGAATGAATTGAGAATATTTTTTATCCTGATTCATAAAACAGCTTTTTCCATGCACCTGACCTTAAGATGGAGGCGCTCTGCATTCTAACTGGCTACAAGTTATGCTTTTAAGACCTGTCTCTCATAAAATAAATCAAAGGGAAGGAAAGCAGGCTTAGCATGTCTACTCCTTCAAAGGAGATGAACAACCAGTCAGTTTGGCCCTGAATATCAAAGAGCTACAAAAGAAATGCAGAAGTACAATGCCTGACCCTAATATGGCTGCCACCCAATAACAAAGCAGGCTTTCTGAGGATTTCTAGGGGGTCGATTCTCAGAACTAATCTGGGATAAAATCCTAAATTTACTACTTTTGGTATTCACAGAAGGCATTTAGTAGTAGTAAAGTTAGGACTCCTAACTTTACTACTACTAGGAAAAACAATATGTATTATATCTATAAGCAGAAAGCAGACATCATCGTCTTGCAGGAGACAAAGTTTGACAATAATTTTGCAGAATCACTTAAAGGCAGTCAATACACTGAAGTTCTATGTTCTAGTGCCATAGGGAAAAAGAATGGGGTCATAACCATGATCTCAAAGAGATCTAGAATAGACTTAATATCACACTCAACAGATAAACAAGGTAGATGGATTATCTCTAAGCTACAGAAAGAGAACTCTGTCCTTTTCGTAACTAATATTTATGCTCCTACGAATGACAACAGTGATTTCTGGAGAATCTAGAGGAGAATATGAATATGATTCCAGACACTGCGCCCTCAATTATTGCAGGTAACTTCAACCTCCCACTGGATCCGTGTTAAGACAGGAACTGTTCCTGCAAATTCAAAATGAACAAATCACACAAAGCGCTAATACACCTTTGTAATAGATTCAATATGCTAGATGTTTGGAGGTTACAGAACCCAACTGAAAGGGACTATACATTTTACTCTTTTCCCCACAACTCATACTCAAGTTTAGATTACTCTTTGATTTCAGGAAACGATATAAGTAGGGTTGACCAATCAACCATAGAACCAAGAGTGGTATCTGATCACTCCTGTATCACACTAACACTCACAGACCCAACCACACAGAACGAGGAACCTCTTTGGAGATTCAATTATGAGGTACTAACCTCTCCTGAAAATAAAAAAGTAATTGAAGATACAATCAAAAATTACCTAATTGACAATAAAGAGAATGACACCTCTCACCTCACAAGATGGGAGGCGTTAAAATCCACTGTTAGAGGAATAGTTATAAAAATCAAGACCAACATGAATAAAGGGACAAATTCACAATTACTGAAATTAGAGAAGGATATCTCAAGGCTGGAAAAAATGCATATCGATAAATATGACCCAGGGACTCTGACGGAGATCCTAAATAAAAAATTTGAATACAATAAGATAATTACCATGAGAGCGGGTATCTGGATATATAAACAAAAAAAGTCTTTGCCTTTGTGAGGTGAATAAAGCCGGCAAGTCGCTAGCCTCTTATTTAAAGTTCAAATGCCAGAGATACACGATTAATGCTATCAAGGATGAAAAAGGAACCGTCCATACAAACCCAAACAAAGTTGCAGACATATTTAAATAATTTTACCAAAAACTATATAGCCCCAACCCCGAAGTGAAACTCCACAAGATACAGAAATATCTTGAGAAGACTTCAATTAACTTTCTAAGTGATCAGGAAAGAAATTCTATTAATGCCACGATCAGGATGGAAGAACTTAAGGCAGCCATTAGGAAACTTAAAACAGGTAAAGCACTGGGCCGTGGCGGGTATAATGCATCCTTTTATAAAACATTTGAAGAGCACTTGTGTGATCCTCTGCTACTCCTCTATCACCAATTTGCCTCTTCTGGACAAATAACAGGTACCCCGGCGGAAGCAATAATTACCATTATCCGAAAAGAGAGCAAGGACGGATTACTGACAAAGAATTACAGACCAATTTCACTCATAAATCTGGACTGTAAAATATATGCCCTGATTTCATCCAGTCGAATACAAAAACACATTGCTAAACTTACACATACGTCACAAACAGGATTCTTAAAGCATAGGTTGTCCAGTGACATCAGAATTTTTTGCCACACAATCGAAAAAGCAAAATTATTTAACTCCCCTACTGTTGTCATAACGCCCGACGCAGAAAAAGCATTTGATTAAGTTGATTGGACATTCCTAAACGAGACACTCAGGAAATTCAATCTAGGAGATAATTTGATCCAGATGATCATGGCATTATACCATAGCCCGGGGGCTAGAGTGAGGGCTGGGGGAGCACTCTCCGCTTCCATCCCGTTAAAACAAGGTACCAGACAAGGTTGCCCGCTGTCCCCATCCTCTTGGCTATTGAACCATTCCTCCAACATCTACAGGTGAATCAAGATATTCATGGCATAGACTTTGGCAAAAGCTAATTCAAGGTTGTAGCCTATGCATATGATATATTGGTGGTATCCAAGGAAACGGCCCTAGCTATCCCGGCCCTTATGAAATCAATTCTAACTAGGCAGAAGTTTCGGGCTACACCCTCAATAAGGATAAGACAGAGGTTAAGTTACTTAATTTATGCGGATCTAAGGAGTTCTTGGGAGACTCAGGACTGACATGGTAGTCAGGCACAATCAAATACCTAGGCATGGAATTCTCGAGAGATCTTATCTCCACACTTGAGGGGAAAAAAACTATTATCCATGAAAAAATCTCAGACCTGTTAGAGGGATGGTCAACCAAATTCCTAACCTGGTGGGGTACAATAGAAATGGTCAAGATGATGATATCGTCCCTCATAAATTATCTCATTAGTATGCACCCTATGATGCTCTCGGATAACTTCTTAAAGAAGATAGATAAAGTCATCAGTAAATTTTTATGGCAAGGGAAAAAGTGAGGATTTCTTTAAGTGAACTTAAACTCGCCAAAAACAATGGAGGTGTAGGCCTACCAAATTCCAGGAACTACCAAATAGCATACCTATGCAAACAAGGTGCAGCTTGGTTTATGGACAAACTTGATTACAGACCCCAATGGCTAGACGTAAAACTAAATCTCATCAAGGAAATCCCCCTCCCATCAATTATGACAATGCAGGTCTCTATATTGGAGCACTCTAAATACATCATTTTAAACACTAAGAAAGCTTTGGCACGGCTGAACACATTATCCAAAACAAAAAATGGGTGCTTCAAATACATTGGCTATCTGGCACAATCCTTTGATAATTATAAATAAAAAAACAATATTCTGGATAGAGCAGTACCGAAAAGGCATTAACTTTATCAAGGACCTTTAAAATAATAACTCACCCATCCCCTTCTCTGCCCTTAAAAATGAGAAAGGTTTAACTGAATTAGACTTTTACGACTTCCTGAAACTCAAAGTACAGATATCAAAACTAAACTCTAATTCACTCACCCCTTCGCTCCCCTCCAAGCTATCCCAAATGCTCAACGATAGTCACAAAGTCTCAAGGATCTACAAGTTATTACTTCCCGGTCTGAGTAAGAAACATTTGAGTAACGTAGCAAAATGGGAAACACAACTGAACAGTAAAGCAATTAAACTTGATTGGACACCTATACATATGATGCACTTCAAACACAAAATCTCGCCTATTCTTTCAAAAACAAAATTCATGATCATAAATAGGAACTACTGGACCCCCGCCAGACTATATAAGCCTAAATTAGTCCAGTCCCCACAATGGTGCAACTGCAACTCTCAAACAGGTGACTTATCACACATGCTTCTCTTATGTCCAATGCTACAAAACTTTTGGAATAAAGTCTTCAAATACATCGCTCAGACACTCAACAAATCAACAGTTAAAGAGTTATCATATATTCTAGCAGGCTTCCTAGATCCGGAGCTAATGGGAGAGGATGACTGCTTTCTGCTTGACTTAATGCTAACTTTGGGTGTAAAATAGACCTGTGTAACTGGAAAAGTTTTGGTAAATTTTAATTTAAAAAATGGCAAGAATGGCTAACCTTCATAAGAGGAGTGGACAATATTGCCTTAAATACTTCCCCTTGGATACCTAAACACAGGAAAATATGCAAATCTCTTAATTCCGCCTCCATGGTTTTTAAACCCCTTTGAAGTATCCGACTCAAACGTGATTACTACAGGGCTAAATCGCAGACCCCCCAGCAAGAATGTAAGCAGCCCAACTCAGACTGAGCTATGATTAATTTATCAGAGTACGTTTAGATCACTGAACCAACCAACACTAGTTTATAGGTGTGCCCCTTGACCCCAAGCTTATTCTTTTCCTTGCTTTGCTTTATTCCATTAGTTAGTATTTATTTATTTGCCTTCATCGTTCTTCTTTTTTGGTTCTCTTCACGCTTAACGGAGGTTAAAGGATATCCACCAGGATTGTTAATACTATGCTACATGCTCTTACCAATGATGCAATGGATACACTTGAACCTTGGTCTCCTTGATTACTACTTAGACCCCTCCAACGGACCTAATGTACACTAGTCTGCAATTGTTCAGCCAGCATGAGCACTCAGAATTGACACTGTATTGTATATTTGCTAGCTCTTGTGAGATATTTGTATTTTGGCTAGTCAATCACCTAAACATATGTTCTCTCTCCGGTTCGGTTGGCTACTTCATACATCGTCACTGTATCATTTGTAAAACTATCTCACCTACTGCCTTTATCCAATGTGATGTTTGATGGGCTGCTGTATTCTTATTTCTTTTGCTCTGTCTCCTTTTATTTGTTTTACGTCTGAAAACCAATAAAAGCTATTGAAATAAAAAATATATATATTTTAAACTTGTTCATGTCTCTGTCAGATCTTATTGTGGATGAATACAAGAGTGTGGGCGAAAGGGTGTGTCTCGCAACCGCAATTCCTGAGAGAGTCAGGAGTGTTGTGTTCTGGGGTGTCTAATCACTTGTTACTCTGTGAGTGAGTAGGAGGGCAAGTGAGACACTATAGCTAGTCAGTCCCTGGCTCATTGACACTAAGGTGTTAGGATAACTCAGTCCCGACATACTAAGGTCCCATAATCCCATGCATAGTTCTGTGCTTGAACAGAATCTCTGCAACAACTTAGAGGGAGTAGATACCCTAAAGATAGGTACTCCACTTTCTAATAGATTTCATTCCCTTTAATGTACCTAAATTCAGACTTAAGTTGGCATCCCTGGACTCTGAACACTGAATTTGAAGGACCAAGAAGAGCACCGGACAAAGAAAAGCTGCTGTTCCGAGAACCGGCGACCTGCTGTAGATAAATTGGCACTAAACCTTGCTGTCTGCTTTAGGACTCAGCAATCATGGTATTCTGTCTTGTGCTGCAACTGTTAGGCTTCCAAGAACTTCAAAACACCTCCATCCTTCAAAAAATCACTAAGAACCTCCCTTGGAGTAGAGGAGCTACTCTCCTGCAGCTTGCAAGTACCAAACCGCAAAGTCCTGCTCACCAAACTGCTGCTCCCCTGCGACTCCAGTGCAGCACCCAATCAAGATGAGGTACATCCACTCTGAAGGGTCGTATTTGTCCCCTATCTTCTGCTTCTGGAACACTGGACCTGGATTGCTACTTACCTAAATTCAGAAGGTCAACCTCGAGAACCCACTGTCTGATTTTACATGCTTTTTCTTATTTTCTCCCATTGACTTCTACTGTGCACAATTGATTTATTTTGGGAACTTTGAAAAATCTTAACTAAAATAAATACTTACCTTATAATGGTGTTCTTGGTCTGAAAAAATATGTAAACATTGATGTTGTTTTTGCAAATTGGTCTTGGATTTATTCTTGAGTGTTTATTGCCTCTGTGATTACAACAACTGCTTAGCACTAACTGCTTGCCCACACTATCACAGAAAAACATTAGTATTGTCTACTTTTGCCCATGTGTATCAATAAGTGACCCATTGATCTCTCTACACAGTGTACTTTGTTATAGTGTACTATGTAAAGAGCCAGCTTCCTACACTCATGCACTCACTCACAGACCCACTCAGACATTCATACACTCAGTCACAGATCCACTCAGACATTCATGCACCCACTCACTCACCCAATCGAATGCTCATGCACCCAATGAAAGAATCACTCAGACACTTATGCACCCACTCTTTCACTCACTTAGAGGCGCATGCAACCAGTCCCAGACCCACTCAGATGCTCAAGCACTCTCTCAAAGACCTACTCAGACACTCATACACCCAATTAGAAACTCACTGACACAGTCAGAGATCCCACTCAAACACTCATACACACTGTCCCAGACACATTCAAAGACTGATACATGTTTTTATAGAGGAGTTGTTTAGATAGTGATGTATCTTTTTTAACGTATATTTTGGCTGTACCTGCTAGTTCCCCAGTTTTTAATTGCCACCGCGAATTGGGAATTTCCTATATAACAGATGGGATTAAAGTACAACCGGTGCTTCTTTGGCATCATGTTTGGACTTCCAGTTTTACTGGCCTAAATAGGGAAGTCATGAAGGACTCAATGAATTTGGATCATGCAAGTAAGATTACCTGGTTGAAATATGTTAAGAATTTCATGTTCGATTTGGGGCACCAAGAATATTACACTTCCCCAGAGTCAATGAATTCTAAACCAAGGAAGGATTTTAAAGCATTATGCATGTCCCATCTCGAGTCGCTTAGAATGGCCTCCGAGATGAATAAATGTATGGTAGTCCAACATCAAATGACTTTGATTACTTATGACATTCAACCGTACGTTCTATGTTGTACTGGGGGATATGACAGATACCTTTTAACACGTTTTAGGTTTGGAATCTTTCATCGTTTAATTATCTACCCAAGAATGAATAATTGGTCTAGTAACCTCAGCCCCTGCCCTTGTGACAACATTTCCCCCAATCCACTATCCACGCAATTTTATTTTGTAAATACTATGGTAAGGAAAGATCAAGATGGATTATGCCTCTATTAAAGATGGGGGGATGGAGGCAATGTCACCCTGCCTTTTTATATTTGCAACTGTTGGATAGCGCTTACTGTATTGGTGTTATGGCTGGCTTTCTAAAGAACATCCTGAAAGCAAGGAAAAGAATAAATAGCTAAACTTTTTATATAAATGAATTTGTCTGTACTATTAGCTGTAGGTGCCCTGTTTTTATATGTATTAATATGATCAGCTTAGCATTGTTTTTTTTCACAAATGAATCGTGTAATATGTGTTTATTTGTATATATGTATTTTATCTGTTTGCTTTTGTGATTTTAATGGTTAAAATCGAATAAAGCATATTCTGATTCTGATTCTGATGTATCTAGTGTGATAGTTAGAGTCAATTAAATAGTTATAAATTTGAATGTGCTTGTGGCTATGGAATGTTTGTTTTGCATCGCAAATATTTTTTTTAAAAATTAAAAAAGATATTTATAAGGAAAATGAACAACATTTTGCGCAATAGGGTGGCTCTGAGAAGAGTCTTTTTGTTCAATTTGAGTATGTGGCAGCTACACATAAGACCCGATGCAGTGTTTCAGGTTGCTGAGAAACACCCTGTTGCCTTTGTCTGTAAAGTGAACTTCATCACTTCTATAGATTGCATGCATGTCAAAACACAAGTTGCTGATATAGAGAGAGCCCATGTAATGGTCTCTGAGGAATGCAGAAATATTTTTGGGACATATTTCCTGTCTTTGTCAATTTGTGGACAGAATTGATTAGACCACTTCCATTTCTGCCTTTGGCATATGTTGGAGTACACCAAGACAGGATGAGGGAAAAGTGTCATTAATTGTGCAAAGATATCCTTCATTAGGATTTCCAGTCCTACCACAGTCAGTGTGTCTAGGCCATTGCCACCACAGTGCACAATCACGAGACCTGGGGTTTGGGAATCCAAAGGCAACAATTAATGCCACTACAACCCTCTCTGGCCAACCCAAGTAATTTCCACATTATGCAAAACCAAGTACTTGTCAATACCACTTTTTCTAGCAGCCTCTCTAGCCCAAAAGACATAGCTGTGGCCCACAATCCACACTATAACCATTTTGATGTGAAGCAGCAGCAGCAGACAGGCGAGGCTGGAGCTGAATGAGGCAGTTTTCAAAATGAAAAGCAGTTAAAATGAAGGTCTGACCCTGGTTTAAACAAAAAACATATTTGATTGGATGCTGTGAATATGGAGGTGAATAAAATTAGGTTGTGTCTTGAAATTATAAGTAACTACATATGTGATTGCCTGCAGGAAAAATAAAAAAGTGTAATGCAGAGTTGGATATTTCTACCACAAGATCACTGACATCTGCAACAACTTCGACCCACAACCCACCAACCCCAGCCCCATCCACACACCAACCAACACTACCCTCAGCCATCGGCTCACTGACTGGAAACAGCTCATGATCCAATACGGGAGAGGAGTTGGCCTAATAGTTAGGGCGTCAACCTCAAATCAGTGGAGCAAGGTTTGAGTCTCGGCAAGGACGCGCAACATCCTGTGATTCTGGGAAAATCACTTAATCTCCCTGTGCCTAACAAAAATTTAATGTGTCCTCATGTAACGCAACTGGTGCTCGTTTAAAGCTCTCTGATACCCGATACCTTCCGGTCAAGTTCACGCTATATAAAACTCCATGAAAAAAAAAAGAAGAATAAAATACCACCAACATCATGATCTCAATCCACTCCAGGGCACCCACAGACTCTTGCCCGCACAACATCTACAACTTAGGAAGGAAAGAAATCAGCATCAACCTCAGAGAGATCCTCAACTCCTCCATCACCATTGCAACCATCCCTGATGCATGGAAGCATGGAGAGGTCAAGCCACTTGTGGAAAAACCCTCTGCCAACACCAACGAGCTCAAGAACTTCTGCCCCATCTCGCTTCTCCCCTTGCACGTCAAGTTCCTGGAGGAAGCCATCAACCGCCAACTCTCAAAGTACCTAAAAAAACAACAACCTGATCAACGCTTCCCAATCCGGCTTTCTACAGATGAAATGAGACGCCTCCTCGACCAAGTAGAAACAGCAGCACTCATCCTCCTCAACCTCTCAGTGACTAGCGACACTGTCTCCCACCACACCCTCATCACCTTATTGCACAACATCGGTATCAAAGGCAACACCTTCAACTGGATCTCATCCTTCATCTCTGGCTGGACACAGAGGATCCACCTACCTCCCTTCTCCTCAGCACACACAAACTCCTCACTCAAACCCAACCTCTTCAACACCTACATGATGCCACTGGCAGACATCATCCAGACCCACAGACTGAGCATCATCTCATTTGCCAATGATACTGAGCTCATCCTATTTCTCACGTAAGACTCCAACACCACCAGACCCAACTTCTGAAACATCATGTAAGATGTTGCCACCTGGATGACGGCCATCTGCCTAAAGCTCAACTTGGACAAAAGGGAGGTGCTCATCTTCGGGAACAAGCCGTCTCTCAGACATGATACCTGGTGGCCCACCATGCTCAGCTCCGCGCATACCCCCTCCGACTATGCATGCAAGCTTGGAATCATCCTGGACAGCCAACTGACCATGAAACAACAGGTCAACGCCATATCCTCTGTCTGCTTCTACACCCTCCGCATGCTCCGAAAGATCTTCTGCTGGATCCCCATCTCCACCAGGAAAACAGTCACCCAATCCCTCATACACAGCCACCTGGACTACGGTAACGCACTCTATGCTGGAACCACCAAACAGCTCCTGAACCGGATTCCAGACCATCCAGAATACCGCAGCTAGACTCCTTTCCAACCTCCCAAGAAAAAACAGCACCACCTCCCACGTCAGAACCCTGCTCTGTCTCCCAAACCGGTATAGATGCCTCTTCAAGCTCCTGACTCATGCCTACAAAGCCCTTCACAAGACCCACCTACATCAACCACCACCTAACTTTCCATCGACTGACCAGGGAGCTTCACTCTGCCTCCCTCGCCTTAGCACACATCCTCCAAATTCATCAAAACCACTGAGGAGGGCAATCCTTCTACTAACTCACCCGCAAATCTTGGAATGACCTCCCTCTCTACCAGCGCACCCCCTCGCTGGAAGATTTTAGCACAAGGCTCAATACATGGCATTTCGACCAAGGCTCACAGAACCCCAGCACCTGGAGACCAGCCGGGGTGACAAGTCATGCTGTATGAGACTGACTGATTGATTGATTGATTGATATGTTTTTAGTTCTGAACTGTAAATCACACAAGCGGCAGCTCATTTTGTGACTAGTATACCCCTTCCAGAATGTGCTGTGAATTTGTGACCTAAAGGTTCTAGAGCGTTCACAATAGAGGCTGTGTTAAGAGTGTATTGGGGAAGGGTATTTGTGAGAAGTTGGCCTGGTAAATGATGTCCACTAATTAAAGTGGGCACCTTGCACCAGTCCAAACAACCCTTATGGTGATTTAAGAGGTCAAAGATAATCTTAGAAAGCTATTCAAGTGGTAGCTGTGGAGAGCAGCCTTGAGGATTAGTCATGAAGGAATGTTAAGCAGCTTATTTTTCAAGAATGCAACCTTATTGTATTGGTTAAATGAAAGGAGAACCACACATTAGTTATAAGAATATATATTTATTATTATAACACACCTTAAATACCTCACTGTATCTGCTGCATGCAAATAAACACACAGCACACAATACTGTAGCACAGAAACAATTGCAAGTAGCACTAATACACAGTGGGCTCCCGGGGGAGACCAAACCATATACTAAAATAGTGGTATAAGAACCACGACTTGAGTCAAGACAGAGTCTAGAGGATGTAGAATCACTGGGACCCCAAGGAGCCACCCACGGTGAGTAAGTAGGGTCCCCACGGAGGACGGGTGCAGTGTGAGAACACAACTGCGTGCTATGTACAATTTGATGGGAGAGTCGCGGTTGCAGTTTTAAAGTTTAAGGACCCTTCCCAGTGTATTACGAAGAAACACTTTGGAACATAGAAGGCTGGAGAGCCACCCCACCCGTGGATACTGAAGTACCCGAGTTACCTATCCCAGGGAAGCCGGGTGCATAGGGCTGAATTGGCGTCGGAAACCGCTGTCGTTCTCAATGGGAGTCTTCAAAGAAATGCCACTGCTGGAAGGAAGAAAAGTGTCCGGTGGAACCCACAGGTGGAGTCTTGATGGAAGGAACCTGAAAGCAGAGGGGACAGAGTCTGGGTCACTCAGGAGTGACCAGGGGCTCTGTAGACAAATGCCCACCGATGTCGGGTGCTTCAGGTGTGAAGAAAGAGACCTTGACACTACAGCTGCAGGGACCAGGAGATGTTGTGGCTGACCAGGAGCTGGATATGAGCTGTCCCACGAAGGATGTTGAGTGCTGAGGGGCCGGTGTCCGGCGGGACCACCAACAAGCCTTGGCAGCAGCAACCCACGAAGGAGGTCAAAGAAGGTCACGGTCTGGCCCAGCAAGGACCAGAGGACTCACCACAGCAAGGGGAGTCAGCAGTGTTGTCTCTCAAATGGACCCACGTGAGGGGGCCTCTGGCAGTTTCACAAAGTACCAGCTTGCAGGGCAGAGTGTGAAAGAGGCCAAAGCCCTTTATACGAAATGTGTGCAGAGGTTGGGGCTATTGATAGCCCAATGCAGGAAGTTGGGGAAGACCAACAAGCATACACTTGCAAAAGTATGCGGTGCACAGGGGTTTAGGTTATGCGGTCCCCACGAGGTATACTGGCCCTGAACTTGATGAGAAGGCAGCTCAACCTCAAGGAACATAGTAACCCACCTCCTGTGTTGCTGGAGCCTTCGGAGTCTGCAGGTGCTCAGGATCAGCATACTGGTCAATTGCGTTACGATGCCTGCAAATGCAGGGGAGTAACTCCTTCACCCCAAGGGAGATACTTCAGTTGTTCTTGATGCTCCATAGGTCCTGCACAGAGCCTGTATGGTGCACGGGCACAGACAATGCTTTGGGCGGAGAGGGAGACGAAGTCGGGCCCAGTCGAAGTCCAGCGAAGTCCAGAGTGTCCAGACGGTCGAAGGTCAGTGGTTTCGTGTTCAGAATCTTGTCCACATTGAATCTAGGCTCCTACAGCCAGGTAAGCCCTTTTGTACCCATGGGAGAGGGTTGGACAGATTATCGGGACCCTCCCAGGGGAGGGTCAGGACAGTGGGGAGGTTACTCCCATGTCCTTTGTCCAGTTTCATGCCAGAGCAGGAGCCAACGGCTCCCAGGACTGGTTTGAGCTGGACTATGCACAGGGACACCAAATGTGCCCCTCATGCAGACTTTCAGGCACTTTGGAAGTGCACCCATCCAGCTCCAATACACTAAATCCTGTCTGGGAGGTGGTCACACCTCCCAGTGACAGGATGCCTATTGTGCTGCCCTCCTCTGCTCGAGATTGGCTCAGCAGCAGGAGGGCAGAAATGTGTCTCTGGTCAGCAGCAACCATTTTGTGCTGTCCGGGTCGAGAAGGCTGGTATTGGGAAGACCAGGGACCCACAAAGCTTGCTTCTGAGGGGTGGAATCATACCTCCATACCTGTTACCAGTGTGGAGGTATGATTCCAACATGTTTGATACCAAACACAACATGGTTTGTTGCAGCCGTTTTCATGATAGCAATTTACGCGAGCATATAACGCACCTCTGCCTATGTGTAGGGCTGCGTCACTGACAACCCGGGAGAATGGTCTCTGAAGGCTGCAGGGGTGCTCTGCTCATGCAGGGGCACCCTCTCACGTAATACCCAGTACCCTGCCTTCAGGATTGTCAAGGCCTGCTATAGGGGTGACTTATTTATTTTAAGTGTAGTGACCTATAGATATAGTAAACCTATATCTAAAGTAAGTGGTGCATGCACCATCTTAAACAGGCTGCAATGGCAGGCGTGAAGTTCCATTTTGCATGGCCTCTCATGGGTGGCATAATACATGCTTCAGACCATGGGAGGCCTCTGGGGTACCTATGCCCTGGGTACATGTGTACCATGTACTAGGGACTGACAAGGGTAACCCAGTATCCAATCTGGAGTGTACCTAAGTACATGAAATAACATTTTAAGGAGAAAGCAGAAAGACTGGGGTCCTGATTAGCAGGATCCCAGTCAGACTAGTCAAACAGAAAAAAAAAAAAAAAAAATAAGAGGGGCTTATGGTCTGTCTGAACAATGAAGTGAGTGCCAAACAAGTATGGCCTCAGCTTCTTCAGAGCCCAAACCATAGCAAAGGCTTCCCTCTCAATGGCTGACCAACATTTCTCTCTGGGGGTCAACTTTCTGCTAATAAAAGCTACTGGTTGATTCTGACCCTCTGCATTAAGCTGTGACAACACAGCCCCTACCCCCAATGAACTGTTTGGAATAGTCAGGACTCTGCAGAATGGGAGCAGTGCACATGGCCTGCTTGAGAACATCAAATGCCTTCTGACAGCTAACTGTCCACTGAACTCTCTTGGGCATTCTCTTTGATGTAAGATCATTCATCAAAGGGAGTCACTATAGACCCATATCCTTTCACAAATCTTCTGTAGTACACAGTCAGGGCCAAGAAAGCTCTGACCTGAGTCTGGGTAGTGGGAGCAACCCAGTCCATGATGGTCTGGATTTTGCTCTGTAATTGTTGAACCTGGCCTCCACCCACAAGGTGACCCAGGTAAACAACCTTACTCTGCCCTATCGAGCACTTGGTGGCCTTGATAGCGAGGCCTGATTTCTGCAGGACCTCCAAAACATTCTTTAGGTGGACCAGGTGATCCTCCCAGGTGGAACTAAAGACAGCTATATTGTCAAGATATGCTGCACTAGAGGCTTCCAGGCCTGTAAGGACTCTGTTCACCAACCTTTGGAATGTGGCAGGTGCATTCTTCAAGCCAAAGGGCATCACAATAAATTGATAATGCCCACTAGGGGTTGAAAATGCTGTTTTTGGTTTGGCATCCTCAGCTAGTCTGAATTGCCAATATCCAGCAGTAAGGTCAAATGTGCTCAAGAACTTGGCTGAGGCCAAAGTGTCAATGAGTTCATCTGCCCTAGGAATAGGGTGAGCATCAGTCCTAGTGACTGCATTGAGCCCCCTGTAGTCCACACAAAACCTCATTTCTCTCTTACCACCCTGGGTATGAGCTTTGGGTACCAGGACCACTGGACTAGCCCATGGGTTATCTGAGGGTTCAATTACTCCCAATTCCAGCATCTTTTGGCCCTCATTCCTGATGCAATCTCTGACGTGGTCAGGCTGCCTGTAAGCCTTATTTTTAACAGGTAGACTCTCACCTGTGTCCACTTCAGGGGTGCACCAAGTGGTCTGACTAGGAGTCAAAGAAAACATGTGCCTGTATTGATTGAGGACCTTCCTGCAATCAATCTGCTGTTGCTCAGTGAGGCTGCCTGCCAAGGCTACACCATCAACTGAGCCATCATCAGGGTTCTGTGAGAGGAGATCAGGGAGTGGGCCACTCTCTTCCTCCTGTCCCTCATCAGTAGCCATGAGCAAGCCCATGTCTGCCCTATCCACATAGGGTTTGAGCCTGTTTACATGGAGCACCCTACAGCGGCTCCTGGGAGTTCCAGGGGCCACCAAGTAGGTGACCTCTCCCTTCTGCTCAAAAATAGTATGGGGTCCACTCCACTTGTCTTGGAGAGCTGCTGGGGCCACAGGCTCCAACACCCATACTTTCTGTTCTGGCTGATAAACAGTCAGTGCTACCTTTTGGTCATGCGAAACTTTTTGCAATTCTTGACTTGCCTCAAGGTTTTTGCTGGCCTTCTTCATGTACTCAGCCATCCCGAAGCAGAGGCCAAGTACATAGTCCACTATGTCTTGCTTGGGAGGTTTGAGAGGTAACTCCCATCCCTCCTTCACCAGACACAAGGGACCCCTAACCGGATGCCCAAACAAAAGTTCAAAATGGCTGTAGCCAACCCAATTTTGTGGGACCTCTGTGTAGGCAAATAGAAGGCAGGGCAACAGGACATCCTATTTTTGCCTAAGCTTTTCTGTGAGGCCCATGATCATGCCCTTTAGGGTTTTGTTGAACCTTTCAACCAACCCATTGCATTGTGGGTGATGGGGGGCAGTGAATTTGTAATTCACTCCACACTCATTCCACATTGCAGTGATATAACTAGACATGCAGTTTGTACCTTTGTCAGTTAAGACTTCCTTAGGGAAACCCACTCTGGAAAAAAATCCCAGGAGGGACCTGGCTATCACACGAGCTGTGGTGGTTCTGAGGGGTATAGCCTCTGGATACCTAGTGGCATGGTCCACCACCACTAGAACATAACAGTGCCCAGATGCAGTTGGAGGGTTCATGGGACCACTTATGTCAATCCCAACCCTCTCAAAGGGAATCCCCAACACAGGTAGTGGTATTAGGGGGGGGCCTTTGTGGTACCACCTGACTTACCACTGGCATGACAGGTGGTACAGGATCAACAAAACTCCTTGGTGTCCTCTGACATGTGAGGCCAGTGAAAGTGTGAGACAAGCCTGTCCCAAATCTTACTTTGGGCTAGGTGTCTTGCTAAGGGAATATCATGTGCCAAGGTGAGTAGGAAGCACCTAAATTTCAGAGGTATGACCAACCTCCTGGTGGCACCAGGCTTGGTGTTTCTACCCTCTGAGTAAAGGAGTCCCTCATCCCAATAGATCCTGTGGGATCCACTGACACTCCCAGCAGCCTCAGCAGCAGCTTGCTGTCTGAGGGGTTCAAGAGAAGGGCAGGTTTGCTGCTCCTGACTCAGATCTGCCCTGAAAGTGCCCCCTGTCCCCAAGAACTCAACCTGATCAGGTTCCAGTTTTTCTGAGACAGTACCTTCACAGGGACTGAGAACATCTCCCTCAAGAGACTGATCCTCTCTCTGAGTCTGGGGGAAGACACAGCCTTTCCCCTCCTGCTCCTTCTCTTGGAAGGCACCTGGTCTATTATTTCTGAATTCAGGGCCTGTTCAGTAGACACCAGCTTTGGCCTGTGACCTGGTCACAGCAAAAACATCCGCAGAGATGCCCAGCATTTATGCATGTGTCCTTAGTTTCACTTCAGCCCATGCTGAAGTCTCCAAATCATTGCCAATAAGCATTCCACTGGAAGGTCTAAGTTAACCATAACTTTCTTCAGGCCAGTTACCCCTCCCCAGCTGAAATTAACAACTGCCAAGGAATGATCAGTCCTGACATTGTTAGCATTGGTCACTAGGTACATCTCACTAAGTATAAGCTGTTCAGGGTCCACAAGATCTTTTGTCACAATAGTGACACTTGCATCTGTGTCCCTGTATGCCATGGTCTCCTTACCATTAATCAAAGGTGCTGTCTGTATTTGCCCAGGTTACTGGGACTGAAAAATAAGGTGGCAATAGTCATACCACTCTCACTGACAAGTACAGCCTGAGATGGAGTTCTGACTAAGCCAGAACCCATCTCAGAGCAGCCCAAGGTTAACCCTGCCATTCCCTTGTTCCCTGTACCACCACTGGAAACTGTACTAGGGGGAGCAGTTGCCTTAGGGACAGTGGTGGTTGGAGTTGAATCCTTGGCATTTGGACAATTGGCATCTTTTGTCCAAATGGTCTTTTCTTTACATAAGTAACACCAAGTTTTCTTTTTGCCTTTTCCTTTGTTGGATTTTGACTCCCCCCAGATGCAGGTTTTTGGGGCCCTGAGGAAGACTTGTTATCTTTACCTTTGTCCTCACCCTTCTCTGAAGTTTTAGCATCTTGCTTCTTTTGGTCACCACCATGGTTCTGGTTTCTTTGTTTCACCCTGGTTCTGACCCGACTATCTGCCTTCTTTCCCAATTCTTGGGGAGAAGTCAGATCAGAGTCAACCAGGTATTGATGCAACAACTGATTTTTGCAATTATTAAGGATCAGCTCCCTCAGAATCAAATTGGACAATCCCTTGAAATCATTCACTTTGCTGCCAAACAACAAGACTTCCAGAGCCTTAATGGCACTATCCACAAAGTCTACCCAGTCCTGATGCTGTGCCTTCTGGGTGTCTCTGAACTTAATCCTGCACTGTTCAGTGGTTAAGCCAAACCCATCAATGAGAGCACTCTTCAGAACTGAGTAATTGTCAGCATCCTCTTCTGTAACAGTGAGGAACTTATCTCTACCTTTGTCAGCAAAGTAGAGCCACAAGATAGCTGCCGACTGCTCTTGAGGGACCTTCTGAACTTTACAGGCCCTCTCTAAAGCAATTATCCATTTATGGATGTAATCCTTAACATGGTAGGGAGGGACAATCTTTCTCAGGTTCCTATTGTCAAAAGAATGTTCCTTAACTCTAGGGACACTGTTTCTGCCACCATGGGACTCTAGTCCCAACTTCTTTCTAGCTCTCTGGACTTCTAGGGACTCTTTATCCAGGGCCAATTGTTATTGCCTGAGCCTAAGCCTACCTTTCTCAAGTTCAAGAAATTGGCATTCCCTATCAAAAGTGTGGTCCCTCTTGCTAGATACAGAGGTCCCTACAGACTGTCCTGAGTGATGTGACTCTGTAGAGGGAGATCTAGATCTCCTTGGTAAACTCTGCACTCTTCCAGGAGGGGTGAAGAGAGGGCCATCTTGGCCTTCTTCTTCAGCATCTCGCTGAAGATCTGAGTTGTCCAGGTGGGAACAATCTTGTTCCTCCTGGCCAGGGTTTGAGTCTAGGTCATAAAAGGTGTCCACTCCTGACCTGTCCTCATTCCCTGTCCCACCCTCTTTCTCCTGTTCATATGACCAAGGGGTCTTCCTAAGGTCATCAAGCAATAAGGCCTCTATGAGGCGTTGGGTGTTTGCATTTCTCCCTGTCTTCAGATTTCTAGAGGCACACAGGGCTTTCAATTCTTTGAATGAAAGCTCACTGTATCTAGGGGGCAGAGAGCTACTGGCATCTCCTTTAGAAGACATACTAAGGGGTATATTCACAAGAACATCTGCGCTAAACATCTCAAAAAAATGTTAACGCACCTTTACACATCGCAGCCCATAGCGGATAATTAACCCCGTGTTAACGTGGAATTCACAACACGGCAGTACCATGCGATAGTTTGCCGAAAACGCGGCCAATGTCTGCGATACAACCACCGCAACGGAGATAAAAACACAAACCCCAACACCAAAAATCGTGTGTGAGCCCATTCGCGATGAGGAAAGCAGCGATAAGCAGCGCCAGGCCCGCGACACACACACGGCAGGCGGGAAAAAGCACAACAAAAGCAGGAAAAAGGAAGACAAACCAAACAGAAAACAACAGCGAAGCAAAATGGAGGCAACCTGAGCCAGCACACAACCCCACAAGCCCCATCGGCAACACAACATTGTACATGGCAGTCCATCGTGGTCAAGGTGAATGCAGCCAGAGAGCGGAGGAGGACAATGGAAGAAAACCAGAACAGATGGAATGATGCAAAACGCACAAACAAGCAGAAACACGCCAACAACCAGAAGGCAGCAATGCAAACCGGAGGTGGGAGTCCAGCGCCACACCAGGAGCTGGAAGACATGGAGGAAATGGTGTCCACCACATCAGTCTGGAGATGGTGGCAGGAGTTGGGGACCGGAAACTGCTCAAAATCAACAGACACAACAGCAACAGGGAGAGGAACGACCAGGGACTGGGCGGACGGGGGAGATGGGCACAATGGCACACATGCACAAGTAAGCACAGCACAACTGCAGACAAACCATGCCGAAGAGTAACAACACCAACCAAGAGCACAAGTCACACAACTCAGCAATAGCACATCACTGAACAAGTTCAGAAGTGAAAACCACACTGCCTGAAAGGGAGAAGGGTGAGCCAAATCAGAGCTGAAGGAACTTCTCACACACAATGCAGCACACACACATAGGAAGCAGAGCACCCCAACATCGAACACAATGTGGCACAAACAGCAACATTTGCACAACCGAACACAGGAAACAAGTGCACCCTCCTGTAGCCGGTAAATGGCCATACGCATCTGGCAAAGCACGAAACAGGGACATGAGAATGCACAAGTACAAACACACAGCCCTGATGGTATAGCAATGCATGTATGGCAGGGACCCATATAGGCCATGACACACACATTGGCATACAAATCAACACTCATCACAGTTGGAGACAAGTGAAGGTGCTGAAACTTTATTAACAATTGCGTGTCAGTACGGCCAAGAGAAGTGCCATGACATGCAGACCAATGCTGCAGCATGTCTGAATGAGGGATGTTGGAAGGCGCCCATGTCCACCCCGGGGGAATCCATCACTCACACAAGTCAGTGCCAAGCCGCGTTGGGTGTCCGCGCATGGATCCGGAGTCCAGGCCAATGCAGTCATCTCCACTGTCATCTTGGGACATATGACCAGATCCCCAAAATGCAACCAGGCGTCAGGACACGTGCAATGGGTCACATTCAGTTGTGGCTGCAGGTACGTTGTCACTCGTCCATGAAAGCGAGTGCAACAGCGTAGGCCAACATTTCCAATGACAGCTCGTTGTCCACCACATTAACATGACGGCGACGTAACCCATCAGCTGTCCCGGACAGATGTGCTGACTCCAACCCCTGGCCCCAATTGTCACTAAAGCCCAATCGGGGAGGGGCTCAATGTGGTCACTGGCACACGACGACTCGTGCAATCTCCCAGGTCCAGTTGCCAGCATGCATGCCAATCATCCAGGCATGCCATAAACTGGCATCACGGTGACATTCCTGGTCATGGGCCAACAAGGGGTGCACACACACGTCGAAATCCAGGTCAGCTACCGTTACGTTGGAGAGGCAGACATCCATGGTCCCCTTGAACATGCACCTGCGACAATGCAACACAGGCTGCACGCAGGTGACGTTGGCAAGGCGGAAGCTCAGCCGGTAACTGATCCGCAGCACTGCCAATGGCAGTGCACCCAGTACATGCAGCAGACGTGCACAGTACAGGTCCACGTGACTGGAGTCGTGCATGTGTCCGGGATGGTCTGCCATTGCGTCAGTGGCTCTGCTTGAAGTGGCACTGTGCTGACCCGCGCCAGTCCTGTGGATGAAATGCCACAGCTCGGATCAATGAGCAGTGTCTGTGTGCAACGGGTGCAGGCCTGGGGTGGGGTGGGAGTATGTGTGAAGGACATTTCACACACAATAACTACGACCAAGGACCTCTGTGTGTGGGATGTGTACACGTTGGTCTCACGTCGGGCAGTGCGTAGTGTGGGAGTCGCCAGCAAATGCTATCGTATCTGTCAGGGGGTGCTGGGCACATGCAAGTCTCAGCTCGGAGCTGCAGATGTGCTTCCGCCTGATAGTTCAGACAAAGGGCCTTTCATCCCTACAGTAACCCTACCATCTGCATGCATACAGGAGATGTACAGAGGCCTGTCGTGGGTGGGGTGGTATGTCTGCGACCCAGGAAATCATTGCTGAAATGCCGAGCACGTGGCACATGAGCGGCCACACTGGGTGTCACATTGCCTCACAGCTGCTCCTCCCTCCCACGCCCCCCCACACCTGTGTGCACTGCACGATTGTATCATGTGCACTCCTACGGCACCCCATTGTCATGCCTGTCTGCGTATGTCCAGCGGCATGCCAACAACACCGTGAAGCTGGCCGTTGAGGCCGTACGGCCACGTGTGTGTAGGCCAATGGTCAGGACAGGGCAGACACAGGTGTACAGTCCACGACTGGCCGTGATCGCGCTGCGAATGAGGCTAGGCATCTGACTCATGCAGCCGCAGGACTGGTACATGTAGGAGAGTAGGATCTGCTTCACATGGGTACCCCCACTTTTTGCTGATGCTTCACTGTTTTTCGACATTAGTCTGGCTGGGGCCCTGCTAATCAGAACCCCAGCCTAGCTGCTTCCTCTCTAAAATGGTTTCCATGTGCCTTAGGCACATCACTGATTGGGATCTGGAGTGCCCTTATAAGTCCCTAGTATATGGTATACTATGTACCAAGGGCATAGGTACCTCAGAGGCCTGCCAGGGGCTGCAGCATGTATTATGCCACCCCTGGAAGGCCATCCAAACTGACACCACAGGTCTGCTACTGCAGCCTGGGTAAGGTGGTGCATGCACCCCTTACTGTGATATAGGTTACCTATATCACGAAATACCTGCACACATATAAACCTATAAGTCACTCCTAAGGCAGGCCTTATCAATCCTAAAGGCAGAGTGTGTGGTTCCTATGTGAGAGGGTGCCCCTGCATGAGCAGGGCCCCTCTGCAGCGTTCGGAGACCATCTCTGATGCTGTTTGTAGTGCAGCCTGACCATATACTCTTAAGCGCATTATATCCTCGCGGTAAAATGCTAACTTTGGAATGGCTGCACCTAAACATGTTGTGTTTGGTGTCAAACATCTTGGAATACTACCACCCCGCCAATCCTGGCGGCGGGGGTAGCATTCCACCCTTCTAGAGGGAAAGACATGTTAACTCTGACTAGTCCGGTAACTTCTTTCCAGAGCCCTGGCATCACAAAATGGATGCTGCTGCCACAGACACGAGTCTGGCCTCCTGCTGCTGGACGAAACTCCGGCAGGGGAGGCCTGGACAATAGGTTTCCTGTCCCAGGGAGGTGTGACCACCTCCCCAGACAGGATAATGTGTATTGGGGCTGGGCGGGAGCACTTTCGGGTGCTTGGAAGTCCTGCACTGGGGGCACATTTGGTGTCCCTGTGCATACCCCAGTTCAAACCGGATCAGGGGCTTGCAGCCCCTGCTTTGGCGCGAACTGGACAAAGGGAAAGGGGTGTAGCCACCCCTCTGCCCTGACCCACCCATAGGTGGGGCCACAGAGTAGTCCAACCCCTATTTTTAGAATAAAGGTAGGAACCCAGTCCTTAGGACTTTAGATTATAACTGGACGAAACTCTGAAACTGAATCCTGGACCTTCGACGCTCTACGACAAGATTAGAGGACTGAAGAATCTCCCTTGGGGTCAAGGAGTGACTCCCCTGCTTGGCAGGCACCAAAGAAGCATCTGTCCGGTCGCATTTCTGAAGCTCCCGTCGGACGCCGAAGTCATCGCATCACCAGAGGTGGATTCTCAGACTTCCCCGAGGCTACCCTGAGTGCCCAGCAAAGCTGAGGCCCATGGCTATCGTGGGTGACTTGAGACCATGACCAATGGACACCGAGCACACTTGCAAGTGCATCCTCTTCTGGGTCTCCCAAGAAGTCGTGCTTTGGGCTCCGAGTAGCCCTAGCCTCCAGCACAACCTGCACCGAAGATCACTGGCCTCCACTCCACGAGTGTCCTGTAAGCCAGCTCCACGTGTGGCGTCACAAGGCTCCTTCGCGGTTGCTAGCCCGTTGGCTAGTAGCCCTTAACGAAGGCCAATCCTTTTCTTACTTGGCATCCTGGTTGCTCCAGGACTGCCCTCACTTACCTTTGCTGGGTGAGTTCCACAGACCTTGCTGGTCTGCACCATCGACGATCTACATCTTAATCAAGACTTGCCGTTGCCAAGGCTTGTTGGGTCCAATCCGGTCGCCGATACCTCAGCACTCGACAGACATCGTGTACCAGCCCGAATCCTGCTCCTGGTCGCCGACAACGCCTCCCGGACCTCGTGGCTGAAGAGTCAAGACGACCGTCAATGCACCTGAAGCACTCGACATCGGTGGGCATCTGTCCACCGCCTCCTGGTCACTGGCTAGTGACCCAGACTCTGTCCCCTCTGCTTTCAGGTTCACCAGAACTCCGATCCACTCTTGGATCCACCCGGACACTTTTCTCTTGGCCGCCAGCAGCACTTTGCAGCAGATCGCCATTCGAATCGACGTCGAAACCCGACCCCGAAAGGCACCTATGCACCCGGCTTCCCTGGGTGAGGTAACACTAGTACTCCGGTGCTCCCGTGGGTAGAGACTCTTCAAAGTCCTAGATCTCAAAGGGTTTTGTCCTAGTCCTCTTTTAAGTGTCCCTTTCCTCTATTTTCCCGATCCCGACTTTCTCCATAGAAGTTAACGGCGTATCGCGGTTGTGTATTTACACTGCACGC
Organism: Calotriton arnoldi; assembly: GCA_963921515.1. Taxonomy (NCBI): domain Eukaryota; kingdom Metazoa; phylum Chordata; class Amphibia; order Caudata; family Salamandridae; genus Calotriton; species Calotriton arnoldi. The sequence continues at coordinate 104,343 of CAWUFW010004732.1, read as the reverse complement.
GTCTCCCGTGGGTCCCCTGTGTCACTACCTTGGGTGGTTCCTTGTGGTCCAAGCACTTCTAGAGGCTCTAGGCCTAGTGTCTAGTTCAGTCGTGGTTCGCATACCACTTTATTGGTATATGGTTTGGTACGCCCCTAGGGCCCAAACGTGTATTTGTGCTATTACTGTGATTTAATATCTTATAACTTATGTACTTCGAACTCTAGCCTCATAAAGAGACTAGAGGGGTGTGTTTAGCAATAAATACATATATTTTGAATATATACCTGGTGTGGTGCTCTTTCATTTGGTCACTCAAGAGATTATAGACTGGTAAAACAAGCTGCTTTACATTCCTTCAAGACTTAGCCTGAAGGCTGCTCTCCATAGCTACCACTAGGATAGCTTTCAATAAGGTTGTCTTTAACCTTTCTCCAAAAGGGGTTGTTTGGACTGGTGCAAGGTGCCCACTATAATTAGTGGACAGCATATGCCAGGCCAACTTCTCACATTGGTGTGCAGCGTGTGGGATTCCAGCTTGCTATTGTTTTACCAGATAATCTCAATTGAATTGATCAACTGAAAACCACTAAAGGTACCTAAGGTACATATAATTTAAGCTTAGAATAACAGTAAGTTCTACTGAACTTAGAGTTGTGTGTTAAGGGATAGCACAACCCTTTCTACAACTCAAGAGAGTTTAGTAGGCCACACTAGAGTAGGTAGTGCATACACCACACCACACTAGTAATGTCTTTAAGGGCAGGATCCAAAGAATCCTTGCAGGAAGCCATTACCTCCTCGTCCTGTCTTCCCGTCCCATTCCTTAACAGTGAGCAGCTAGTCTGCTCCACAGAAACCTACTACCTAGCAGAGCTTTTCGCACTTCCCCCAACATGGCGCCACCATCAGGTGAGGATAAAAGGGGAAGTGCGTCACAGAACATCCTGTTCTTTTTTTCTGCCTTCGCAGTCTACTGATGTCCTAGCAGGAGCTGTTGGGGGTAAGTTTTCTCTCCATTTTTTTTTTTTTGTTTTTGGCGCGGCCTGCTTTAGCGGCCGCCTTTTTCTTTTTTGTTGCATGTGTGACTACCGGAGGTTCGATCCCTGCACTTTGTGGCTCCGCCTTTGTGTACTTTTATGTGGGGGGGGGCCTATCACTTGCGCGGTCCGCTCTAGCGGCCGCTTGTGCATCTTTTTTACCGCTGCTCACCTGTGCCTCCTCGGCCTGCTCTAGCGGCCGTTGCTCTCCACGCCGGTCCCGATGCGCCCTGCTTTAGCGGGCGGGGATTCTTCGGCGGTGTTTCCTGCAGCGTGCGCAGCTCCCTGGGGATTTCTTTGGGCGGCCGGCCGCTTTTTTAGCGTCCTCCCCCTTTTCCTGGTCCCGTGTGTGGACGGGGCCTCGGGACTTCGTGCCTTTCGAGGCGGGTCTCTTTTTCTTGGTTCCCGTCCTCTGTGGCCGTTTTGTTTCATCCTCTCTTGCGTTGCTGCCATGGCACAGGGTGCCTCTTCTTCCGCACCTCCTCTGGATTCCTTGCGCCTGCTTCTTAATGTAGCGGTTGCTGCTGCCTTCCGGGCTCGGGAGGCTGTTGGCCCTCCTGCCAAGGATCTGTAGATGGTGAGGGGTGTGTGTATGGCAGCTTTGTTCAGGGTGCGGAGCTCTCTGACTTGTTCATCCATGTGTGGGATGCTTTGGGGTGTACGCAGCTGGTTCGTGATTGGTGGGAGGTGGACAAGTCTGCCTTTCCTCGCTTTTTGTCTAAGCGTTCTCCTCTGGAGGGGTTTGCTGCTGAGTTCCCCCTATCCGTCCTGGTTGGCGTTTTGATGGCTGACTTTTCCTCGCAGGGTTTGGTTTTGTCTGACAACACCCTTCCTTCTGGCACTGTGGATACGCATGTTGAGGGGCGGTGAAGCGTTCCTATGCTGCTTCCCACTTTTCTTTCCGGCGACGGCCTGTTCCACTTACATGGTCCGTTCCCTTCTGTCAGATTTCCAGGCCCTGGCTATTATTTTGCGGGATGGTGAGGATGCCTCCTCTCTCTTGGCCCTCCTGGAGTTGCAGGTGCGCTGCTTGTCTGGCATTTCGTTTGACACTGTGTGCCGCTGCGGCTGCTTCTGGTGCTTCATTTGCTGCGAGGCGTCCTATCTGGATGCGTTCCTGGAAGGCTGGGTCTTCTCAGTAGTCGGTCCTGCTTAAATTGCCCTTTGTCCCGGGTGTTCGGGCCTCCACTGGTGGACATGATCGTGCTGTCGGCAGGGAGCCGCGAGATTGTGGCTCCTGTCCACCCTCCTTCTCGGGGGCGTGGGTTTGGCTCCTGCCGTGCCTTGGGGCCTTCTGCTCGGGGTGCTTTGCTGCCCTTTCGTGGCAGGGGTCGTGGCCGGGGGCCCCTGGAGGTGCCTAGTCCCGTGCCCCTGCCGGTGGTGCTGCCCCCGCTCCTGCCTCTGCGCAGTGACTGTCTGCTTTTTCCGGTTGGGGGTCGCCATCGTTGTTTCCTGCCCCAGTGGTTAGCGGTTCCGGATGCCTGGGCGGTGCAGACTGTGTCCGGGGGTTATCGGATCGTGTTCTCCTCTCCTCCCCCCTGGTCTTCCGGGTGTCCCCCTGCCCCGTCCTCCTCTGCGGCGGGAGGCTTTTGCTGGTCGGTGTGCGCCTCCTGTTGGAGTAGGCGGCTATCATGGAGATTCCTCTTCTGGGGAGGGGCATGGGTTGTTCTTCGATTCTCTTCCTGGTCTCCGGGTACGATGCTTCGGATCTGCGCCCTGTCTTGGATCTGGTGTGGGTCGTTCTCTTCGTCCCCCGCCGTACGTTCATGGTGGTGGCTTTGTTGTCCATCCTGCCTCGGGTGCTTCCTGGGGGCTTCCTGGCGTCCCTGGTCCTGATGGCTACTTATCTGCGCGTCCCGATCCGTCCTGCGGATCGGCGGTTTCTCCGGTTTACGGTTGGTTCCTGGCACTTCCGGTTCCAGGTGCTTCCTTTCGGCCTTTCCTCGGCGCCATGGGTTTTCGCGCAGCTCTTGGCCCCTCTGGTGGGTTTTCTCCATTCCAGAGGTCTGCGTCTGTCGGATGTGGACCGGGTGTGTCGTCTTCTGGGGTCCTATGGGTTCCTCGTCATTCACCGGGAGTCCTCCCTGCTGCCCTCCCAGACTCTGGGGTTCCTGGGTGCTCTGTTCCGCATGGTTCTGGGGATGGTGTTCCTCTCCCAGGAGCGCCAGTTGACTTTGTTCCGTCACCTCTCTTGGGTTCTGTCCCAGTCCCGGGTGTCTGCCCGTCTCTGGTTGCGGAGTCAGGGGTGTTGGCTTCCTCTCTGCCTCTCCTCCCTTGGGCCCGGCTGCATTTGTATCCCCTCCTGCTTCATGTCCTGTCGCAATGGGATCCTGCCTCTCTGGTCTAAGGTGCCCTGGTTCCCGTCACTCCGGGGATTCGGGTTGCTCTCCAGTGGTGGTTGTCCCCTCCGTCTCTTTCCCGGGGGTTCCACCTTATTCCTCCTCGGAATGTGGTTGTGTTGTCCATGGAGTGCGGTCCTGGGTGCTTCCGAGGCTCGGGTCGGTGGTCCTGTTTCGGGTCTCTCCTGTCCTCGACCTGGAAGGAGTTGCGGGTGTTTTGGTTGGCTCTTCAGTGGTTTGCGCCTCTCCTTCTGGGCCATGCTGTCTCGGTTCGAACCGACTGCCAGGTTGTTCGGGCTTCTGTCAATCGCCTTGGGGGCATGTGCTGGTCTTTGTTTCTCTTTTCCAGGGTGTTCGGTCTTTGGGTCGACCGGTATCTCTGGCGGCTGTGTCTCTTCCGGGGACGGAGTTGGGCCTGCAGACTCTCCGAGAGGAGTGTTCCCTTCCTCTGTGTCTGTGTCTGTCCCCGGCTCTGTTCGATCTGATTGTCCTCCGGTTCCGCCTTCCCTGGCTGGATCTTTTTGCCTCGGAGGACTCTGCCCTTCTGCCTAGGGTTTGCGGCCTCGTTCCCTCCCGGTTGGCCTGGGCGATCGATGCATACTCTGTTCCGTGGTCGCTGGGGCTCCTGTTTGCCTTCCCTCCGTTTGCTTTGATTCCCCGGGTCCTCCGGTGGTTTCGGTTGGACCGGGCGGAGGTTCTTCTGTTTGTGCCGCAGTGGTCCCGTCGGCCTTTGTTTTCCCCTGCTTCTGTCCTTGTCAGTATGCCCCCTTTGGCGGTCCGCACTGTGTCCCTCCCCTCTGCGGGCTCCTCTTCTCAGGGTTGCCTCCCTACGCCGCCTCCGGCTGGGGGTTTGGCGCTTGTGGGATTGAGTTTGTTGGGTCAGGGTTGCTCTGCTGGGGTTGCCCAGTGCATCCAGTTGTCTCGGCGCCCTTCCTCCTTGGAGTCCTACGACCGTCATTGGACGACCTTCTCCTCCTGGTGTCTTGGGTAGGGTCTCTCTTCTTCCTCCTGTGAGGCTGTGAGGGTGCTGGACTTCTTGCGGGATGGGTTCGTCCTGGGACTCGCTGTCTCTTCGCTCCGTACGCTTTGGGCTGCCGTTCTTGCTTTTCGGGGTTCCTCTGTGTCTTCTGTCTCCCCGTTAGTGGCTCGCCTTTTGCGGGGTTTCTTGATTCTGCGACCTGTCTCTCGCCTGTGCCGGCCTGGGGTCTTACCCTGGTTCTCCAGGCCTTGACGGGCCACCTTTCGAGCCTTTGGTTTCGGTGGACCTTACGTTCCTTTCTGCTACGGTTCTTTTCCTGGTGGCCCTTGCTTCTGGGCGGAGTTGGGTGTGCTTGGTGCTTTGGTTACTTCGCCCCCCTTTTTGCGTTTCTACGCTGCCGGGGTCATTCTCCGTCCCAGTCAAATTTTTCTGCCCTGGTTTTTGTCCTCTTTTCCCTGTCGGGGGTTTTTGTTCTCCCTGTTTTTCTTCCGGACCCTGCCTCCCTGGAGGTGTTGGTCCTCTGTTCTTTGGATGTGCTGTGGGCTCTCCGCATCTCTTTGGATCGGACCGGTGGTTTCCGGAAGGTTGATTCCTTGTTTGTCACCTGCGGCCTCTCTGGGAGGGGTCTTCCTCCTTCCTTGTCTACCTTGTCTCGTTGGGTCAAGGGTGCTGTTGTTTCGGCCTACGAGTCCGCCCGCTGTCCTCTCCCTTCTTCGGTTCGGGGTCGGTCTACCAGGGGTGTCTCCTCCTCCTGGGCCATGTTCAATGGGGCCTCCTTGGGGGACATTTGTATTGCTGCCACATGGGCTTCTCCCCATCCTTTTGTTTCCCGTTATCGCCTTCGGTTGGGGATGGCGGGCTCGGCTGCCTTTGGCACCCATGTTTTGTCTGCTGTACATGGTTTATGTTTTGTACTGCTTTGTGTTGATTATATGGACCTGCTTTTCGCTTTTCTGGTCTGTTTTCTTACAATCACCGTGTGCTTGGGTATGGGCTCACTGTTAAGGAATGGGACGGGAAGACAGGACGAGGAGGTAATGCCCGGTTACTCACCGGTAATATTCATTACTCCGAGTCCTGGTCTTCCCGTCCCATTCCTGAGCCCTTCCCTCCCTCCCTGAGTTTTGTGTTTGGTGATTGTTTCCTTTCTGGGTTTTCTTTGGTATTCTCAGGATGTTCTGTGACGCACTTCCCCCTTTTATCCTCACCTGATGGTGGCGCCATGTTGGGGGAAGTGCGAAAAGCTCTGCTAGGTAGTAGGTTTCTGTGGAGCAGACTAGCTGCTCACTGTTAAGGAATGGGACGGGAAGACCAGGACTCGGAGTAATGAATATTACCGGTGAGTAACCGGGCATTGAGCTTCCACCCTCCAAGTATGATACACTCCCATTCTTGGAATTGAGAGCTTTATGTAACTTGAGAAAATTAAGGACAGGCCAAAGCCCCACCACCCAACACCTCAAGGAGTTGTTGGTGGCTTATGACCTTAGTAAGCCTGTAGGGACTGAAGGGGTAGGAGCTGAGGGTGGGGCAGACGAAGAGGACGAGGCCAGGGGTACCAGTACCCCCAGCCCCCCCTCTGAAACTGGCCAGGAGGGTGACAATGACCCTGACCTGGAAAACCAAATCCCTCCTGTGGATGATGATGAGGATAATCAAGATGATGCCCTCTTTGTCCCCCAGGAAGGATTAAGAGTGTGCCCAGGAAGTCTAGATCTCCTTCTCAGGAGTCTAACCACTCTGGCACCTCTATAGGGAGCTCTGTCTCATCTCACAGGAGGGAATCCTCTCATGAGAGGAGAACCAGACTGGTACAGTATGAGGAAACTCAGCTGGAGATCAGAAAAAAGCAATTGGCTTTAGATAGGGAATCCCTAGATCTCCTTAGAGAGAGAAGAAAGTTGGGACTAGAGTCCCATGGTGGCAGCCATGTCCCTAGAGACAGGGAAAGGTCCTATGACCATAGGAACCTGAGCAAGATTGTCCCTCCCTACCAGAGTGGGGATGATATCCACAAATGGATAACTGCTTTAGAGAGGGCCTGTAAAGTACAGAAGGTCCCTCAGGAGCAGTGGGCAGCAATCTCGTGGCTCTCCTTTGCTGACAAAGGTAGAGATAAGCTCCTCACTGTTAGAGAGGAGGATGCTGATAATTACAAGGTCTTGAAGAGTGCTCTTATTGATGGGTTTGGCCTAACCACTGAACAGTACAGGTTGAAGTTCAGAGACACCCAAAAAGCACAGACTCAAGACTGGGTAGACTATGTGGATTGTTCTGCCAAGGCTCTGGAAGGCTGGTTGATGGGCAGTAAGGTGTGTGACTTCTCAGGATTGTACAATCTGATAATGAGGGAGCAGATTCTTAATAACTGTCAAAATCAGCTGTTGCATCAATACCTGGTAGACTCTGATCTGACCTCTCCCCAAGAATTGGGAAAGAAGGCAGACAAATGGGTCAGAACCAGGGTGAAGCAGAAGGTACAGAACCAAGGTGGGGAAACCAAGAAGCAAGATGCTAAGAACTCTGACAAGGGTGGGGAGAAGGGTAAAGATCAAAAGTCTTCATCAGGCCCCCAAAAATCTTCTTCTGGTGGGGATTCCCAGTCTACCAAAGGTAAAGGCCAAAGAAAACCATGGTGCAAGGTCTGTAAGCAAAAGACCCACTGGACCAGTGATTGCACCAAGTCCAAAGACTCCAGTCCAGCACCCACCAATGCCCCTAAGGCACCTGTTCCCCCTAGTACAGTTGGTGGAAGTGCTCCAGCAAAGGGTTTAGTAGGGTTCACCCTGGGAACTGAGTTGGGCTCTGACTTAGTCAGAGAACTGACTCAGGCTGTGTTAGTCTGTGATGGAGGCATGGATGTGACCTCCACTGTGAGTCCCAGTAATCTGGGCAAGTACAGACAACAGCCTTTAATTAATGGACGTGAGGCTTTGGCATTTAGGGACACAGGGGCAAGTGTCACAATGGTGACACAAGACCTTGAGCTTCCTGGGCAAGTTATGCTTGGTGAGATGTACCAAGTGACCAATGCTAGCAATGTCAGAACAGACCATACTCTGGCAGTTGTTAACTTCTCCTGGGGAGGGGTAACTGGCCTTAAGAAGGTTGTGGTAAGTGCAAACCTACCAGTCGAATGCTTGCTTGGCAATGACTTAGAGACTTCTGCTTGGGCAGAAGTGGAGCTCAGGACCCATGCAGAAATGCTGGGGATCCCTGCAGATGTGTTTGCTGTGACCAGGTCACAAGCCAAAATGTCTAGCACTGAACAGGCCTTGGATTCTGGAAGAAGGGACCAAGTGCCTTCCAAGAGGAGGAGTAGTAGGGTTAAGGCAGTGCCTTCCCCTTGGCTCAGGAGGAAGATCAGTCCCTTGAGGGGGATGATCTCAGCCCTGAAGAAGGAACTGTCCCAGAGGAACTTGAACCTGACCAGGTTGAGTTCTTGGGGACAGGGGGAACTTCTAGGGCAGATCTGAGCCAGGAGCAGCAGAGCTGCCCCTCCTTGAACCCCTCAGACAGCAAGCTGCTGCTGAGGCTGCTGGGAAAGCTAGTGGTCCCCATACAGTGTATTGGGATGATGGACTCCTGTACTCAGAGAGTAGAGACCCCAAGCCTGGTGCTACCAGGAGGTTGGTAATACCTTTGAAGTGCAGGGGCTTCCTATTGACCCTAGCCCATGATATTCCCTTAGCAGGTCACCTGGGCCAGAACAAGACTTGGGACAGAATTGTCCCTCACTTTCACTGGCCCCACATGTCTGAGGACAGTAAGGAGTTTTGTCGCTCCTGTGTAACCTGCCAAGCCAGTGGCAAAGCAGGTGGCACTACAAAGGCCCCCTGATACCACTACCTGTGGTGGGGGTGCCCTTTGAAAGGGTAGGGATTGACATTGTTGGTCCCATGGATCCCCAAACAGCCTCTGGGCACAGGTTTATCCTGGTGGTAGTGGATCATGCCACCAGGTACCCAGAAGCTATTCCCCTCAGGACCACTACACCACCTGTGGTGGCAAGGGCCCTCCTGGGAATCTTCTCAAGAGTGGACTTTCCTAAGGAGGTAGTATCAGACAGGGGTGCTAACTTCATGTCTGGGTACTTGAAAGCAATGTGGAAGGAGTGTGGAGTGACTTATAAGTTCACCACACCCTATCACCCACAATGCAATGGTTTAGTTGAGAGATTCAACAAAACCTTGAAGGGCATGATTAAAGGGCTCCCAGAAAAGCTTAGGCGTAGATGGGACATACTCTTGCCCTGCCTTTTATTCGCATATAGGGAGGTGCCTCAGAAGGGGGTTGGTTACAGCCCTTTTGAACTTCTGTTTGGCCACCCTGTGAGGGGTCCACTGTGCTTGGTGAAGGAAGGATGGGAGTTACCTCTCAAGCCCCCAAAGCAAGATATAGTGGACTATATACTTGGTCTCCGCTCCAGGATGGCTGAGTACATGAAAAAGGCAACCACAAACCTTGAGGCTAGCCAGGAACTTCAAAAGGCCTGGCATGACCAAAAGGCTGTTCTGACTGTTTACCAGCCAGGACAGAAGGTGTGGGTGTTGGAGCCAGTGGCCCCAGCAGCTCTCCAGGATAAATGGAGTGGACCCCACACTATTGTTGAGCAGAAGGGTGAGGTCACTTATTTAGTGGACCTAGGAACACCCAGGAGTCCCCACAGGGTTCTCCATGTCAACAGGTTAAAACCATATGTGGACAGGGCAGACATGGGCTTGCTCATGGCTACTGATGAAGGGCAGGAGGAAGAGAGTGACCCACTCCCTGACCTGCTCTCACAGAACCCTGACGATGGGTCAGTTGATGGTGTAGCCTTGGCAGGCAGCCTCACTACCCAGCAACAAACTGATTGCAGGCAAGTCCTCAATCAGTTTCGACATATGTTTTCACTGACACCCAGTCAGACCACCTGGTGCACTCATGAAGTGGACACTGGGGACAGTCTGCCTATTAAAAACAAGATTTATAGGCAACCTGACCATGTCAGGGACTGTATCAGGACTGAAGTCCAGAAAATGTTGGAATTGGGAGTAATTGAACCCTCAGATAGCCCTTGGGCTAGTCCAGTAGTCCTAGTACCGAAACCTCACACCAGTGGTGGAAAGAGAGAGATGAGGTTCTGTGTAGACTACAGGGGTCTCAATGCAGTCACTAGGACTGATGCCCATCCAATACCCAGGGCAGATGAGCTCATAGATACTTTGGCCTCTGCCAAATATCTCGGCACATTTGACCTAACAGCTGGCTACTGGCAGATCAGACTAGCTGATACTGCAAAGCCCAAAACAGCATTCTCAACCCCTAGTGGGCATTATCAATTTGTGGTAATGCCCTTTGGTCTGAAGAATGCACCTGCCACTTTCCAGAGGTTGGTGAATACAGTTCTCACAGGACTGGAAGCCTATAGTGCAGCTTATCTAGATGATATTGCTGTCTTTAGCTCCACCTGGGAGGATCACCTGGTCCACCTCAGGAATGTTTTACAGGCCCTGCAAAAGGCAGGCCTGACTATCAAGGCCACTAAGTGCCAGATAGGGCAGAGTCAGGTTGTGTACCTGGGCCACCTTGTGGGTGGAGGCCAGGTTCAACATTTGCAGAGCAAGATCCAGACCATCATGGACTGGACTGCTCCCACTACCCAGACTCAGGTGAGAGCCTTCTTAGGCCTGACTGGGTACTATAGGAGATTTGTCAAGGGGTATGGATCAATAGTGACACCCTTGAATGACTTAACTTCTAAGAAAATGCCCAAAAGGTTCAGTGGACAGTTAGCTGTCAAAAGGCATTTGATGACCTCAAGCAGGCCATGTGCACTGCTCCAATTCTGCAGAGTCCTGATTACTCCAAGAAGTTCATTGTTCAAACTGATGCATCTGAATTGGGGGTAGGGGCTGTACTGTCACAATTGAATGAAGAAGGTCAGGATCAGCCAGTAGCTTTTATTAGCAGAAGGCTGACCCCTAGAGAGAAACGTTGGTCAGCCATAGAGAGGGAGGCCTTTGCTGTGGTCTGGGCTCTGAAGAAGTTGAGGCCATACTTGTTTGGTACACACTTCCTGGTTCAGACAGACCATAAGCCCCTCTTATGGCTAAAACAAATGAAGGGTGAAAACCCCAAACTGCTTAGGTGGACCATTTCCCTACAGGGGATGGACTTTACAGTGAAACATAGGCCTGGGAGTAACCATGCGAATGCAGATGGACTCTCTAGGTATTTCCACTTAGAACATGAAGACTTAACTGGGCAAGGTTAGTTTAATGTCCCTACGTTTGGGGGGTTGTGTAGGAGAGTAGGATCTGCTTCACATGGGTACCACCACTTTTTGCTGATGCTTCACTGTTTTTCGACATTAGTCTGGCTGGGGCCCTGCTAATCAGAACCCCAGCCTAGCTGCTTCCTCTCTAAAATGGTTTCCATGTGCCTTAGGCACATCATTGATTGGGATCTGGAGTGCCCTTATAAGTCCCTAGTATATGGTATACTATGTACCAAGGGCATAGGTACCTCAGAGGCCTGCCAGGGGCTGCAGCATGTATTATGCCACCCCTGGAAGGCCATCCAAACTGACACCACAGGTCTGCTACTGCAGCCTGGGTAAGGTGGTGCATGCACCCCTTACTGTGATATAGGTTACCTATATCACGAAATACCTACACACATATAAACCTATAAGTCACTCCTAAGGCAGGCCTTATCAATCCTAAAGGCAGAGTGCGTGGTTCCTATTTGAGAGGGTGCCCCTGCATGAGCAGGGCCCCTCTGCAGCATTCGGAGACCATCTCTGATGCTGTTTGTAGTGCAGCCTGACCATATACTCTTAAGCACATTATATCCTCGCGGTAAAATGCTAACTTTGGAATGGCTGCACCTAAACATGTCGTGTTTGGTGTCAAACATCTTGGAATACTACCCCCCTGCCATTCCTGGCGGCGGGGGTAGCATTCCACCCTTCTAGAGGGAAAGACATGTTAACTCTGACTAGTCCGGTAACTTCTTTCCAGAGCCCTGGCATCACAAAATGGATGCTGCTGCCACAGACACGAGTCTGGCCTCCTGCTGCTGGACGAAACTCCGGCAGGGGAGGCCTGGACAATAGGTTTCCTGTCCCAGGGAGGTGTGACCACCTCCCCAGACAGGATAATGTGTATTGAGGCTGGGCGGGAGCACTTTCGGGTGCTTGGAAGTCCTGCACTGGGGGCACATTTGGTGTCCCTGTGCATACCCCAGTTCAAACCGGATCAGGGGCTTGCAGCCCCTGCTTTGGCGGGAACTGGACAAAGGGAAAGGGGTGTAGCCACCCCTCTGCCCTGACTCACCCATAGGTGGGGCCACAGAGTAGTCCAACCCCTATTTTTAGAATAAAGGTAGGAACCCAGTCCTTAGGACTTTAGATTATACCTGGACGAAACTCTGAAACTGAATCCTGGACCTTCGACGCTCTACGACAAGATTAGAGGACTGAAGAATCTCCCTTGGGGTCAAGGAGTGACTCCCCTGCTTGGCAGGCACCAAAGAAGCATCTGTCCGGTTCGCATTTCTGAAGCTCCCGTCGGACGCCGAAGTCATCGCATCACCAGAGGTGGATTCTCAGACTTCACCGAGGCTACCCTGAGTCCCCAGCAAAGCTGAGGCCCGTGGCTATTGTGGGTGACTTGAGACCGTGACCCCTGGACACCGAGCACACTTGCAAGTGCATCCTCTTCTGGGTCTCCCAAGAAGTCGTGCTTTGGGCTCCGAGTAGCTCTAGCCTCCAGCACCACCTGCACCGAAGATCACTGGCTCCCACTCCACGAGTGTCCTGTAAGCCAGCTCCACGTGCGGTGTCACGAGGCTCCTTCGCGGTCGCTAGCCCGTTGGCTAGTAGCCCTTAACGAAGGCCAATCCTTTTCTTACTTGGCATCCTGGTTGCTCCAGGCCTGCCCTCACTTACCCTTGCTGGGTGAGTTCCACAGACTTTGCTGGTCTGCACCATCGACGATCTACATCTTAATCGAGACTTGCCGTTGCCAAGGCTTGTTGGGTCCAATCTGGTCGCCGACACCTCAGCACTCAACAGACATCGTGTACCAGCCCGAATCCTGCTCCTGGTCGCCGACAACGCCTCCCGGACCTCGTGGCTGAAGAGTCAAGATGACTGTCAACGCACCTGAAGCACTCGACATCGGTGGGCATCTGTCTACCGCCTCCTGGTCACTGGCTAGTGACCCAGACTCTGTCCCCTCTGCTTTCAGGTTCACCAGAACTCCGATCCACTCTTGGATCCACCCGGACACTTTTCTCTTGGCCGCCAGCAGCACTTTGCAGCAGATCGCCATTCGAATCGACGACGAGACCCGACCCCGAAAGGCACCTATGCACCCGGCTTCCCTGGGTGAGGTAACACGAGTACTCCGGTGCTCCCGTGGGTAGAGACTCTTCAAAGTCCTAGATCTCAAAGGGTTTTGTCCTAGTCCTCTTTTAAGTGTCCCTTTCCTCTATTTTCCCGATCCCGACTTTCTCCATAGAAGTTAACGGCGTATTGCGGTTGTGTATTTACACTGCACGCGTCTCCCGTGGGTCCCCTGTGTCACTACCTTGGGTGGTTCCTTGTGGTCCAAGCACTTCTAGAGGCTCTAGGCCTAGTGTCTAGTTCAGTCGTGGTTCGCATACCACTTTATTGGTATATGGTTTGGTACGCCCCTAGGGCCCAAACGTGTATTTGTGCTATTACTGTGATTTAATATCTTATAACTTATGTATTTCGAACTCTAGCCTCATAAAGAGACTAGAGGGTGTGTTTAGCAATAAATACATATATTTTGAATATATACCTGGTGTGGTGCTCTTTCATTTGGTCACTCAAGAGATTATAGACTGGTAAAACAAGCTGCTTTACATTCCTTCAAGACTTAGCCTGAAGGCTGCTCTCCATAGCTACCACTAGGATAGCTTTCAATACGGTTGTCTTTAACCTATCTCCAATAAGGGGTTGTTTGGACTGGTGCAAGGTGCCCACTATAATTAGTGGACAGCATATGCCAGGCCAACTTCTCACAGTACACATAACACTTGGCATGTATGAGCCAAGACCACGAGCGGTCTTGCGCTCCTACATTTCCACATACGTGCGGGCCCACCCTCCGGGTGCATGCTACATTGCAACATCGACTACTGTGGCCCCGGTGGCAACAACACTCAAACACAGAGACACGCTTAACGCACTTCCTGCTCATGGCCGTACCAGAGCAACGCCCTGATCCCCCGGCCTAATCAGCACACCCCGGCGCTGACCTGACGTACGCCGGACCAGCACACAACACCTGTGCATGCAGGGGGGGCGGGCGAAGCTACATGTCCAAGGTCTCAGCCACTGCTGAGGTGACATGGTATCGTCTGCTGGGGACAGCACACTGTGATGATGCAGGGCTCGTGCCCATCATGCTGACACAATGACCACACGGACACACTTGCTCAGATGGTGTGAATGGCTACGGGCATGTGCGCCCGGCCACTTTTATTAGCAGGCTCACATGTCGAGTGACACCTGTGTTGGATGTGTGTGGGGTGTGTGCACACCAGCCATCATGGGGTGCCTGGTGCAGTCAGAAATCGATAACAGTGTACATCGTTAAGGACACAACCATTAAACCATAAAGGCCCCATGACTTGAGCTGCACAGAGTTAGTGGCCCTGTATGCACAGCATCCTGCACGGGCCTACCGCCACGGGCCGCTGACTTGCGGTGCACTGGGGCAGGGTCACGGGAGCAGAGCATGTTCACGTAGATGACAAAGGGGGTTGTCGCGGAGTGTCTCGGGGGACAGTGGAAGATGTACCCCCAGGGCATGACACAGAGTGCAGAACCACGCAGAAACTGTCACTATGATGGGGATGAGTGGAACAGACACATGTCAAACACCCAATCTGGCCCAGCCAGATGATGATGCAGACAGCCCCCAGGCCATGGAACCAGACGCCACTAAAGTCCATCCAGGAAGTGCCCATGACTCATTGCGCAGAGTTACTGGCACCAGTGCTGATAGGGGATTCCACCAGCGATGAGGTGTGTCCAATGGTGTGAACTCCTCCATAAATTACCCAACACACAGTTCCACATGTGTGACCTACTGGACCGCAGAGTAGGCCTGAGGCAGCGGTCAGCAGGGGCCATTCACCATGTCTCGCAGGCTCACGTTGGATGGTCCCACCGGCATGCGAAGTTCAGGTTCTGTGGCACCACGGTACGCGGACTTGCGTTGAACAGGGTTAGTGGCACCACATGTCGCCGGCTTGCGTTGAACAGGGTTAGTGGCACCACATGTCGATGGCTTGCGTTGAACAGGGTTAGTGGCACCACGTGTCGCTGGCTTGCGATGCAGACTTTGGCCTCTCTGATCGGAGGGAGTTCAGTGATGTGGACGCTGCCACGGACTTGGGGTCACTGCCATTCAGGACTCAGGACACAGTTCCACGTGTGCCAACAACTGGGCCGAAGAGTACGCCGGTGGAGTATGTCAATGAGAAGGGAGTAATGTGGGCCAGCGGCGTGGAGGCCAGCGATGGTCTGCGGAGGGTGGAAAGGTCGCGGGACTGGGGCCTGGAGCTTGCACCGGCACGTAGTGGGATCTCATTGACACACGCCGGTGTCGGCAGGTGAGCAGAACCTCCTTGGTGCGCTGGGGCAGGCATGACGGTTCTGGGGACCAGCGGGCCGGGATGCAGCAGGCACACAGGGACGCAGGCCCCGCCGTGCACGGCGCCGGCCTTGTAGCGGGCTGAGAGGCGATGCCCTTGCAGACACGTTGGCCATTCCGAAAGAGAACCACGCCCAATGCGACGGGGTTTTTATTCACACCCCTACGCAGGCCTGGCGTACGCAGGGCCAAACCAATCACACGCGCATACAGGGGGAAGACGTAACGTGCGACATTTCCGCGTTCTTCCCCACAGCCTGTGGGGACATGGTAGCGTCCACTGGCCACTACACTCCATGCACCAGCAGTTTATGTACACATGGCCATTTCCGTAGTTTGCACATTGGAGTCTGTCCGGCACCTCCACGCCACACCTGGCATTGGGTGGGTTCTCATTCATTAGTCACTTGCCGCTTTCGCACATGCCTGCTCCAGGCCTCTCCTCACATTCTGGTATTGTGTGGCTGTGGTGCCATGCCGTGGCTGGGTTGTGTGCATGGCATGCCCAGGTTCCCAATGGAGTTGTGTTGTCGTGTCTGGTCGGTTGGCATGTAGTGTGGCATGTTGCATGTAGTTCTGCTGCGTGCCCATTGCCAGTGTCGTGATTTGCATGACTGTGGGGTTGAGGTGTGTGGTGTGTTCATTTGGTACTTACCACCGAGCACTGCATTTCAATGGGTGCCATCCTGGGAGCGCTGGTTGATGATGGACTGTCGGGCGATGTGGGTATCATGCACTCTGCCTGGGGAGTTGGCCACGACATTTTTGTGGATTCCCGGGTGGTCCACTATTGCCTGGAAATTCATGGGATGCGTGTGCTTTCTGTTGCAGTAGTTGTGTGCAGTGTCGGCAGGGGGCGCGAGGGGTACATGTGTGCAGTCTATTGACCCCGACACGTGAGGGAATCCAGCTATGGTGTGGGAGCCTTGCTTGGTCTCCAGCTGCTCCTGCACAGTGTGGGTGAAGTGGAGGTGCTGGGGTACCAGGCTGATGATGGCATCCATGACAGGTGTTATGACCTTGGATGGGGCTGGCTGTGAGACTCCTCCGACTCTGGCAATTGTGGGTTGGTAGGTACCAGAGGCCAACATGTGCAGCACAGCCGGCAACTTTGGCTGCAGAGGGATGTTTGTTGTCCGCTGTGTTGGTACTGTCAGCAGGTGGGCGATGTGGGTCAGGATGCGGGGGATGGTTGTCCTTTTGGGCCTGTGGTGAGCAATGTCCTCCTCTGGCATTCGGTCTGTGCGGATGGTGCGTTTTTGGTGGGTCCGCTGTCTTTCGGTACGCTGTCTCTGTGGTGGTCCGGGGGGGGCAGTACGGGTCCTGGGGGTGGTGGCGGTGGGTGTTGTGGCCCTCATGGGTACCGGAGCTGCATGATCATTGTCTCCATGGCATCTCTGGGTCTTCAGATGTGGCTCTTGGCTGGGCTCCCTTTCATGCTGCAGGTAGTCGTCCTGCTTAACACCAGCAAAAGGCAGGTGTTAAATCCCTGCTGCTACCGTGGCTTATCGCCTGTTTTTGGTTCACATCGCAGATCTGGCAGTTCGTTGTGAAAGTGGTGTTGTGGTTTTTTCGTGTATTTTTGCACGGGAACGCCTACTCTGCATCTCATTAGGGTTAGTTGGTGGTGTCCACCGTGGAGATAAATTTTGGGGCAGTTATCGCGGGAATACTGGTGATGTCTGCAGTTTGTACATGCTTGTGAATGGGGCGTTAAATCTATCTCCACTTTTGATGCGTTAAGGTGGCGATAAATCGACGATAGGTCCTTGTGAATATGCCCCTAAGTGTGGTGAGGTGTTGCACCTACCTAACCTAGTGGGAACTAAACTCTCTGAGGTTGGAGAAAGGGTGTGCTAGACCCTAGACTTATCCAACCCTAACTTTAGTAGAACTTACTTATTCTAAGCTAGTATTATATGTACCTAGTACTTTGTGGTTTTCAGTTGATCAATACAAGATTTATCTGGTAAAACAATGCAGGCTTGAATCCCAACCGCTGCACACCAATATGAGAAGTTGGCCTGGTATATGATGTCTACTAATTAAAGTGGGCACCTGCACCAGTCCAAATGACCCTTATGATGATTTAAGAGGTCAAAGATAAACATAGAAAGCTACCCAAGTGTTAGCTGTGGAGAGCAGCCTTCAGGCTTAGTCTCGAATGAATGTTAAGCAGCTTTTTTTAACAGAATGCAACCTTATTGTATTGGTTAAATGAAAGGAGAGCCACACATTAGTTATAAGAATATATATTTTTATTATAAAACACATTAAATACCTTACAGTATCTGCTAAACACAGATAAACACACAACACAATACTGTAGCACAGAAACAATCGTAAGTAGCACTAATACACAGTGGGCTCCCAGGAGAGACCAAACCATATACTAAAACAGTGGTATAAGAACCACGACGCGAGTCAAGACAGAGTCTAGAGGATGTAGAATCGCTGGGTCCCCAAAGAACCACCCAAGGTGAGTAAGTAGGGACCCCACAAAGGATGGTGCAGTTTGAGAACACGACCGCGTGCTATGTACAATTCGATGGGAGAGTCGCGGTTGCAGTTTTAAAGTTTAAGGACCCTTCCCAGTGGATTACGAAGAAACCCTTTGGAACGTAGAAGGCTGGATAGCCACCCCACCCGTGGATACTGAAGTACCCGTGTTATCTATCCTGGGGAAGCTGGGTGCATAGGGGTGGAGTGGCATCGGAAACCGCTGTCGCTCTCAATGGGAGTCTTCAAAGAAATGCCACTGCTAGAAAGAAGAAGAGTGTCTGGTGGAACCCACAGGTGGATTCTTGATGGAAGGAACCTGAAAGCAGAGGTGACAGAGTCTGGTTCACTCAGGAGTGACCAGGGGCTCAGTAGACGAATGCCCACCGATGTTGGGTGCTTCAGGTGTGAAGAAAGAGACTTTGACTCTACAGCTGCAGGGACCAGGAGATGTTGAGGATGACAAGAAGCCAGATATGAGCTGTCCCACGAAGGATATCGAGTGCTGAGTGGGTCGGTGTCTGGCGGGAGCACAAATAAGCCTTGGCAGCGGCAACCCATGAAGAAGGACAAAGAAGGTCACTGTCTGGCCCATCTAGGACCAGAGGACTCACCACAGCAAAGGGAGTCAGGGCAGGCATGGAGCAACCAGGGAAGCCCAAGAAAAGCAGTGTTGTCCCTCAATTGGACCCACAGGCTGAAGGCACAGGAGTTGCGAGGGGACCTCTAGCAATTTCACAAAGTAGCAGCTTGCAGGGTACAGATTGCAAGGAGGCCAAAGTCCTTTGTACAAAATGTGCACAGAGGTTGGGGCTATCGATAGCCCAATGCATGAAGTTGGGGACCACCAATAAGCATATCCACTTGCTAAAGTACCAGGTGCACAGGGATTTGAGTTATGCTGTCCCCACGAGGGATACTAGCCCCAAACTCAGTGAGAGGGCAGCTCAACCTCAGTGAACATAGGAACCCACCTCCTGTGTTGCTGGAGCCTTCAGAGTCTGCAGGAGCTCAGGATCAGCAGACCGGTTGATTGCATTACCATGCCTGCAAATGCAGAGGAGTGACTCCTTCACCCCAAGGGAGATACTTCAGTTGTCCTCAATGCTCCATAGGTCCTCCATGGAGCCTGTATGGTGCACGGGCACAGACGATGCTTTGGACAGAGGGGGAGATGAAGTCGGGCCCAGTCGAAGTCCAGCAAAGTCCAGAGTGTCCAGACGGTTGAAGGTCAGTGGTTTCATGTTCAGAATCTTGTCCACATTGAATCTAGGGTCCTACAGCCAGGTAAGCCCTTTTTTACCCACAGGAGAGTGTTGGACAGATTCAGGGGACCCTCCCAGGGGAGGGTCAGCACAGTGGAGAGGTTACTCCCATGTCTTTTGTCCAGTTTCACGCCAGAGTAGGAGCCAACGGCTCCCAGGACTGGCTTGAACTGGACTATGCACAGGGACACCAAATGTGCCCCTCGTGCAGACTTTCAGGCACTTTGAAATTACACCCACACAGCTCCAATACACTAAATCCTGTCTGGGAGGTGGTCACACCTCCCTGTGACAGGATGCCTATTGCGCTGCCTTCCTCTGCTCTAGCTTGGCTCAGCAGCAGGAGTGCAGAAATGTGTCTCTGGTTGGCAGCAACCATTTTGTCCTGTCCGGGTCGAGAAGGCTAGTACCGGGAAGACCAGGTACCCACGAAGCTTGCTTCTGAGGGGTGGAATCATACCTCCCACACCTGTTACCGGTGTGGAGGTATGATTCCAAGGTGTTGGATACCAAACACGACATGGTTTGTTGCAGCCATTTTCGAGATGACATTTTAGCGAGCATATAATGCACCTATACCTATATGTTGGGCTGCATCACCGACAACCTGGGAGAATGGTTTCCGAAGGCTGCAGGGGTGCTCTGCTCATGCAGGGGCACCCTCTCAAGTAAAACCCAGCACTCTGCCTTCAGGGTTGTAAAGGCCTGCTATAGGGGTGACCTATAGGTTTTAAGTGTAGTGACCTGTAGATATAGTAAACCTATATATAAAGTAAGTGGTGCATGCACCATCTTACACAGACTTTAATGGCAGGCCTGTAGTTCCATATTGCATGGCCTCTCATGGGTGGCATAATGCATGCTTCAGCCTATGGGAGGCCTCTGGGGTACCTATGCACTGGGTACATGTGCACCATATACTAGGGACTGGCAAGGGTACTCCAGTATACAATATGGAGTATACCTAAGTACATGACATAACATTTTAAGGAGAAAGCAGATACACTGGGGTTCTGATTAGCAGGATCCCAGTCAGACTAGTCAAAAACAATGTAACATCAAGCAAAAAGTGGGGGTAACAATAGGAAGCAGATCATACTTTCCTACACAACCCCCCAACATAAGGAGATGAGACTAACCTTGCCCAGTTGAGTCTTCATTTCCAAGTGGAAATATCTGGAGAGTCCATCTACATTGGCATGGTTACTCCCAGGTCTACGTTCCACTGTATAGTCCATCTCCTGTAGGGAAATGGACCAACTCAAAAGTTTGGGGTTTTCACCCTTCATCTGTTTTAGCCATAAGAGGGGATCATTGTCTGTCTGAACAATTAAGTGAATGCCAAACAAGTATGGCCTCAGTTTCTTCAGAGCACAAACCACAGCGAAGGCTTCCCTCTCTATGGCTGACCAACATTTCTCTCTGGGGGTCAACCTTCTGCTAATAAAAGCTACTGGTTGATCCTAACCCTCTGCATTAAGTTGCAACAACACACCCCCTACCCCCAACTCAGATGCATCTGTTTGGACAATGAACTGTTTGGAATAGTCAGGACTCTGTAGAATGGGAGCAGTGCACATGGCCTGCTTGAGAGCATCAAATGCCTTCTGACAGCTAACTGTCCACTGAACTTTCTTGGGCATTCTCTTTGATGTAAGATCATTCAAGGGAGTCACTATAAACCCATATCCTTTCACAAATCTTCTGTAGTACCCAGTCAGGCCCAAAAAGGCTCTGACCTGAGTCTGGGTAGTGGGAGCAACCCAGTCCATAATGGTCGTGATTTTGCTCTGCAATGGTTGAACCTGACCTCCACCCACAAGGTGACCCAGGTACACAACCTTACTCTGCCCTATCTGGCACTTGGTGGCCTTGATTGTGAGGCTTGCTTTCTGCAGGGCCTCCAAAACATTATTTAGGTGGACCAGGTGATCCTCCCAGGTGGAACTAAAGACAGCTATATCATCAAGATATGCTGCACTATAGGCTTCCAGGCCTGTAAGGACTTTGTTCACCAACCTTTGGAATGTGGCAGGTGCATTCTTCAAGCCAAAGGTCATACCAATAAATTGATAGTGCCCACTAGGGGCTGAAAATGCTGTTTTTGGTTTGGCATTCTCGGCTAGTCTGATCTTCCAATATCCAGCAGTAAGGTCAAATGTGCTCAAGAACTTAGCTGAGGCCAAAGTGTCAATGAGTTCATCTGCCCTAGGAATAGGGTGAGCATCAGTCCTAGTGACTGCATTGAGCCCCCTGTAGTCCACACAAAACCTAATTTCTCTCTTACCACCCTGGGTATGAGGTTTGGGTACCAGGACCACTGGACTTGCCCAAGGGCTATCTGAGGGTTCAATTACTTCCAATTCCAGCATCTTTTGGACCTCAGTCCTGATGCAATCTCTTACGTGGTCAGGCTGCCTGTGATTCTTATTTTTAACGGGTAGACTCTCATCTGTGTCCACTTCATGGGGCTCCTGGGTGTTCCAGGGTCCACCATGTAGGTGACCTCTCCCTTCTGCTCAAGAATAGTATTGGGTCCACTCTACTTGTCTTGGAGAGCTGCTGGGGCCGCAGGCTCCAACACCCACTTTCAGCCAGGACTTTCTGTCCTGGCTGATAAACAGTCAGTGCAGCCTTTTGGTCATGCCAAGCTTTTTGCAATTCTTGACTTGCCTCAAGGTTTTTGCTGGCCTTCTTCATGTACTCAGCCATCCTGGAGCAGAGACCAAGTACATAGTCCACTATGTCTAGCTTGGGAGGTTTGTGAGGTAAAACCCAGTCCTCCTTCACCAAACACAGGGGACCCCTAACTGGATGACCAAACAAAAGTTCAAAAGGGCTGTAGCCAACCCCCTTTTGTGGGACCTCTCTATAGGCAAAGAGAAGGCAGGGCAACAGGACATCCCATTTTCACCTAAGCTTTTCTGGGAGGCTCATGATCATGCCCTTTAGGGTTTTGTTGAACCTTTCAACCAGCCCTTTGCATTGTGGGTGATAGGGTTTGGTGAATTTGTAATTCACACCTCACTCATTCCACATTTCAGTTATATAACTAGAAATTAAGTTTGTACTTCTGTCAGTTAAGAATTCCTTAGGAAAACCCACTCTGGAAAAAATTCACAGGAGGGCCCTGGCCACCACAGGAGCTGTGGTGGTTCTAAGGGGTATAGCCTCTGGATACCTAGTGGCATGGTCCACCACCACTAGAATATAACTGTGCCAAGATGCAGTTGGAGGGTTCATGGGACCAATTATGTCAATGCCAACCCTCTCAAAGAGAACCTCCATCACAGTTAGTGGTATTAGAGGGGCCTTTGTGGTACCACCTGACTTACAACTGGCTTGACAGGTGGTACAGGAGCGACAAAACTCCTTGGTGTCCTCTGACATGTGAGGCCAGTGAAAGTGTGAGACAAGCCTGTCCCAAGTCTTACTTTGGCCTAGGTGTCCTGCTAAGGGAATGTCATGTGCCAAGGTGAGTAGGAAGTGCCTAAACTTCAGAGGTATGACCAACTTCCTGGTGGCACCAGGCTTAGGGTCTCTACCCTCTTAGTAAAGGAGTCCCTCATCCCAATAGATCCTGTGGGATCCACGGACACTCCCAGCAGCCTCAGCAGCAGCTTGCTGTCTGAGGGGTTCAAGAGAGGGGCAGGTTTTCTGCTCCCGACTCAGATCTGCCCTGGAAGGGCTCCCTGTCCCCAAGAACTCAACCTGATCAGTTTCCAGTTCATCTGCGACAGTACCTTCACAGGGACTGAGATTATCTCCCTCAAGAGACTGATCCTCTCTCTCAGCCTGGGGGGAAGACACATCCTTACCTCTCCTGCTCCTTCTCTTGGAAGGCACCTGGTCTATTCTTTCAGAATCCAGGGCCTGTTCAGTAGACATAAGTTTGGCCTGTGACCTGGTCACAGCAAAATCATCTGCAGAGATTCCCAGCATTGTTGCATGAGTCCTTAGTTCCACTTCAGCCCAGGCTGAAGTCTCCAAATGATTGCCCAATAAGCATTCCACTGGAAGGTCTGAGCTAACCACAACTTTATTTGGGCTAGTTACCCCTCCCCAGCTGAAATTAACAACTCCCAAGGAATGATCAGTCCTGACATTGTTAGCATTGGTCACTTGGTACATCTCACCAAGGGCCAAATGTACGACCCACCAATTAGCGAGTTGCAAATTGCGTCTCATTTGCGACTCGCAATTTTCGACTCGCTACTTGGAGTGCACAACAGTATCTAAGACACTGTTTGTGATTCCTAATGGGGTCGCAAATTGCATGCCTCTTTAATATTAATGAGGCAGGCGCAATTTGCGACCCCTTTAGGAATGGCTAGCATTCACAGGGATGGTGGCCTGCTGGGGTCAGCAGACCACCTTTTTTAATAATCAGTTTTTTTTTAAAATGCAACCCGTTTTCCTTAAAGGATTTAAAAAAGAAAAATGAAACTTTTCAGTTTCATTATTTTAAGGGCAGGCAGTGGTCTCTGGGACCACTGCCTGCTCTTAAAAAATATTTCCCCACATACTCACAAAGGGGAAGGGGTCCCCTGGGGACCCCTTCCCCTTTGCTAGTGGTTTACCGCCTACTTGAAGTAGGTGGTAAACTGTGAGTGTTTTGCGGCTGCAAATGTGGCCACAAAACATCAGTACATAGCATGTCGACTCGCCATTAGGAAGGGACGCCCCTTCCTAATAGCAAAAGTCACAAATGCTATTTTGCGAGTCAGTTACTCACAAAATAGCATTTGTACATGCTATTACCTCTTTTTGCAGACGCAAACGGGAAGATCTCCCGTATGCGGCCGCAAAAAAGGGTCATACATCTGGCCCCAAGTATGATCTGTTCAGGGTCCACAAGATCTTTTGTCACCATAGTAACACTTACACCTGTGTCCCTGTACGCCATGGCCTTCTTACCATTAATCAAAGGCTGCTGTCTGTATTTGCCCAGGTTACTGGGACTGACAAATAAGGTGGCAATATCCATGCCACCATCTCACACAAGTACAGTCTTAGCTGGAGTTCTGACTAAGCCAGAACCCATCTCAGAGCCCAAGGTTAACTCTACTATTTCCTTATTCCCTGTGCCACCACTTGAAACTGTACTAAGGGGAGTAGTTGCCTTAGGGGCAGTGGTGGTTGGAGTTGAATCTTTGGCCTTTGGACAATTGGCATCTTTTGTCCAATGGGTCTTTTCTTTACATAAGTAACACAAAGGTTTCTTATTGCCTTTTCCTTTGTTGGATTGTGACTCCCTCCCAAATGTAGGTTTTTGGGGCCCTGATGAAGACTTGTCATGTTTACCTTTGTCCCCACCCTTCTCTGAAGTTTTAGCATCTTGCTTCTTTTGGTCACCACCATGGTTCTGGTTCTCTGCTTCACACTGGTTATGACCAACCTATCTGCCTTCTTTCCCAATTCCTGGGGAGAAGTCAGATCAGAGTCAACCAGGTATTGATGCAACAACTGATTTTGGCAATTATTAAGGATCTGCTCCCTCATAATCAAATTGTACAATCCCTTGAAATCATTCACTTTGTTGCCAAGCAACCAGCCTCCCAGAGTCTTAATGGCACTATCCACAAAGTCTACCCAGTCCTGATTCTGTGCCTTCTGGGTGTCTCAGAACTTAATCTTGTATTGTTCAGTGGTTAAGCCAAACCCATCAACAAGAGCACTCTTCAGAACTGAGTAATTGTCAGCATCCTCTTCTCTAACAGTGAGGAGCTTATCTCTACCTTTGTCAGCAAAGGAGAGCCACAGGATAGCTACCCACTGCTCTTGAGGGACCCTCTGAACTTTACAGGCCATCTCTAAAGTAGTTATCCATTTATGGATGTCATCCCTAACATGCTAGGGAGAGACAATCTTGCTCAGGTTCCTATTGTCAAAAGAATGTTCATTAACTCTAGGGACACTGTTGCTGCCACCATGGGACTCTAGTCCCAACTTTTTTCTAGCTCTCTGTACTTCTAGGGACTCTTTATCCAGGGCCATTTGCTCTTTCCTGAGCCTAAGTCTAGCTTTCTCAAGTTCAAGAAATTATTATTCCCTATCAAAAGAGTGGTCCCTCTTGCTAGATACAGAGGTCCCTACAGACTGTCCTGAATGATGTGACTCTGCAGAGGGAGATCTAGATCTCCTTGGTAAACTCTGCACTCTTCCAGGACGGGTGAAGAGAGGGCCATCTTGGCCTTCTTCTTTAGTATCTCCCTGAAGATCTGAGTTGTCCAGGTGGGAACAATCTTGTTCCTCCTGGCCAGGGTTTGAATCTAGGTCATAAAAGGTGTTACCTCCTGACCTGTCCTCATTACCTGTCCCACCCACTTTCTCCTGTTCATCTGACCCAGGGGTCTTCCTAAGGTCATCAAGCAGTAAGGCCTCTATGAGGTGTTGGGTGTTTGCATTTCTCCCTGTCTTTAGCTTCCTAGAGGCACACAGGGCTTTCAATTCTTGGAATGAAAGCTCACTGTATCTAGAGGGCAGAGAGCCACTGGCATCTCCTTTAGAAGTTATACTAAGTGTGGTGAGGTGTTACACCTACCTAACCTAGGGGCATATTATCAAGGAAATGCGATAATTATCGCATTTCCTGCTTAGCGCGACTTTGCACAACGCCGGCTATCGCTGGATTCAATCGCCGAGATATCGCGTTATTATCAACGCATATCTCCATGGCGATCAAAAATCCGGCGATAGCGGCGAAGTACGGGTTTCTCGCTGGGAATCCAGCGATACACCGGCAGCGTAAGGGAATCCTTGTTAATAGGGAGATGTGGATTGAGCCGTACAATCCACCTCCCATGTAACATATAGACAAGTCAGGATTTTCTTAGACGTTAATTCCTGGCGATAACCGCGGTTAGCGCGGCCTTTTGTAATGCTACGTATGTCCTGGGCCGTCTTGTAAATACGGCGAAGGACAGTTAGGGATATTTTCCTTTTAGTTTTGGCAGGGAACGCCTACTTTGCATCTCATTAGAGATGCAATGCAAGCGTGTGGAATACGGCTGCTAACATGCGCTAATGCATGTTAGCGCCGCATTGGTAATAGGGCGATATTATTATCTCCGCTTTTTTGGCTTTTAAAGCCAAAAAAGCGGAGATATGGCCCTTGTTAATATGCCCCCTAGTCGGAACTAAACTCTCTGAGGTTGGAGAAAGGGTGTGCTAGACCCTTGACTTACCCAACCCTAAGTTCAGTAGAACTTACTTATTCTAAGCTAGTATTATATGTACCGAGTCAATTGGCACTATCTGAATAGGACCTTGAAGGCTTTTGGTTTTGGCGATGGTTTTAGGGAGGTCCTTAAGGAAATATATAAAGCTCCCCGGGCTCAGAGTTTGGTTAATGGCAGCCTCACTGCGGCGGTTACAATAGAGCGTGGTACAATGCAGGGGTGCCCGCTGTCCCCCATTCTTTTTGACTTATACATTGAGCCTCTGGCCCAGAGTTTAAGGCAGAATGAAAAGATTACCCCCTTCACAGCAAATGGGTATTGGAGGAAACTAGCAGTATATGCTGATTGTGAGAAGTTGGCCTGGTATATGCTGTCCACTAATTATAGTGGGCACCTTGCACCAGTCCAAACAACCCCTTATTGGAGATAGGTTAATGACAACCTTTATTGAAAGCTATCCTAGTGGTAGCTATGGAGAGCAGCCTTCAGGCTAAGTCTTGAAGGAATGTAAAGCAGCCTGTTTTACCAGTCTATAATCTCTTGAGTGACCAAATGAACGAGGACCACACCAGGTATATATTCAAAATATATGTATTTATTGCTAAACACACCCCTCTAGTCTCTTTATGAGGCTAGAGTTCGAAGTACATAAGTTATAAGTTAGTTATCAACAGTAATAGCACAAATACACGTTTGAGCCCTAGGGGCGTACCAAACCATATACCAATAAAGTGGTATAAGAACCACAACTGAGTTAGACACAAGGCCTAGAGCCTGTAGAAGTGCTTGGACCACAAGGAACCACCCAAGGTTGTGACACAGGGGACCCACGGGGGACGCGTGCAGTGTGAGAACACAGCCGCGAATCGCCGTTGACTTCTATGGGGAAAGTCGCGGTTGGAATTTTAAAGAAAAGGGACACTTAGAGGAGGACTTGGAGCAAACCCCTTTAGAACTGGGTCGTTCTAGAGTCTATACCCACGGGAGCACCAGAGTACTTGAGTTACCTCACCCAGGGAAGCCGGGTGCATAGGTGTCTTTCGGGGTCGGGTTTCGTCGTCAGTTTCAATGGCGATCTGCTGCAAAGTGCTGCTGGCGGCCAAGTCGAAAGTGTTCGGGTGGATCCAAAGGTGGATCGAAGATCTGAAGAACCTGAAAGCAGAGGGGACAGAGTCTGGGTCACTAGCCAGTGACCAGGAAGGCGATGAGCGGATGCCCACCGATGTCGGGTGCTTCAGGTAGGTTGACGGTCATCTTGACTCTTCAGCCACGAGGTCCAGGAGGCATCGACAACAACCAGGAGCTGGATTCGAGCTGCCTTACGAGTTCTGTCGATTGCAGGGCTGTTGGCAACCGGATTGGACCCAACAAGCCTTGGCAACGGCAAGTCTCGTGGAAATAGAAGAAGGATGGTGGTGCAGACCAGCAAGGTCTGAGGAACTCACCCAGTGAAGGTAAGTCAGGGCACGCCTGGAGCAACCAGGGAAGCCCAAGCAGAAGAAGATTGGCCTTCGGGAGGGCCCACTAGCCAATGTACTATCAACCGCGAAGGAGCCTCAAGTGGACGCACTTAGAGCTGGCTCACGGGACACCCGTGGAATGGAGGCCAGTGATCTTCGGTGCAGTTAGTGATGGAGGTGGGGGCTACTAGGCAACCAAAGCACAACTTCGTGAGAGACCAGGAAGAGGATGCACTTGCAAATGTGCTCGGTGTCCAGGGGTCATGGTTCCACATTACCCACGAAAGCTACGGGCCTCAGCTTTGCTGGGGACTCAGGGAAGCCTCGGGGAAGTCTGGAAATTCACCTCTGGTGATGCAAAGACTTCGGCGTCCGGCAGGAGCTTTAGTGATGCAGACCAGACAATTGCTTTGTTGGTGCCTGCCAAGCAGGGGAGTCACTCCTTGACCCCAAGGGAGATTCTTCAGTCCTCTAATCTTAAAGTAGAGCATCGAAGGTCCAGGATTCTGTATCAGAGTTTCATCCAGGTAAATATAAAGTCCTAAGGACTGGGGTCCCATACTTATACTAAGTTAGGGGGTTGGACATACTCTGGGGACCCACCTATGGGAGGGTCAGGGAAGAGGGGTGGTTACACCCATTCCCTTTGTCCAGTTTTGCGCCAGAGCAGGGGCTGGAAGCCCCTGAACCAGTTTGAACTGGGGTATGCACAGGGACACCAAATGTGCCCCCAGTGCAGAACTTCAAAGCACCAGAGAGTGCTCCCGCCCAGCCCCAATACACATTATCCTGTCTGGGGAGGTGGTTACACCTCCCTGGGACAGGAAACCTATTGTACAGGCCTCCCCTGCCGGAGTTTCTGTCAGCAGCAGGAGGCCAGACCCGTGTCTGTGGCAGCAGCATCCATTTTGTGATGCCAGGGCTTGGAAAGAAGTTACCGGGCAGGCCGGTGTGTACATGTCTCTCCCTCTAGAAGGGTGGAATGCTACCCCCGCTGCCAGAACTGGCAGGGGGGGTAGTATTCCAAGATGTTTGACACCAAACAAGACATGTTTCCGTGCAGCCATCCCAAAGTTAGCATTTAACGCGAGGTTATAATGCGCTTAAGAGTATATGGTCAGGCTGCACTACAAACAGCATCAGAGAAGGGTCTCCGAATGCTGCAGAGGGGCTCTGCTCATGCAGGGGCACCCTCTCACTTAGGAACCAAGCACTCTGCCTTCAGGATTGACAAGGCCTGCCATAGGAGTGACTTATAGGTTTATATGTGTGTATGGATGTAGTGATATAGGTAACCTATATCACAGTAAGGGGTGCCTGCACCACCTTACCCAGGCTGCAGTAGCAGACATGTGGTGTCCTTTTGGCTGGCCTTCCAGGGGTGGCACAATACATGCTTCAGCCCTGGCAGGCCTCTGAGGTACCTATGCCCTGGGTACATAGTATACCATATACTAGGGACTTACAAGGGCACTCCAGATTCCAATCAGAGATGTGCCTAAGGCACATGGAAACCATTTTAGAGAGGAAGCAGCTAGGCTGGGGTTCTGATTAGCAGGGCCCCAGCCAGACTAAAGTCGAAAAACAGTGAAGCATCAGCAAAAAGTGGGGGTACCCATGTGAAGCAGATCCTACTCTCCTACACTGATGATTTAATTTTATTGTCATCAAATGTTAACATTGCTCTATCGGAGTTACTCACTGAAGTTCAGGTTTTTGGGAAGCTTTCTGGCTATGAAGTCAACAGCGACAAAACAGAGATCATGGCCTGGAACATCATAGATCAAGTGGTGAAGCTCGCCAAGGAGCTAAGATACCTGGGAGTAATAATAACTCAAGATCTCAGAGGTATTTCTAAGATTAAATTGAAGAGAGTCTCCAAGGAGGTGGATGTTTTATTAAAAAGGAGGCATAATATACCGCTATCCCATTATGGGCGGGTTAATTTGATTAAAATGTGTGTTCTCCCAAAATATGCCTATCTTTTTAATAACATCCCCCTGGAGTTTGGTAAAGGTGATCTGCTTAGAATTCAGGGCAATATTTCTTCCTTCATTTGGGCAGGCAAAGGGATCAGGTTGTCCTGGAAGAAATTAGGATGTAAACTCTCACATGGGGGTATGATATTACCAGATCTCCAGTTGTACTGTTGGGCGTATCAACTAAAAAAACTGTAGGATGCTACTTCTCAGGCCAGATAGCTCGCTGATTGGCAGCATGTTTAAAGCCATGCTATCAGACGTAGAAGAGGTAGGATTTATGTATAAATTCAGCACTCCTAAAAAAAAATTTAAAGTTTGGCTGAAGACGTTTCGTGTGGCGGCCAAACTTTGGTCAGACTGTCGGGGCTGTCTGGGATTGTCCTCTTATAGTGATTGGGCCCCAGTGTGGGACTCCCCTGGAACACGGGAATGTCTCTTGGACTCTTTAGTTCAGCTAGGGTGTCACACATTGGAAGGACATTGTGGTGAGCAACAAATGTCTCCCCTGGGACTTTTGGAGGAATCTTACCAGTGGAGCTCTCTCCAGGTTTAGGTATTACCAAATTTCATCATGGTGTAAGAGCCAACATTGGCCATCCGCAGAGGACAATTCCATGGAAGATGAGTTAAAAGATCTGACTCCAAAAAAGTAGCACAGTGGTATAATCATCTCCTTGCTGCAGCAGATAGGAAGCTGGAACACCCATACATGGTCTGGGAGAAGTGCTTGCCGAGCGAGGAGCTGAAAAATCTTTGGCAAGTATCTGTAGACACACTTTATCCAGTGATTAAATCTGCCTCACTCAGGAGAAACCACTTTTTTACGCTCCACAGGATATACTGGTCCCCACTCAAAATATCCAGAATAAAGGGCAGTGGAGAAGCCAGATGTATGAGGTGCGGTGCCCAGAAGGCGGATGATATCCATGTGTTCGCTTCCTGTCCCATGATTCAAGAATTCTGGGGCATTGTGGGTAAGACTCTGTCTGACGCCTTGAGCATTGAGGTTGAGGTAAGCCCCACTCTTATCTTGTTTGCCACCGTATTGACGCCCGAAGGGGCGTTAGGTTTCACGGGGATGCAGAATAAATTATTGTTTTATTTGATCCTTTTGGCAAGGAGGGAGATCTGTAAGTTATGGCGACAGGTGGTACCCCCAACATGGAGAGCCTGGTGGAACTCAGTAAGATACTATAGAGACTTAGACCAGAGGGTTAGTGTATATAGAGAAAGAACAGAACATGGGTTATTCTGGAATTTGTTAGATGATATAGACCCTGATTAGTCTACTTTATAAGGTCCAATTATTATACCTCTTGGTCAACTCACGATGTGTGCTGCGGGTGTTCCCCGTAAGAACATCAGCTGAGATTGGAATTTCCAAGTTATAAGCAGCAGGGGCGGATCAGGCCGAGAGGTTTCTATAGCTACGGAGGTTAAATGAGGAAAAGAAAAAAAAATCAATACATATATATATATCTGGTAAAACAATGCAGGCTTGAATCCCAACTGCTGCACAATAATGTGAGAAGTTGGCCTGGTATATGATGTCCACTAATTAAAGTGGGCACCTTGCACCAGTCCAAACAACCCTTATGGTGATTTAAGAGGTCAAAGATAACCTTAGAAAGCTATCCAAGTGGTAGCTGTGGAGAGTAGCCTTCAGGCTTAGTCTTGAAGGAATGTTAAGCAGCTTGTTTTACCAGAATGCAACCTTATTGTATTGGTTAAATGAAAGGAGAACCACAACGTAGATATAAGAATATATATTTATTATTATAACACACATTAAATACCTCACAGTATCTGCTATACGCAGATAAACACACAGCACACAATACTGTAGCACAGAAACAATTGTAAGTAGCACTAATACACAGTGGGCTTCCTGGGGAGACCAAACCATATACTAAAATAGTGGTATAAGAACCACGACTCGAGTCAAGACAGAGTCTAGAGGATGTAGAATCGCTGGAACCCCAAGGAAGCACCCAAAGTGAGTAAGTAGGGACCCCACGGAGGACGGTGCTATGTGAGAACACAACTGCGTGCTACGTGCAATTCAATGGGAGAGTCGCGGTTGCAGTTTTAATGTTTAAGGACCCTTCCCAGTGGATTACAAGGAAACCCTTTGGAACATAGTAGGTTGGAGAGCCACCCCACCCGTGGATACTGAAGTACCCGAGTTACCTATCCAAGGGAAGCCGGGTGCATAGGGCTGAAGTGGCATCGGAAACCACACTCATTCTCAATGGGAGTCTTCAAAGAAATGCCACTGCTGTAAAGAAGAAAATTGTCCGGTGGAACCCACAGGTGGGTGGATTCTTGATGGAAGGAACCTATAAGCAGAGGGGACACGGTGTGGGTCACTCATGAGTTGGGCTCGGTAGACGAATGCCCACCGATGTCTGGTGTTTCAGGTGTGAAGGAGACCTTAACTCTACAGCTGGAGGGACCTGGAGATGTCTAGGATGACCAGGACCCAGATACAAGCTGTCCCACAAAGGATGTTGAGTGCTGAGGAGTCGGTGTCCAATACAAAAACAACAATTGATGGACAGAATGCAGAACAATGTCATACTGTAAATTTTCTAGGGCTACTTCAAACAACAAAGTTAGAACATGATTATATTATTAATAATGGAAGTGACACTAGAAATATAAAAATATAAAAATATTTATTATGAAATAGATTCATTAAAAAAAGTTTCTAGATTTCATATACATTTTGTTGTATAGAAAAGACGTGTACAACATACTATCTGTTGTCCCTCATCCATTCATTCACACAAACCTTACTCTATTATTTTGTACATATTGTCAGCATAATAAATTGATTGATTGTCTGACAAACAACATTACAGTACACATGATAAATACAATCTCATGGATTAATATAATTGTAGGGTGGGGTCATACATTCACCCCAGTACAGAGATCTGGGCCTAAATTCATCATTTTTTTTGCTCACCATGCCATTCCAGTTTGAACCCAGTGTAGGAAAGTGGGTTTCTATTGCAGTAACCCCCCCACTTTTTGACAGAATACTGATGCACTTTTTCTTGGTACGCCCTGGGTCCCTGCCAATCAGGTTCCCAGGGCCTGTGTTCTTTCCCCAAAACTAACCCAATTGGCATCTCTGGCCACAGGTCAGCCCCTAGTAAATGGTACCACATGTACAAAGGGCACTGTGACCAGGGAAGACCTCTAAGGGCTGCAACACTTATTGTGCCACCCTTAGAGGCCCTGTACCTTTACACACACACACTGCCTTTGCAGGCTGCGTGTTTTGGTGCAGTACAAAGTAAAGAGTCGACATGGCACACATTCATGTGTGCCATGCCTACAACCCACTGCCTTGGTATAGATCAGTCACCCCTCTAGCTGGGTGCCCTATGCCAGTGGTGAGGGTAAAGGTGCATGAGCCCTGTACCCCTACAGTGTCTAAGTCCATTCTTAGACATTGTAAGTGCAGTGCTGCCATTAAGAGTATATGGTGCTGGGAGCTTGTCATTACGAACTCCACAGCACCATAATGGCTACACTGAAAACTGAGAAGTTTGGTATCAAACTTCTTAGCACATTGAACCCACACTGATGCCAGCATGGGATTTAATGAAAAATGCACACAGAGGGCATCTCAGAGATGCCCCCTGAAAACTAACCCACCACTAGTGTCCAGGCTGAGAGGCTGCTTTCAGCTGCCACCACCAGACATGTTTCTGGACCCCTGGGTCCAGAGCCTGCTGCTCTCTGGGGCCTGAAACAATGCACATCCTGGGATGAGGTGCCAAGTTTCCTCCCCCAGGATGGGCAGGGTTCACAAAGGGGAAGCTTCAAAGGCATGCCACCTTTGTGAGCCTCCCCAGACCATTTGCTGATTTCAGCAACTGGTCCCCACTGGTTGTACACCCCACTTTGGGCAGGAGAGCCGGTGGGAAAATAAGTGAGGGAAAGAGGTGTGCCCACCTCTGCCAACTCCACCCCTCAGGTGGGGGAGGCGAGGTGAAGCACAACTCTGAGTCCCCGCCATCTTGAGGATGGGGGGACCCAACCAACCAGGGATAGGCTCCTGTCCCCCTCCCACTGGAGGGTGGCATGATAGGGGGTGTACCCACCCCAGGGAAGGAACCCATTGGTCCCTGCCCTTTACCTACCTATAACGACACTAAATCAAGTATTTAGGGGGCACCCTGAACCTTGCTTCCTCAGATCCGGCCTGAAATCAAGAAGAAAAGAAGGACCAAACAGCCGTGCAGCCAGCTAACAAGAGGAAGACTGACTTGGCCCCAGCCCTACCGGCCTGTCTCCCCTCGAACCTGCTCCAGCGAAATCCCAGTGTGTCCTGCAGCCAGCAACCTCAAAAACCCTGGAGGACCTGCCTGCCTTCACTTCCAAAGACTGCTTCTCCTGTGAACACCAGATTTGTTCAACTGCAACCTCTGGCAGCAGCCAGAGACCGCGAATCCATCCCACTCTGCACCCACCGAACCTGGCCTGAGCTCGAGTGGAAAAACACCACGAGGAGGACACTCCGGTGATCCTGACCTGAGATCCGGTGACCCCTGACCTGCCTCAAGCCTCCAGCCAACGCTTGCAGCCTAAATCCAGAAGGCCCCCCTAACCGAGACCAGGAGCCGGTAAGAAGATCCCACCCCAAAAGGCACTCCTGCACCCGATGCCCCACAGCCTTGTGTGCCCAAACCGACGGTGCCTAACCAACCCTTAACTTCCCAACTTACCTCTCCAAGTGTTTGTCGCACCCAGAAGTCCTTCGTCTCCCTGCCTGCAGTGCTTTTGCAAACTGGAGGTTTTCCATAGAAAACAACAGGGCGCCCGACGTCGAAACAGCACTCTGCACCCGGCCGCCCACAGTGCCACTGAGGGTGCACCTTTTGTGCTACTTTGTTTCCCCATTTGCCCTGAGCTTAACCCTAGGAGCTTTGCTCCCACAACCCAGTGGCCTGCTTGCCAGCAGCCACCAACCGGAGGCCCCCTATCCCCCATTGGATAACATTGGGCCTCAACACTCTGCACCCGGCCGCCCTAGTGCCACTGAGGGTGCAACAACAGTGCATCACTGACCCTGGGGGACCCCTGAGTCTAACCCCAGAACCTTAACTCCCACCGATAACCTGTTTTTCCTCCATAGGATAACATTGACAATTTTCTCCCAAAAAGTTTCGAAGTGTGGAGTTTTGAAATCTAAAGATATTCTTTAAAAATCATGCGAATAACCAAAACGTAATTACTTACCTGTTTACAGGAAATATCCCAGTGCTGAATCTAGGTATCCAGCACTGAGTTAGAAAAGTAACGTAAAAAGTAACTTACCTGTAATTTACTGAAAACGCCTATTCATTCCAATGTACTGTATTTGCTAAGTGTTGCAACCTGCTGCATCCCCTGTAAATCAAACAAAGTACAAGTTCTATTGCATTTTCAAACTGTTCTATGCTCAGCAACTTATTGCTGAAAAGTATTTTATGCTTACATGTGCCAGGTTTGCTTAGTTCTAAAAATAAACAACAGTATATTTTTTATACAAAAACAATTGGCCTAGAGTTCAGTTCTTGAGTGTGTGAATTAATTTGCTGACTGACTGTGTACATCAAATGCTTAACACTGTCCTCTGATACTGCCTTACTGCTCAACCACTCTACCACAAATAGAGAGTAAGGTTCTATCTAACTTTAACCTCTGCATACCTCTGGGGTCACCTGGACTCTATACACACTATACCTCATTTTGGTGTAGTATATATAGAGCCAGTTTCCTACACCCAGCCATATGCAAATCAGTCTTGACACTGTGCCCAATGGGAACAGTCTAGCCCGAACTGCCAGGCCAGGTCCTCCCTGGACTGGAAACAAGCATCCTAGGACCGGTTTCGGGGTTTCACCCCTCTTCAGCCAGGATAGCTTGACTCCAGTGGTATGGAGAGCATGGGACCCCCGTCTGGGCATACCCGTCCCACTCGGGGTGACAAATGCAAAAACAACAATTGATGGACAGAATGCAGAACAGTGTCATACATTCACCCCAGTATAGAGATCTGGGCCTAAATCCATCGTTTTTTTGCTTACCATGCCATTCCAGTTTGAACCCAGCCATATGCACATCAGTCTTGACACTGTGCCTAATGGGAACAGTTCAGCACAACCTGCCAGGCCAGGTCCTCCCTGGACTGGAAACAAGCATCCTAGTACCGGTTTCAGGGTGTCACCCCTCTTCAGCCAGGATAGCTTGACTCCAGTGGCATGGACAGCACAGGGCCCACGTCTGGGCATACCCTTCCCACTCAGGGTGACAAATGCAAAAACAACAATTGATGGACAGAATTCAGAACAATGTCATACATTCACCCCAGTACCAAGATCTGGGCCTAAAACCATCATTTTTTTTGCTCACCATGCCATTCTAGTTTGAACCCAGCCATATGCAAATCAGTCTTGACACTGTGCCCAATGGGAACAGTCCAGCCCGAACTGCCAGGCCAGGTCCTCCCTGGACTGGAAACAAGCATCCCAGGACCGGTTTCGGGGTTTCACCCCTCGTCAGCCAGGTTAGCTTGACTCCAGTGGCATGGAGAGCACGGACCCACGTCTGGGCATACCCGTCCCACTCGGGGTGACAAATGCAAAAACAACAATTGATTTACAGAATGCAGAACAATGTCATACATTCACCCCAGTACAGACATCTGGGCCTAAATCCATCATTTATTTGCTCATAATGACATTCCAGTTTGAACCCAGCCATATGCAAATCAGTCTTGACACTGTGCCCAATGGAAACAGTCCAGCCCGAACTGCCAGGCCAGGTCCTCCCTGGACTGGAAACAAGCATCCTAGGACCGGTTTTGGGGTTTCACCCCTCTTCAGCCAGGATAGCTTGACTCCAGTGGCATGGAGAGCACGGGACCCACGTCTGGGCATACCAGTCCCACTCGGGGTAACAAGTGCAAAAACAACAATTGATCAACAGAATGCAGAACAATGTTATACATTCACCCTAGTACAGAGATCTGGGCCTAAATCCATCGTTTATTTGCTCATCATGCCATTCCAGTTTGAACCCAGCCATATGCAAATCAGTCTTGACACTGTGCTCAATGGGAACAGTCCAGCACGAACTGCCAGGCCAGGTCCTCCCTGGACTGGAAACAAGCATCCTAGGACCGGATTCGGTGTTTCACCCCTCTTCAGCCAGGATAGTTTGACTCCAGTGGCATGGAGAGCACGGGACCCAAGTCTGGGCATACCCGTCCCACTCGGGGTGACAAATGCTAAAACAACAATTGATGGACAGAATGAAGAACAATGTCATACATTCACCCCAGTACAGAGATCTGGGCCTAAATCCATCGTTTTTTTTGCTCACCATGCCATTCCAGTCCGGCGGGAGCACCAACAAGCCTTGGCAGCAGCAACCCATAAAGAAGGTCATGTAAGGTCACCGTCTTTCCCAGCAAGGACCAGAGGACTCACCACAGAAAGGGGCATCACGACAGGGCCTGGAGCAACCAGGAAAGTCCAAGAAAAACAGTTTTTTCCGTCAAATGGACCCACAGGCCGAAGACACAGTAGTCGCGAGGGGACCTCTAGCAGTTTCACAAAGCACCAGCTTGCAGGGCACAGATTGTGAGGAGGTCAAAATCCTTTGTAAAAAATGTGCACAGAGATTGGGGCTATCAATAGCCCAATGCATGAAGTTGGGGAATACCAACAAGCGTATACCCTTACAAAAGTACCAGGTGCATAGGGGTTCAGGTTATGCGGTCCCCATGAGGGATATTGGCCTCAAACTCGGTGAGATGGCAGCTCAACCTCAACAAACTTAGGAACCCACCTCCTGTGTTGCTGAAGCCTTCGGAGTCTGCAGGAGCTTAGGATAATCAAACAGGTCAATTGTGTTACGGTGCCTGCAAATGCAGGAGAGTGACTCCTTCACCTCAAGGGAGATACTTCAGTTGTCCTTGATGCTCCACAGGTCCTGCACGGAGCCTGTATGGTGCACAGGCATAGACAATGCTTTGGACGGAGAGGGAGATGATGTCGGGCCCAGTCGAAGTCCAGCAAAGTCCAGAGTGTCCAGACGGTCGAAGGTCAGTGGTTTCTTGTTCAGAATCTTGTCCACGTCAAATATAGGGTCCTACAGCAAGGTAAGCCCTTTTGTACCCACGGGAGAGGGTTGAACAGATTCAGGGGACCCTCCCAGGGGAGGGTCAGGACAGTGGGGAGGTTACTCCCATGTCCTTTGTCCAGTTTCATGCCAGAGCAGGAGCCAATGGCTCCCATGAATGATTTGAACTTTACTATGCACAGGGACACCAAGGGCCCGATTCACTGAACTAACTTACGACAAAATCCTAAACTTACTACCATTTTGGTATTCACAGAATGAACTTACTCATTTTGGTATTCACAGAATAAACTTACTCATTTTGGTATTCACAGAAGACACTTACACATTTTGTGTAACTTACACATTTTGTGTAGACTTACACATTTTAGTATTCACAGAAGGCACTTACTCATTGATGAGTAAGTGCCTTCTGTGAATACCAAAATGAGTAAGTTAATTCTGTGAATACCAAAATTGTTGTAAATTCATTCTGTGAATACCTAAATGTGTAAGTTCATTCTGTGAATACCAAAATTGTTGTAAGTTCATTCTGTGAATACCCAACTGTGTAAGTTCATTCTGTGAATACCACAATTGTTGTAAGTTCATTCTGTGAATACCCAAATGTGTGAGTTCATTCTCTGAATACCAAAATGTGTAAGTTCATTCTGTGAATACCAAAATTGTTGTAAGTTTAGGATTTTGACGTAAGTTAGTTCTGTGAATCAGGCCCATAATGTGCCCCTAGTGCAGACTTTCAGGCACTTTGGAAGTGCACCCACCCAGCTCCAATACACTAAATCCTGTCTGGGAGGTAGTCACACCTCCCTGTGACAGGATGCCTATTGTGCTGCCTTCCTCTGCTCGAGCTTGGCTCAGCATCAGGAGGGCAGAAATGTGTCTCTGGTTGGCAGCAACCATTTTGTGCTGTCCGGGTCGAGAAGGCTGGTATCAGGAAGACCAGGGACCCACAAAGCTTGCTTCTGAGGGGTGGAATCATACCTCCCACAATGGTTACTGATTATTTGCTGCCTTCCACATTATTTGAAAAGGTTGCCATTAATTATTGCTTTGTATAAGAGTGGTGTCGGATTCATATACCTAGGGGCTTATTACTATGCCGGGCGGACCAGCTTCTGTGGCCTTTTCGGAGGTGGTCGGACCTCCAAAGATCTCATCGGAAGTGGTCGCTCCGACCGCCGGATTATGAGTAAAGCTCAGAAGCTCAAAATCAAGATGCTGCTCTGCATATGTGTGCCAATGAAGTATCATTCAAGGCAATCTCCACATGATTAAAATAGAAATCAACTCCTGTGACACACAATCAGTTAACATAAGCTTGGAACTGTTGTAACTTAAACATACATCAGTGTGGAAAGTTCTGGTCAGAAAACATAGCTTAACTCCCAAAGCACTGTAATGACCCCACGCACATCACCACATGAAAAAGGCCGGTCAGGTAAATGGGATTCCCACTATCCATGCTCAAAGCTACAGAAGCCTACAATGTAAAGACTCACTGCATATATGTGTTCCCAAAAACAGGTGGACTCTAGAGGCCTACAGGCCCAGGACACACTCCTTATTGCACCTTCTCACAAGTCTCCATGTGGACAGGACATGTCGATACAGTCTTATCTAGGACTAATGGGACTTTCCACAAAGTGCCATCCACATGTGGCTAATATGTCATTGGAAGTTCATAACAATAAACACAGCTGAAATAGCAGTTGTCACATAGCTAGTAATAGAAAGTGGTAAATATACAAATTGAATTTGGTACATGTGCATCCACATTACCTATTTCGTATGACAACACAATACTCCCCAAGTGTGCTGAAACAAATTCCTACTTTGAACATATGCAGTCTACATCTCAGGGAGAACTGCACACTTACACACTTGTCCACTGGCCAAAGTAAGCTGCAATACTAATGATGGCATTGACCATCCAAAGCAATGTCTGGCCATTGAGAACCCACCCCACTTATACATCCCATGGACATTGTCCCTTGGCCTCTGTAAATCCATATTTTTATACAGGTTACAATATACTTACCTAATGAAAACTCATACGCTATCATGGTTAAACAAGCACAACTGTAGTTACATATCCCTATATTACACAGAATAATAACATTTAGCATCAGTTGCAATCGGTGGACACAGGAATACAAAAACAGGTAAGTCCTTTATTATAACAAAATATTTGTTCACTCAAACACAAAGGCCAATGGCCAGTCCAAGTTAGAATCTTATGGGACAGCATGGTGCTGCCCATCCAAACCTGCCTTCCAAAACACTGTCAGGAATACCTCCCTGGAAGGGGGAATATAGTAGGCAGGCCAGGAACCAAAAGAATGTCATTAGGGTAGGCTGG
The DNA here is from genome assembly GCA_963921515.1 of Calotriton arnoldi. Lineage (NCBI taxonomy): Eukaryota > Metazoa > Chordata > Amphibia > Caudata > Salamandridae > Calotriton > Calotriton arnoldi. The sequence goes on along the minus strand of CAWUFW010004732.1, from coordinate 64,433 downwards.
GTCGGTCTTTGGAAGGGCCAGGAATATGATTGGGAGGGTCGGCTGGGTCTGATGGATGGCAGGGCTCAGTTCATAGAGGGCTGGGTTTACTCATTTTAGGATCCTGTACCCATGAAGGCTGGTTAACGGTATGGGAATGGGGGCGACTGGTTTCTTCTTACTTTTTTTCCCTTTGGAAGAACTGGGATGAGGTGGAGAAGAGGACTTTTTGATTTTAGAAGGGGTGTGGTGGTTGCAGAATGGGTACTCTTCCTTTTTTTGGGACTTGTGGGGTTGGTTGAGCTGGTTATTTGGGGGTTGAAGTGTATATTGGAGTGGCAATATACTTGTTTTGGGTTTGGGAGGGGGTGGGCTAGGTGGGATAGGAAAGAGGTCAGAGGCAATCATGCAGAGTTTTTGGGCAGACTGGGGACGAGGTGAGACAAGGGGTGGGGTCTTGGAGGTAGAGGAATGTGATGTGACTGTGTCTGCTGGTGTGGTGTCTAAGATTTGGGTGACTGTATTGGCTATGTCTACAGGTGTGGTATCTGTGAGTTTGGTGTCTGTGTCTGCTGGTGTTGTGTCTGCCTGTATGTCTAGAGTGGATGTATATGCTGCAGTGGGTGTGGTATCTATGTGTATGTCAATGGATGTGGTAGTGAGGGTGTCTTTTGCATGCAGAGTAGGTGTGTGCCACTCTTTTGTCTTTATGTTTGTGTGATGCATGTGGATGTTGATGTAGTTACGTGGTGCTGTTTGCATGTGATTTGTATAGGAACAGGCATAGGTATTGTGGATGGGGAAGAGGCAGGAGGGGGTTGGAAAGTTGGGATTGGTGGAAGACTGCTGTGAATGTGGAAGCTAGAGCATGAAAAGATCTCTGTAGGGAAGACATATCAGAGTGAATATCCTCCAGGTACAACACCATCTACTTCTGCTGATGGCTTTGTACCTGGAGCACATTCAGCACTGCTGTCTGATCCACAGAGATCTACCTCTGGAGATCAATGGCCTCCACACTCAGGGCAGCAGCAGAGACAGAGGCGGGGGGTGAGGTGAATGTGTGGAAAACTAGCTGCAATGGTTGTTAGCATCAGCTGAAGCCATTTTGTTTTTGGCAGCCATTTTAGTTAGCCATGTGCTCGCCATGTGCTTTCTCCCTCTTCACTGCTGCTCTTGTATTTCACTTGAGTCAGGAACTATAATTAACTCCTTCAGTACTGAGCCAGAGCACTGCACATGCTCAGAAAGGCCTAGCTGCTAGAATGCACCTGCTCTTAGAGTAACTGTCAGGCTATTTTAACTAATGACAGCAATATTGTAAACCCTCCCACTCTGTTGACTAAGTAATTCTTATGCATCCTTATATGTAACTAGCTATTCATGTGCACACTTGTACCGCCTCTTTTTGAGTCTACATGCTAACTCAGCGGTAAACTGGGCATAAAAGACCCAGGATCTTTGTACTCCTTAGACTGTCTCCTACAGTGGCCTGAGGGTACTGTATTGACACAGTCTCCCTCATGTGAGGTTAATAAAGTTGTTATTTTGATATTCCAGCTTCCGTGCCAATCTCTTCTTTGTTGGTTTAAGGACCAGGTGCATCAGTGAACCCCTGATAAGTTTTTTTTTTACAAATTGGTGCCCGAACGTGGACCTCATCGGAGAAGCGGCTATCCAAGGGAGTGGTCTTGACGGAAGACAGGAATCTACTGAGGAGGTACCCTGCATGAGGAGACCCTTTGTCTTTGCAGACCAACGTGTTTTCTGGTTTTCCCGATCTGACCCTCCAGGTGTTGACCGCTCCCGACTGAGATCTTCTTTGGTGTGAGTATTTTAAAACGACTGTTAGGTCACTCAGAACTTGGCAGGTGGAGGTTGGAGACTTTGGTTTGGTAAGGTTGCTGTAGCAACACTTTTGTTTGGATTAGCTTGGCCAGGATTTTGGTTTGTTTGTTTGTTTGCTGCAGCAAATGAAGGCAGGTAATGAGGAGATTTTTCTCTAATTTTGAAGTCTTGAACGTCACAAATTGTGTTAAGTGTCACTTGGAGAATAATATTATATATGCTATAATATTTTTGTCATGCCTGCTCCTAGCACACTTCGTAGAAAGTGTTGGTGTCTTGGAGGTACCAATATGGATTTAGTAAGTACTCAGCTGACTCCCCTAAGAAGGGATACCTAAATGGGTTTAGGTATATTAAAAATGGTATTTCTTCCATAATGTATAGAACAGTATGGAATAAATATATGTACAAGGATCCTGATCTGCGCACAACTGGTAATTTGGTGTATTATTGGAAAAGGCCTGAGGCGCGAGCCTGTCTTTTTGAACATGGCAGTCTTTTGGCTGTCTATTTGTCTTGGTGTAATCTCTGTACTTTTTTTTAGAGCCCTTTTGTTTGTAAATATGACTTACAATTGGTATTTACAAATGGTTTGGTTTGAGTAGTCTGTGGGCTGTCTCTTGCTTTTGTCCTAAGTGTTAATTTGTGGGTTAATTGTTTTTTTTTTGAGTGTCCATGTGGTTATGGATTGACAGCGGTGGTGATGCTTGAAAGTACTTGTTTCAGTAAGAAGTGACTGTTTTTTGTGTGAGAATGGCTTGCTTTAATAAGCAGTATTGTGTGCTCTGAGTGTGTGGCCCTCCTTCTTGAAAATGTCTGGAATGAGCTCAATTTGTTTTTTGTCATCATTCTGTTATGCAAATGTCATTGAAAGAACTACATTTTAAAATTCACGGAATGAATTACGTAACATATGCTACATAGCTGCACGCTACCATTAGAAGTAAAACAGTAACAAAGTATAGATGTGTGAATTTTGCCACAATGGTAAAGAGACATTAGAATTAACACTCAATAGTGAAAAAATAGGCCTCATAGAAAGAAATAAAAACGAATTTGTGTGCTTACATAATTAGGACTGAATACCAAATGTTACAGCATTATCCTTAAGGTATTAATATTAAAAGGCATTCACATCATCTGAGTAAATTGGTTGCTGCTGAAATAAACGCACCTTTTTTCACATTACAAGACGATAGATTTGTGCTGGCTTGGAATGCCTGTGTTTTAAATAGACTGCACCATGCTCAAATTTCCAGAACCAGAAAAAAGAGCTTTTAAAACAGCTGTTCAACGCTGTCTGACTGAGCTGTCTGAGTGAGAGGAAGCTGTCTGTCAAAACAGACGGAGATCAAACTTTTTCAGGACATTACAATACAGCAAAGGGTTTTTCTCGTGAAAAAGGCGTGGAAGTTGAGGCTTGCTGGTCGTAAAAACACAGCTGAGTAAACAACACATGACTATGCTCGGCCACAAGCTACAGATCCAACATGTGCGTTAAAAACTACTGATTTTAAAAGTTACAAATACAGCTTCATTAGTTTGGATAAAATAGAAAGGAATAAAAGCAAGGATTTTCTTTCTTGTTGCTTTTCTAAATACGCATATCTGTGGTTCTGATGGTAAATAATTACTGCCCTTTAAAAAGTGCAACAAACTATTTTATGTTTCAGTACAGCTTCTGTGCTTAGTGTTATAAATACATGCATTTAAAGGCAAAAGGAAAGGAATGAGGCTTGCTTTTCATATGTGGAAACATTAAAAGAGTTAGTGATCATTATTAAAAAAAAAAAATTATTAACATTAATTGCACTAAAATCGTTTTTCTTTTGATCTTTATAATGTCTAAATAATCTTACTGTGACAAATATATAAGCTCCTAGCATCAAAGTTGAATTTGAGCAGCACTTTACCACAATGTGGGGAGTGAAATTTCACTTTATCCAGGCATATAAAACCTTATTTTATAAGGGTGTACCTTGTACATTTCTGATCCCCCACCCCTGGGATATCTAGGGGAGACCCTGGGGGTCCCTAATAATCCTAAACATTGTAGGTTATTCATTTTTAAGTGCCCCTAACACCAATGTCGAGTTTGGGCACAATTTACTTTTTAAAAGCAGTCCTGGCACCCAGGGCTGTTTTCAAACTGATCTTAGGTTTCAGCAGTGCACACATGCAACTGCAGAACAAGCAGCTGGCCTCTAAACTGCTAGAAAGCACATCACACACTGCACACGAATAAAAATTTGTATAAAATAAGACAGCAACAAGTGCATCTTACCTTTAAAATTATTAGCTCACAGGCACGGAACAGGACTGCTTTTCAGCTGTGCTTCTCCAGAGTTACTTTGAATTCGAAACCGCATGGAAATAGCCTTGCACAGAAATGGGACAGCAGGTTTAAGGGGCAGAGGTCGAGTTCTGTATTTAGCAGACCAGCAAAATGTCCACAGAGGAGGAGTTTTTCTAATAGGTTTGCTTTGGCACTTCGACCTCGGAAAAGATTCTGAAGGAAGGGATGACAGCGCAAAGAGAAAGAGAAGCTTTGCTTATTATTTTTGGCAAAAAAAACAGGCAGGTTTTGCGTAGTCATAAGAAGCAAAGGAAAGGCAGTAACGTATGTGGGCCCTGTGTAGAGCATAGCTCTGCCATGTATATAGACATAATGCTTTTAGTTTAAAGATTACTGTGCAAGGGCTCCAATAAGGAGGCAATGAAATTCAGTTTGCATTCATGTGCCCTCATGTTACACTAGTACAATTGCTAAAGAAATTGGTAGTTGGTTATTAATGTTTTCTAGTTAGCTAAATGTGCTATTTACCTCCTACAAGTTTGTTTGTGCCCAGCTGCCAAAAATAGGGGTAAATAGTGTCGACAGAAGGTCACCTGTTTCAGGTTACCTGCTGTCGAATGAGGGGAAGAGATTAGGGAGATTAGCTCCTGGGCAAATTAAGGGTAAGTAAAATTAAGTAATACATTGTCATTTTTCTTGATTTATATGCTCTCTCTCTCTTTTTCTCACTCTCTCTTGAGCCTGTCTAAGTTGTCTAGGAATGGCCATGAGACATTTAATTGACTATTCAGTAATACTGTTTTAAAATTGTTAAGATTAATAAAATGAATAAAAAAATATGCCATGTTACTGCCCATCCTGTCTGATGAAATTATGAAAGGATGAGTAGTCTAGATTGATGTTCCCTTATTTGACCTTTAAAGGGGAACTATATGTGGGTAGTTTTTGTTCTAAATTTCTCAGGTGATAACACCATTATTGTTTATTTTTATGCTACATACAGTTTTGCAAAGGTATTATTAGACTCTTATTAGTCTGTGTAATTAAGCTGACAGGATCCCTGTTAAATTAGCAGTTTTAGATTTTCCCGCCGCGCCTATATCATGAGAGCATGGTCCTAAGCGTAAAATGTAAGTGTTTTTACATAAGAAAAACCATTTTAGAAGTGTCTGCAGTCCTGTACAAGTGGTGAAAGGTTATAACTTATGAAACACAAGCTTGTTAAGACAAGAAGCACAAAAGAATGCTTGTTCTAAAAATTCCCTTACTTGAGGTTCTTCAGATGAATAAAATAGGAATACACAAATGTAAGGATTTAGAGTATGTCCGTATTGTTTTTCTTTTTCACTCAGAATTTAGTAAATAAACATAGACTTCCTTGGCTGCTTCACATAGTGTAACGTTTTACTATTGTCAGTTCACCAAAAGTTCCTTTTGTACTCGCTAATGGGTCCAGGGTTTTTTTTTACTCTCAGATAGATGAAGTGGTTCTTGGGTGCCTTGCTAATGTATGGGGCGCCCCAAGCTAAAAAAAAAGAAGGTATTTGGAAAATAGACTATCCTCTCTGCTTGATAGATTATTTGTATGCCTTGTCTAAAGATTTTTTGTTCTGTCCACCAATAGATATCTGCTGCCCTACAACCATTGCCAGAGGGGCCCAGACATCAGATTCAGCCTGGGGAGTTAGCGCTGATCCAGCTTGAAGCCAAGGTGAAGGGAACCAGCACAGGCATTGCTGGCAACTAGGACCTCAGTGAAGGTAGAAGGCTGGAAGCACTGGGATGTGAAGTATGTACCCCTGCCACTGTCTTGGGTGAAAGACGGGGTCACAAATCAGGATGGAGAATTCTTTGCTTGGATCCAGTTTTTGATGCCCAGCTGAGAGAGTCACAGACCGACAAGGACGGCAAGGAGGCTTTTGCTTGAGGTGACCCCCTTTGAAACAAGGGTTGCTTCACATATCCCAGCATCAGGCCTTTGAGTCCTGGTCCCCAAGTGAATGCAAGTCTGCACCTCTGTTTGTTGATCAGGAGGTGCCTGGGCATACTGGGTACAATCTTTGGCCCGACAAAAGAGCAGTGCGCCAGCGGAGTAACACAGGAGTTAGGGAAGGACTTGAGTTCAGGGTACAGGTGCTGTGCCTTTGGTGCCTGTTAGATTAAAGTGAAGAATACTGGTGCACTGCCTGAGACACTGGACAGGATCGTTGAGGGCATTTGCCCCGGAGGGTGATTGCCCTATCCTGAAAGAAGAAACCTTTTCCCTTAAAACTGGGCCTTGATTGTTTTCTTGAGTTGCAAGTTGTGCAGCTCCACCGTTGGAAAAGAACTTCGATAGGAGCCTGCCTGTGAGGCTCAGACAGACACAGGGAGAAGACTCCTCTCTGGCTGGTTGTACAGCGGCTTCTATTCTTTAAGTACTTTTTAGCAATGTATCCCTTTGGTCATCCCATTTTTGAGGAGGAGCAGCCCTTTGCGGCTCCTCGTCCTAATTCCCATGGCCCCGTTTGGTCTTCCTGGTCCCCTGAAGCGAAAATTGTTCTTGTAATGATCCTTGTATTTGCTTTAATATTTGCATTAGGAATGTTTATTCTGCAAGAGAAACGTTTTTTTGAACAGTTGATAAATACTACTCTAACCTCTTCCTGAGTATATCAATTGGTACTCTAGCCCTCATAAAAAGAACACTGGAAAGGTCTATAAAAAAAATGTTTTTTATTTAAGATATTATATTAGATATGTGTTGTTGGCTATTCTGAAGCTGAATTAGACGGTCACTGACATACATAGGAGCCCTGAAACATAGAATTGGACTGGATGGTTTTGGGATTTACTTTCTGCTTGGGGTTGGAAAAATTGATAGTTCTGTTTGTAATAATAGCCATTATTTTCTCCTCCTATCTGTGTGTTCATTGTGACCCAATACTCTGTTCCCCATGTATTTCTACTTGTATCTCACCAGTTAAACAATGTTAAAAATGTAAATGCCCACCTAGCAATGGATTAGGATATTAATGGATTTATGAGGATAAATGTGCAGGATAACTTCCATGCTTCTAGATCATAGCGGATGTCTTCAGCTAATGCTAAAATGGCCATCTGTGGAAAACTAGCTGCAATGGTTGTTAGCATCAGCTGAAGCCATTTTGTTTTTGGCAGCCATTTTAGTTAGCCATGTGCTCGCCATGTGCTTTCTCCCTCTTCACTGTTGCCTGCTCTTGTATTTCACTTGAGTCAGGAACTATAATTAAGTCCTTCAGTACTGAGCCAGAGCACTGCACATGCTCAGAAAGGCCTAGCTGCTAGAATGCACCCGCTCTTAGAGTAACTGTCAGGCTATTTTAACTAATGTCAGCAATATTGTAAACCCTCCCACTCTGTTGACTAAGTAATTCTTATGTATTCTTATATGTAACTAGCTATTCATGTGCATACTTGTACCGCCTCTTTTTGATTCTACATGCTAACTCAGCGGTAAACTGGGCATAAAAGACCCAGGATCTTTGTACTCCTTAGACTGTCTCCTACAGTGGCCTGAGGGTACTGTATTGACACAGTCTCCCTCATGTGAGGTTAATAAAGTTGTTATTTTGATATTCCAGCTTCCGTGCCAATCTCTTCTTTGTTGGTTTAAGGACCAGGTGCATCAGTGAACCCCTGAAAAGGTTTTTTTTACAAATGAATGATGATCTTATAGAGCGCAAACTTTGCCCAAAGGAATTAAGGCACTAGGAATAGAACGAACGTTCATGAATAGTAGGGATGGAGCTTTAGTTATTACAATGCGAAGAGCCATGTTTTTAAAGATTTATGAAAGGATAGATGCGACTCTTGACAAGAGATCGTTAGAGGGAGAGTGTTCCAAAGCTTAGAGGCGGTGACGGCAAAGGCTCTTCCCCCACCTAGCTCTCCTAAACCTGGAGACTACCAACCAATTTTTGCAGCTATTTGGTGCCTGGAGCAAAGGAGACTCCTCCCCTTTTAGGGGAGTGGGCACAGACAGCTGGCTGGGGAGCTGCAGTGAGGGTTAAGATAGTAAGGGGGTGGTGGACTTTGATGTTACAGACACAGTTCCAGGGGGACCCGTCACTACCTGGATGGGCTCACTGGAGGTCGACTCCAACGAAGGTGACATAGCAGTCATGTCAGTCTGCTCCACCGTAGCACTCTGATCCGCCTCTGAGCCACTGGGTCCCTCTAGCTCACTGCCAGCACGTGAACCACTGTGGGTAGCTGCTTCCCTAACAGTTGTAGCCCTTTGTCCTTCGCTGACCTGATGTGATTCTGAAAAACATTGTACAGATAGGTTAACTGATATTGCATTTATATACTTGCATAACAGATCATAACACAACTCATTATACAATTGCATATTGCACAATATGCGCTGGGATGACTACATAAGTTCGTACATAGCTATTAGCACATGCATAAAAAGCTGAATGACCTGTGCACAGTCACACACAATAGTGTCATCATAACCACAGTCTGGCACACCTGCAAGTGTGGCCTTGTTTCAAAGCTATCATCATGTATGTTCCAGCAGATATCTTTACTCTTACAACCTAGGCCCTTGTAGCATACCATAGTTACCTCATGTCATCAAAGGGCTTTTACACATGGAATATAAAACCAACTATCCAAGCAAGGCCCTGCAATCAGCATACGGTCAGGTATCACTAATCCTGAACACATTGAACTACAGCCCACCTGCTACAGTGAAGTTACTGCAAACTTTCAGTGCCAAGATGAAGGCGGCATGGATTAGCCCATTTCACACTGTTCACACTTACTAAATGACACTTACACTTCTGTCCACTCACAGATGATGCAATTGTAAGTTACACATGAGTACTTAATATAGAAGTCAGATGTAGTATAGAAGAGTTGAAATGAAAAAGTACATGCAATTATCAAGATATCATATAGGATGCTTGCAGTCCCTCACTTCATGTATGGAATAGTTTCACATGTGACAGTAGAACACATACATTAACAACTGCATCATCTAATGTGAGCAACAGATAACACCAGTGGTGTCAGCTCTTTCATTATACAGAGTATTCAACACTTACCAAGGAGTAATATTGCAAAGTGGCCCAGCATCACATAACAGAGCGAAGTGAGGGTGCTGCAAGCCAGAGACTATGGTAACAAATGGCCTGTTTGGTACCACTGCACGCATGACTTTGATACATAATATATGTCATCTGAGACATTATTCTGTCAGGTGACCATTCTACCATGAAAATTCACGACTGTCAGTACCCTGCTTAATTCCTGCTTACATGGACCACAGTCAATGGACATTACCATACATCTACTACTATACCTTCATATTCAACAAATTGCCCATTATGTGTGTCCGGAGTCTCCTTAAAACTAAAAGTGACAAGAACTGCCTGAAAGAAAACATAAATGGTCATGCACAAAGTTTCACAAAGGCCCATACGCACCCCCACCCTGCTGCTGTTTGGCTTGTAACTGCCCATGGAGATCTGGGTAGGCCACCATCACTTTGCGGTCCATTAGTGGGGGTCAGTGTGCGACACGCACCCCTTCTGCCCGGGGAGACAGATTCAGCTGGACCTTTGTGATCTTCCAGGCCCAGCCTCTCAAGTCCTACCACCATTTCCGACCGTGGCCACTGCGCTGACGTGTGATCCTTCCTGGCGATGGTAGCACTGCTGCCCTAGACAGACACCTGATTAGTATGGACAAATGTCTTTATCCACACTATCCAATACATCACTGCTACCTTGTTATTGAGCTGTTTCTACGGTTGGGGTGAAAATGCAAGGTATAACATGTGTGTAACTTGATAATCCCACTCTGAGGATTAGGAGACATGTTTTTTATATATTTGTTACTGTTGGTAAATGCAGATTTCATGCAATACACTGCCAGTGTAAATGGGACAACATCAATGAGCCATTGTACAAAAATCATTTTGTCACAAAGAACACAGCATGTGATGCACTTATGAACTGCACTGCAGAAGTAATGAACTATCTGCTGTTCACATGTTTGACATGATAACTGTGCACATATAATGTTTGCATCACTCATATGACAGTATGACTGCAAACAGGTGTGAGTAAGGTGCCTTTCCTTAGGCAATCATACAGATAAACAATATTAGTCCATCGATAGGACCCCAAGCTCTGTGCCTCACAGCATGTACCTATACATATGTTGCTATACTAAGAGCATGAACGGAAATCTATAGTCTTGTGAAACTGGATAAGGTCACAACTTGGGATATGTATATCAACAGGTATACTATTCTGTACATCAGTACCATTGGCAAAATAACTGTGCTACGAGCCGGGGTAACAGACCATAAAGGGCACAAATCATTGTCTGGGTTTAGTGTCTGCATGTTAGGCCTACTGTGCAGACATGACCATCATATGGTCACACTTCCCATAACAACCTAAACATCTGGTGGCCATCCTATATCTGTCATGACCATTGTTGATCACTGTAAATGGGTCTGTGATTTTTTTGTATCCCTGATGTTATGTGTATGTGGCCTCATGTGTGGTCCGTGATTGGTGTGACCGTACAAATATCTCATTAGATCAAGACATGCAACTCACAGATTTCAATTACCATTTGGGTATAAAGGCCTATGACTCAACCAGCATATCTTTCACTAAAAGACTTGCACATTTAACATTGAGTACAAGAGATATCTACATTCATAGAAATGCCCATGCAATGTATTTAGCCTATAGCAAGGTATGAAAATGAGAAGTATGATATAAAGTGCATAACAGTACTTTTACACATACACCATAACATATGGCCCTTAAAGTTTCCCAACACAGATTCAAAGAATCCCTATGGACAATGGCGTGCGCCAGGGGTGCATTTTAGCACCCTTAATTTTTAGTCTATCTTTGGCCTACCTCCCAACTGTTATTTCCCAATCAAAGTCTTTTTCGCCTAAAATTGGGAACCAGCATATTGCTTTTCTGCTTTATGCAGACGATTTGGTATTATTGGATTATACCCCAATTGGTCTGCAGAGGAAACACAATGCCTTGGCATCTTATAGTAAGCAGAATAAGTTCCGCATTAATCTGGAAAAGACCAAGATTATGATCTTCGGAAAAAAATTGCAGAGTTTTTCCTGGTATTTAGGTTCTCAGGTGGTGGAGCAAGTGGATCAATATAAATACCTGGATTTAATTTTTAGGAGAAATCTGAATTGGGGTGCACATTGGGATGCCATTAAGCCGAAAGCCCTATTGCAGGCAAGCTGTCTGTCCAGATTCAATGATAGATTTGGGGGGCTATCCCGTATCCCATTACTAAAGGCCTATGAAGGGAAGATACCACTGTTAGGCCTGTATGGGGGAGAGGTCTTTTCTCTTGATCCAACCTATGAATGGGACAGACTGGAAGGGGTAGTGCTTAAAAGAATTCTATCACTCCCCCAAGGTACCATGGTCCAGGCTATAAGGAGAGAGTGCAGTCTGGTCTCTTGGAGTATGGCAGCCTCTACTCTTGCTCTAAGATACTTTAACACACTGTTGGAGAAGGATAAGGTGGTTAAAGTCTCCATATTGTGCTGGGAAGAGATACAAAGTAGTGAAAGGATGTGGGCAAAGGCCATCAGAACCAGAATAATTGCAATTAAGAACCTCCATTTAAAAAGTGGCACAGTTACATCTTGGCTTGCCTTTCCAGGCAAACGAGCTGGGGGCTGATTTCAATGCGGTGGGGGCTGATTTTGTTGATGGGGACCTGCGTGTACTCCTAAATAAACAAAGCAAAATTAATGGTTTAAGCACACGCAGGTCCCCATCAACGAAATCAGCCCCCAGCTCGACAGCACACCAAAATGCCCGGTAGCGAGCACTGTGAGAATCCACTGCTATGGCATCAGAATCAATCGATCTATTGTATTTAAAGAATAAATAATCCATTAGTTTCTCGTTTGCCACATTCGGCCAGGATAGTGTTTTCCCTTATTTATCACTGTTACCAGACCCAGGTTTAAGAAACAAAATCTTAAGGGTTAGGGTGGGATGTAATCCTATCTATTCATCCCACCCACATAGGACTAGGGTGCAGAATAATAGTGGTCTCTGTCCCTGCCCTTTGAAAGCTAAATGTACCCCTATGCATATTCTTATGGACTGCGTGTTTTATCTCGCAAATCGAATCACGTTTTTAAGACCTCTGTTTTTTAAATATGATGTTCTCCATAGGAACAAAGCGGTGGTGTTATTGTCTGAGACGTGACATTTAGATGTGGCAGTTGAGATTGCTCGATTTTTACGATCTGTCAAACTGAATTTTAAAGATGAAATGTAATGGGTTGGAGGGGTGGTGCAGCTAGGAGGGGGGTTCTTTTAAAGGTTTTAATTGTTAAGTGTGTTTTTTAGAATGTTTTAAGGACAAATGTCTAAATGTTTCTGAACCTGAACCTAACATAGATTCATACAATTATAAACCTGAAGGCTGTATGGGTCTCAATGCCACAAACTGCCTCATGTGCATGCATACCTGACATGTAGCTGAGTACATTATGCATAAATAGTACTTACCTGCTCCTCTGGTGTGCCATAGAGCTGCCTATACAGGGGAAGGACCACATCTACCAGGGTCTCCAGCTCCTCAGGTGTGAAGGCAGGAGCCCAGCTTCCTGTACATGTCATTGGAGCTCCCAGAGGATGAAACAGCAGCTGACAGGTGGGGAGGTGTGAAAAGCAGCAGTTTCTGGAGGCAAGTGACTTGTTTTACAAATTGCTACATATGAATAGACCGCATAGGCGCTCTTCTGTGTGGGCGGTCAAGAATATTGGTCTGAGTCGGTTGCATTTTCTGGCTTTATCCAATGGCTGTGAAAGCTATCTGACACTCCGCCTCCTGCACGGTTGAAAATAGCAGTCAATCCACAATGCAGCATGTTTCATTGGCAAGTGTGGCTGTCCGCATCAACCTCTACTGTAGACGGACACATCCAATGAGCCGCGACTTTCACTGTAACAATTGACAGTCTATGGCTGTGTCCCCTGGGGTCATAACCTCCTACAGTGACTTTTAAAATAGGCTGCATGCAGCAAACGTGCATTTGCCATTGGTGTGGGTTAGGCCTTCACCATGTCTGGATTCCCATTAATATGTGTAAAAGGAGAATCTAAATGAATCTCACACACTCCTTTAACACGGTCACCTTAAGAGGAGCCTCAAACACATGTCTGCATATGACATGAGCTGGAAAGCACTGCCTACTGTGTTTTTTCACCTCAGTTTCTGAGGCTGTAGGCAGCCCATGCCCATTAAGAGGTGTGACTACACCACAGACATTGGCAAAAGCCTCTATAACTCAATGTCAATTCTGGGTGAAGCTCAGGGGTAGAGTTGGGTATGCTTGATGAGGAACAGATTGCCTATTTGTCAGAGGCCCCAAAACCTAAAAATCCCTGCACCCTCCTCACACAGTTGCTTGGAATAGAACAATGACAGCAATATATATTTAATTGTTAAGTGTACATGTGTAGACTTTTACAAATATACAGTGTATACCAGAAGTGACTGTTTTTGTATGTGCAATGCCAACTTCACAACATTACAGTATCCACCATACCACAGTTGTGGGTATAAAGTGCATAATGCAATTGCTATTAAATGTGGAACACAGAATGGTGGTCTTAGGTGGAACTGACTGTGATTACAGTTGATCTTTGTCAGCCTGGAAACATCATATATATTATGTAAGTTGTGGGGATCATTTAGATGGTGTACCACCTAGATTAGCCTCTCTTAAGACTGTTGTCACTGGTGAAATATCAGTCTACTGTCATTTTAGTCCAGACAAGTATTCTAAATGGCCTCATACATGGATATGTTATGTACGCTGTTGAATGTTATGTATACATAATTTGAATTACTGGCTCCGTCTAGCATATACTGGTATGTGTGGACACATGTCCTTTTGTGTGTGTCTAAGTACATGTTACTGTGGACAATGAGTCTTAACTCCTGATGTGTCTACACTCCACACATAGGTACCTTGGTAGCGGGAGAAGACCGCCTCCTATCTACCAGCCCTTTCAAAACCTTCAAACCATGGAAGAAAGAAATGTGATCAGCAAATACCGTCGCAATAAGCAGACCATCAAGAAATGTGTGCCATCAGTTGGAAACTTTATTACGTTCGCATAGAAACTACCCAACATCTTTGACACTAATCGTTAAGGTGACGGCAGTACTACATGGCCACGGGCACCTTCGAATACACTGTAGCAACATCTGGTGGAATGTCACAACCTATGTTCAGCATGGTATTTCATGATGTGCTATCAGCATTGATGAGACACATTGACAGATACATTCAGTTCCCCAAGCGTGATGAATTGGCCAATGTGAAGGCAGCCTTTTTGAGATTTGGTGGAATCTCTATGTCATTGGAGCTATTAATGGCACACATATCACCTTAATACCACTGCAAGCCACAAAACAGGTGTATAGGAACAGGGAGCACTACTATTCTGTCAATATGCAAGTGGTTTGTTTGATATGTCTCATTATTGTATGACACAGTGTTCCTGGCACACCACTGACACATGTTTGTGCATTCCACCAGATGCAGCAATACTGGACCGGAAGTAACCGGAGCTTAAAGACTTGTAGTAATGCTCTGTTTAGTTTTATTTTGTTTACTGATGTTGGATACCTTTTTGTGAGGTTTTATATGTGGCTAAAGCTGATGATATGAATCATGTGTCTGTTGCCTATTTCCTTTGGCATTGTCAGTTGTGTCTCCTTCTACCATGTCTACACAGTATGCACATGGCATTTGTCGTCACTGACACAGATTTTTGTATGGAATATCTAGTTTTGCTGATTGTTTGTCATCATGAAAGTCTATTGTTTGGCACTATGGAATAATGTTTGTCTGAAACAGTATATCTGTATGTCGATTTTGTGGTGGCATGGCTGAGTGACTCTGTAGCACTTTATTTAGAATAAACATGCACATGTATACTCAAGTAGTTTACACTTTAATCTTAGGGATCACATGGTTATTAAAACATATCTTGCTAAAGGTAAATGATACCACATGAGCTAGTATTGTTGTATTAAGTGAATGTATTGCATTGGCCATAGTAAGTAGGAGTTTTGACACAAAATAACAATTAAAGAGAAAAACACAATGGAATGAAGTTGTCAGTGTTGGTGAATTAATTAAAGATCAAAGCCACATTGCTTGAAGTTCAAATTCCAACACGCTCCTACCATCAAAAGTGGAAAACTGTACAGGAAAAGTCAACAAAGTGAAGCAATTGGGCACAAATGAGCAAATCAGGGGCACTGTTTCTTACTGGCAGTGGTGGGTGTCTTGTCATCCAACCCTCCTGGTTGCTTTCTTAGACATCTCACCATACAGCATGTGGGGGGATCTACAACTGCAGGGTCCGGGGTATCTGAGGATTCTTTGCCTGACAGAGTGTCCCCCCCTTGTGGCTGCCGCAGATGTAGATGGGACAGATTTTGTAGTACCACAGAGAGGGGTAGTTAATTGTGCAAAAGCCTGGTGGAGGGTGGTACTAAAGTCCCTCAGCACCCAAAAGACCTCATCCATTTGGTCATTATGTCTCTCCATTCTGTGGTCTAAGGACACATGCAGTTGCTTTATATTCCAGAGTTCCTGAAAAACCTGGCCCATTGCTCCCTGGTACCCCCTCATAAGCACCCATGATTCCAGCAAGGTTAGCCTGGACATCTCTGCCACCAGAAGATCGACATTGTGGTTCACATTTGCTCTCCAACAACCCTTGGCCCCATTGGCATGTACTGTTGTTTATGCCTGCACCCATGCACCGGCTCCGCCATCTCACTGAGTAGGTTTTGGCTCCTCAACCGACAGTGTGAATGTTCTTCATTTAAACTAGTTCTACTTTACATAAGTGGTCTTGCCGGCACTAGAAAAAACTTCTTAATTAAAGTCCTCACCAGTTATCTACAGAAGACTACAGATTCAAGTTTGTCATGTGTAGTTACTGCACCAACAGGATTATCTGGACAAGAAATTGCTCTTCATCGACTATTAATGATACCTGCAAAACATGACAACAAACTAGAATACCAAAAAGTATCTGGTGACGCTTGTCATAAGGTAGGAAGAGTATTGAAAAAAATGGAAGCTTTTAATTATTGATGAAGTGAGTATGGTTTCAAACCTAATGCTTGCTTTTATACAGTTAAGAATGCAGCAGATAATGAGATCAAAAATATGATGTCATTTTTAATGGGAAACATGTAATTGTATTTGGTGACCTACTACAACTACCACCTGTAAAAGGACAACCTGTTTTCAAAACACTTCTACATAATGAAACAAGAAATACTCTATGAAGTATTGGGAATGTGAATATTTGGGAAAACTTTGAAGATGAAGAATTTGTGAGAAATGTGTGTCAAACCTCAGATATGGAATATGGCGATATACTGAAGGACATTAGAGTAGGATTTCTCATAAAAGAAGGCAAACATTCTTTGGAAACTCAAACTATCAAGAAACTATTTTTATCTAATATCTCAGCAGCAGAACTAATACATAACTTCATTAAAGAAGAGAAGACTATAGTGTGTTCAATGCCAACCCTTCAAGAGTGCTCCAAATTGCTACAACTGGAAAAAATATATATTTTGTAATTACAGCTACTGATAAAATTGAATATCAGGGAGTCACAGTACTACTCACAAATAATCTACAAGCACAATTGGATTATTTGGAGAAGTCTGTATTGAAAACTGCAGGGTGAGAGAAGTGGTTACGTGTCTGCAAAAACTGTTGTATAATTTTGAATCTGAATTTAAATGTTGAAGAAGGGTTAGTAAATGGTGCAATGGGTAAAGTTATGCATTTCATTATTAACACAAATAGAGATCAGGTGGAATATGTGGTGATAGAAGTTGATGATATTGATGGGGTCAAGCAGATAGGCCGATGTGTGTACGTTTTTTGCTAATGAAAGGCTTATACGCCAAGTGAAAGCAATTTCCACTGTCAGTAGCGTGTGCTTATAACCATCCACAAATCATGAGGTTTAAGTGTTGATGCAGCGTTTGTTAATATTGGAACTATTATATTCAAAGAAGGAATGTCATGAGTATCATTGTCATGAATTAGAACATTGTCCAGTTTATTTTTGATTGACTTTGATGAGATAAAGTTAGTGCTCATGCAAGTTGTGTAAGGGAATACAATTGGTTAAGATGTCTATATGCGATACAAAAGGGGATGATGGACGGAACGCTTGAGCCAATCAAACACTCACCCCCAGTCAACTGATCTGGGTTTAATCCATCATCATTCTTTAGCTCACTCCACCACCCCAGTTCAGACATGGCTATATGCAAATCAGTCTGACACTGTGCCTCATGGGAACAGTCCAGCCCGAACTGCCAAGCCATGTCTTCCCTGGACCGGAAACAAGCATCCTAGGACCGGTTTCTGGCATTCCAGCCGTCATCAGCCAGGCTTGCTTGAATCCAGTGGCAAAGTGAGCAAGGGACCCACGTCTGGGCATACCCCCGCCAACTAAGATGTCTATATGTGCATCCTTTAGGCCAGAACCCTATGTAGGAGAAACTGTCTAAAGTGGAAGATTACAACCCCATGAACGGATGCTCAAGAAAAGGAAGGAAAGAAAGAGAATCTCCAAGGATCAAAGTAGAAAAAACTGCTAAATGATGGAAAAGTTATAGGTTCCCAGTTCAATAACAATTCAGGCGTCAACTGCTATGCAAATATTGTTCTAAATGTACTGTTCCATTAGCATATTTAGTAAACCAAATTAAACTAAGAGGAGATAAGAGAATCTGTTCTGCTCCAATGTTTTCTGACTGACAAAAGTGTCATACATACTGTTTCAAGGTAGTGGTTTCAGGAATCCGCGATCTTATGGGTAAATCTATTGGATCAGTATTGTTTTCTCTAAACACACAACAAAACACACAAGAATTTATTTTGGTAAGCAAGAAGTAAATATTAATGAGTTATTTGGATTGAGTTACAAATGGAATCATGACTGCCAAGATTGTGGATTCACTTCCAGCACAGTGATTAATTCTGAATGATTCCTATACTTAACAGTGCCAGATACAAAATTGTGCCTTTTGAGAAATTGCTGAAAAAGGCCAATCAAAGTATGACCTGCCCAACCTGCAAATCAGATCTCATGCCTATGTTGTTTCTAGAAACAAGTGAGAAATACCATATAGTGATGCTATAACAATGTAGAGTGGATGGTTCAAAATATTGAAACTGAAATTACAAACTTCGTAGCTGGGCAAATATCAGTTTCAGGAAGGACTTTTACTACTTTGGCTATCTTCTTTCATGAGGAGTTAATACAACCTTTGGGCACCACACTTTTTAAGATCCCAATATTGAGGAACCGAATGCAAGGATATTGATCTAACATCCAAACCAAGATTTTGACAATTTGTGGATAAAAAAGTGGCATACGGAGTGATCTACTGAGCAGCTTCATTTTTTTTTTTACAATCTATTGATTGTTTTTTCCCCACTGTTTGAGGATGTTTTTTCATATAAACCATCATTTAGGTAGAAGAAGTATGAAGGCTGAGAAGAGTAAAAAGGAAAAACTGTATTTTTAATATATTGTAATATAGCCTTACAGCATAAATAATATAATATAATGCGTATTGTTGTGTTTCTTTAATTTTGAAGATTAAATACAAACATATCTTTATCTTTTTTTTTTCAAAAGTGACTGCACTTCAACATTGTTAGATGTTTAAAAAAAGTTTTTTTGCCTCTCACATATTCCTTACTGATATCCATGGAGAGTGTTTTTAAGCATAAAGGGCCTGGTAACAAATTTGGCATTGTGGCAGTGGGGCTGCGCGGCCGGCCCACTGCCAAACCTGTATGAGAACCACCTGCTGTATTGTGACTCTTTTAGTCACTGGCGGGCAGTTCCTTTGGTGTTCCCACGGTGGTGCCTATAAAATATGAACCGCAATGGGAACGTCAAAGGAAGTTCCAGCACAGCATGGATTGTGAAGCCCATGCCGTGCTGGAACTGGGGGTGCATGCACACAGGGGGGCACATGCTGTGCCCCCCTGTGTGCATCCACGTGGAGTGAGGTACAAGAGGGCCCTGTAAGGCCCCCTTCCTTCCCTCACTGCCACTGTTTTCAAGGAGGAAAGACCTCAATGAAATCAGTGGCAATAAGGGAAGTCATAAAATCCTTGGCAGTACTGCGGCGGTCCTGCCAAGCATATTACTGCCTCGAGACCACTCTGCTACCGGCGGTCCCAGGGTGCCATGACCTCCAAGGTCGGAATGTAGTGGTCAGAAGACTGTCACCGCCGCCCCACCATGAGTCTGGTGGTCCGAGGACTGCCAGACTCCAAATTAGGCCCAAATAGTACTTGCCATACTTTCCCATTCATTTTTCTCTCAATTTCTAATTGAAAGTTTCAGTGGAATACAGCACATTTATAGGTAGTCACACAACAACTTAATTATTCAGATTTTTTTTTAAGCAGGCACTAACATTTCCAAGCACTTACTGTCATAGGGTTTCTGCACATACACAGAGCTATGCACAGGATAATAGGACCCCGGAATACAGTGGTTTGCCTACCATATACCGTAGCACCCAAAACCCCAACCCAACTAGCTTAGCATCCCATTAGCACCAAAGCACCAATGATTGGACAACCCAGAACACGGTATCCCTATCTCAGGACTCGCAGAAACAAGAACACTCTTTCGTCACTCACTCGTACTTGTCCACAAGGTGCGTATGAAGAGACACTGGGTAGATTAAAATGTTTATTTCAACTTACGTGCTCTAAGGTACAGTACACGTGTCAGTACTAATAGCATAATGCATATGAATAATATAAGCAGCATGGTTACAATTCCATAGAATACAAACGGGGAAAGCATCTCATAACTCAGTGGATAAATGTCTAAATAACATTACCACCCTCCCCGTGCAGTAAGATAGTTTATTATAAAAATAGAAGACCTCTGGGCTTTGACTAGCGAACCCTCATACCTCGGTCTCTAGATGCAGAACTACATCAGCAGACAATCACAGCTCTTCTCCCTGGAAAGGATTCCTCCAAGTGTGCTTCAAGCGCCAGTAAACTGCAGTATTAAAAGCACACAAAATTCTTCATGGCATTTGCGCCTAATGTTATGTCTGGGTGCGCGAGACTGGCCATATCAGGAAGAACCGAAATACATTGTTATGCGACCTTGTACATGGTGTGCAGTCTGAGCCCAAATCGAACAAGAGAAAAGGTGAAAGACAGAAAATGCAGACAGCGCAAAAGAACTTGGCAAGAGCAAAGGGCGAGGGAGCCCTGGCTCAGTGTAACGTGCGCAAAGAAAAGCAGCATGGCAGCCAGGCCTAGGCCAACATAACAAGGCAGGCAACAAACCACAAGACACCCTCCCCTGGTCAGTCCGGCGGCCAAGACAGAGGTCCAATAGAGAAAAACACATCCAGTAGAGCACAGGGAGCGCCCAAACGGCGAAGGACAAGTCAATCCATGAAAGTGTAAGTGCAGAAAAAAGCCATACCCTCCAAGAGGACATCATTGGAATCGTCAAAAAACATAGATGCCATCCAATCCATGAGATCAAAAGAGCAGGAATGCTCCTCAGCAGAGGGAGCATCCAAAAGCAATGCGGGACAACTTGCGTGATAATCGAAACAGCTTTGTTGTAGGAGATCCTGGGCAGCCGCCCAGATATCCCATTGCGCCAAAATCCCCAGTGCAGCCGCACGCGCCATACAGCCGGCAACGGAACAGTCCTGCTCATGGGCCTCTAAGGGACCCATCAACTGAACAAAATCCGGAACAGACAATGACGAATTGGAGAGGCAATAATCCAAAGTCCAGGTGAAAGGACAGCGGATACAAGTCATTACAGGTTGCACGCAAGTGAAATACGCAAAGCGAAAAGAAAGAGTATATGACACACTCAGTGTCGCCAATGGCAAGACACCAAAACCAGCCAAAAGGCGCTCACGGAGCAGCTGGAGGCGTTCTGGATCGAGCAGGTCCCATCGGGGAGCAGCCATTGCGCAGAAAACAAATTAATAGCAGGACACCAGCCGCCAAAGCGATGATCAACGGGAAACCGCCAAAGACGCTGGAAAAAATAGAATGAATGAACGCCGGGATGACACCAAAAATAGTTTGGAAGGAGGACACCAAACCAGACCCCACGACCTTAAAAAAGTGTACCAGACCCTCAGTGTTAGATGCGTTAAAAATACGATGAATTAACTCCCCAAAATGTTGGGGGAGATTAGTGTTCAAAAGGGCCTGTATTTCACTGTGGGTACTCGCCACCTGGAGAATGAATGTCTCCCGGGCGGACGTGAGCATAACTTCCTCGTTCAATAATAGTGCCTTTATTCTGCTCAGTCTATTGAAATCTGCCTCCATGGTAGGGATGGAAGGCCAAATAGAGATATCAACCTTGCCATGAGGGGGAGGAAAAAGCACATTTTTGCAGCAGACAACCCTGTGCGAAACTGTTACAATGTAAGGAATGCCAGCCTGCAGGCCACAACAGTTTTCGTTATTTAAAAGTAAATAACTACCATTGGAAAGGAGAGTGAAAGTAGGAGAAATAACAGGAGCAGGAACACCCTTCAGCACACAAGCAAGATTAGGAGCGGAAACGCTACATGAGCCATGCAATTTAATGTGTTTACAAATAAGCGAATGACCCATAGTCGAGTCGCAGGACTCCCCCGTGAGAAAGACTTCCTTGCCGTCCCGAAGGCATTTATACATGAAAGGCAAGGACCAGAGTTCATGCAGGAAAGCACTGCCCAAGGGCTGGTAACGGCCCACAGGATAATGTTTCATGCACGAGTCAAATTCAAATAAGGAAAAAGGTAAAGCGATAACCCCATGAACTAGCCACACAGCAGAATCGAGTTCCGCAACAGAGAACGGTAAAGGATCCATCTTTTCGATATGTAATAGAGTGTAAGTTGCATCTTTCATGGACATAAATTGCTGTTTGTCAGTTAAATTAAAAGGCAGAAACAAGGCAGAGGTGTTCAAAAAATGCCAAGGAACTTTACCTAACTTGAGCGTTTGTAAAGTCCACGCAAACTGCATAACTGAGCGCAATTGATTCTGACCATGATATAACACAGAAACATCATCTTGTACAATATCAACAACAGAGGACACAATATTCTCTAAAGTGTAAATGCGAGAAGACAGGGTATTAATACTATTGTCAACAACAGCAAGCACCTTTTCCAAATTTGCTTGATCTATTTCCCGAAGACGGGAAGCAGCTTCAATTTGTGACAGCTTCCAGAGTTCATTATACGTTTCATAAATGAATCTCTTAGGTCGGGGACCACGAGGTCCCAAAACAAAGTCGGACAGATCAATATTGCCTGAAAGGAGGGACAAATGTTGTTTAACAGAATCAAGGGACGAATGTTGCAGCCATTGTTTGCATAATTTACCAACAGAATATGTAGTGACAGTACGGGAATCAGTAAATCTCGGATCAGGCTTATCCTGTGTGTAGCCAGTACCTGAGTCGTGAAAACGCATTTGGCATGCATTAGATGATATAGGCCATACCAACCAGGGTGACTGATCCAGCTCAGAAACATTAAACGAATTATTCTGTAACAGAGCCTGCAGGGTCGTCAGGGACAGGTTAAATCGTGAGCTTTCATTTGGAAAACTCGACAGGGATGGAATTGAGGGCGTGTTTAATTGTTTAGTGGTAGCTAAGTCCCAACACGTAGCCTGATAGATGGAATCATTTAGGAACATAATTTGGGTAGGGATGAGGCAAGCACGATGCAATGCCTCGGTTCCTTGTACCTGCCATGGCTTGGAGCCCCAAATAGATTTCAAATCTACTGTATCCTCCCAGTACTCATAACCACCCACTGCTAGGGCACTCAAAAAGGAACCCGAATAAAGCAATTTGGTGTGTGTTAACATAATTTTCTGAGTTGATGTGGTATTAAGTCTAAAATAATAGGATGCAGGGTTTGACCGATTAAAATCAGTAAAATAGGTAAACTTATTTCGAAGAGTTTGTGAGCTACCTGGCAAGGGGTTTGGACAATGTTCCCATTGGGTGTAGTTAACAGAACTACGCAGGGCACTTGGCTTATGGAGAAAATGATTACCCCAATGTTGGTAACAATACAAATCGGCATAATTCGCAGAGTTCATATATAAATCTTCAGCATTAAAAGATGCATAATATTTTAAATCGGCAAACAATGCTTCAACGGCATGCACATCCCAATCATCAGAATGAATGTTATTTTTTACTACATCACCCATAGAAACACGAAGGACATTAGGTACATTAATAATTTCTGTCGGACCATGGATTTGATAGTTCACTGCATCCCATACGATGCCATCAGCAACTGGAAAAGCTGAAATGTTCACAAATGTGTGGTCACGCTTCATGATGTGAGACGAGGAATGAGGAGCCAAAGTTCCAGCAACATAGTCCACAGCAGAGCGTTCAGGTAAATAGTGACCATTGATTAGTAGAAAAAACACTGTGACAAAGCCAATGGACATGAACAAAAAAATCAAGAAAAGTACCAACCAGATGTATGTCCAGGGTGGAATCAAAAAATTGTCTCTAAACCAGGATACAAAAATACTGAACTTGGATGGGACTTTTGAAGAGGTGGAATCCGAATCAAAGGAATAACGAGTCGGGCCAAGTGGCGTTGTTGGTTGATGTGCCACCGATTCAGATGCAGGATAGGTATACTCGTCCTCGTCTATGTTGGTGGAGAGTTGGGGATCAATTATAGTTTCAGGCAAAGGAGAGGATTCAGGCAAATCAACCATCTCAATTACAGCATCAGTGACCGTTCGTGCAGATGGTCCACGAACATATGTCCGATAAATGGCAGGACAAGAGACCGCTGGTGTCACACTATTCAGGATCGGCCAGACGCTGTAGCTTGACATTTTCCACTGAGATGTATCTGTTCTCCTTGCGACCAGGAAGCGGTGGTAAAATGACTGTACGTGTTCCCTTCAAGCCCAGAACTGGAACCGGTGCACGAAAAGAGGGGCCGAATTCTTTTTTGTTTTCAACCTTCTCTCGAACCAGTTCTCCAACCTTTGGAAGCCAGCCGGCTACCGGAATCTGCAACGCAGGGTCTGTGGCTGAAGGCAAATGTGTAGTTGCAAGTTTGTCTCGGGCTTCTTGTAAGTCCTGTAACATAGCAGAATGGTTATCTACATCAAACTTGGCGGATTGCGCCGCGATGTCTGGACCCTCAAGGTCAGGCACAAACATTCTTATGCCAAAGAGCATTTCGTATGGGGTCCGCCCACCCAGAGGTCTTCTAGGGAGATTATTAAGTGCACGCTGAACGGTATACAAGTGGGCCAGCCAGTTCCTGCCAGTACCTATAACTCTAGCTGTTAAGGATTGCTTTAAGTCACGGTTCATTCGTTCAACGATAGAGTTGCCCTCAGGCCTATACGGAGACGAAAATTTCACCCGCACCCCAAGCGAAGCCATTGCATCCTTGTAAGCCCTAGAGGCAAACGCTGGACCTTGGTCCGAATGGAAGGTGCCGCATGCGAAAATTCCCACAAAGACACGCAAATCCCTGATTACATTTCGAGCGTCAGCACTACGTTGTGGCCAGACCCAGAGGAACCGTGTGCACGAGTCCACTGCTACTAAGATGTATTTATAGGCAGTGTCTGATGAGAATGGACCGCAGTGATCCAAGTAAACACACCCAAAGGGTCTGTTAGCAATGCAGAGCGGGGTCTGTGGTGGGCGTGTTACCGTGGAAGGCTTAATCTGTTGACAAACGTCGCAAGAAAGCACAAAAGCACGGGTGTCTTTATACAACCCACGCCACCAATAACGCTGCTGCAAGATTGAAACCGTAGCTGACACACCGGCATGAGCAGAAGCCATGCCTTCGTGTGCAGCTGATATCAAGGCACTCCTGCGGTCCGCGTTGGGGATCAGCCGATCTCCAACGTCAGGTATTGTTACATAAGGAACCTGTTCGGGACTTAACTTGTAAGAATACTTGGAAGGAAAACCTGTAGGGTAATTATCACCTTCCTTGGTTGCAGCAATAGCTGCTAGAATAACAGAGTCAATTTTAGACATGGACCTGGTAACCGCTGCTACTGAACACGTGACTACTGCTGAACGGGCAGCTTCATCTGCCAGATCGTTACCAATAGCGTGTGCGCCCACCCGCTGATGGCCTAAGGTGTGAACCACCTGTGTGAGGGGCAGACGTTGTTGCAATTCTGCCACTCGAACCCAAAGCATTTTATGCTTAATTGTGCTCCCTTTTGCGTCCTTGTAGTCGTTTTTCGACCAGAAAAACAGATTGTCATTGTAAGATTGTACACAGTAGAAAGAATCACATACAATTAGAGTGGTCTCATCCTGAGAAGCGAACTCAAGCGCAAGTAGCAATGCATGCAGCTCGGCCAATTGTGCGGTACTATCTCCAAGTGTGCGAGTGTGCACTACAGAGGATTTGAACGTTCCATCTACAAAGGAACCCGCAACAATAGCACATGCAGCTGAATAAGCGTGCTTGGACCCAGTGGCCGGTTGCGCCGAACCATCGGTGTAGATCACACATTTGTAATCCTCAAGCGGCAATAAAAACAGAGGAGGAGGATGAACGAATTCATACTGTAAGAACTCCTGAGTCTGAAGAGAAGAATCGAAAATAAAAGTGACGTCCGAAGACGTCAAGGATGTAGCCCATTGTATCCAACGGGGATGCATTGCTTTTGAGTTCGGTACACTTGCCTTTGTTACTGCCTCTAGGGCAGGACAGGGTGTTACCACCAGAATTCGCTTTCCCTGTGCCAGTGCGCGTTCTTTTAGAATCGCCATTTGCACTGCAGTTAGAACTTTTTCGACAGATGTAAAGCGCAATTCAGCGGAAGTGTACAGATGTGACTTGTATGCGATGGGCACTGTATCACCTTCATTAAAGGTTAAGTACGTGAATCCCACCGCCCCCGGAATTATTCTAATCACCAGGTTTGTGTGGTTATCACGAGTCAAAAGATATTTAGACTCCAAAAGGTCTGTCTGCAAAGACTGCAGAATTGAGGTATGCTCAGGCAGCCAGCAAGACCTTGAATAAGTAGGTTGTATCAAAGCATACAAAGGCTTGATACGCTGGGCATATTCGGGAATGTAAGTACGCCCGAAATTCAGGAAACCCAGCAAAGACTGAAGTTTCTTCAGAGTATTTGGGGGCACAAATGTGCACATTTTTCCAAGAAATGGGGGCTAAGCCCTTACCTTCGTTATTGAGCTCATAGCCCAAGAACAGAACGGTAAATTCAGCAATGTGTGACTTAGCAAAGTTAAATTTGTAACCCTGCTCCGCAAATTCAAGAATAATGCGGTCCACACGGGACAGATGCAGAAATAATTCGTCGTCCGTCAGATAAATGTCATCAACGTACGAACATGCATCTTGGTCAATGCTGTCTAGCAAAGAGACAACACGGGCGGCGAATACACCCGGACTATTCTTGTAGCCCATGGGTAAACGCCGGAACTGGAATAATTTACCACCGGATGTGAATGCGGTCCATTGGCCACTCTCCGGGGCTAGGTTGTGCGTGTAGAAACCGTTTGAAAGGTCAAGTGTCGTTTTGTATTTTTTACGAACAAGACTGTCTACAAGCGCAGAACTGTGTGTATTCTGCACCGCAAAGTTCCGACAATGAGAATTTAAATGCCGGTAATCCAAAACTAAGCGGTACGATCCATCGGGTTTAGAAACCACGAAAAGGGGATTGTTCATAGGTGATACGCATGGTTCAATTACTCCCTGATATTCCAACTGTGTCAGAATTTCGGAGACGGGGCCTTTTGCCTGCCGTTTGATGGGATATTGGGGTTGTGGCTGCGGTAGTGACCGCAAAGGTATTGCATGGGGAGGTGATTCTACATCCCATCCCACATGGTTGCGGTATAACGCTGGAGCCAGGTACACAGCCCACTCAGCTGCAAGTGCTTCAGCTTTGTCTTTTGGGACATGCCGTGAAAAGCTTGGAAGGATTACCTCCTCTCCTTTATGTGCAGCGAGAACGAATGGGGGTGGCCAATCCACCTCTGCTAACAAAATGTCATATGAAGAGGTTAGATTTTCCCAAAAAATCCCTTTTATTTCACGCGGTATATCACCTTCGATTTGGATGACTATGTTGTAAAGTCTGTCAGGGGGTGCCACTCTGGTGTCAGCTGTCTCTACAGTAACGAATGTTTCAGTTGCTGTCGCCTCCATATGAGGACGTAGCGCCTCCCGCACTATGGTAACTTCCGCGGCGCTGTCTAGGAGGGTCACTGCCCACGTCCAATTCAGGAGTCTCGTTCTCACGGTCTGTGGCATATTTCGCTGTTACAGCGGCAACTTTTTTCTTCTGAAATTGCGGTCGAGAAAGGTGAAAGTCTTCTGCTTTCCCTCTGACTTGTTGTCGAGGTTGGTCTCGCTCCTGGGGAGCCTCTCGGCCCCTTCCTCTATCTTGCCGTCCTCCTCCACCAGCCTGTGACGACGTCTGGGCCTGTGAAGAACGAGGAGAACGCGTATCAGAGCTCTGAAACCTTTCTGGTGATTTAATTCTCGACCTATCACGTAAATCATAAGTACGTTCAGAAGAAACCGAAACTGGGGAAGCGCCTCTCGACCCCGGCTTCTTTTGTTGCTTACCCTGTTTTTTCTGTCTCCAACTCTTTTTAGTGAAGACTGGTCTATCATCTTTCTCAGATGTACTTTTTGTTTGTGTAACTTGTGGTTGCGATTGAGTTTGCATTTTTACAAAAGGCTTGTTGCCTAGGCTATTTCTTCCAATTGTTTTATAAGCCCGGGCAATAATTTTCGGTAATTCGCGGGGCCTGTCCAACTCTGGGACCAAAGCCAAAGCATTCGCTACTTGAAAGTTCATTGCATCGCCCTTGACATTTCCAAGGATCAGTTCAGCTACTACATCAAACACTCCCACTAGTCTCATCCCTAATTCCACAGCCGCTTCAGGGCCATGTTCGTCCTGTACTTTTTTAATTACAGAGGGTAGAACCGTCATGGAAGGAGTACCAAAACATTTTGAATAAACTGCTGCGAATACCTTACCCCAGTTTTCACATGATGTCAAATCGGGGATTAAGTCTTTTGGCAAACTTATCGTAAGGATGCGGTGTTTGTCCACTGGGGATGTATGTGGAAACACTGCTTCTATCTGATCGAACTTTTCTGCAAGCCAGTAAGGATAATCGTCCTTATTTTGTGGACGTTTGCCCATCACAGAATTTACCATGACAGGACTTATGGTCACTCCAGCTGCAATAGCTGGTTGGCCAGCGACTACAGGAGCAGCTCCATGGAGGCTACCTGTAACGTATGTCACTAAGGCTCGATGCACTCGCACCAGTTCGGTATGCATAGTGCGCAGATCCGCAATCGGTAATGCCAGATAATTTGGATGCGGGGTATACCCGGCCAATACAGGCCAAGTGGCCCCCCCAATGGATAAGGGGCCTAAACGAACTGCGGTATTTGGTGTTGGGAGGGCGCCATTAAACCAAACACGGTGCTGCCAAGCCGTGAGAGGCACTTCAAGATTAGTATAGGGTCGATAGACAGCAGGAATAGCGGTGGGTTTATATTCATGAAACAGTTTATCACCTGCATCCACCGCCGCAAAAGTGATCCAAGTGTAAAACACTTCAAAGTGATAAGCCGGATCGGCTTGAACCACAAAGACCAACTCGACCCCATTATCGGGCACCCCGTACACACCTAAGTGTTCTCGGAGTGGTCCTCGGCTATGTGCAGCTATCGCCACACCAGCCATGACTAAACAGTTATATTCGACAACCTAACAGGGAGCACAAAATGGGTCAGTTAATTAACCTTTTTTAATAACTTCAAGCTTGAAAGAACCTATAAAACGTTCAATATAGGAGGTATCACCGTCACTCACGCCTCCGGAAGCGTACGTGAGGGCTTTGTGGACAAGCACAAGTACTACTCAAGCGTCTCGCAGATAAGCTGCCCCACGTTGGCCGCGCCATGTCATAAGGTTTCTGCACATACACAGAGCTATGCACAGGATAATATGACCCCGGAATACAGTGGTTTGCCTACCATATACCGTAGCACCCAAAACCCCAACCCAACTAGCTTAGCATCCCATTAGCACCAAAGCACCAATGATTGGACAACCCAGAACACGGTATCCCTATCTCAGGACTCGCAGAAACAAGAACACTCTTTCGTCACTCACTCGTACTTGTCCACAAGGTGCGTATGAAGAGACACTGGGTAGATTAAAATGTTTATTTCAACTTACGTGCTCTAAGGTACAGTACACGTGTCAGTACTAATAGCATAATGCATATGAATAATATAAGCAGCATGGTTACAATTCCATAGAATACAAACGGGGAAAGCATCTCATAACTCAGTGGATAAATGTATAAATAACATTACCACCCTCCCCTTGCAGTAAGATAGTTTATTATAAAAATAGAAGACCTCTGGGCTTTGACTAGCGAACCCTCATACCTCGGTCTCTAGATGCAGAACTACATCAGCAGACAATCACAGCTCTTCTCCCTGGAAAGGATTCCTCCAAGTGTGTTAAGCGCCAGTAAACTGCAGTATTAAAAGCACACAAAATTCTTCATGGCATTTGCGCCTAATGTTATGTCTGGGTGCGCGAGACTGGCCATATCAGGAAGAACCGAAATACATTGTTATGCGACCTTGTACATGGTGTGCAGTCTGAGCCCAAATCGAACAAGAGAAAAGGTGAAAGACAGAAAACGCAGACAGAGCAAAAGAACTTGGCAAGAGCAAAGGGCGAGGGAGCCCTGGCACAGTGTAACGTGCGCAAAGAAAAGCAGCATGGCAGCTAGGCCTAGGCCAACATAACAAGGCAGGCATCAAACCACAAGACAGTGAGTCATTCAAGCAGTGACTCAGAGATAGAGACACTGATGTACCCACTATTTTACTTATAGACTAGATCACACCTGTACTCAATCATTAAAACAGGCAGAGAAACAACCATTGAGTCACTGATAAATGACTCCCACATCCACTTACTCACCCATACAGCCATTTACAAAGGGCTCTAGACACTGCTGCCAACTGTCAATTATAGACTGAGTCTCTCACACTATATACAACTAATTCACTCATTGAGTCACCATTATACCACTGATGCACTCATTCAATTACCCATACACCACTCATGTACTGATTCAATCTTCCATGCACCACTCATGCAATCATTCAATCATCCATGCACCACTCATGCCCTTATTCAAACGTCCATGCACCACTCATGTACTTATTCAATCATCCATCCACCTCTCATGTACTCATTGAATCACCCAGGCACTTCCCTTGCACTAATTATAACATCCATGCACCACTCATGCACTCATTCAATTCTTCCTGCACCATGCATGACTCATTCTAACCTCCATGCATCTCTCATGTACTCATTTAATCATCCATGTACCACTCATTCATACATTCAAACATGTATGCACCTCTAATGCACTCACTAATTTATTCATGTACCACTCATGCACACATTTAATCATCCATGCACCAGTCATGCACTCATTCTAACATCCATGAACCACTGCATCACTCATGCACTCATTCAATCATCCTTCCACCACTCATGTACTCATTAAATCATTTATGCACCTCTGATGCACTCATTCAAACATCCATGTACCACTCATGCACTCATCCAATCATCCATGCAGCACTCATACTCTCATTCAATCATCTATGCACTACTCATGCACTCATTCAATCATCCATGCTCCTCTCATGCACTCATTCAATCATCCATGCACCTCTCACACATCCTATCATCCATGCAACACCCATGCACTCCTTCTATCACCCATGTACCACTCACACAGTCATTCAATCATCCATGTACCTCTCAATCACTCATTCTAACATCCATGCACTACTCATGCATCATTCAATCAACCATACACCATTCATGCTCTCATTCTAATATACATCCACTACTTATTCACTCATTCTAACATACATGTACCTCTCATGCACTCATTCTAATATCCTTGCACCACTCATGTACTTATTCAATTATCCATAAACCACATATGCTGTACGAAAGTGCCTCTTTTCACATGGTTAGCCACCACGTTTTTCTTGATGTTGGATGTCATTTTGAACTGTAAGTGCACTGGGTCCCTGCTAAGAAGGTCCCAAGTGCCAGATCTCTGTCCACAAATGGTACCACTATTGGCACAACTTCAGTCACCCCTATAAGTCCCTAATAAATAGTACCCATGGTACATAAGGCATGGGTACTGAAGAGGGTCCTTTGGGGCTGCAGCACTGGTTGTGTCACCCCAGACACCCCTCACAAGGCTATACACTCTGCCATTGCAGACTGAATGTCTTAGTGGAGAGAAATCCGAAGAGCCAACATGGCACACAGCCATGTGTGCCATGCCTGCCATACACTGCATGAGATATAGGTAAGTCACCCCTACTGCAAGCCTTTAGCCCTAAGGTAGGGTACACTATATCTTCTGTGTGGGCATATATGCATGAGCAGACATGCCCCTAAAATGTCCAGTTCATTCTGAGATGTTGTAAGTGAATAGGGAATCCATAAAGAGTACATGGGTTGGATACTTGTCAACACAAGTTTCTTAGCTCCATGGTGGCTTCACTGATTTCTAAGGTGTTTGGTACCAAATATCTGTCTTAATAAATCCTCACTGCTGCCAGTGTTGGATTTATCAATACATTCACACAGGACTTTTAGAGGGGTCCCTGAAAACCTACTATGCACTGGGATGGGTACTGACTTGTTTTTGCCAGCCTGCCACTACCAGACATGTTTCTGACCTCATGGGGTGAGAGTCACTGCTCTCAGAAGACCGAGGCAATGCCTGCTCTGGGCAGAGGTACTTCATACCTTCTCCAGGACAGGATGGCCTTCCTGGGAGGGAAGCTTCAAAGGCAATGCCACCTTTGAAATCCTACCCAGGAACATCCAGATAGTGGGGGAAGCCAAGCCCCCTTTCCTGTACCACTTTTGCAGGGAGGAAAGGTGGGAAAATGTGTTAGATTAGGAGGAGGGTCCCCACTTATTCTACACATCCCCTAAGGCAGGGCAGGCAATGTGAACCCCTCCCCTGAAATTTCACCATCTTGGGATGGTGAGAAAACCTCCAATCAGGGTTAATGTAGTACCTCTTCTCACAGGAACGGGTCACTTGAGGGTGTAGACACCCTAAAGGTAAGTAGACAATTGGCCACTACCTATCTCCTCTTGTGATGCCCCTAAATTCAGTATTTAGGTGGAAGCCCGAAACTTGAACATCAGATTCGATGGACAAAAGAAGGCTAGGATAAAAAGATCCACTGCCCCAGAACTGAAGCCCTTCTGCAGGACAAAAAGGTGCCAAACCATGCCTGCTGCTCCTAGGACTTTACAATCACTGCAGCTGTGTCATCCTGAAACCTGAAAGGAGTCCAAGAACCCCTGGAGCACCTCCAGCCTTTGAGAAATCGACGCGATGCTCCCTTGGAGTGAAGGTTTCACTCAGCAGGCACTGATCCTGTGAAGTCTGGTTTCTCGAAATGCTGCTCCCCAATCACTCCGACACGGCACTAAAGCAAGAAAAAATACAGCAGCTCGGGATGGTCAGATCTGCTTCCCCACCATGTTTGGAAGCACCAGGACCTACTGGAGCCCCGGTGTACCAATACCCGGGGTACCGATCCCCAACAGCAAACAATGAGTAGAAGAGTCCACCCTGTACTCCCGAAGCACCAGAAGAAAGCACCCTTCAAGGGAAATTGAGGGACATTGACACACCCGAGACCCACTTCCTGAGTGGCCCAGCTGTCCTGAGATTGCCTTTTCAAGATGCGTGCTCCAGACTGTGAGGACCTCAAGATGCACAATGTCTGTTTGCCCTGAACCCAGCCCCCCCAGCCTAAGCACCAACCATCCAGCCCTGCTCCCATGGTCCCCAGGCCCTTGTGACCTCCTCCCTCAAAGGAGACCCACCGGACATACCTGTGAGCCCCGCTGTGCAGGTCTTTTTCAAGTGACCCTCTTCATCTTGGCGCACCAACTTCCAAGACCTCAGCACACCAGCTCCTGGCAGCTCTAGGAAGCTCCCGAACTTCTCCTGCTGGAACTTTTGTTCTGGTCCTGACAACGGTCTACAATGAGAAGGTGATCATCATGATTTTCTATGAAATATTTTGCTCTTCCCCCATTGTTTCCTATAGTGCGTAATTGCACATAGAAGTGATATATTTATTGAATTTTGCAAAATCATAACTCCGAAAGTATTTATCCTAGAACTGTGGTAACGGTCTTAAAAATTATATAAAAATCAATGTCATTTTTTGCAAATTGGTCTCGAATTTATTCTTGAGTGTGTGCCTCATATATTGCCTCTGTGAATACAACAAATGATTAACAGCCCCTAGTGAGGATGGCTTCCCGGCGGAGTTTTACCGCTGGGCAGGGGAAGAGGTGGTCACTACGCTCCAGGCAGCGTTCTGTGAAGCAGAACAGTCTGCTTTCCTGGGCCTCATTTCCAAAAATTCTGTCATAGCCGTTATACCTAAACCTGGGAAGGACCCCTTGGAGTGTGGAAACTATCGGCCTATCTCGCTCTTAAACTATGATATAAAAGTACTTGCAAGTATCCTGGCCACATGACTCTGCAAAGTCATGCCAACCTTGGTTCATGCATCACAGGTGGGTTTCGTACCTGGCAGGTCCTCCAGGAACCACCTACATACTCTTGCCCACGCATTGTGGTCATCCAAGGGCTTCCCTATGGTTGCTATTGCTCTCTCCCTCGATGCGGAGTAGGCATTTGACCGGATCGAGTGGGAATACCTCTTCCGAGTGATGGAACACTACAGCCTTGGGGCTCAGTATATAGCTAAAGTGCGCCTCCTATATGGGAACCCCACGGCACAAGTGAACTGGGGCGGATTCTTATTTGACCCCTTCCCCATACGTATGTGGACGTGCCAGGGATGCCCCCTCTTGCCACTCCTCTTACTCCTAGTTATGGAGCCACTGGCTACCACCATGCACAATTTGGCTGCCATCACAGAAGTTCCACTTCCGATAGGCGACTCCAAATTGTATTTATATGCGGATGATATCTTGTTAACCCTCACGGACCTGCCACGCTCGCTGCCATCTCTACTCCAGATTATTGATGACTCTTCTTCCCTTTCCGGGTATAAGATCAACTGGGGCAAAAGTGAAGCTCTTTCCCGCTGAGACGGGACCACGAAAGCGGCCATACATGGGTTCCCCTTCAAATGGCAACAATCACGCCTTAAGTATCTTGGAGTTCTTGTCAATAAAGGCCTATCAGGCATGAATCAGGACAACATTAACCCGCTGGTTACCTAGATGCAGCAAGACTTCAAGAAATGCAAGGCCTTGGGACTTTCGCTGTTAGGTAGAGTGCAGGCAGTCCGCATGGTAATGCTATTGTGCTTCAACTATACTGTGGGGATGCTCCGGATGCAGGTGCCCCTCACAACCTTGCGGCAGATAGATTCCAAGATAAGGTTATGTGTGCGGGGCTCCTCAAAGCAGCTCTTAACCCTGTCCAAGTTACAAGCTCACTGCACTCACATGGGACTTCCATCGGTAGAACTCTATGCACTGATGTTACATCTCTCCCAGATGGCGTGCTTCTTACCAGACTTTCTGGACCCTCAACAATGGGTTCAGCTGAAACAACACCTACTCTCGGCCGAGGGAGGACTATCCGCCCTATATATGACAAGGCCCGGGAACAGTGGTACTACACACCCGATTATATCTGCCACACGCATGGCCTGGCACTGGGCATACAGGATACTGGGGGCTCATCCACGTCTGCATGAGAAGGCCCCACTATGGGTGAATGACGCTATAAGTATAGGGGGGAAGGGCCTGAGGTGGCAGGTATGGCAGGCAGTTGGTATACATACTATCAATCAGCTTCTCTGCAATGGTTCTTTGAAACCACTGGCTCAACTCAGAGAGGAGTACGGTCTTCCTACAACAGAGTCCTGGAGATACACCCAGCTACAAGCCTGCCTGAGGCAGTGCTTGGGCCCCCCTGTGGAACCTGTCCCCTTCTCCGGTGCTGTCATTTCTTCTCACCTGGGGGAGGTACAAAGGGGTAATGTCGGACTATATGGGGTGCTCTGGTCGCATCACTTCTCAGCCCCCTTGGCGCAGATGCTACATGCCAGATAGCAAGAACGGTTAGCGATCACATACGAAGATGACGACTGGGCGGATATCCTGGAAGCCCTGAATAAGGGCGCAAGAGAGGTGTGGATGAAATTCTGCTTTTTTTAAGTTTTGCTGGACTGGTACTGGACGCCCACAAAATTGCACAGAGTGGGTCTTGTCCCTCATGCTAACTGCTGGAGGTGTCCCAACTCCTGATGCAACATAGCACATATCCTCCGTGAATGCCCCTCAGTGCAGGCTGTTTGGGAGTACGTGGGACAAAGCCTGAGAGCCACCATGCCACTCTGCTTACCGCTTATGCCCCTCTGAGGTTCTCCTACATGACTTGCAGCAGTTCCTGGACCGATCAAGTCCGCAACACCACCTCTTTCATACAGCTTTAGCCATGGCCAAACTCTGCATACTGCGTCAATGGAGGGGCGTGACCCCCTCCCACAAGAGTCCTGGCTGACAGATATGATTCAAACAGCTTCTCATGAGAGTATCATATATAACCTACAGGACCAATGAGAGATCTTCCTGGAGGTATGGACACCCTTTCTGTGTATGGAGGCACCGGAGGTGGATGCAGAACTGCCTGTAGCAGGCTCGGGTGATTGAATGATTAGCGCGCCACAGCTGCTCTACAGGCCATCGTCATCCCCCTCACTTCCACCCTTTGATACACCCTCTTCCCAGTCTCTCTTCTCTTCTATTTGCTCCTGTTCATCTGTTCCTCTATTCTTCCTTCTTTAGCTCTGCTTCGCCATTCTCAGCCTTATTCTCAACACTACTACCATTCTCACTGTTCTTCTTCTTATTATTATTACTATTTTTACCACTATCATTTTTACTACCATTATTACAATTATTGTTATTAGGTGCTGTTTTCCCCCCTTCCACCACCCCCATACCTCTCCCCCTCTGGCACACTTACACTCACACTTATACTTCCACAAACACCCCCGTGCTGCCATAAGACTACAGCTTAGACTGACACACAGCCAAACCATCAATGACCTAGTATTTCGTCAGGGCTCCTTCGTCAGGGCCTATTGCCGTCTCCCCTCCCCCACCTCCCCCATGCCCCCCTCGAACTGGCTCTTCGGTTTGCCTCTCAAATAAAGATAGAGGCTCTAATGAGGTAACACATAATCACTTACAAACATTCTGGGGGGCCAAGGGGAAGAGGAATGCGAGCTGAGGTAGGGTGGTAGTTTTCACCCAGCCCGGTAGAGGGGGGCAAGAAAGTGGAATTGTGCAGGCACATATACACTCCCCTTTACCTTGGTTCCCACCTACCCTTCCCTTTCCCTTTCATTACCCTCATTTATAATTTACAGTGGATGATGGTTATACGTAGGATCAATGTCTCAAGTTTTGGTGGCATATCCCATGAATGTACTGATAATGTATATGTAACCCTGAACAGAGCATGTGCAACCCTACTTCATTCTCTATGTTATAATGTTTGAATACGCAATAAATAAATACAACACAAAAACAAATGATTAACACTACCCTCTGAAAAGCCTAACTTCTCTCCTACACTACCACAAAAAGGGAGTTAACATGATCTACTTTAACCTCTACCGACCTTTTGGGGATCTCTCACACTCTCTAGATAGTGTACTTCATTTGAGTACACTGTACAGAGAGGCAGTTTACTACACTCATTCAATCATCCATGCACCACTCATGAACTCATTCAATCATACATGCATCACTCATGCACTCATTCAACCATCAATGCACCTCTCAAGTACTTATGCTAACATCCATGCTCCACTCATGCACTCATTCAATCATCCATGCACCACTCACACGCTCATTGAATCATCCATGCACCACTCACACACTCATTCTAACATCCATGCACTCATTCAATTATCCATACACCACTCATGCACTCATTCTAACATCAATACACCTCTCATGGCACTCATTCTAACATCCATGGAACACTCATTCACTCATTCCAATATCTATACACCTCTCATACACTTGTTCTAATATCCAATCAGCACTCATGCACTCATTCAATCATCCATACACCACTCATGCACTCATTCTAACATCCATGCACCTCTCATGCATTCATTCTAACATCCATGCAGCACTCATTTAATCATCCATGCACCACTCATGCACTCACTCAATCAACCATGCACCTCTCTTGTACTCATTCTAACACCCATGCAACCCTAATGCACTCATTCTAACATTCATGCACTACTCATTCACTCATTCTAACATCCATGCACCTCTGCAAGGCTTCTTAAACATTTCTGACACTTAAAGACACATGCTAGGCTACCTGTATAAGTTAAATCACTATTTTTGTACTAGTAATTAGTCATACTATTTCTAACATATCTCATCTGAGTGACTGTCTAACTGTCTGTATCAGTGTGTGAGTGGATGTATGACTAGCTGAATGGTTAAGTGAGTGACTGTGTGAGTGGCTGTATTGGAGAGTGTGTGAGTGGCTGCAAAGGTGTGTGAGTGGCTATGTGAGTGGCTGTATGGGTGACTGACTGGCTGTGTGAGTGGCTATATGGATAAGTAGTGGACGTGTAAGTGGCTGTATAGCTGAGTGAGTGGCTGTTTTTTGGGAGGTTGGTGACCTTAGTGGGTGTGTGAGTTGCTGTATTGGAGATTGAGTATCTGTGTGAGTACCTGTATGGGTGAGTAAGTATAATCTGAGTGCTTGTAGGGATAAGTTAATGGGTATGTAAGTGGTTCTGAGAGTGCGTAAGTGGGTGTGTGAGTAGTTGTATGGGTGTGTCAATAGGTTTGTTGAGAAGCTGTATGTGTGAGTAGCTGTCTGTCTGAGTGATTGTATGATTGATTAAGTAGGTGTGTCAGTAGTTGTATGGGTGATTGTATGGCTGTGTAAGTTGTATTGGCGAGTACATGGTTGTATGAGTATCTATATGAGTGTGTGAGTGGTTATGTGAGTGGCTGTATGGGTGAGTGAGTATGAGAGTGTTTGCATGGAGTGGGTGTGTGACAAGTTGCATGGATATATAAATAGGTATGTGAATGGTTCCGTGGGTATGTGAGTGAGTATATGAAAGACTGTATCAGGGTGTGAGTGTGTGTGTGTGAGTGGTTCTGTAGATGATGTCATCAGTGATGTCATCAGTGATATCATTTGAGATGTCATAAGTGAAGTAATCAGTAATGTCACTGAACATGTCATGAATGATGTAATATATGAGGTCATAAGCAGTGCATGCAGGGGCATAGGTTATAGTTAGCTCAGGCATCTATAACTGCTAAAATTCTGTGGTTTCACATGAGTGTAATCTGATCCTAACTATAACATCCCTCCTGCTTATGTTTTTTTCAGTGAATCGCTAATGTTTTTAAATAAATATATATTTCCTAACTATAATGTCCTTGTAACGTATATATATATATATATATACATATATATATATATATATATATATATATATACAAAAGAGGTGTCCCCCAGAGAGAACGCACTTGACAAACAGGCGAATCCTGTCATTTAACCCCTTCAGTGCTCATGACGGCCTGGAGCCGTCATGATGCACAGTGGGCGTGTGCTCATGACGGCTCCAGGCCGTCATGGCACCCACCCACGGGGGAAGCGCTGGCGCTCCCCCTGTGGGACGCCGATCGTCGCGTTTTTACCGGGGAAGGCAGGGGAAGACCTT
This sequence comes from Calotriton arnoldi, assembly GCA_963921515.1. Lineage (NCBI taxonomy): Eukaryota > Metazoa > Chordata > Amphibia > Caudata > Salamandridae > Calotriton > Calotriton arnoldi. The sequence continues at coordinate 25,279 of CAWUFW010004732.1, read as the reverse complement.
CCCCTGCCTCCCCCCGCATCCCCCTCCACGTCATCAATGACGTCAGCGCGCGAGGCGCGTTTACGTCATTGGAGGTTTCCCTTTCTTCCCCGACGCGCTGGAAGCCATTTGCTTCCAGCGCGTCGGGGAACAAAGAGGTAAGTTTTTCCTCTGGGGAGGGGGGGATTTTAGCAAAAGAGGCATCAGGGGAAAGGAAAGGGGTTTCCTTTCCCCTGATGCTTCTTTTGTGCATTCCTGCTGCACGATCGTGCGATCGTGCAGCAGGAATGCCCACTAGAGCCAGGGATTTTTTTTTTTCCCAATTGGCGATTACTTTACTGTTTGGGGGAGCGGCCCCTTATGCAAGGGTCGCTCCCCTTATTAGGGCATAATGTATTGGCTTTGTCTGCCCCCCTGGGGGGACAGATTCATGTTTATTTATTTGGCGCACTGGACCATAGCTGCCAAGGTTTCAGATTGCTTACGAGTGACATTTTCATTTTTTAGTGTACTTATGAGTAACATTCAACAACTATGAGTGACGCTTTCTCGCGAGCAAAATAAAGCAATGAAGACCAGGGATACTTATAAATATCAGAATTTACACACATTTGTGCAGCCAGAAATTCACATTTTACTGTACCAGTCGGTAGAACAAAATCACAAAAAGCTGGTATTTTCTCCCTTATTTGTTCATACTACAAACAGCAGGCATAATGAAGAAATCACTTCAAATGTGCTTTAGAGATGCACGTAATGATCCCTGACTGATACGTAAAATAAACAATGCCGACCAACCTGAGAGGCACCAGCGGCTCCATTCTGGCTCGGGCGCAGTACATAGAAAAGCACTGTGTGAGCTAGACAACGGCTGGTGAAGGGCTGTTCTCAAGACTTTCCTTTCTGCCTAGGCTGGGAGTCCTGGACCACACCGAACTGGAGGGGCACTGTGTCAGGGCCTAATCAGTGCATCCAATACAACACCCCCAGCATCGTGTGTAGGGTGGAATTACAAACGTTATATTTTTGCGTTATCGGTGAACACCAATGTATTAGACCCTGCAACTTTAGTGTGCGTTTCTTTGTTGTGTGTCTGGGGTGGTTGGTGGGTGGGTGTGTGTGTGTGTGTGTGGTTTGATGAGACATGGATTTATTATAGCGCGCAGAAAGAAAGTAATCACTCGAGTGGCTTGGATGAGTGCGAGGAGGAACTGAAAAGGAGCGCTCATCTATCGTGTTTCAATGTACTTTTTGTGATTTGCACTTCCTGTGGTTTTACTCTATATTGTTCCTTGTTTCAAGGGCAGAGCGGGTAGCAGCTTTATGTGGAGTGTGAGTGAGTGAGAACTTAAATACGTTGCATTATTGACATTCAAAGCCCCTGGAGTTCTCTTGACCCTGCGGCGCCCTAGAAATGCCACGGTTTATTCTAATTGACACAATAGCAGCTTCAATGTTGATTTCATTTTGAAAGTGTGAGAAGCAGAAGGCGCGCGTAGAGCCAAGTGGACGTGGGTCTGCACCACAAATCTGCGATTTGTTCTCGTTGGTAAACAGGACGTGGCTGTTAGTTATAAGACGCTCTCGGTGCATGCGGACGCACACAGGCCAGAGGCACCACCACCAGCCAGGCAGCGCACACTAGCAGCACCCTGGCTTTAATTTAGCCAGTTTCAGCGCGTCAGCAGAGAGTGGGCAAATGCTTGACAATGCATTTCAGTGCGGTGATGCGGAACACCACACTGAAAAGCGATAGCGTCACTCCCGATGCGTGACACTTGGCAGGACTGCTGGACCACGAGTCCATTTGTTGTGGGGAGTGGCCCCTTGGGCAAGGGTCACTTCCTTTGGGGGTATGTTTATGGCTGTCTGCCCCCATTGGGGTGGGCCAGATCTCGCCTTTTTTTTAATCTAGGGCCCACTAGGCCACCAGGGTTTTTGTGGGGGGGAGAGTGACCCCTTGGGCAAGGGTCGCTCTCCTCTGGGGGCTATGGCTTGTCATGTTTGGGCCCACTAGACCACCAGGGATTTGTTTGTGGGGAGTGGGCCCTTGGGCAAGGGTCACTCCCCTTTATGGGAGGATGATTGTGGCCATTTCTGTCCTCTTTGGGTGGCAGATCAGCAGTATGTTTTTTAGGCCTACCTACCCCTTAGCTTAACTGGTGGATTGTGTGTGAACTGGTGCATTATTTGAATATGTGATTGTAATGGTTTATTTTCTCCTTTTTATTCTAGTGTAAAGCTTTTGATTCCTGTTTGCGGTTTTGGCAGTGGTTGTTCTGCAGTTTTGCGTAATTGCATTTATTTGGTAAGAAAAACATTTTTGTTGTGTTTACTCCAAATGAGTATTATTGTCATGCATTAATGAATTTTTTTGTAAGTGGCGTCATAATGGCAGCATATTTGTTAGTGTTCAGAGCATGAAATTCTTTGCGATGTGTTTTGCATTGTCTTATGTGTAATTTGTTTTTTTCTTTTTCTTTTTTAGTGGGATATTGTTGATCCTTACTGTGTCTGTGCAGAGTAGGTGGTGGTGAGTCTAGCTGCTTCTGGCAAGTGAGGGGTATAGTGGTGGAGTATATAGGTCTTTGTGATAAAGCTACATTTTGTTTATTTCTTTTTGGGTTTGTTGTTGTTGACTTGTTTGACAAGTAACCTTTATTAGTAAGCATTATGGCTAGCCGTAGAATGACTGCTCAGCAGGTGGTTGGTATGCTTCTTGAATCTTCCTCTGAGCAGGATTATGAGACTGACAGTGCGTCTGAGGGAGAAGAGGGAGGGGAAGATTCAGGCAGTGAGTTTTCTCTCCACATGGAATCATCGGATGATGAAGGTACTCTCAGTGCGGATGAAGCTACTCTCGGTGTGGATGAAGCTACTCTCAGTGCGGATAAAGTGCCTGTTTTAGAGGAGGATACTGCTGTGCCGATGGTGCAAGAGGCATCTGGATTGCAGCCTGAGGCTGCTAGGCTTCCTACTGGAAGTGCTGGACTCTGGGTTGATCCAAACATGGTGCAGCCGGTGTTGCCTGCCTTTAGTGGTGATGCAGGGTGTAGAGTGGATTGTGAACATTTTTTTCCTATACAGTTTTTTCAGTTGTTTATGGATGATGTATTTTTGGGTGAGATTGTTGAGCAGACTAATTTGTATGCTGAACAGTTTTTGAGGGACAACAGTGACAAACTTAGGCCCCACTCTAGAGCTACCCGGTGGACTCCCACAAATCTGGAAGAGATGAAGAAGTTTTTGGGTTTGACTTTATTGATGGGTTTGATAAGGAAGCCGTCCATGGCTTCATATTGGTCTACCAGTCCCTTGATGGCAACAGCCATATTTCCTGCAGTTATGACTCGTGATCGGTATTTATTTTTGCTTCGGATGCTGCATTTTGTTGATAATGCTTTGGTGTTGCCACGAGATCACCCTGATTGTGACCGTCTTTTTAAGATTCGGCCTGTTCTTGATCACTTTGTAGATCAATTTTCAGAGATCTATACTCCAGGGAAAGAAATATCTATTGATGAGTCTTTGGTCCTGTTCAAGGGCCGTTTGGTTTTTAGGCAGTACATTCCTAGCAAGAGGGCACGCTATGGAATTAAGCTGTATATGTTGTCTGAGAGTAGGACAGGATATATTTTTAATTTCCGTGTGTACACTGGTAGGGATTCCACTATTGACCCCCCTGGTTGTCCGTCCACTTTTGGAGTTTCAGAGAAAATTGTGTGGGATCTTGCTAGAGGACTGTTTAACAGAGGCCACCATTTGTACCTTGATAACTTCTACACTGCTGTGCAATTGTTTAAGGAATTGTTCAAAGTGGACACTTTTGCTTGTGGCACAATCCGCTCTAACCGTAAAGGTTATCCAAAAGAGCTTGTTTGTAAAAAACTTCAGAGGGGACAGTGCAGTTCCTTGCGTAGTGATGAACTCCTAGCTGTGAAATTTGTGGACAGGAGGGATGTGCACATGCTGACTACCATCCATGATGAGAGTACTTCACCTGTGGCTGTTTGGGGTCAGATTGCTGAAGTGCGCAAACCTGTGTGCATTTTAGACTACAATAAGCACATGGGTGGTGTTGATAGAGTAGATCAGAGGTTGGAACCTTACACTGCTATTCGTAAGGCTTACGTTTGGTATAAGAAGTTGGCCATCCATCTCTTCAATTTAGCAACTTTCAATGCTTTTGTTGTGTTCAAGGAGTGTTCTCCTGCGTCAAAGTTGACTTTTGTTCAGTTTCAGCAGTCTGTGATAGGCAGCCTTGTTGTTGTGGAACAGGCAAGTGTTCCTAGAGTTGGAGTGGTGGAGGATGTGGCTCGATTGAAAGATCGCCACTTTCCTCCCACACCCTCAAAAGACTTTCCCATTAGGAGATGTAGAGTCTGTTGACGAAGAGGTACGCGGAAGGAGACTCGTATGTACGCCCCGAGTGTCCTTCTAACCCTGGGCTGTGTGTGCCTGCTTGTTATAGAGCGTACCACAAGCAAAATAATTATTGGGAGCATCCATGAGTGGTAAAGTGAACTGCCTGGTCTGTATCGTTTAAGAATTTTTGTTCTGTTTCAAGGTTGGCATTAGTGCAATGTATTTAGTTTCAGATTTTGTGTTAGTAGATTTGTATCTATTTGCAATTTGTTTGTGTTTTCTTTTTTTGTATAAAAAAATCCTAAATGTGATGGTGGTGTGTGTAGGCTGGCGCTTGGCTGGTGGTGTGCGTGGACTGGCGCTTGGCTGGCGGTGTGTGTGGACTGGTGCTTGTCTGGCAGTGTGAGTGGACTGGCGCTTGGCTGGCGGTGTATGTAGACTGGCGCTTGGCTGGCGGTGTGCGTGGACTGGCGCTTGGCTGGCGGTGTGCATGGACTGGCGCTTAGCTGGCGGTGTGCGTGGACTGGCGCTTGGCTGGCGGTGTGCGTGGACTGGTGCTTGGCTGGCGGCATGCGTGGACTGGCGCTCAGCTGGCGGTGTGTGAGTAGTGACTTGCTGCTGGTCACTACACACACTGCTAGCCGAGCGCCACTCCACACAATCCATCAGCTTGTGTGGTTGCTGTGTCAGGAATGTTGGCGTGTGAAAGTGATGGGCCCTTGAATGGCGCTGTCTGCTGGTGTGAGTGTTGTAATGTGATTGGCCCGCGGCTGGCGGTGTGAATGGTTTTGTGTGTGTCACACGTATGAAAGGTGTATGAATGGCCTGTAAAGAGGTTGGTGCCTTGTCGTGGCTTTACAGCTCACGAGCTGTGAGTCAATGGTTTAGTTTCTCGTCCTTTCAATTATTAACAGTGCATTTCATTTTTGTGAAATCACTTGTTAATACAATTGTATATACTGAACCATCACTCACCCTCGTGCCAAATCCAACTAGTATGTGTGTGTGCTTGAGGATTAGATGGCTGTGCAGTAATATTTGTCTTTTTTGTCTTTCTGAAGCAGGGTGTACCTTGTCCCTTTTTGTGAATGTTGTAATGTGTTGGTTTCGTGCCTGGTGGTGTGAATTGTCTTGTGTGTATCACGTATGAAAGGTGTGTGAATGGCCTGTAAAGCGGTTGGGGCCTTGACGTGGCTTTACAGCTCACGAGCTGCGAGTCACTGGTTCAGTTTTTTGTCCTTTCAATTATTGACAGTGCATTTCCTTTTTGTGAAATCTCTTGTTAATAAAATTGTATGTACTGAACCATCACTCGCCCTCGTGCCAAATCCAACCAGTATGTGTGTGTGCTTGAGGAATAGATGGCTGTGCAGTAATCTTTGTCTTTTTAGTCTCTCTGCCAAGGTGTATATTCCATCTAAGAATAACCTACCAACTGTAGATATTGTCGTAAACTAAACACCCATGGGAGTACATGGTGATGTCTCTCTTGTGGATCCCAACAAGTTATCTTACCCACAATGTCCTGCAAACCTCAAAATGTCTGTCACATTTTCCTTGCAATATTGTGCCAAAATTTTCACGCTGCAGAAATAAACAACAAATTATCTCAAAACGACCTGGTTTTGCAAGGGGGTCACCTGGGTTTTTGGCCCGTGCTCGGCGGCCACCTAGGGAAACCTACCAAACCCACACATTTCTGAAAAGTAGACACCCGGGGGATCGCAGGGAGGTATGTCTTGTGTGGATCCCCCAACGGTTTCTTACCCAGAATCCCCTGCAAACCTGAAATTTTGCAGAAAAAATCACTTTTTTCACACATTTTTGTGTGGGAAAGTTGTGGCATCACCGGGCTGACACAAATTTCCTACCACCCAGCGTTCCCCCAGGTCTCCCAATAAAAATGGTGCCTCACTCGGGTGGGAGGCCCAAGTACCCACGACAGGCAAGGGCCCAAAACATAGTGAGGTGACAACAAAATTGCCTATCACAAAACAACCTGGTTTTGCAAGGGGGGTCACCTGGGTTTTTGGCCCAGGGCTCGGCGGCTACCTAGGGAAACCTACCAAACCCACACATTTCTGAAAAGTAGACACCCGGGGGATTCCAGGGAGGTATGGCTTGCGTGGATCCCCCAATATTTTCTTACCCAGAATCCCCTGCAAACCTAAAAGTTTGCCGAAAAAATCACTTTTTTCAAACATTTTTGTGTGGGAAAGTTGTGGCATCACCGGGCTGACACAAATTTCCTACCACCCAGCGTTCCCCCAGGTCTCCCGATAAAAATGGTGCCTCACTCGGGTGGGAGGCCCAAGTACCCGCGACAGGGAAGTGCCCAAAAGGTAGTGAGGCGACATCAAAATTGCCTATCACAAAACGACCTGGTTTTGCAAGGGGGGTCACCTGGGTTTTTGGCCCGGGGCTCGGCGGCTACCTAGGGAAACCTACCAAACCCACACATTTCTGAAAAGTAGCACCCGGGGGATTCCAGGGAGGTATGGCTTGTGTGGATCTCCCAACGTTTTCTTACCCAGAATCCCCTGCAAACCTGACATTTTGCTGAAAAAAATCACTTTTTTCACACATTTTTGTGTGGGAAAGTTGTGGCATCACCGGGCTGACACAAATTTCCTACCACCCAGCGTTCCCCCAGGTCTCCCGATAAAAATGGTGCCTCACTCCAAAAATGAATTTTTTGGTATGTAATAAATTCATGAAATTTTGTCTAAAAATTGTTTGTATTTCTATCTCTTCGTTCTTACCTGTGAACGAACAGACCTTTGTTATATTTGTGTAAAAACTTATCAAGGTTATACACTTATAAAGTGCTAAAATTTCGGAGTGCCGGGATTCATCCAGTCACATTTTGGTACACATGGACCCTTTGGGTTTCAGTGTCTTTTCGTACCCATGGTAGTGGGGTGCTAGTAATCCTGAGTGGCACCGCAACTTACTAGATTGCTTGTTTTTGCATACAAATTTGCAACTCCATTTTGTAAGCCCTGTACACATTCAAAATTCTTTTGATGTGTGACTCGTTTATACACCGCTACCATTGTTTCTGTACTTGCAAGAACAGTTGACCTCACTCACCTGACGGTGGTATGCTCATCACTGGACGGTGCTTCTCGCCAGGCCAGTGCTGCAATGCCTGGCGTGTCCCACGAGATGCAGATTTGTCTGAGATATTTCAATAAAACCAAAAAAGCACAATAGAAGATTGGTGAGTGGTGTAGAATAAAATCAACTACCACCCAGGTGGTATTGAGTTAATAAGAATGGCATGTAACCGCAGGATATATTTGTCCCGGTCCCTGCAAGTGAGAAGTAAATTGGACTCTTATAGGCCAGCCATTTGGATATGGTATATGGAAGGGGCCGACATGTTTCACGACACAAGCAGCTGTGAAGCAGTCTATTGGCATTTCAGCAGGACCAAGTAGTATGTTCTGTGACCTAATCTTGATAGAGTAAGGTGTGCTGAAAATATTATCTAGAAATATAATCCCCACTCTGGACGTGAGAGGCAAGGTGTCAACTAACATCTTACCCTTACTGTGGAGCGCTTTAATAATAATGTGCTCCGTTATGAGTCACCTGCATTAAGAACAAACTTAAAGTGAAAATTCAATGCATCGCATTCAAAGATTCACGTATGTGCATTCGCCCTGCAGTCATGTCTGAAATCAGATGGATGTGTTGCCACCACATGCTTCTTGATGACAAAGTGGTGTATGCCAACATGTGTATACGTAGCATCGTGGATCCCATAGTAGTGAAAGAAAAAAACATTGAAACATGCATAAAACATATAGCATCCTCACCCTGCTGAGATATTAGGGCAGACCAACCACTAGGATGTGAGGTCTCAGGAAACATGAGGCTACCAACAGTGAAAAAGAGTATTGTTTCCACAAAGACATGGGCGTCACCTAGACACAAGGCCACTGGACACGGCACTGCTGATGACCTCACATATTACATCCCTCATGACATGGTCAGTGACTTCACTGATAACATCACTGATGACATCTCTTAAGACATTACTGTATATCACTGTACATTTTCCAGATCATAATGCAAAGTGTCAGACCTGGCTTGTCCAGCGGTTTTATCCCCAGACTTTTTGCTTTTTGGCCTCCTATTTTGGACCCTGTTTTTTTGGGATTTTATGACTCTGGGCACTTTACCACGGCTGATCAGTCCTATAGTGCATATGCTCTCCCTGTATATTGTGTTTATGGATTGGTGATTCCATGATTGGCATATCTGATTTACTGGTAAGTCCCTAGTACAGAGCACTGTGTGTACTCAGGGCCTGTAAATCAAATGCTGCTAGTACTGATTGCGCCACCCACATGAGCAGCCTATAAATGTAACTCAGACCTGCCACTGCAGTGTCTGTGCACAGTTTAGTACTGCCATGTCGACCTGGCAATTGCACCCACTTGCCAGGCCCTAACCTTACCTTTTCTTACATGTGAGTAACCCCTAAGGTAGGCCCAAGGTACCCCTGTGGGCAGGGTGCAGTGTATGTGAAAGGTAGGACATGTGTGGCATGTCCTGATATTGAAATACTGCCAATTTTGTTTTTCACTATTGAAAGGCTATCTGTCCCATAGGATAGAATGGGGATTTCTTTATAACATCTTCTAAATATAACTTCCCATTGGGACAAGATAGAAAGATGGAGTTTAGTATGCCTGAACTCAGTATATAACAATGCATCTTTTAGTAAAGTTGATTTTTATATTGTGTGTTTCAAATTACCACTTTTAGAAAGTGGGCATTTATTGCTTAGCCATCCTGTGTGCCACTGCTGGTTTGTGGATTGACTGTTTGGCTTTGGAGTGAAAGGTGCAGGGCTGGGGATGTGCATTCACTGAAGATAGCCACTAGTGGGGGTCAAGGTGTGTCCTGCCTCTCCTGGATGAGTCAGGGCTGGGCTGAATAGACCTGGGCTGCATTTAGAGAAGGAGAAGAGATTTCTTTCATACCTGAATGGGCCTGGTCTGCCTGGGACAATGCTGTCTCCACCTCCTGCCTGGCGGCTGCACCAGCGAGGACAGAACTGGTTTTGGCTGGGCAAAGAGCTTCTCTACCACTAGAGAACAAATGAATTTGTGCTGTAAAAAGTGGGGCCCAGACCCCTGAACTTTGGATCACTGATGAACTAAGGAGCCTGCCAGGAAGAAGGACCGGGAAAGCAGGAGGAGGAGTACTGCCCCTGTGCTGTGTGCTGTTGGGGTTCACCTGCAGTGGTTGCTTCTGTTTTGGGTAGGGAAAGGACTGCTGTTAGAGTTTTCTCCAAGGACTTGAAGTAGAGCTTGCCTCCTGTTGGAGGTCTCATGGATAGAAAATACATTAAAGATTGCTTCCGGGAATCAAGAGGAACCTTTGCCAAGGAGAAGAGCTGGAGAAACTGAGGAGGAGTACTGCCCCTTTGCTGTTTGCTGTCTGGGTTGGGCTGCAGTGTGCAGGATAAGGAATTTGCTGTGCTGTGTCCCCTGCTTGAGGACAATTTCCAAGGGCTTGAAATAGAGCTTGCCCCCTGTTAAGAATTCTCAGGGACACAAAAGACTTCCTGCAACTCTGCTGGTGCTGCTGGACACTGCCATCTGTGAGTCCTATCCTTGCCAGAGGTACCTCCTGCACTCAAAGGGCCTCAGACGTGGGATTTCCAGCTGCTCTCTGCATGAACTCTGAAAGCATCGCAAAACAGTGCAAAGCCTCTCGGCACCGGCGAGGCAAAGCCGCGCCGAATTCTGTCGGTTGATGCGCAGCCACGCTGAGTCCCGCCGGTCGACGCGAAGCCTCGCCGCACAGCCCCCAGCACTGACGCCGGATGACACGAAGCCTTGCTAAGTGACGCCTCACCTCTGGTGCACAACAAATCGTACTTTGGAGCCACGTCTACAAGGACACTGGGGCCGCAGTAAAAAACCGGCGCATCACCTCCCCGTACAGTAAGAAACTGACGCACCACCTACCCTTCAGTAAGGAACCAACGCATCACCTCTCCTGCATGGCAGTAAGGAACTGATGCATCACTTCCCCTGGAGAAAGGAACCGATGCATCACATTCCCTGGGCAAAAGGAACCAACGTATTACCTTCCCTGTGGCTGTTTTTGACTGTGACACATCCAAGGTACTTTGTGTTCAATCAATCACAGAATTTGTAAAGCGCACTACTTACCCGCGAGGGTCTCAAGGCGCTGGGGAAAAAAGGGGGGGGTGCTGCTACTGGTCGAACAACCAGGTCTTGAGTAGCCTCCTGAAGGTCAGCAGGTCTTGGGTCTGTCGTAGGCTTAGTGGAAGGGTGTTCCAGGTCTTGGCGGCGAGGTGGGAGAAGGATCTGCCGCCGATGGTGGTTCTTCGAATGCGAGGGACGGTGGCGAGGGAGAGGTCGGCGGAGCGGAGTTGGCGGTTGGGGACGTAGAAGAGGAGTCGTCTGTTGAGGTAGGCTGGGCCAGTCTTGTGGAGTGCCTTGTGTGCGTGGATGAGGAGTTTGAAGGAGATTCTCCTGTCGACGGGGAGCCAGTGCAGGTTCCTCAGGTGGGGGGTGATGTGGCGTGGTACATCGAGGATTAGGCGTGCGGAGGCGTTTTGTATGCGTTGCAGTCGCTTGATGAGCTTGGCCGGGGCTCCCTCATAGAGGGCGTTCCCATAGTCAAGTCTGCTGCTGACGAGGGCCTGGGTGACTGTTCTTCTTGTGTCTGTCGGGATCCACCTGTAGATCTTGTGAAGCATGTGGAGGGTGTTGAAGCAGGAGGATGAGACTGCGCTGACTTGCTTGGCCATGGAGAGCGTTGAGTCGAGGATGACTCCCAGGTTGCGTGCGTGGTCGGTGGGTGTCGGGGCTGCTCCCAGCGTCGTTGGCCACCAGGAGTCGTCCCAGGCTGAGGGGTTGGAGCCGAGGATGAGGACCTCTGTCTTCTCCGTGTTCAGTTTTAGTTGGCTGATCTTCATCCAATTGGCGACGGCCTTCATTCCTTCATGGAGGTTGGATTTGGCGGCGAGGGGGTCCTTGGTGAGGGAGAGGATCAGTTGAGTGTCGTCGGTGTAGGAGATTATGTTGAGGTCGTGCTGTCTGGCGATGCGTGCGAGCAGGGCCATGTAGATGTTGAACAGTGTTGGGCTGAGGGACGATCCCTGGGGTATGCCGCAGATGATCTCGAGGCTTCGGATCGGAATGGTGGGAGGCGGACTCTCTGGGTTCTGCCGGCGAGGAAGGAGGTGGCCCATTCCAGGGCCTTGTCTCGGATCCCTGCGTCATGGAGGCGTGCGCGTAGAGTGCGGTGGCAGACAGTGTCGAAGGCGGCGGAGAGGTCCAGCAGGATGAGGGCTGCGGTCTCACCATTGTCCAGCAGGATCCTGATGTCGTCGGTGGCGGCGATGAGGGCAGTCTCAGTGCTGTGGTTGCTGTGGAACCCCGATTGGGATGGGTCCAGGATGCTGTTTTCTTCGAGGTATCGGGTGTTGAAAGTGTTGCATCCATAGTTTGCTATGGACAGAACTGTTTTGCCTTCCAAGGATTACATTTTGATTATGGATTGTGGATGTTTGTTGTTTTGGTCTTGTTTGGTTTAGATAAAGATTACTTATTTTTCTAAACTGGTGTGGTGTCCATTTGTAGTGTTTTCACTGTATTACTTCATGTGTACACAAATGCTTTAGACACTGCCTCTGAGATAAGCCTGTCTGCTCATGCCAGGCTACCAAGGGGGAGAGCAGGAGTTATTTTAGAAGTGTATCTCCCTTACCCTGACTAGGAAGAAGTGTCCCTACTTGAACAAAGGTGTAAACCATTGCCAACTAAAGATCCCCATTTCTAACACACAGCAATTATCAGAGAACTCTGTTTCTAGGCCTGCTCGCTTCTTAGTCCACTCACCTATTCCACCCATCTTTTCAGAAAGAGTGAGTACTTACTACTCAGTACTGAAACTTTTAAAACAAATTGTGCTGGTGCCCAAAGCTCTGCTAGGAATCCAGTGGATGGTGCTATTACTTGTCAGTGCGCCAAATACCAAGGCTGTGTATCCTGGAATTCACCTCATGACCCTTTTATTGACATTCTCAAGCTTTCTATTTCCCCTTTGTGCGTTTTCCCCTCTCTTGCTCTCTGCAAATGTCTGATAAAGTAATTTTAAAATGAGTACCGGTGGGCCCCACCAAGAACCACAGCATACATTAAGCATTACAACTACAGTTATTAGTCTACCCTCATGCTGTGTGCACTCAGACAGTGCAAAACTGATAAGACAAAGGGGTATAATTGTGCTTGCCATGATGGAAACTCACTTAACTAGAGTGAATGTGTTCTTTGGACTGAAGGCACAAATGATTTCCGGGGCCAGAGTAACCATTGAATCCTAGGAAAAGCCAACTTTCCACCCAATCATAAATCTAATAAATCACTGTCACTAGTGCCTAGAAAAAGCTTACTTTCAATAGCCTACTAGGCAAGCACCCCAATCTAAGAAGTGATGCCTCTTCTATGTGAAACCTTCTAACCTTTGGACATCTTCTCAAAAAGTGAACTTTGTTCAGCTCCATTGTGAGAGCAAAATAAAAGTGCAAGACATGCAAATCAGTTGACAGTGTGTGTTTATCCAAAATGGCCTCTCACAATAATGTTGTTGGGATTTAAAAAAATAAAATATTAACAGATAACAAATAGGTCATCTTTTTTTTTCTTCGGGTGCACTCTAAATTATTCTCCGCAAAAATGGCTTGCAGCCTTTAAATGTTATGAAATGCACCTTCTCACTTGCCCGTAATTGCAAACCTGAGACCATTACAATTCCAGAGAAAAGAGATCATTCAGTACTCTGATCTCTGTGGTGACAACCCCCCACGCCAGCTGACGTGCAAGGTAAGAACTCCCATTGTAATTCCTATATCAGAGGGAGAGGTGTGTATGGCACTGTCTCATGCTCCTCTGAATGACAAAGAGCCTAGACCTTGACACTCCCAGCTCCAGCTGAGTCACTTTTACCCCCTGTAACCAGTGTCTGTAGATTTCTAAGAACCACTGTAACATCTTAAACTAGAATCAACTTAGCACAGCACACACGCTAAAAGGAAGGTATACTTTGCAGAGAAAATACACATTTTTAAACCACAACTATATAAGATTCTTTAATGTATGTGAAATACCCGGGCCACACATGGTCAAATGCCCAACAAAGCAGAGGGAAAGACAGTAGCTCTGACTAAATATACATTTACACACAAATGTTGACTGCATGCTAATGTTTCTGTTCTTTTAATAAAATCATTTATGGGCTAAAGGCCTTCTTTTCCATGTAATATATGCTCGATGAGATCACCTCATGAGCAGCATATCTTTTAGCCAAAAGTCTTTCACTGGACCATCTGCCACATTTCATAGTGTTCTGCCCTGAAGTCAATGAGATGTAATTCTACAGTAGTATGCATTATTTCAGACTTTAAAAAAAGTGTGCATTGCTACTTGTAATTTCAATTCACATTCTTGCCCATTTGGCATCATTCTATTAATTTGACAGGATCTCACAACCATGCCCTCACTGATGGTGTAGCATGTTACCCTCCCAAAAATGTGCATCAGCATGCCACATAGGGGGTATGACGTGCTGTGTGAGTGTTAGAGTACAATATAATGTAGGAAAGCAGCACCTCAATCTTTAATGCTAGGAGCAGACTGCTGTAGGCTCTTCACTCTGCCTGTGTCTGGTACCACTGCACCTGTTGCACTAATGATAGCTATACCCTTGTATTTTTATGCTTGGAATTGGAGTAGGCCGCTGTGGGTTCTTCAGCTGTGGTGCCACTGTACCTGCTTCACTAATAGAAAAATGCCACTGTGCTTTATTCTGGGAGCAGTTTGCACTGTGATCCTCACCCTTCTAATCCCTTAGCATATGGTTCATTGGGCTCCTCACACCCACATCTCCTTGGTGTGACTGCACCTACTGCAGCAATATTAGCAGCATTCCCATGCTAGGAGAAGACTGCAGAGGGCTTCTCAAATGTCTGAGCCCTAGTGCCACTGTACTTTCTCAATCCCTATCTCTGGTGTTTCCCAGTACCTCTCTCAGAAGAACAGATTTTAAGAAAAGTAGTCATTTGTTATTGCCTTTTCATCAGTCACCATATACATTCTATCTAAATGCTTGCACAGCAAATCTTGTGGTGACTATAGCAGCAAGTTTCTCACTGCAATTGATTATACTTTCATAGATGTCCCAATTAAACTAGAGGGCTACTAAACTGTGTAAATTGCACTTGTGTAATTACACAGAATTGCATGCAAATTAAAACAAGTGTGCTTACTTACAAACGCAAAATGCAAATTCAGCATTTTGAAGCATATGTTAGTACAAAATGCTTCCTCACATTTATTTTAGATCTCAGAATGTATTATATGCTAAAATATAGTGCCAAAAAAAGTGCCATCGTTGGACTTGGCCCTCTTTGCATGGTCACCCCAACCTTTTTGCCTTCACCCCGCTTAATTTTCCTAGATTCATTTTAGTTGGCCCTAGCCTTTAACCACTGCTAACTAGTGTTAAAGTGCTTGTGCTCACTCCCTAAAACATGGTAAAATTGGCTTACACTTAATTGGCTTATTTCAAGATACTTTTAAGTCCCTTATTAAATGATTTACCATATACCCAGGAACTGTAAATTTAATTATACCAGTGAGTCTACAGCAATCATTGTGCCACCCTCTTAAGTAACCCTTAAAACATGCCCTAGGTTTGACATTGCTATCTGAATGCAGTTTTAAACTGCCAATTTGATTTGTCAAAATAACCCCCTTATCAAGCCTTAATATCCCCTTTTATTAACTAGAAATCACTGCTAAGGTGTGCCCTAGGCAGCCCTTAAGGTAGGGTACATTACAATTAAAATGTTGAACATGTACTTTTCACTACTGTTAGGAATACCTCTTCTATAGCAACGGGTTGTCTTCTTACATTTGTTAAGTGCTAACTTTTGATTGGAAGCAAGTAGGCCTTCCATGTTTGGTGCAATTGTAGTTTTAAATCCTCTTTAATGGTAAAGTTGAATTTTAAGTCATAATTTTGAAAATGCCACTTTTTGAAATTTGGCATTTTTCTGATCTCACTATTTGGTGCCTGAAGCCTGTTCCTGGGTCACATGACTGGATACAATTTCATCCTATTTGTTTTTTCTATCCGCGACAGCCATGCAATAGAGGATTAGGTTGCCCCGATGGGACATCACTGGCATGATGGGGGTTTGATTAGGCACATCCTCACTGGCAAATTAATGGGCTATGCCATGCCTTCACACAAAGAACGTCTCCTCACTTAATTTTGCCTGCAGTCAGGTAGAAGCCAACGGAGGCAGGAAATTCCAAGGATATTTAAATGTGTGTCACACACTTCCTCCAGTAGGCCTAATAACATATGATGTAAGTCTATACCTCACTGAATAGTTAGCTAGTATTGTCAGTGTGTGACTATCTGTATTAGTGGTTCTACAGTTTTGCACATAGGTATGTGAGTTCCAGTGTAACTGTGACACTGGATGAATAAGTTTGAATAGGGACCTATAAATGCACGTCATTCACTCAAAGTTGAAAGTATACGTCTTCTATTTTAAGTTCATACATCAGTGCCTTATAGTCTATCTACTACCTACATTTGAGGTGACTTACATATATAGTAGTGGAGGTGTAACCATAGGAAGCACCAACAACTTGTTCAAAAGCATGATGGATCCCTTAGTCTCAGTTGTTTCATAGAAATCTGAAAGAATGTGTACCAGGCCTGAGACATGTTTAAAGGGCTACTTCTCTAGATGGGTGGCTTAGTAGTGTCAGTACTGTAGCAGATATCTGAATGAGTGTCTCAGTCCTTACATAAGGCTGTATTATCAGATGTAAGTAAGTTGGCTGGTATATCAATGACTCTCTTTATGACTCTATGGGTCTCTAAATATGTATTGAAGGGACAGCATGGATTGCCTCTTGACTGTGTTAGTTACTACTAGGTTAGTTAATAGTGTGTGCAACCATCTCTATTAGTGCTAAATTGATAAAAGCTGTGTTTGTGGGTTAAAATTAATGTTTAAATGCTTCTGACACTATCTGAGGGGGTGCTTTAGTGGCACCATCCTTTTGTATTTAGTCATGTGTTATTGGAATCAGAGTGGCAGACTGGACTTATAACTGAGATATGGGACTGTAAGTACACATGTAGTTCACTGACACTTCTAACTACATTTGTTTGCTTTTAAGCACATAGAAGCATCCTCTATGGCCTCACAGCAGCCTACCTTGGAGATGAGTTATATGTAGTAGATGAGCAGGTTAAGGCTTGGCAAGGGGTTTTAAATGCCAAGTTTCCCTAGCAACAAAGCATCATGGAGAAGCACAAGTGTGTCAGGCTTGGGTTAGTAGTGTCAGTTGTTTAGTAGATATCTAAATGAGTGTGTAAGTTTCTATTTAGGGGTGTTTTTTCATATGTAGGTAACTTTGTTGGTATATCACGGCCTCTCTTTATAACTATATGGTCTCTGCATATGCATGTAAGGGACGGCATTGATTGCCTTCTGGGTATGTTAGTTACTACTGGGTTGTTTAACTGTGTGTGCAACCTCCTCCATTATTTATGGATACATAAGAGTTGAGTCTATGTTTGTGAATGAATTCTTAGTTGCTTCTACACTATCTCAGGGGGTGTTTTAGTGGCTCTTTTTGTTGGATACAGCTATGTGAGATTTAAATCAGAGTGACAGGCTGGATGTAAAAGTAAGGATATGGGTCTGTAAGTGTGCATATAGCTCACTCAAACTTCTATTAACATGTGTTACCTTTAAGCACATAGAAGCGTGTCCTATGGCCTAGGTGCAGCCTACCTTAGGGATGAGTTATACATAGTAAATTAACATTTTAAGGCTTGGCAAGGAGTTTTAAATGCCAATTTGGCCTAGTAGGAAAACTACATGCATAAGCTCAAGTCTACCAGTCCTCAGAAATGTTTAAAGCAGAACTTCTCTGAATGGGTGACTTATTTGTTTTACTTGTTTAGTAAATGTCTGAATGAGTGTCCCAGGCACTATATAGGGGTGTTTTTCCATATGCAAGTAAGTTTGTTGGTATATCAATGCCTCTCTTTATGACTCTGCAGGTGTCTAAATCAGTATATAACAGACAGCATGGATTGCCTCCTGAGTGTCTTAGTTACTAGTGAGTTATTTAATAATGTCTGCATCCACTTGCATTAATGCTAGATTCACAAGACTTGTGTCTGTATTTGTGAATGTTTAGATGCTTCTGATACTATCTGAAGGGGTGCATTAGTGGGCCTGTCCTTTTACATGTAGTCATGTGTGAATACAATCAGAGTGGCAGACTGGACCTATAAAAGTGTATGTGGGCCTCCAAGTGTGCACTGAAACTTCCAACTACACGTGTTAGCTTCTTAGCAGATAGTAGCATCCCATGTCAGCTATCTATAGCCTACCTTATGAGTGAGTATATGTGGTAGACAAGCAGGTTAAGGCTTCCCAAGGGATGTATGATGGAACAATGACCACTTGAACAACAAGGGCCTGATTCACAAAAGTAATCTGAGACAAAATCCTATCTTTTCGACTTTCGGTATTCGCAAAAGGCATTTAGGAGTAGTTAAGTTTGGAATCCTATCGTTAAAATGTTTCTCCTTTTAGGAGTAGTAAAGTTAGGAATCCAAACTTTACTACTCCTTAATGCCTTTTGTGAATACTGAAAGTCGTAAAGTTAGGATTTGTCACAGATTACTTTTGTGAATCGGGCCCCTATATTTATATATATGTCATGTGATCAAGGCCTCTTGGAGGTCGAAACGCGTAATGGCGGTGGTGCAGGGCGTTTTCCAATAAATACAACTGCACCAAATAATGGGAATGCTTTCGTCTATTTCACGATTCTGGATTGCGGCGAAGTAAGGAGATATATATATATATATTCCACTGTTATAGTTAGTTCAGCTAACTATAACTCGCGCCTCCGCAATGCAAAGCTGATGACATCACATATTACCTCATTCATGACATAGTCAGTGACATCACTGATGACATCACTGATGACATCTCAAATGACATCACTGATGACATCACTGATGACATAATCCATGTGACAATCTGATGCACCTTCTCACACCCTAATATAACCTTTGATACACTCACTCCAAAAAACAGAATACCATTTTTGAAACCATAGACACACCAATACCACTTATTACATATCTAATCACTGGTTCTTAGGTCTACACACGAATCCACTCATTCACCCATACAATCACTCATACATGCAGTCACTCATCAATACAACACTATCATATGCACTCATATACCTACACAGACACTCACACACCAGCACTCATCCAGAGTTACTCACACACCTAGTCAGTCATGCAAATAATCAATGACACTTCCATTTACTGACCTATACAGTTATACACACAACACATCACTTGTTCAAACAGAAAGAAACGCATAATTACTCTCTTATACAATCACTGATTCAAGTACACACTCATCCATTCAGCCACTCTCACAATCACTAACTCTCACGTATAGTCATTTATAATCTCCAACTCTCACATACACTGTCTTTTACATATGTAGTTAGTTGGACATGTACCACTGAGACATCCATTCACTCACTAACACACCCATACACACACTCACCCACGCATACAGCTGTTTCCACATGCACTCTTGAACCCATACACCCAGTGAATCAACCACTCAAACATGTATGCACAGAGTCACACACCTCCCACGCACCCACACACACACACTCAGGCACCCATACAAATACTTTGGCAACCAATTAATAACCCATATAGACACTCATGTAGCTACTGACCAACCCATGCAGCAGCTTATACAACAGCAAACAAACTGATATAGACATTCACACAGTTTAGTCACTAACCCATGCATTCAGTAAGACACATGTAATAACTCAGTTAAACAGTCAGTCACACACCTATTAAATCCTCCATCCAGACACTTATACACCCACTCATTCTTCAATACACCTTGGTATATATATAATACATATTTAAACTTTAAAGAAAAACACATTCACTGGATGATGTCATCAGTGATGTCATTTGAGATGTCATCAGTGACGTCATCAGTGAGGTCACTGACCATGTCATGAATGATGTAATATGTGATGTCATCAGCAGTGTATTGCGGGGGCGTGAGTTATAGTTAGCTGAACTAACTATAACAGTGGAATTCCTATGGTTTTGTACGAGTGAAATGTCCAGCTAACTATAACGTCGCTGAAACCTATGGTTTTTTCAGTGAATTTCAAAGGTTTTTTAAATGCTAATTTCTAACTATAACGTCCCTGAAACCTATGGTTTTTTCAGTGAATTTCAAAGGTTTTTTAAATGCTAATTTCTAACTATAACGTCCCCGAAACCTATGGTTTTTTCAGTGAATTTCTAAGGATTTTTAAATGCTAATTTCTAACTATAACGTGCCTGAAACCTATGGCTTTTTCAGTGAATTTCAAACGTTTTTTAAATGCTAATTTCTAATTATAATGTTCATTAAACCTATGGTTTTTTCAGTGATTTTAAATTATCATTCCATTCTCAACCTAGTGAAAACATCCGATATCGCCAGTTTTCCAACAATAGCTTCCGCAAAAAAATTTGCCACAAATGAGAGCGACAACTAACGCTAATAATATGCAGAGTAGGCGTTCCCGTGCAAAAATAACACGAAAACACCACTTCCCGATATTTTCAACGAGCAGCCAAATCTGGGGTGCGATCCAAAAACAGGCGATAAGCTGCGTTAGCAGTAGGAATTTAACATCTGCCTTTTACTGGTGTAAAGCAGGACGACTCCCTACAGTGTGAAAGGGAGCCCAGCCCAGAACCACATCTGAAGACCAACATATGTCATAGAGCTTCTGACCATGCAGCTCCGACACCCAAGAAGGCCACAACACCCACTGCCATCACCCTCAGGACCTCCCCCCCGGACCACCCCATTCCTACTACCACCGAGGCAGGGCAGAAAAGGATAGCGGACCTTCCAAAAATGGCATGGTCCCTCAGCCACACAATAGCTGAATCTTGGGAGATGTGGCAACCAAGTATGTGTGAAGGACGCAAGTCACCCATCAATAAAAATGCACACAATACCAAGTGTAGCGGTGATGTGGTGGACAGACCTCACTATGCAGAGCACAAACCTCTCCATGTGGACATATACTGCTGGTGCTTGTAGTGTTGTGGACAATAGACGCAACCATGTTACCTCAGGCAGTGGGGAATATCTCGGTCATGTAGCTGTGTTGTCCCCCCCTGGAAGCGGAAGCGGAGTGGGCTGGTCCAACGTACCCCATTCCAACATAGGAGTATGAATAAATAGGCTGGGGCTCTGGGCGTGGTTCACTTGTGGGAAGGCCAAAGCGTCTGCCAGGGCGGCAGCCCTCACCCTGCCACAAGGCCTCCACTGTGACCTCCGGCCTCCTCGACACAGGCCCCCTGCGAACCCAGCAGCAGAGCACCACAGACTTATGTCTGTACAGACTACTGCCTTCGATCTACACTGTGGATAGCAGGGCTCACAATTCACATCGAGTCGCGATTGCAGATGACTCAGTCCAGTAGGCAACAGACATTGCTCCAAGTGCGGCTCGCCCGCACCATGCATCATCGCTGGCTGCGCACATGCTGAATGCTTCTGATGCCCCTATCTCAGTGCAGCACAATTCATGGACCCTTTATGATACAATGTTTTGTGTATAATTTCACATCTGCTGCCCCTACCTCAGTGTACCACAAGTCATGGACCCTTTACGATACAATCTTGTGTGTATTATTTCACATCTGTTGCCCATACCTTAGTGCAGCACAAATCATTGACCCTTTATGATTGAATCTGTGTGTCTTATCCAATGATTACTGTTGTACTTGTTGCCAGCACCAACCATTCCCGGAGGGCTGGCTTACACTCACCCTACACGCATCCAGCACAGACGTCACTGGACATGTGACCCTGGTAATAAAAATGAGTTGAGCGCACGTGCCTGTACCCAGTTCCACTATCTATCTGTGTACGTGTGTTCATTATGTATGCAAGATGCCGCCCCTTGGCCCTACCACATTACATTGTTCTGTGGACAGCGTATGCAACCATGTTACCTCTGGCAGTGGGGAAAACTTCGGTTATGTAACTTTTTCACGGTCATTGTACAAGTACGTATGTAGAGACTGGATCATTAGAGTACTGCAAGGAGAGTGTATAGTGAATTTATAAATGCTTGGGGATTGGCGGAGTAATTGTATAAGTACATATGTTGGCGCAGCCTAACCCCGAACACAAGCTTGGCTCTAATTGGCTGCCCTCCATGTGCCAAAAACTGAAACTTAAACTTTGAATGGCCCTGTATTGCTACAGCTGCAACACTCCACTGAATGTGCAATAAACATTCATATCCACACAGATGTGTCATGTCCACCATCTTTCATGTGTGGAACTATGGATGAATGTAGGGTTAGTGATTCCCTGTACTTTCCATGTTAGCCATGTTGTGTGATTTGGCTCACAGAGTGACACATTGGCGCTTGCGACCCGGGTGACGTCAGCACTACAACAGGGACACCCGCATCAGTTGATTCCTCATACAGCCCAGGATGGAGCCACGCCCATAGCTCCGGAGTCATTATTCACAGCCTCACGCAGGACTGGCATACGCCAGGCCAGCCCACTCTGCTTACGCTTACAGGGAAGGACAACAATGCTACATGGCCCAGATTTTCATTGCAGTGATCTGCTGGTCACACCCTAGTTGTCAGTACGCCACAGCCACTCCCTCACGGCTAGTATACACCCACACCACACCCATCCAGCACAGGCGTCACAGGACACGTGACCCTGCCAATAAAAAAGACTGGGCGCACGTGCTCGACGCCATTTCAGAGTTGCTCGCACCGGATACACTGCGGCCGGCACAGGCACACCGGCACAGGACGGTGGCTCTCGGTCCACTGAGGTACGGGTACCATAACTGCTGAGCGGGTGTGCAGCCTGCGATGATGGCCCGTCCCTGTGGTCTGGACAGCTCAGGTTTTGTGTGCCCTGCTGGACCGCACTGTAGGCCTGAGCCATCAGACAGCGCAGGTCTACCGCCACGTGGCATCGCCTCGCTGGTCACAGAGTTAGTGGCACCGCAAGGGCTGAGCGGGTGTGCAGCCTGCGATGAAAAGCCCGGTGCACAGGTATGTCCTCTGCCATGGCGAAATCAAGACCCAGCACCAAATGTGAGACCTGGTGGCCTGCGGAGCGGGGCTGCATGATATGCAGGGTGCCGTGTCCGCAGGCCCTGGGCTTGGGGCTTGCAGCAGCACGTGGTAGGCCCTCTTTTCTACACGCAGGTTGCGAAAGATGAGCAGAGATGCTTGTTAGCGCAGCAGCGGGCAGTCACCTCTGGGCAGTGGGAGTGGATGGGGTGCAGCAGCCTGGGTGCGCAGCGGCGGACAGTCACCTCCGGGCAGTGGGAGTGGATGGGGTGCAGCAGCCTGGGTGCACAGCAGCGGGCAGACACCTCTGGGCAGTGGAAGTAGATGGGGTGCAGCAGCCTGGGTGCGCAGCGGCGAGCAGACACCTCTGGGCAGTGGAAGTGGATGGGGTGCAGCAGCCTGGATGCACAAAGGCGGGACAGAGAATTAGGCGTGTGCAGTTGTATGTACTTTGCCATTACTGATTCCATACTACGTTTCAGATGAGTAAGCTTGAGGGCTCCACTATGTCCCTGCACGTGTTTGGAGACACACCTGTGATGGAAAGGTGAGCTGTGAGGGTTTTGTCCACAGTGTGGGCACTCACTGTCCCTCTCCATCTCTTCCTTTCTCTCCCTCACACTCTTTCTCTCTCTCTTCCTCTCTCTCTCTCACTCTATCTCTTCCTCTCTCTCACACTGTTTTTTTCTTTCTCTCTCTGTACCTCTCTCTCTCTTTCTCTCTCTCTCACTCTTCCTCTGTATCTCTCTTCCTCTTTCTCACACTGTTTCTCTCTTTATCTCTCTCTTCCTCTCTCTCACTGTTTCTCTCTCTCTCTCTTCCTCTCTCTCTCACTCTTTCTCTCTGTCTACCTCTCACTCTTTCTTTCTTTCTCTCTCTTTTCCTCTCTCTCACTCTTTCTCTCTGTCTCTCCTTTGATGGACGCATGATGCACAATCTTATCTTGCTTTTTGTCTAGCAGGCTGTGATTCACAGATTGACGACCCCCCCCGACACGGACCTCCCGCCACGAGGCACTTACTCATACTAACTTTATGTCCGCACTCGGGCCCGGTGCTGGAGATTCCGGCCCGGAGGTGGAGATTCCGGCCGGTGGCGGAGATTCCGCCACCGGCCGAAATCTCCACCACCGGGCCGGAATCTCCACCATCGGGCCAGAATCTCCACCTCCGGGCCGGAATCTCCACCACCGGGCCGGAATCTCCGGCCCGAGTGCGTACATAAAGTTAGTATGAGTAAGTGCATTCTGTGAATACCAAAATGAGTAAGTGCCTTCTGTGAATACCAAAATGAGTAAGTGCCTTCTGTGAATACCAAAATGAGTAAGTGACTTCTGTGAATACCAAAATGGTAGTAAGTTTAGGATTTTGTAGTAAGTTAGTTCTGTGAATCGGGCCCTGGGTGCACAGGAACGGGCAGTCACCTCCGGGCAGTGGGACTGGATGGGGAGCACCAGCCTGGGTGCACAGCAGCGGGCAGACACCTCTGGGCAGTGGGCGTGGATGGGATACAGCAGCCTAGGTGCGCAGAGGCGGGCAGACACCTCTGGGAGCCGGGAGTGGATGGGGTGCAGCAGCCTGGGTGGGCAGGGGCGAAACAGAGAATTAGGCATGTGCAGTTGTATGTACTCTGCCATTGCTGATGCTATACTATGTTTCAGATGACTAAACTTGAAGACTGCACTATGTCCCGGCACGTGGTTGGAGACATACCGGTGGCAGAAAGGTGAGCTGTGAGGATTTTCTCCACAGTGTCAACACTAACTCTCCCTCTCTTCCTTTCTGTCACTCACACTCTTTCTCTCTCTCTCACTCTCTATCTCTTCCTTTCTCTCTCTCACACTCTTTCTCTCTTTCTATGTCTCTTCCTCTCTCTCTCATTCTTTCTTTCTCTCTCTCTCTTCCTATCTGTCTCACTCTTTCTCTATCTCTCTACCTCTCTCTCACTCTTTCTCTCTTTCTCTCTCTCTCCTTTCATGGACACATGACGCACAATCTTATCTTTCTTTTTGTCTTGCAGGCTGTGATTCACAAATTGTCGAGGGATGACACGCCATACCTGTTTCTCTCTCACTTCCTTGTATCTCACTCTTTTGCTCTTTCTCTCTCTCTTCCTCTCTCTCTCACTCTTTCTCTGTCTTCCTCTCTGTCTCACTCTTTCTTTCTTTCTCTCTCTCTTCCTCTCTCTCACTCTTTCTCTCTTTCTCTCTCTCTCTCTCCTTTCATGGACGCATGACGCACAATCTTATCTTTCTTTTTGTCTAGCAGGCTGTGATTCACAGATTGACGACCCCCCGACACGGACCTCCCGCCCACGAGGCACTTACTCATACTAACTTTATGTCCGCATTCTCGGGCTCGGTTGCTGGAGATTCTGCCCGGAGGTGGAGATTCCGCCGGTGGCGGAGATTCCGCCACCGGCCGAAAATCTCCACCACCGGGCCGGAATCTCCACCATCGAGCCAGAATCTCCACCTCCGGGCCGGAATCTCCACCACCGGGCCGGAATCTCCGGCCCGAGTGCGTACATAAAGTTAGTGTGAGTAAGTGCATTCTGTGAATACCAAAATGAGTAAGTGCCTTCTGTGAATACCAAAATGAGTAAGTGCCTTCTGTGAATACCAAAATAAGTAAGTGACTTCTGTGAATACCAAAAT